>JAUMJM010000120.1:1220000-1820000 GCA_033558235.1 Neomorphus geoffroyi | reverse complement strand
CAGGGTGGATGGTGGCAGGGTGTCACAGGTGGTGACAGAGCTCTGCAGCCACAGTGAGGTCCGTGACTGCAACAGGAAACTGGGTGTCACGATGGGGGAACTGAATGCTGTGACAGGGCAGGGGGCGACGTGGCCCCTGGGATCCCTCGAATGGCGGCAGATGGGGCTGGCAAGGCCTCCGTGCGCCTCTCACAGCTGCTTTGTGCCCAACTCTTGCCCAGTCCCTGCTTTCCTGCCGCACTGCCAGGGTCTGTGGGCTCGCTGGTGTCTGGAGGGCAGACAGACAGACAGACAGACAGGAGCAGTGTGTGCCTGGCTGGGTGCAGTTATCCCTGGAAAGCTTTGCCTTCGTTCCCAGTTTCATTCGGGAGGCTCAGCCTGGCTGCAGTGCCCGACCAGCGCTTACTGGAACAAAAGCTCTGGAAGGAGGAGGAGAAAATCCTGTTCCTTAAAATGAAACATTATGCTCTGCTTCTGCCTGGCAAAATCCTCGTGGATTCGCCCTCCTGCTGAGGACAGAGAATCACAGAATGGGTTGGGTGGGAGGGACCTCAAAGCCCACCCAGTGCCACCCCTTGCCATGGGCAGGGACACCTCCCACTGGCTCAGGGGGCTCCAAGCCCCATCCAACCTGGCCTTGGGCACCTCCAGGGATGGGGCAGCCACAGCTTCTCTGGGCAACCTGGGCCAGGGCCTCCCCACCCTCACAGCAAAACATTTCTCCCCAAGATCTCATCTCAATCTCCCCTCTTTCAGCTGAAAACTGTTCCCCCTCATCCCATCCTTGCAGTCCCTCGTCAGAGCCCCCACTTTTCATAACGCCGTTGTTTTCCTTGTTGCAGTTACGGACAAATTCACGGAGAGCATGTACGTCCTGGCTAACGAGCCCTCCGTGGCGCTGTACCGGCTGCAGGAGCACGTGCGGAGATCCCTTCCAGAGCTCGCGCAGCACAAGGTGAGTCCTGCTTCGCTTTGGACTCCAAAGCTGCGACACAGTTGGGCACAAGCTGGTGTTTTCTCCACTTGGTACATTATTATTTTACCTTCCCGGGGAGGAGCAGGAGGGAGAGAGATCAGCTATCGGGGTGCAAGGTGCTGCGGGACCCCGGCTCGGTGGGAACTGGGAATGAGGGGACATTGCAAATTTACCTAAGGGGGTAAAAAAAACCCTTGAGAGCACAACTCCGTGCTTGCACGGCTGGAATTGTGTGTGGAAACAAAGAAAAACGAGTAGGCTGTGTTGTCTGGGGAGAAGGGAGATGTTAAATCTTATTACCCCTGCCTGCACTGCGAGGGTTTTATTTCCTACATAAAATAAGGGGGAGGAGGAGAGGGGGAGCATGAAGAAACAAGTGAGAAGAGCCCACATGAGGCAAAGCAGGATAATGAATCGCATCTCACAGCTGTGTTCCTGCTTTCCTCCAGAGCACGGAGCGCAGACACTTTAATGCCAGCCTTGTTGTCCTTCTCCCTCTTCTGCCAGTCATGATTCATTAGGAGTGATGTCTCATGAATAGATTACTACTTCATGTCTATGCTAATGCACTGTCAGGCCCCATTTTTCACCTTTGCTTTACAGCCCTGCTTTCCAAATTAACCTGGATTGTGACACTTTATTATTCAATTATTTATTAACGTTTTATATACGTGCCCGTGTGCAGTGGTAGGTATAGAGATGTAGGTGGATGTATAGCACATGCTGATGCCGTTGCATCGCCGGCACGCGGGAGACAGGTTTGTAATGTTATTCTGGAGCTGTCGCTCGCTCTCATTTAATCAAGATAGTCCCAATTTCAGGGCGCACATCCTGAACAAAAGGAAATTGAGCAAATTGTATGACAAGTCATGCAGAGGGAAGAGATCAGTTTCCATCACTGCGAAATAGGGATGAGGGCGAGGGGCAACACCGAAGCGCTAATGGAAGTGACAGCTGAATGAAGGAGCCGGACACGGAGCGTGTTGTTAGACAGCGGGGTTTAAGCTGGGCAGGATCTCAGAAAACCTTTGATTCTCTCATTTTCCCTGCCCAGCACGCTCATCGCAGTTATCCACAGCGTTCTGCGACCTCTCTGGCTCAGCAGAGCTCATTTCCTAGCTGCACCATCCCTGAGAACTCTCTTTTGTGGTCAAAATTGCTGCTGTTTCCCAGTTTCTTCCTGTGAGAAAGGAGGTCAGGCGGGACACCAGCAGCAAATACAAGAACCCTGCGTTCCCTGTGTGATTGCGCTCATCACAAGCACCAGGTACCTTTGGTCTTTGATACCTTGTGTTCAGCCTTGCAGGCTCCCTTCTGCCCTGTTCTTTCTACCCAAGGCAGACTTTGCTGTGCACATCAGGACAAAGCCGACCCAACTGCACAGTGCCCTCTGTCCCAGGGCACTGCCCCAGTGCCACCTCAGTCCCTGTTTGCCTCTCTGGTCTTAGAAAACATTTCCTGATGCCTACTCGAAGGTGCTGCTGTTTACATCCATTTCTTTTTGCCCACTGCTTGGCCACTTGCTGCTCCTTAACTGCATTCCTGGTTCCTGGCTGTGTCTAATGCTGCACTGCTGTGGCAAGAGCTAGGAGAAAATGCAAGGAAAATGATTTGAGGCAGCTGGAACAACAGCAGATCCAGAGCTGCTGCTCGTGCCTTCTCCTCCAGCTTTGTCATGTTCTGAGCTCAGTTCTTCAGAGGCTGCAGCGTTGTGTTTGAGAATGTGCTCTCCTGCCTGCTGGGAACCAGTCCCTGGGAGGAACTGGGAGGGCTAAACAGAACTCAGCTAGGCCAGTGTCCTGACTGTGCTGCTGGGCTACTGGTAACAGGCTTGTGGTCAACTTCTCACCGTTGTCCTTGATCCCACTCTCATTTTATCCCACTTTGAAGCATTGCTGTTTGCAGAGAACAGCCTGGTCCTGCCAAACCCTTGAGGCCAGGCAGCCAAAGCCCAGGAGACAGGGATGCACTCAGGGCCCTGGCAGGGCCATCATCCCGGAGCGTTCGGTTCAATGGGGATGGATATTGTGGGTTGCTCTGCCAGAGCCCATCAGCTTTGTGTCCAGACACTGGAATAGGAGGGTGTCAGCAGGGCTGCGCACCGTGAAAACGCTGTCAGATTTTATCCAAATCAGAGCAAAAGCATTAAAGTGAGGTAGGTTTGGTTCTTCAGAACAGAAAAGAAGAAAAAGGCCTGTTCTGTGTGGCTCTGTCCTCAGGTAGTTTAGTCCCAGGATATCGGTAATGTTTAAAGGAAACAGGAATTACTGGTAGTTTCCAGCTTTCCTTCAGCGGTGCAGCAACTCTGTCTCTGCCTGGCTGAGTTCTCCTGAGATGCAGGCTTTGAAATTCCCAGAGGGATTAAACCTAGGAAAAACCTGGAGGGAGGGGGCTGGAAGAAATATTTCTGAAGAGAGAAAGTCACATCCACACCTTTACAACAAGCGACTTTATGTGATTTGATAAAACAATAACCTTAATACTTTCCTCACTGTCTCAAACTCTCCAAGTAGATTTGCCACCTCACTGATAAGAGGCAGGACGATGCCAGGCCCTTGCCTCCCCCTTGCCTCCCACATCCCAGCTGCACTAAACCCGCACAGAGCCGCCTTTCTGGATGTCCCCTGGTCTTTTGAGAACTTATATCTCCTCATTAATTTACTTCTGATTGACAGTGATACATCATTAGTGCTATTGTGTCGTTAATAGCTGGCTTCAGCTCTTAAACTGCATCCAGGGGCGCGTCCTGGGAATTGAAGGACCTCAAGAAAAAATTAAGGAGTGAGGAGCTCAAGGGAAAAAGTTGTGAATATCCCAGGAACTGGGGGGAATGCTGGGAATGGGCATTGCTGGCTCTGAGTGTGGGAAGTGATTAAAATCTGCGGGTGCACAGACACAGCGGGAGCACAGCAAGCGGCTGTGATGCATCCAGCTGCACCGGTGGGTCTGAATGGTTGTTAAAGATCATCCGGCCGCTCTCGGGGAGAGCGGGGTGAGAGGCTGGAGGAAGGCTTCTACGGCTTTCACAGCTGCCTCTGCACACAAGCAGTGTTCCCAGGAACAGACACGGTCGTGTAAGACACGATTGGACTCTGAGCGTGATCTCTGTGGGGTTGCGAGTCGCGGGTCGAAGGCCCCTCTCCTGCAGAGAACTGCCTAGAGCGCTGCGTGTAGAGGCTTGTTTCTTTTGTAGTTTAAAGCCATGTGGTCAAGCGTCCTGACGTAGGGCAGGCTTTGAATAGCAGAAGGAATTCTGGATTCAGTCCAAGCTCCTACCCAGCACAGAAAGAGGCCCTTGGAGTTCCTCTGCCTTGTAACTAGACCCAGCAGAATAGAGGAGAGAATTAGCTCCCATGAGAACATGTTTTAAACAGTGCCTGAACTACTTGAGGACTTTTGAAATAGTTACCTATTGAGCGAAACCTCTGAACTGGGCTGCGCTTTCAGCGTGATTTGGAGGTTTGTTTGGTTTTCCCTTTCCCTGGAGCTGCAGTGTATGCTTGCATCCCATGCCAGAGCCGGCTGCACGCAGCGCTGCTCGAGTCTGCGTGTGCTTTCGGGGTTCCTTCCCTTGTGAAAGGGAGGGCGCGGTGCTGAGTGCTGCTTGGGATCAGGTGCCAGAGTTTCAGAGCAGACTGGAGGACAGGGTGACTTGTGGCTGTAAGAAGGGCAGGGCCACTGGAATGAGAACTTACAGTGCTATGAAAGAAACTTTCCCCTGCGTTGCCTGCAGGACTAAGGACTGGACTCCACAGGAGATGTGTTAGTTCATGTCCTGGCTGCCTGCTGGGAGATCCCAGTACTCCACTGGTCCACTGCGCTCGGCCCAGCCGCTGGTTGCTTGCAGCCTGGTGACTGTGGCTCTGAGCTGGCTCGTGGGCTAAAACATCTGAGAGCAAAGGGAATTTGGCCAGAGTGTCCAAAGTGTTGCCCTGAACCAGGAGCCCTTCCAGAAATAAACACAGTAAAATATTTAAGTGCTGCACCTGGAGCTCAGAGCCATCACAGGCTGTCAAGAGGAGACAGAATCCAAAAACAGTTTCCAGTGAAAAGCAGCCAGAGCCCTTGTCTGGGCAGGGCTGGCAGCACGTATCGCTGCGGGCTGCGTCCGGCGCACGCCTAACAATGCTGCCTTCTCTTCTCTTTCAGTCTGACATGCAGAACTGGGAGGAGCAAAGCCAAGGAGCCATCTACACCGTGGAGTACGCCTGCAGGTACAGGAGACTCCTCCAAGCAGTAAGGTTGTGTTTGTAGGTGGAGATGGTGTGGTAGAGGAAAGCAGAAGGTGCCACCACTTCCCTGAGGCCACCCTGGTGTAAGCCATGGTCTGTGGGGGTGTGATGGTGTGGGCAGTGCTCCCTGAACTGCTACCCTGAATCTTGGGGGGCTTCACTGTGCTGAATGTGGCAGCTCTTGCCCGTTTCCGTGCGCGGTGCGGACCTGCTGCTCTCCTACAGTAAATCCACCCACCTAAGCGTGAAGAAAGCTGAGGTTTCTTAACAGTCCTCTCTGTCAGGGTGTATGTGCTTTAAAACCAGGGTGCCTTTTGAAACACTAACCAGTCTCCTCCAGTGGTGGAGTCGCCACCCCTGGAGGGGTTTAAAAGATGAGTGGGTGAGTTCATTAGGGACAGGGTTTAGTGGGGAGACAGGCACGGTTGGACTCAATGATCTTGTAGGTCTCTTCCAACTTCATGATTCTATGATTCCCTCAACCTCTCTCTTCTTTCAGTGCTATAAAGAACATGACCGACAGCAGCGTCTACTTCAAGAGCATCGACAGTCTGCTCAAACACGCCATAGCGCTGAAGGATCAGCTCAACGCTGCGCAGGGCCGCAGGTAACAGGGGGACTTGATGCTGCCTCTTTATCTGAGTGACCCTTCTGCCTTTCGGGATGTGGAAACTGGAAAGCGTTCCTGCCCATGGCAGGGGGGTTGGAACTGGATGATCTTTAAGGTTCCTTCCAACCCAAACCATTCCATGATTCTACGTAATGCAGCCCAGCGCAAATATGCTGAGCAGTTGTCTCTGTTCTAGGCTATTATTTGAAAGAGCACACTGCTTGCCTTCCAGTGATCTTCTGTCTGTGTTACTGGGGAGCAAACAATCTCATTTACAAAAGGGTAACTGGAAAATAATTTATTTCCTTGTTTAAAAAGGGCTGCTTGGTTGTGTAACACATTAAAACTTTGTGTTGAAGGCCTTTGAGATGATGCTACTGAGATGGAGTAGGCGAGAGGCTGTGTTTGGTGCTGTTCTCTTTCATCTCTGTGGCTCTTTTTGAGCAGAGTTCCATAGAGAGACGTGGTGCTGACAGATGGAGTAGAATGATGAGGCATTTTTGTGTGTTCGCAGCTGATTTACAGCTACCAAAACACCTTCCAGCAGACATTTGAGTCGAATGTATTTGTCTCTCCTGGGAACAGTGTTGGTGTTGGGGTCTGGCTGGGTAGGAGTGAGAAAATTCCCAAATGCCCATCCCTGATAAAACCAGTGCAACAAACAGAGCCATTCTGCAGAGCCAGAGCCCTCTGCCTTAGACAGTTGTGGTTCACATTCCATGTTTTCCCCGTTGCCTGCATGGCAGGGTCACACTGTGCAGCCCGGAGCATTTTTAGTGGTTTTTGAGGTGGTGTGGCTGCCCAGATTGCCGCCTCGAAACCCATGGGGCTGGCGTGCGCTGCTCTGTAGTCTGCACAGCCCACTGAAAGGTGTCCTTGTCTCTGCTGCTTCCCTGCTGCAAGCAGTGAGGTTTTATTTGAGGGAGCCCCTGGGTCTTCACATTCTTACAGCTGCTGGTGCCCTGCCTGCCCCTGGATGTGACTGTCTCTTTCTTCTTACAGCACTGTTGCCCCACAAGCCAAGAATCCTCCAGCCAGTTCCTGACTTCAGACAAGACTGGCTGCCCTCTGCCACCTTCTCCAGCCCAGCTCTATGTTCTCCAACCACAGGGAGGAGTGAGAAACCATCAGCTCAATCTGTGAAGCTGCACAGAGCCCTCTGCCTGCTGCTCTGTTCCTGGTGAGGTGCTGCACCTGCGTGAGCAAATCCTGCCACCGAGGTCAGGACTGCCTTTGCGGGGTGCTTTGGGGAGCGATTGTGTCCCTTTCCACAGCACTTCACAAAAGGGAAATGGGGTGGATTTGTCCTTTCCAGTTCCTTTTGATGGCAGACTGCTATGAGGCGTTCTTCTCTCTACCTCTTGGCCATAGAAATATCTCAGAAAAACTAGGTCTTGCTTTCAGTGTTTTGTAGATGGCTGTGTAAAAGACGTAACGTGGGCACACTTCAGCTTTGTTCAGGAAGCATTCTGCGAGGAGAGCTTTTCGTGCCTGTGCCAGGGAGTTGCTGAATTTGGTTTTAGTGAGAACAATAATAAAAAGGAAAAACAAGAAAGTTCTGCCTAAGACCTTCCCTCGTTGCTCCCTCGGCCTGGGGGGTCTTGGAGCCTGCTGGCTCTGCGTGTTTCAAAGGGCATGGGGCAAAAACAAAGACATGCAGAGTTGGAGCCTTTCAATGAAAAAAAGAAACTGTCCTGTTCTTCTCAAAACAACAAAAAGGGACTTTCTTCATCCCTTGTCAAGCAGTGGGAAGCAGAGCTGTGCACGCAGCTTCGGAGGTCACGTCAAATAGGATGAAACTTCAATGTTAAACTCTCCTGGAACCAGCAGTTCTGTTCTGCTGGAGAATTTACCAAGGATGAAGGGATCAAAGCAGTGCTAGACTTTCCAAAGAAATGGTATTGTGCTCAGGATATCTTTCAGGATAACAGCGTGGGAGGCAAAAGGCAATCTGAATCAGTGGCCTCCCTTCGCTCCCTGAAATGCATTACTGGTTGCTGAATGATAAGGAATTGCAGAAGAGCCACGCATGCTGCGGCGCTGGGCATGGGCAGGGCTGGCAGAGTGTGGGGCTGTGAGTAACCAGCAGGGTGCCCTCTCAGCACGATGACAGAGTGAGCTGAACCTGCTTGTGTTTCACAGAAACAGCTGCTGCCCGGGGCTGCTTCTCACCCATGCATTCCACTTCCTTTGCTGCAGCTGGGACAGCTGTGGGGTCCTGCATGGGTCGCTGCCAGCTGCTGCCCTAACAATGTGGTCCTTGTTTGCGGTGTGGCGAGTACCAGCAGCATTGCAGGTGGCCAGAGGGACTTGGGACAGGTGGCCAAGGGCTTTTGGCTTTGAGTGGAGGTGGCATCTTCTCAGAGGCAAAGACAGAGGTTGCGTAGACCCCAGGTGGAAGGGTGGAAAATCAGCTACTCCCTGCTCTGGTGAGACTCATATTAAGGTCTAAGAGATGCAAATCTTGGCCCTGGTGCCTGCAGCTCCCCTGGGATGAGATGACGTGAAAAGGTCCCACTTCCACTCACACCAGAGTTGAGTCCTTGCCTGAGGCTCCAGGTTTGCGTGACAGCACGTTCCTCATCTCCTGCGTGACGCCGTTCCAGGGTTTGCCCTGTGCCTGCAGCAGGGCTGAGTCTGCCGACAGCGTCCGATGCGTTCGGGGCAGGTTGTAGCTCTTCTTCTCAGAGTGAAGCCCAGGGCTTCCCGAGGAGGTGAGATTGCTACTGGCTGGAGAGCCCAGCTGGGATTTGTGCTCCAGGAAAGGAGGGAAGGAAAATTCCCGGTGGATCTCAGGCCGGGGCACAGCCACACTCTTGTTGTTCAGATCACTGGTGGAGGATTCGCCGTGCTGGGCAGAGTCGTTCTCGTACAGGGTGTGAGAGACCTCAGAGCGGCTGCGGCGTGAAACCTGGGAAGCCCTTACCAGGGCGTGCGTCACCGTGATCAGCAGGACAATGACCCCGGAGGAGAGGATACAGGCACTGGCAATGCCAGCCTCCAGTTCAAACAGCAGCAGCATGTAGATAGCAAGAGCTGCAAGGAAAGTAGAGCGCGTAAGAGCTTGAGGAACCAGAAAGACTAAAGCAATGCAGCTCACCTGCAAACTGCAAACTTCAGGCCCCATGAGGGCTGGTTACTGAGAATAGAAAGCTTGCACTACGGGAATGAGCTGGCAAAGCCGTTTGCAAAACAAACCCAATGCTGAAGTAGAAACTCAGCAGTCAGCAACCAGTGCTGGAGGTACAGGCTGGGCTGGAAATGTATGGTGGGAGATGAGCACTTGCCTGTTAGGTAAACTGAGACCCCGCAGCAGAACAAGCCAATGGCAGCGTGGCGAACCCTCCGGCTATCCAGGAGGAACCAGTCTGCCCTGCAAAACAGGTGAGAGAAACCTAGGTCTATGTGGTCTCCTGGCCCTGGTCTCAGTGCCAGAAAAACATCGATGCTCCGGCCCCTGCTGAGAAACTGAAACACTGGGTTTGCATAGAGAAGGGGTTCAGAGCCAGGTCAGGAGCCCAAGGACCTCTGTGGCCTGGGGTTTTGGCCAGGCTGATGGGGTGCACAGCTCTGGGCTGCGTTCTTCCCGCTCTGGAACAGGGGATTTGGAGATTGCTTTGAAATGTCAAACTTTTCCTGCCTGGTCCAAGCTGTGTCAGAAAGCCAGTGGGGACAGGGGATCCAAAAAGAAATGGTTGGAGGCTTTTTGGAGGTGATTTACCCCTGTTCAGCACACCCTGAGAGCAAGCAGGGAACAAAACTGAGGCTGTCAAGCCCATCTCCCCCTTAAAGAAAGAATGACAAGTCAAGTGCTGGTGCATTGAATTAAGCAAGTCCAGGTTCTCCACCCTTGGGATTGGATTTCTGTGCTCAGCTCGGATTGCAAGCCTTTTGTCTGGAAGGGGCTTGGTACTTGAATTGTTCTTAAAACACATGAAAAGATCCAACTCCTTTCCAGCAGGGCTTTTGTTTCCCACCCAGCACCAAGCCCTGTGCCTGCTGCCTGTGCTTTCCTCTGCTGAAGCACTGACAGCTCTGCTTGGGCATCTTCAGAGCCAGATTGACCTGGCAAACCTCAGTCCTTGCTGGGTTTTGGAGGTTGCTGTCACCAGAGGATGCCTCCACTAATTGGGATGCGGTCGTTAGGGGATGCAGCATAGAGTGGCAGCCAAGTGGCTCAGGGGGGTTAGAAATGGGAGTGCTCAGAGAGATGCTGGCAGGACTGTGATGCTGGGAAGATGCAAACTGTCCCTCAGAACAACTGGGAGTGCACAGGACATCACTCATCCTGCCACCCACCTTCAGAAGCCCCATGGAGCTGTTTGGAAATGTGTCTTGGCATGGAAGGACCAGCTGAAGGGCCAGTGGCACAACCGTCTTCCTGGCAGGACCAAGCCTTGTGTTGCTCCTCTGCCATGCCAGCTCCTTCCACCCCACAGGGTGGACCCCAGCAGCCAAGGATGCTGTGCCCTGGCCCCCTCCCCTCCTCCTGGGCTTGTTGTAGCCCCTTGGCCATTGCTGCCTGCGCAGGGAGCCCGCGGCCAGGAGCCGTTAATAGAGCCTGGACACACTCCCGTAGCAGCACAGAGCAGCCGCTTTGTTTTATTAATTACCTGAGTCGGAGGGGGATTAGCGGGGAGGAGAAGGACTTTGTTTGGAGCTGGCTCGGACTATGGAGCGCAGCGCTGAGAAGCAGAGTGGTAATTCAGTGTGACAGGCCCAACGTGGGAAAGGTCCCTGGGACGTGAGCGGGTCCCCTAATGAAACCAGCGCCTGGTGGGACCAAGCCGGCTCAGCCACAAGGAGACGGCGGCTCCCCATGTTGCAGGGGAGAGGGGCTGCATCCTGCCAGCACCTCCTGCCCGGCACAGCCTGCAGACAGCATCCCTGTGTCCTGAGAACCTGTCCTTTTGCTCCCAAAGATGAGCATGATCTTCAGGTTGCAGTTGGGGAAACTGAGGCACAGCCAGACTCGGTGATCTACTCGAGATCCCGGGCAGAAGGACACCAACCCTGGCTCCCAACCCTACCAGCACCTCGTATCACCTGCAGCAGAGCTCAAAGCAGACTCTCACTTTGCCAGGGCTCTGGAGAAGAGCACGGAAATGTTAATTTAAAATCAAATTGATTGGGAGCAGATTCCCTGCCCAGCAAGATCAACCACCGGGGGGCCACAGCTGCCCAGCGATGGTTGCTCTGATGGGTAAGTCCTTGAACAAGGTACTGCTGTTGGATGTGGGCTGTCCCATGGCCAGCACGCGCCATCTCTCTACCTGTGACTTTGCATCTAGCTGCCTGATTAGTGCTGCTCCCGTTTCACACCCGGGGTTTTCAAAGTCGACCCTCACAGCTTCCAAACTGAGCATTTTACAGCCCAAATCCATACCAGATCATGGAATCATGGGATGGGTTGGGTTGAAAGACACCTCCAAGCCCATCCAGTGCTATCCCCATGGGCAAGGACACCTCCCACTGGATCAGGGGGCTCCAAGCCCCATCCAACCTGGCCTTGGGCACCTCCAGGGATGGGGCAGCCACCACTGCTCTGGGCACCCTGGACCAGAGGCTGCCCACCCTCAAGGTGAAGAATTTCTTCCTTGTATGTCACCTAAATCTCCTTTCTTTCAGCTTAAAGCCATTCCCCCTTGTCCTGTCACTCCAGGCCCTTGTGAAGAGCCCCTCCCCAGCTTTCCTGGAGCCCCTTTTCTGTCCTGGGAGGCGGCTCTAAGGTCTCCCCGGAGCCTTCTCTTCTCTGGATCTCAGACACGTTTACAGCTCATGGGGATTTTTCTGCCTGTAACAGTTTTCCATCTGAAGCCGAGATCGCACCGCAAGCCAAGTTTGCTGCAGGAATGTTGTGTTTCACAAATATTTTGCTCTCCTTCGTTAATGAGCGCGCTCAGCATCAGCTTCGTTTGGATGATGCCAAAAGGAGATGCTGCCGCTCGCTGGCGTGCCTCCAGCCAGCGCGCTCCACATGGAGCATGAGGCGCCAACGGGTTTGTCTAATTAGGGACAAAAGGAACTGTTGAAACATTATCATTCCCTTTAAATGGGTTTTGACTTGCTTAAGTCAGCGTGGTCCCAAAATGCTCCTGTGGGGGACCATCGCATGAGCTACATCGAGGGACCTCCATGTACAAACCAGTTTCTCCCCAAAAGCCTTTAAATCTGATCATTTGGAAGTCAGTTTTTCATTTTAACCCTGGAGCTGAGCTGGGCTGAGCCAGCACAGGAGCCACCAGCCCAGCTGAGGAGCCACCAGCCCAGGCTGAGGATGGAGAGCGCGCTTCAGAAACAGTGCTGGTAATGATTAAGTCAGCACGTGTCCGTGGTAAGTGACCCCAGAGGTTTTGGTGCTGCGGAGTGGCCCGTGCAATCACCCCAACCAGTGACCCAGAGAGCTCAGCTCTCCCACTGCAAAGGGACCGGTCTCGGGTGCTCCTGGGCATCGTGGCCAAGCCCGGTGCCTCTGCCCTGCCTTGGCCCTGGAGCTGAACCGGGCTCAGGCTGCTGTGACCCCATGTGCTCCTACAAGCCTGGAGAGGGACCTTAACACATGGATTGGGTTTACACAGGGGTGTTATCAGGGAAACTGGAGTGTATTGGTGCAGGTGCATGGGCTGCCGTGAACTTGCTCCTAGTCCATACAGTCATAGAATCTTTGAATGGTTAAGGTTGGAAAAGACCTCTCGGCTCATCCAGACCAACCATCGCCCCAACACCACCATCCCCTCCAGGGGAGACTCCCCCCACTGGCCTGGGCAGCCTCTGCCAGGGCTTCATCATTCCTGAACCCCCAAGCCCTGCTGCCCCCAAAGTCTCACTGCTCCCCAAGCTCCCCTGCTGCCCCCCAAACTCTCCTGCACCTCCAAACTCTCCCACACCCCCAAGCCTCACTGCTCCCCCAAACCCTTCTGCACACCCACCCACCCCAAGCCCTGCTGCCTTCTTCTCCAGCCCCACAAACCCTCCTGCACCTGCAATCCCCTCTGCGCCCCTAAGCCAAACTGCTCCCCAAACCCTTCTGTGTGCCCAACTCCCCCTACACCCCCAAGCCTGGCTGCACCCTAACCCACCCCTGGCACCCCCAAGACTCCCTGCACACCCACCCACCCCTCACACCCCCAAGCCTCCCTGCACCCCAACCCACCCTTTGCACCCCCAAGGCTCCCTGCACCCCAACTCACCCCTCACACCCCAAGCCTCCCTACACCCCAACCCACCCCTCACACCCCCAAGCTTCCTGAACCCCCAAGCCTCCCTGCACCCCAACTCACCCCTCACACCCCCAAGCCTCCCTGCACCCCCAAGCCCTGCTGCTCCTCAAACCCTCGCACATCTCCGACCCCTCCCGCACCCCCGAGCCCCTCTGCCCCCCTTGCCCCCGCTCTCACCGCTGGGTCCCGGGCTGCCCCCGGCACAGCTCGGTGCTCAGGTACCCGTGCAGGAGGCAGAGCAGGAGGCAGCTCACGTTGAGCACGAGGCAGAGCGCGGCCAGCACAGCCGAGACCGGGACCAGCGCGGCGGCCGCGGGCTCGGGCAGCGCCCCGCGACCGGCACCGGCACCGGGACTCGGCCGGCCCGCCGGCAGCTGGAAGATGAGGCTGGAGGCGAGCAGGGCCATGGCAGCGGCCAGGGTCCCGAAGAGCAGCAGCACCGTCAGGGCTCGCTGTGGGTAGGCGGGGGGCATGGCGGGACCGGGAACCGGGGGGCACCGGGAGTCAAGGGGGTCTGGAAGCCAGAGGGGAACCGGGAGCCAAGGGGGTCTGGAAGCCAGAGGGGAACCGAGAGACACCGGGAACCGGGGGACACCGGGAGCCAAGGGGGTCTGGAAACCAGAGGGGAAGCGGGAGGCACCGGGAACCGGGAGGGCACGTAGAACCGGGGGGATACCGGGAGCCGGGGAAGGAACCAGGAACCCGGCGGGGGAACAATGAACCGGGCGAGGGGGAACGAGGAACCGGGGGGCGGGACGACACACACAAGGAACCGACGAGGGGACAAGGAACCGAGGGGGGGAACAAGGAACAAGAGGAGAACTGAGGTAATCGGGAGTGGGGGGGAAACGGGAGGACACAGGGAACCGGGGGGATACCGAGAATCGGAGGGAACCCGGTGCTACCGGGCCGGCAGAGCCCGCTCCGCGCCGCCGAAGTTGCGTTCGCTCCGCTCCCGGTCAGCCCGGGATGGAGACCCGAGCACCGGCCCCGCTCCGGGAGCGCCGCTCGAGGGCGCGGAGCTGCGGCCCCCCCGGAACGCCCCTAACCCGGGGCGGGACCGTCCTGCCCCGCGGTCCCGCCCCTGCCCCTCCCCCAGGTACGATCCCCCCCGCCACCGCCCCCCGGTACCGCCTTTGCCTCCCCGGTACGACCTCCCGGTACCGCCTCCGTTACGACTCCTGACCCCCCCCGGTACCGCCCCTGCCCCCCCGGTACAGCCCCTGTTGTCCCCCCCAGTACGACCCCCCGGTAGGACCCCAGAGGGGGACCTGATGCAATTCCCGAGCTCCCGTTACGTGCGCGGAGCTTCCCGGGCAGCGGGAGGGCGGGGGGGGGGCGGGGAACGGGGGGGTCCAGGGCTCGCTCTCGAGGGCTCCAGAGTGCAATTAGCACGCTGTTAATTAGCCCTGCTCTTGATATCAATTGATCCTGAAGAGGAGGTGGGAGGGAGAGGAGTGGTGAGAGCATCGCGGTGTTCCAGCCCCCGCACGGGACTGGGGACACGCGGGGGGGCCCTCACCTGCCCGGGATGGGGGGACCCTCCCGCCCCATCCACCCTCTCACCTTCTCCTCGGGCTGTCCAGGGTCTCAGCCTGGGTACGAGGCACCCCCAGCTGCGGCAGCTGAACCCCCTCTTTGGGCACAGGGGACACCTGGACCCCCAAACCAGGGGGTGCCCGGCTGCTCCCTGCGAGCTCCAGGTTGGCACCTTGAAAGCTCTGAGGTTCCTCCTGCGACCCCAAAATCCTGGGGTTTTGGGGAGCCCAAGGTGCTGGATGGTCTGAGCTGGGACTCGCGGTGTTCTACACCCCGAGCGACGCAGCCCGAGGACACGCTGAGCCCCGTCACGCTCCCAGCCACGGGGCAGGGACAGAGACACCGTCACTTGGGTTGGGGACTTCGGGCCAAGAGCCAGCGACAAGGGGGGTTGGGGACCAACACCCCCCCCCCCCCCCAGCCAAAAAAATGCGAGTGGGGCTGGAAGGGAGCCGGGAGCCAAACCCGCGTCGCCTGCCAAGGCCAACACGCCAGCTTCCAAAATAACCCCAAAGTCCTGCGCGGCTCCGGCCGGAGCAGAGGGTGCCAGCAAGGAGCCACCCACGCGGGACGGGAAGGTCCTTCGCCAGACGGAAAGGTCACCCCATCCGGATCCCACAGCCCTGGGCTTGGGCACGGGCCCAGGCGCTGATGACACCAGGCTGGAGGAGGCAGCATCACAGTCGATGCCCTGGCAAGGTGCCCAGGATGTGCGCGGATCCCCATGTCCCCTTGTCACACACAATTGGGTTTGGGTTTGAGTTGGAAGCTCTGCCTCAGTTTCCCAACTGCTCCCAAGGCGCGGGGTCTTCCCCAAGGTGACAGGTGACCTGGAGAGTGGGTTTCCCCGAGTTAATCCTCCTCCCTTCCTCCCTGATTGCCAAGGGGAAGGGCAAGATCCCAGAGGAAAGGGTGCTTCTGCTTCCCAGGGTATTTATAAGCCACGAGAAAGCGGTGGTGGCCCCAAGGGTGGCCGAGGGCAGGGCAGCGCCTCAGGGGTCCTTTCTCAGCCTTGAGGGACTGAGAACATTCTGGGTGCTCGCTCCTAGAATCGTGGAATTGTTTGGTTGGAAAAGACCGTTGATGTCGAGTCCAGCCGTACCTGCCCACCGCTAACCCATCCCTGCGCACCTCGCCCACCCACCTTTTAACCCCTGCAGGGATGGGCACTCCGCCGCCTCCCTGGCAGCCCCTGCAGTGCCTGAGAACCCTCTCGGTGAAGAAGTTTTTCCCAATATCGGAACTAATCTTCCGAGGCCGTTTCCCCTCCTCCTGACCCGGCGAAGGATGCTCGTGCAGCAGGTGGAGGCCAAACGCAGCTCTGCTTGTGGGAAAGCAAGACCAGGGCACCACGGTGTCCCCTTCTCAGCACCCTCACCCCGCTCGCTCCACGCCGAGGCCGGGGTTACGCTGGTGGGGTTGATCCCAGGGTTTTCCCAGGAGCAGAAAAGCCAAGGCTGGTCTTGGAGAGCCGAGGGGAGGAGCAGAATGCGCTGCTTGGAGCAGCTGTGGCACCCTCCTGTCCGTCTGTCCTTCCACACATCCATCCCTCTGTCCATTCATCTGTCCATCCCTCTGTCCCACCATCCATCCATCTCTCTGTCCACCCACCTGTCCATTCTTCTGTCCATCCACCCGTCCATCCCTCTGTCCATCCATCCACTCATTCCTATGTCCATCCACCCGTCCATCGCCCTGTCCCTCCCACCCATTCCTCTGTCCATCCGCCCATCTATCCCTCATTTATGAGGATTAAAGATGAAACCAAGAGGGAGTGCATTGGGTGTTTCCTTTCGGAGCTGGGAACCACTGGCCGGGTTTCGAGCTGACGCCCTCGGTGACCGCGGGGACCAGGGGGACTGTCACCCCCCAGCCCTGTGGCTGAGGGGGCCGGCAGTGCTGGGGGGGTCCCAGTGATCCTGCGTGGGCCAAACCCAGAACCTGGCCCTAAACCTGCACCCAGAACCCCTCCAGTTCAGACTGAGCCTGATCCCCGCCCCCCCCCCCCCCCCCCGGGGAGGGCACAACATCCCCAGGACCCCCCAGGCTTCACCCCAATCCCACCCCCCAAATTCCCACAAACCCACCCAAACCCTCCCTTCCAAATCCCCTGTTCCAGCCCCCCAAGTGCCCCCGGCCTCACCCCCATCCCAACCCCTCCACATCCCCCCAGCATCACCCCCAGCCCCCCAAAGTCCCCCCAGCTTCACCCCCACCCCAGCCTCCCAAATCCCCCCCCCCAGCCCCTAAGTGCCCTCCAATCTCCCCCACCCCGCCCCTCTCCTGGGCAGAGGCGGGGCTATGCAAAACAGCCCTGGCGTGTCCACCAATGGTGAGCGAGCCTGGGTAATGAGATGCAAATGTCCACGTGTGTGGGCGGGACTATGCAAATATGGACAGGCAGTGGGCGGGGCCATACAAGCACTGCCGGTGGGTGGGCGGGGCTAATAAACTGTCGCTGGCTGTGTGGGCGGGGTTAGGCAAATGTTACCTGGTGTGTGGGCGGGGCCACGCAAATGTAATTAAATGTGTGGGCGTGGCTGTGTAAATAGCACCTGCCAGTGGGCGGAGCCACGTAATTAGAGCCAAACGTGTGGGCGTGGCTATGCAAACTAAGCCTGCTCCCCCCGTGGTTATGCAAATGAGGTCTGTTGGGTAGGTGTGTCTTTGACCCTGGTTGGTCGAGAGGGCGGAGATATGCAAATTAAGTCGAGCCGGTGGGCGTGGTTATGCAAATTTAGCTGTGGGGGTGGGGCTATGCAAACGAAGCGGGGGGGGGCGTGGCCATGCAAATGCCACCGGCGCGGCTCGGGCGGGCTGCGGGCAGCGCGCGGCTCCGGGGACGCGAACCGGGACCGGGGCTGCACCGGCACCGGACGGCAGAGGGGGAGGGGGGAACACCGGAACCGAGCCGGCTCCGCTGCAGCGCGGGGCACCCGCGGCCGGGCCCGAGGGGAGCTCCGAGGAGGAAAAGCCGGTGTCCAGGTGAGTGTCCCGGGCTGGGGAGGGGGGTCCTGGCTGATGAGAGGGGTCCGGTGTCACCGGTACCGGGGAGGAAGGGGGAGGAGGGGGGGGGGCACTGGCGACTGCATTCCCCCAGACCATCCCATCTGCCCCAGACTCACCCGTTTGCCCCAAACTCATCCATCTGCCCCCCAACCCGTCCCTCTGCCCCCAACCCATCCTTCTGTCCCCATCCTTTTGCCCCAGACCCACACATTGGTCCCAGACCCAGACGCACCCACCAACCCCAGACCCACCCGTGTGCCCCAAACCCACCCGTGTGCCCAAACCCACCCGTCTGTCCCGTCGAGGCTCCCCTCCGCAGCCCCGCGCACCCACCCGGCCTCCGCGTCGGGGCTGTGGGAGCGGGACCGGCCCCGGGAGATGCCAGTGCGTCCCGTCCGGAGCCCCTCGGGCCGCCCTGGCCACGCCGAGCCCCGTCCCCCCCGCCCCGCCGTCTAGGGATGGCGGGCTATAAAAAGCCTGTGGTTTGCGCCGGTTATTTTTACTCGTGTCTGTGCAGGGAGTGAACGCCCGGGTTTAACCCAAAAGTGCAGCCTGGATGGCAGCCGCCCTGCCCTGGCCACCCCCCCGCCTCCCTGCCACCTCCGGGGCTGCTGAGCCCTGCGGCTGAGCCCACCGTGCAGAGGGGAAACTGAGGCACGGCACCGCAGGGCTGGTGGCGCGAGGTAGAGAGAGGCGTGATGGTGCTGGGGATGCAGCAGCAGGACCCCCCCAGTGCACCCCTGCCATGGGGACAGGGCTGGGGTGGTTCAGCCTGGAGAGGAGAAGGCTCTGGGGAGACCTTAGAGCAGCTCCCAGTGCTGAAAGGGGCTCCGGGAAAGCTGGGGAGGGGCTCTGGATCAGGGGGTGCAGGGATGGGATGAGGGGAAGGGTTTGGAGCTGAAAGAGGGGAGATTGAGATGAGATCTTGGGGAGAAATGTTTTGCTGTGAGGGTGGGGAGGCCCTGGCCCAGGGTGCCCAGAGCAGTGGTGGCTGCCCCATCCCTGGAGGTGCCCAAGGCCAGGTTGGATGGGGCTTGGAGCCCCCTGACCCAGTGGGAGGTGTCCCTGCCCATGGCAGGGGGTGGCACTGGGTGGGCTTGGAGGTCCCTTCCAACCCAACCCATCCCATGGTTCTGTGCACTGGATTCATAGGATGCGCTGAACGGCAGCCCCGTTCCTCACAGCTCTCGGGCAGGATGTGACCTGTCCACAGCTCTTACCAGCACGTGGCATCTCCAACGTGTCCCAGTGCACACGAGGCTCCCTTCATCCCCCGTCCCTGCCGTGGATCCTCTGCCAGATCCTCCTGCCACCGAGTCCCCATCCCAGGGGCTTTACTCCTTTAATGAGAGAAAGTTTCCCAGAGCTGCAGGCTCTGGAGATGGAGTTTCGTGGGGAATGGATTAACCTGGCAGCTGGTGGCTGAGCTGGAAGGGAACCGCGCCAGGGAGACGATGGACTGTGCTCCTTGGTCCGAGCACATCCCTTGGGGCATTGGGTACCAACTGGGAAGGGAGCGTGGGCGACGCGGCCGGGGAGCCGGATCCTGGCCCTTTTCCATGTCCCTGGCTGCCAGCTGGGTACATCACACACGAGTGACGTGGGGGAAGACCCGTGTGGCTCAGAGACGGGGGGGAAATATGGATGTAGATGCAGGTCTCGGGTTTGGTTTCGGATGCCAAACATCCCTGTTCACCTCCGAGCCCAGGGCACCGATTCAGCCCGGTCCTGAGAGCCGGTCGGCGCTGCAGCAGGTTTGGGAAACTTTGTGTGGTGCAAAGGGACGAGGGTTCCTGCTCACACCTGGGAGAAGCATCCCAGCAGTGAGGGGGCTGGAGAGCCCGGCGTGCCACGATGCCATGGGATGCCCAGAAGGCTCAGAGGGAATGAGTGTATTTAAGACCCTTGGATTTCCCTCCTCTTTGCAAGAATTACAGCGGGAGTGTGAGGAGCAGAGCAGGTGTGTGAGCCCTGACACCACGGGGATGGGCTCGGGCCAGCTGTCAGCAGCTTCTGGCTGCCCCCAGCAAACCCTCCAGCATCATTTCCCGTACTAAAGCCCAGCTGCAGCGTGGGGCAGCCCAGCCCCACAGGAACAGCGTGTCCTGCTGCCAGCAGCATTCCTGGCACCAAGCAAAAAAAAGATGGCCTGGGCCCCAAACTGGATCCATGTGTCCGTCTGTCTTTCCAAGGGAAAGAGCTGCCTCATTTTTGGGGGGGGTCTTTTCAATCCTTCCTTGCTCCACACAGTCATTTTGGAACCGAAAAGCCTCCACCCATCACCGCGCTTTGCCCCACTGCGGCAGCGCCGGGTGCGAGTAGGACTTTCGGTCTGTGTCACCCCGAGCAGGATGGAGCCGGGCATGGATGGCGCTGGGTCCCCTCGAGCCCAGCCGAAGCCTGGATTTGGCTCCGGAGAGGCACAGGGTGATGCCGTGGCCTGGCCCCGTGCTGTGACGAGGGTGGATAAATGCATGAGAATTGCCCCCAGGGACTGTGCTGGGGCGATGCTGGTGAGATGGGGAAGGTGTTTGGTGGAAGTGAACCTCTTGTCTTCAGCATCCCGACATGCTCTTGGTGCCCTAGTGCTCCCCAAGCTCTCACAGCACCCCATTCCCTCCGGATTCTCCTTTCCCCTGCTTCCCAGCAGGCTCCTCCTGCCTTCCCCGGTCCCTTTGGGCGCTGCCAGCCCCGCTCTGGTTTATACTGGTCGGTTGTTTAAACAACCTATAAAAAGCAGAAAGGCCTGACAACCCCCGGCAGAAACCCCGGTCAACTTTGACTTTTCCCTGCGCCGGGCTCGGGATGCTGCTCACACCGCGAGGTCCCAGCGCTGCCGTTCCTTGGGGACCGTTGAGAGCCGGAACCACGTCCCCAGCTGGGTGCAGGGCAGAACCAGCCAGGGATGGATAAAGCCCATGGTGGTCCCAGCACCACGTGTCCATCCGGGACGGGGGGTCCATAAAGCCCGTTTTGCTCACAGCGATGCAGCATCTGGTCTGACCCCTTGGGATTTCACTGCTCCTGGCTCAGATTTTCCCCTCCCAGCCAAGTTCACTTCTCGTCCCCATAAAACACGGGATGGAAACTCTTTCTCTTACTTCGACCGTCATTCTTCTCCAACAAAACTCTTCCTGGAAGCTGGTAAATGCCAACAACGGGCACTTGCTGGGTGCTCAGTTCCCCTTCCATTTCTACCCCCGGCTTTCAGATTGGCAGCAAAATCCCCATAATTCAGTGAAAATGGCCTTTTTTTCCCCAGTTTCTCCATTGATGCCACTTTGTGCCATGGAGGTGGGAGAGGTGGGAGGATGAAATGATGGGGAGCTCAGAGACCCTGACCTGGGGTTATTAGGGGAGTGCTTGGGGAGCTGCAGCTGCTCTGGGGTCCCAGGCGCTCCCCCAATAACCCTACTATTATGATTTTAGGAGAAACTTGATGGATTTAACATTTCTGGAATAGCTCAGGGATGGAGAAGGATGTAAAGGTGTTAAAGGCAGCACTGGGATGCCCTGGTACCATGCTGAGCATCCCGCGTCATGCCAGGGCTGCGGCACACGGAAAAACACGTCGCTCTCAAGGGGTTCGCTTCGTCTCAGCGCGCTAATTAGGAGCTGGGGTAGGAAGTTTACACGCTCTGGCGTGATGCAAATGACCCCTAAAGATACACAGGAGCCTGGGAGTTAATTATAAACCTGGTTGCAGCCCAGGGGTCGGGGTGACACCTCGCTGCGGGTGCTGGTGGGGACGAGGGGCTGTGTCTGGACGTGGAAGCCAGCCTAGTGCGTGCGAGTGAGCAGCGAGCCCGGGCTAAAGATAAGCACGCGTGGGAGGGAGCGGAGGCCGGCGGGATGCCAGGCAGCGCCGGAGCCTCTGCCCAGTGCGGGCAGAGGAAAGCGTCTCCTCTCTGAAAGGTTTAGAGGGCTCAGGAGCTGGGGTTTGTTGGCTTGGTTTGTGATGACGATGCTGAAGGGTGCTTCATCCCTGCAGCTGGACCACATGGTCCATCACCGTAACGCTAACGAGGAGCTGTTTGTGCAAGGTGGGAGCTGGTGGGGACTGAAATGAGAGGCTGTGGGGTTTCTCCAGGGCTGGCATCCCAATCCTGCTCCCTCCTGCTTGGGAGCCCCTGGCCATGAGCCCTCACGGGATGCTCTCCTGACAGGAACCAGGCTGCTGCCTCGATGCTGTCCCTGAGGATGCCACCCTGCTCGACCACGGGATGGAGGTGGCAATGTTGGGCAGAGCCACCCCGTTGTGCCCATCACCGCCAGCTGCAATCGTGGCCTGCAGCTGCGGTGCTGCTTATTGCCCTAGCAAAGCAAATCCAGAGTGCAAGTTCCCCCTCCCAACCCTTAATCCCCACCCGGGATGAACCGAGCTGCACGGTGGTGCCCAGGGCACTGGGATCACTGGGGGCAGCGAGATGTACCCCTTGTGCCCCACTCCCAGAGAGCATCGTGCCCCCGCCGCGTGGCTGTGCCAAACCCTGCGTCCATCCTGGAATCATCCAATGCGTTGGGTTGGAAGGGACCTTTACAAGTCGTCCAGTCCAACCCCCGTGCAGAAGCAGGGGCAGATTTAACCAGACCAGGTTGCTCAGAGCCCCATCCAACCTGACCTGGAAGACCCTCCTGCAAGACCCCAGCACGCAGCGCGGTGCTGGTGGCAGCAGTGGCCTGGCCAGGGCTGCGTGTGTCCCCGTGGGTCCCACACGGCCACGGTGGCCAAGCAGCCAAGGCGATGCCCCAGGAGGAGCAGAGCCGTAATGAGCTGCACGGGGAGGCGGCTGATGAAACCACCCCGTGTGTTGCACGAGGCCGCAGACGGTTTTCCCCGCGGAGGAGCGAACCATCTTGTGCCCAGCAGGCGGTGAGCGTGCCACGAGTCCAGCTGGAAACCCAGCTCTCCTGGCCCAATGGTGCTGTGGCTGCCCCTTCCTCTTGCCTGCCATCCCCACCCTCACCCTCTATTCTGGGCTGGGACCCCCCACGGCATCACCTCGTGGCTGCTGGTACCCACCTTGGATGCCCACAGCATCACCCCATGGATGCCAGTACCCCCCTGGAAACCCCACAACATCACCCTGTGCGTGTTGAGGTGCCCCCTGGGATCCTCACAGCACCATCCCATGAGCACCAGTACCTCCAGGATCCCCTGCAGCGTCCTCGTGTGGGTGCTGGGGCCCCTTTGGGACCCCCACAGCATCACCCCATGGATGCCAATATCCCCCTGGAAACCCCACAGCATCACCCTGTGCATGTTGAGGTGCCCCCTGGGCCTCCCATAGCATCACCCCACGGGTGCCAGTACCCCAGAGCACCCTGCCTGGGCAAACGGGCAGTTGTGGCTCCTCCAGGGCTCAGAGCCATGCTGGTACCCAGGGTACCCTGTCCCCTGCCCTGGAGCAGCACAGAGCAGGAGAATGGCCGGGCATTGGAGTAAGTTGATGCCAGGTAGGAGCATCAAGATCAGTCCCAGTGCAGGGACCACCTCCCTCTGTGCTTCCCGTACTGGGGCAGGGCACTGGGGGTTACTTGGCAGTGTTTCATGTCCCCACTGCAGATGGGGGGGACACATCCTTCCGTCCCCAGCACGCCGGAGCCTTTCAAAACCCCTCTGGGGAGAGGCTGTGCAGGGATGCAGGGACTCGGTACCCATCCAGGACACCTGGGTATCATCCTGTGGCTGCTGGTACCCCTAGGCCTCCCCCGGGTTGGAACCTCCCTGCATCCCTGACCCCTGATGAGCATCCCTTGACCCAGTGGGGCCAAACCCCCTTAAAGATCATGGGATGGGGGGGCAGGCGAGTGCTGGCCCTGCCCGCCTTCCTGGGGGTGCCCTGGCCCGATGCCGCGCTGCAGGTGTTGGCGCTGGGAAGGCAGCAGAAACCCTTGGGAAAAACCTCTGCCGTTTCACCAGGGAATCTCGTTGGCTTTTTCCGGCGGGGCTGGGGTGCTCTGAGCACCCGCCGTACCTTGGTGTCGTGCGTGGGCCCCGGGACACAGGGTGGCAGCGGGGCCGTGGGAACGGCAGCGCAATTTCCTTCCATAAATTAAAATTAGTTTTGATCAGCTAAATATAGCGGCTGAGCAAGATGGTAAATGGCAACGCGCTTGTGAGGGGGAAGCTGGGGCACTGGGGGAGCAAAGGGCTGGCCAGTCCCCAACCTGCACCCCTGGGCTGCCTCCCTGCCTTGGGGGGGGCTGCTGGCTGGGCTTGGGGGGGCTCCCGGGGTGCCCGGTGTCCCCAGGGAGCTGCATCGCAGAGCTCCCAGCCCCACTGGATTCCCAGCGTGGCTCTTGCCCCATGGCCATGGCTTGGGGACCGTGGGGACCAAGCTGGGCCAATTCTGCACCCAAATTTGGATGGAGAGACTGGGTGCAAGGGGTCCCATTGAGAGCATCTTGGTGGCTCTGCACCGGGTGTGGTGGCACCGGGGCATCCCAGAGGGATTTGGGGGATAAGATGAGGCTCAAGAGTTGGGTGCTTGCGGTGGCAGTGGGGTTTCATGGTGGGGGTGTCACAGACCCGCGCTGCGCTGCGGTGGGTGCTGGCACCCTTCAATCAGGATGGGATGCAGGGTCCCTTGACCCCTCACCCTTCCCACCACCGGCTCACGCGGCCCAAAGAGGTGGGTGGTTTCGCTTTGCTGTCTCCTCGTGCAGCCACTTCCTGACCTGCGAATGGTGGAGATCAAATTTAGTCTGTTCACGCTAGAAAAAAAAAGGGCCAAAGAAATAATAAAGTAAAAAATAGCCTTGAACCTAAAACCAGCCCTTTGGTTGTACAGACCCTCCCCGCAGCCCTTAAAACCGCCCTCCGTGTCCGACCCAGCCGCTGGGCAACAGCACCAACGCGCGTGGGGCAGGATCGGAGCAGCCCCCACGGCTTCGGGCAGGAGATTGGGGATGCAAAGACCAAGCCCACGCTCCTGGTGAGGGACTTGGCATCGCGGCACCGCGGCACCGCAGCCGGCACCTACAGGTGTTCAGCTCCCCCGGGTGATGGAGAGCTGGACCCGGGTCACAGGGTGGTGGAGCTGGCTGGGCACAGCGAAGGGGATTTTTTCCCCTTGCCCCAGCAGAATTTCCCATTTTTCGCTTTGCTGACCACAAAATTCTGAAAATTTCCTCTGAAAACTGATTTTTTTCAGCAAAACTCATTTTGCTGAGGAGGAGGCGCGTGCGGTGCCGGGGCGGATGCTCGCTTGGGCCGGCCCTGGGCTGTAGGGACTCAGGAGCTTCTCGCTCTCTTCCAGCCCCATCTGGAGCATAGGAGACAAAAATGGGACGGAAAAAGATACAGATCAGCCGAATCCTGGATCAGCGGAACCGACAGGTAGGAGCTGCCTGGGGATGGGGTGGGGATGAGGGCAACGGGGAGCCACGAGGCTGCGAAGGGAGGCAAAGCCACTCAACTTCCATCTTCCCCATGGGTGTTGGGTCCTGCAGGGCCAAAGGGGGTTTGGGGCCCCGGGAGGAGGGTTTGGGGCCGTATCCGGGGCCCTGGGTGCAGCATCCCATCCCCTTTCCCTGCTCTGCAGGTGACGTTCACCAAGCGTAAATTCGGGCTGATGAAGAAGGCGTACGAGCTGAGCGTCCTGTGCGACTGCGAGATCGCCCTCATCATCTTCAACAGCACCAACCGCCTCTTCCAGTACGCCAGCACCGACATGGACAAGGTGTTGCTCAAGTACACGGAGTACAGCGAGCCCCACGAGAGCCGCACCAACTCCGACATCCTCGAGGTAGCGGCGGGCGATGGCCAGGGGGGCCGGGCCGGGCGCGGGACCCCCGCTCACCACCCCGCTCCCCGCAGACGCTGAAGCGCAAGGGGTTGGGGTTGGAGAGCCATGAGCTGGAGCTGGACGAGGGGCCGGAGCCAGGCGAGAAGGCGCGAAGGTTGAGCGAGGGGATGGACCTGTCGGTGGCACGACCCAGGTTTTGCGTGAGTTGGTGCTGCCCCGTGGTCCCCACAGGTCTTGGTGCCCTCCCTGTCCCTCACTCTTGCTTCCCCCCGCAGAGCCCAACACCGCTGCCCGAGGCAGCCTACGGCAGCTCCACATTGGCCACCGACGCATCCCTGGGCAGCACCAGTGGCTCCCCACAGCCCCACAGCCGCCCGCCCGCCTTCAAAGCAGCAGCACCGAAGCCACCGGGACGCTCGCCGGGGCCGTTGCCCCCAGGTAGGCTTGGACCCATCACCCAGGGATGCTGCAGGGAGAAGGTCCTGAGGTGCCAACAGGAAAGCCGGGGAGGGACTTCTTACAAGGGCAAGGAGTGACGGGACGAGGGGAACGGCTTTAAATTGGAAGGGGAAGATTTAGATTGGACACGAGGAAGGAATTCTTCACCATGAGGGTGGGGAGGCCCTGGCCCAGGGTGCCCAGAGCAGTGGTGGCTGCCCCATCCCTGGAGGTGCCCAAGGCCAGGTTGGATGGGGCTTGGAGCCCCCTGATGCAGTGGGAGGGGTCCCTGCCCATGGCAGGGGGTGGCACTGGCTGGGCTTGGAGGTCCCTTCCAACCCAACCCAACCCAACCCAACCCATTGTGGGGCTCCATGGGCACCCATCCCCACCAGCCCCGTGGGGATTTTCCCGGCTGGGGCCGCATGCAAAGCTCCTCTCGAAGCATCTCCTGGGGATTTACGGGGTGCGTGGGCAGGCGGCGGCGCTGCAACTGTGGAAACACCAACCCCTGCCTGCATCCAGCTGCTTCCTGCAGCACCCAGCACCCTGCACTGCCCTCCCGAGGGACTCATCCTGCCCGGTGGGACGGGATGGGGATGTGGGTGAATCGGGGGCCACAAAGCGGAAAAGCAGCTGGAAAAAACGATTCTGGGCTTTGACCAGTGGGAACCACTTGGGTGGGTGGGAAATGCCACAGTGGAGGCTGGGTGATATATATAAGATATGTATAACATATAATATAGATTATGTATAATAATATATAATACATCACATATACACTTATATACTATATATTATATAATATATAATACACAATACAGAATACATCCTATATAATAAATATATTATTATATCCATCATATATAATATAATATAATATAATATAATATAATATAATATAATATAATATAATATAATATAATATAATATGATATGATATGATATGATATAATACAAGTCATATTATACACTGTTATATATTATGTGATATACATTATATAACATATATTATATATGTTAAATGTTATATATTATATTTTATATATTATGTTATATGTTATGTATTATATAATGTATATTATATATTATATGTTATATATTATATAATATATATTCGATATTGTGTGTTATATGTTATATATTATATATTATATATATTTTCTATAAAGCACATATCACCGTATCAATAAACATTCTTTGGGCCCACTCCGATGGCAAAGGTGAGGACGGGGTTGAGCCTGTGGGTACCTCAGCTCTCCCGTTCCCAACCGATTTCAACTTCCAACCAATTTCAAGAAGCCAACCCAAGGCAGGAGCCTTTGCATTGGCAGCGCGGGATGCAGACACGCAGCGTCGCCACCGCCTCGGATGGTGACCCAGGCGCGCTGCATGTCCCCGTAGGAGGTGCCAGCCTCTCTGTGGGGCAGGGGGCTCCCCGGAGTGGGGTCCGACCGGAGCGGTTTGCAGCGCGCCGCCCGCTGCCTTCGTGCATGGTTTCCGCTCGCAGCGTGCAGCCGCAGCCCAGCTGCGCCGGCGGCCTCGCGCAGGAAGTGGCTTTGCCCAAGCGCGGCACCATGCAGGCGTGCACAGCTGCCACGAGGGCAGCGGGGCCAGCGGCCGCAGCCATGGGCATCCCCCTGGGCACCGGGGACACCACATCCCTCGGGGCCAGCCCGTGCGCCCCCACATCCCTCTGTCCATCCAGGTATCGGCTACCCCCTCTTCCCCACCACCAGCCTTAACCGAGCCCTGGCTACCAAGACCCCCCCGCCGCTGTACCTGGGGGCAGAAGGCCGGCGTGGTGATGCCCACGGCAGCTTGGCGAGCGGTCGGAGCGCTGGCAGCTCGGCGGTGAGTGACCCGGGGGTAACACCAGGCCTGCGGCACCCAAACCTGGGCTGGTTTGCTGGCAGCACCCCCAGTTCTGCAGCCCCTGGGCTGGGCTGGCTCTGGGTGCCCGGCGTCACCGTGATGCCCACGCAGGGGGTTGGGACCCCTTGGCCATGGGGGTCTCCTGGGTGTGGTGCCAGCAGGATGCTTGGTGGCCTTGGGCACCCCCTCCCCAGATGTGACACTGTGGGAGGGGGCAGCAAGGTATGAGGGGCATCTCCCAGCGGGTCACCATGCTCGGTGTCCCCAGGGCCACCGGGATGTCCACCCCTCCCCAAATTCAGCAAGGAGCTCCTCCAATCCGCCCCCCCCCCCCCCCCTCCTCATCCCAACACCAGGGCTTTGCTGGGTGCCATGGAAAGGGGTTGTCGAGGGGGAGGGGGTGAGAGTTGGTGTCATGAGCCCCCCCCAAGCATGAAATGTGACGGGGGGGCCCCTGCTTTCCCACAGCGGCCGCTGTACCCCACTCTGCAGACCCTGAGCCCTGTGCTCAGCCCGGGCAGCTCTGGCATCCCGAGCCACAGCCTCGCCAGCTTCTCCTTCCTCGCGCCAGCCCAAGCGGGTAAGTCCTGGCCCCTCGGCCATGGGACAGCATGACCCCCCCACCCCCGGCTGGGGGACCCCTTCCCGGCTCCTGCTCACTCTGACTCTCGTGCTCAGCAGAGTTCGGGGCTGGCGATGCCCCAGCACCCCCCGGGTTCCTGCAGCCCAGCCCCACAGCGTGGCAGCACCCGCGGGACGTGGCAGCGCTGGGGTAAGGATGGGGGGTGGCTGCGGGATGGGGGGGCAAAGGGGGAGCATGGGTTGGGAGTGAGCCTGTTTGAGGGGAGCTGCTGCACCCATAGGTGCCCCCAGGCACCCCCCATCCTCAGACCCCCCCCTTTGCAATGCTGATGGGGGGGGTCAGCCATGCCCAGGGCTTCCCACGGGGTCCTGGTCCCCAACTCCGGTGCTGCCAGCACCCAAAGAGCACACCACCACCACCTGCTGTGCTGGGCTCTCTCCAGCTTCACCCCAAAACTGGGGCGCACAGGGACCCCGATTTCCCCAGAGGACCTGGTCCCCATGTCCCTTCCCAGTCACACGCCAGGCTCCCAGTAGCCAGGTGGGCAGCTGCCCAGTGCCCAGCTGGGTCAGAGCTGGTACGTGAGGTGAGTTTGGGGAGGTCTCAGCCCCCCTAGGGAGGAGAAGGGGTGTTAATCTCAGCCTCGGCAGGGGGTGCAGGGAGACCCAGCCTCACCCCTCCTTCCTTCCCACCCCCCCCCCAGGGTCAGCAGCCGGATTGTCCCCACCGAAGAGCCACCCCCGGCCCCTGGCACCTCTCCGCAGCACCAAGCCATCAGCATCAAATCCGAGCGGGTCTCCCCAGGGCTGGGCACCCCCCAGCCCCCCCTGACCAGCTTGGCCTCCCTGAGCGAAGCCTCCCGAGACCTCCAGCCGCGGGATGACTACGCCAAGGGGTACCCCTACCCCTTGGGGGAGCAGCGAGCCCCCGTGCCCACGCGGCGGGCACAGGCCGTGGACGCTTGGCCGAGATAGCGAGGCTGACGGTGGGGGCAGAGCAGGGGAGAGGGGGCAAACCTGGGGGAGCAGCCCCCCCCGCTTCACCTCCCCCCCCTTTGCAATGCTGCTGGGGGGGGGGGGGGGTCAGCGATGCTGCAGCGCTTCCCACGGGGTCCTGGTCCCCAACTCCGGGACTGCAGCTCCCAGCAAACCCCCTCCTCACCCCTGGTGCCCCCTACACGCTGCCAACCCCCCCTTCTCCCCCCTGCAGCTCTACACACCCCCCCTTCCTTGCAAGCCCAGGACCCCAAGGGCGAGTGTCGCTATCCCAGCCCCCTGTCCGGTGCCGGACACTGCACATGTCCGTCTGTCTGTCTGTCTGTCCCTGTGCCAGCATGTCCTCAAGCGAGTGGGAATGCCTGGGAAGGGCCACGCGGTGGCAGCAGGACTGAGAGCACCAGCGCCGGGTCCAACCCTGCACCCCCAGCCCCAATCCTGCCCCCGGCCAGGGGTGCTGCTGGGGTCCCACAGCGACGGGGTGGGGGGGGGGGGGCGGGACGCGGAGGGGGGGGGGAGGAGGAGGGGGTGCGGCTCCCCCAGCCCAGGGGCTCTTTTCTATTTATTATCTTCTCACCAATAAAGAGCTGGGGGTGCTGGAGTGTGTGCTGTGAGATTTTGGGGGGTGGTTCAGCGCCGTTTGGGGTGCTTAACGGGGTGGCAAGGTCATCCGTGTCCCCAAGGGCAGAAGTGGTCCGTGCTCTGCCCCCCTTCAGCTCCATCACCCATCGTCCCCCCAGCTCAGAGCCACCTCTCCAGTGTCACCAACCCAGCAACACAGGTGACAACTGGGCCCCCCCCCCCCAGCTCTGGGCAGGTCCCTGGAGCTCAGCCTGGCTGCCCCCACCCCTTGGCCCCCTGTGAGCCCCCCAAAAAGCTGCTCTTAAGGTTGCAGCACCACAGCCTGGCTCTGGGAGGGGGGGGGGCGGGAGGAAACCCCCCTTCTGTGCCCTTAAGATCAGCATCGGTGGGGGCAAGGGGGGAGGGTTAAGGGAGGGGGTGGGATTGGCCCAGCTGAGCTGCATCTCTTATAGCTCAGGGCTGGGCTGGGGTTGGGGGTTTTGCTGCTCCCTGGGGAGGGGGGGGGGTGCATCTCCTGAGGCCTGTGATGTGCTGGGCATGGTCACCATCGTGGTCACAGTCACCATCACCATCATGGTCGTGGCTACTGTCATGGTCACGGTCACCATCGTGGTCACCTTCATGGTCACCCTGCGGAGAGGTGAGTGAGGGTGAGGTGACCAGGGTTTGGCATTGCCCATTGTCTTCAGGTTTTGGGGCGGGGGGGTGGGGGGTGTTTGTTCCTCCCAGTGCTGCCTGGGCACCCACAGGTTGGGATCAGGTGGGGATGGGGTTCTCTCTGCGCTCGCCAGCGCTGAGCTCGGTGCCTTCCCGCGGGGGGATTAGTGGTGGCCGAGCCCCGCGATTAAAACATGGGCGGGAGATTAATCCTGGGAAGAGTTTGCCTGGTTTAATAGAGCCTGGCAAGCAACATAAATACCAGCCGGGATTAGGGGCTGCACGGAGCCCAGAGCTGGATCTGACCTTGGCCCAAGCTCCCCCTGGCCTGTGGGTCCCCTCTTTGGCCACCCTTGGGGTGGGGAAGGGGCTTCGGTGTGCAGGGAGAAGGGGAGACACGCGGGGAAAGTGTGGGGGCTGGGGTAAGAGGCGCTGATTGAATAGCAATGACTGCATGATTTATGGTTTGCATTATTGCACGGCTCATTTGAATATATGCTAATAAGGCTTTTCTCCTCGTTTTGTTTGTAAGATTTAGATTTGCTATGGCAACCCACTGGCATGGAAGGAGCGCCAGGAAATGTCAGGGCGAGGTGAGCCCTGGGGAGGGGCTGGGGCTGTTGGGGGGGACTCGCTGCACCCCAACACGGAGACACGGGAACGGTCGGCGGGATGCGGAGAGCAACAGCGAGAGACCCAAGAGCTGACCGGAGCCATACACCCCCCCTGGCTACCAGCAGGTCCAGTAATGCCCAGGTCCTAAACTGGGGTGGGGGGTGCCCTGGGGTGCCCCCAGCTTGGCTTTGATCTTGCAGAGGCCCCTCTCGCCTTCTGCTCCAGCCTCTTTCCCCTGCCTGCCCACCGAGTGCCCGCCCAGTGCAGTGGACACGGTGGGATGCCCCATTGCACTGGACCCAAAGTTGGCACCCAGGGACCCCCCAGCTTTGTTGGGGGGGGGGGGGGAGGGAGGTGTGCCATGCTCAGGGTGACCCTGGGAAGGGACAGAGCTTCTGCATTCGCTCTGCATCCCCCACCCATCCATCCATTCTACGGGGTCCTGGTCCACAGCGGAGGGGTCTGGGCCATCTCCCCCCACCTCTGTGCTTCCACATCCCCTTCCCAGCTGGCTGGGGAGCTGCCCCAGTAAAGCCCAGTTACCTGCAGGCCCAGCATGGGGAGGGCTGTGCCACTCTGGGAGGGTGCTGGGCTTGGGTGCTGGGAGCTGTGGAGCCGGTGGGGCTTTGTCTCCTGGTCGGTGCTGGTACCTCTCCCTTTGCTGGAGGGGATGTGCTGTCGGGGCTCTGCACCCCGATCCGGGGGGGGGGCGGAAAGCGGGGGGGGGGGGCTGTGGATCTTGCAGTGGGGGTGCTCCCTTGCTGGGAAAAAGGTGGACAGGTTGGATTTGGGGGGAGCAGCCCTGTGTCATCAAATCCCACCCCAGCGGGTGTGGGGTGATGGTCTGTGCCCCCCCCGCGGCCGTGATGCTACCGAGGGGGCACCTCGAGTGGGGATGGGGTCCCTGTGCTGCCCCCCACCCAGGTGACTCTGCCCCCCACCAGGAGGGCACCGGGCCTGTCCTAGGGTGCGGCAACCGGGGAGGGAGTGCGACCCCTCGGAGTGCCAGGGCAGGACAGGGGGGGTGGGGGGCTCAGCGCTGCCTCTCCCCGACAGAACGGGCTGCCCGCCCCCACCGGGGTCCGGTCTCCCCTCCCGGGTTACCGGCAGCTGTTTCACGCGTTTTAACGGGGCAGGGACGCCCCCTGAGCTTGGGGGGGAGCCGCAGCAAACTGGGGCTGAGCCGGGTCCCGCGCCCCCTCCTCCCCTTGGTGCATTCCCCCCCCCAAAAAAAAAACCCCCACTTTGTTGTTTTACAAAAGCCCTGAAATATTCATAGCGCTGCGCCGAGCGCCTCTTAATGAATTTTTGATCACAACGTTATCGAGGGAGCCAAAATACGTGTGTCGTCCCCCCCCCATCCCCCAAACCTCTGCCGTCGGGGTGGGGATACCGGGGGGGCTGGAGGAGATCAGCCCGGGGGTCGCACCCCAGCTGCGGGCATGGTTAGTTTAGGGTCAGTGGCAGGATTTGGGGGGTCCAACGTGCAGACCCGGTCTCCTTTTGCCTGCCCGTCCCCTTCCCCCCCCCCCACCAACCTCCGGACCAGGAGGGACCGGCCAAGCCCCCGTGAAGCCCTGGTTGGACGGGACGGGCGGTGGGCGACCCGGGGAAGAGCATCCTGGCTCCCCACAGCCCAGCAGGGAGAAATATTCGTTTAGGGGAAAAACGCGTAAGAGGAACTCGTTAGGGGAGAGCACAGAGGACCCCCCCCCCATTCCCCCCCCCCCCCCGGCAATACCGGGGCAGGGGGTGATGCACCGTGGTGGCAGCGGTAGCACTGGCTCCGTGGTAAGGGATGCGCATCCCGATGGCTCCGGTGGATGGACCCCCACCTCCGTCCTCCAGACCCTCTCAGCAGCTCGGTGCTCGCGGGGTTGTGGGGTGCCCCCCCCTTCCCTTGGGACCGAATTTGGGGCTCAAACCCCAGCGGGCGCTGGGCGAAGCCACCGGTTATTTAATGCGCACTGAAAATCCCGCAGCAGGAGCAGAAGACGGGGGCGGGGGGGCTCCACTCCCGGTCAGTTGGAACCTTGGGGGTGTCAGCACCCAGGGCAGGGCGGGGGGGGGGGGGTGTTTTTGAATTAAAACAGCCGATTTCTGCTTCATTTCCGTGCAATAATCCCACACCGGCCGGGGCGCGGAGCGATGCTGCCCGCCAGCCGCATCCTCTGCTCCAGCCTGGGCGGCGGGGATGGAGCAGGAGGACCCCCCCCCCCCCGTCTTCCCCCTGCACCCCATGGGTTGCCCTGATGATCCCCGAGACCGAGTGGAGGCTTGGGGGGGCTGGGGGGGTGGAATCCAACCCTGCCTCCTACTCCCCTTGAGGGGCCGCATCCTTGGGGTCATCAGGATTATTATATATATTTTTTTTTTTTTTTAATAATAAAATCCCCGTTATTTTTAGGTTCTGCTGCCGGAACCGCCTCCGCGGCCCCCCCCCCCCAGCCCGGTGCATCCCCCCCAGCGCAGGGCTAACCTATCCTCCTCCCGACGTGAGGACGTCACGTCTTACGTAGTAAAATATGGAGAAAGCAGTGGAAAAAAAAAAATCACATTTTTTTTCCCTCCTATCTCCATTTCCAAAACGGACAAAATGGATGTTGGGGCGGAATCCACACCCACACTCCCCCGAGGAGCCGGTGGTGGCTCCGGACAGCCCCCTGGTCTGGGGGTTCGTGGAATTAACGCCCCCACCACCCCCCCCGCCCCGGTAGCCGTTATCTGTTTAACCCCACGTAAAGGCAACGTGATCGCGGGGGTTTCTCCGCTTCCCGCAGCTCCTGGCAGTGTTCTCCGGGAGCCGCATCGCTTGGATGTCTCCGGGATGCCCGGTTACCGGTGCCCCCCCCCCTCCCCTCCCCGCCCCGAAGCCCCCCTCCCCGGAGGCTGCCGGTGTCCCGGTATCCCGGCGGCTCTCGGCTCACGCTAAGTCATTAATGGATGCAGATATGCGGAGGGAGGTAAATAACACCCCCCCTCTCCCTTTTTTTTTGTCGGTGTTTTACCCCCCCCCCCCCACCCCGCCCCGTATTCAACTCCCCGGGCCGGGGCCGGTGCTGCCCGTCGGGGGGGGCTGGACTGTGCGGGTCCCGGTGGTCGCCCCGCTCCCCCCCCCCTCCCGCTGCTCCCAACTTGCTTAAAGTCTGCAAGGGGGAACCCCGCGCCCCCCACCCTGGCATTTTTTTGGGGGGGGGTGTTTTGGAGGGGGGTGGGTAGGGGGTTTTTTGCCTCCCCTTCTCCCCCTGGATTAGAGGCTGCGGGTCCAGCAGCCCCGTGTGATGTTGGGGTGGGGGGGTGAGGTGGGAAGGAGGAAAGGGGAGGGGGGGGGGGACGAGGCGTGGAAAGCTGCCCTCCCTCCGGCTCCCGCAGCGCAGGGAACAATGGCCACGGGCTCCGTGGGGACAATACCCGGCGGAGCCGAGCTGCTTGGGTTGCAGGACACGTCCACCACCGCCTCGGCTCCCCCCCACCCCGGGACACGCACACCCCCCCCCCCCCCCCGCTCCCCCGGGACAGCCATCCCCTCCCCTCCCCAGGGCCGTGGGAAAACGCGTGGCCAGAGGATGGGAAGGGGGCACCAAACTTGGGGAAAAGTCTTCCCCCCACCCCATGCTGGCGGCTGGTCCCGTTCCCTCCTGGTTTTGGGGGACCCCGGGATGGGGATTGGGGGGGAACGGAAGGGGGGGTGGGGGTGGGGGTGGGAAGATGTCCCTCTTTGCTCATCCCGGTTCTTCCCCCAAACTCCACCGGGGGCTCAACAGGTACCGGACAGTCCCCAGGTGTGCGCTCCTCATGGGCTTGGGTGGGTTTTTTTTCCCCCCCCTCCCTTTTTCCATCTCCCAAATCTCCATCACTTTCTTTTCCCAAACAACCCCTTCTTTTCCCAAACACCCCCCCACCCCACCCACCCCCCCTTCTTCCCCGACACCCCCTCCCCACCCCTCATTATTCCTGTTATCCCAAGGCAGCCTCCGTGCCCAAACGCCGGCATGTGCGAAGCAAACAGAGCGCGATTGTTCCGAGCCTGGGAACGCGGGGAGGGGGGCTCGGGGGCCGCCGCCCCCCCCGCCTCCCGGCCCCCGCTCAGACTCGATTGTGATGGAAATAGGCCTTTTCCCCGCATGCTGTTGAACTTGATGTTGACTCCTTTTTTTTTTTCCTTTGGGGTTTCACATCTTCTCGGCCACTTGGGTTTTTTTTTTTTTTTAGGGGGGTGATTTTTTTTTAATTTTTTTTTTTTTTTGGTGGGAAAATTTTTCTCCCGAGCTCCGGTGTGAAATTAATTAATCAGGGCCTCTAGATGGCAATGGGACACAAAAGGGGACAGCCCGGGGAAACTCCGGCAAACTCACAAAAGCCACCCCCGGGGTTTAATAGACCCGGGCCGGTAAGAACGACTTCCCTGCCCTGCCCGGTGCCCGAGGTAAGGGGGTGCCGGAGCCAAGTTTGGGGGGTGTGGAGCTATTTTTTTGGGGGGGGAGGGTTTTTTGGGGGTAGAAAAAAAGGAGGGAGTAGGGACGCGAGGGGTTGTGGATGCTGTGTTGGGCAGTGGGTTGTGTGAGCATCCCTCCCCATCCCATCCCAGTTGGTGAGAGGTTTTATCCCAGCCGAAAAAAAATAAATCGGGGGGGGGGGGGGGGGAATACCCCACGCAAAGACTGGGGATAAATTCGGCATTTCTGGAGAAAGAGGGGGAAAAAAATAATTATCTTGGTTTTATTATTATTGATTTTCACCCTAAAAAAAGTAGCTGGGGTTGGTGCTGCGCCGAAGCACCTGGCTCTGCCCGAGCGGGCACGGCGGGCATTTCCACGCCGTTGTTTCCCCAGCGGGAAAATCTCTGCAGAGCGCGGAGGGAACCCTTTTCCCCCCAGTTTGGGCTGAGTGGGGTGGTGGTTTGGGTCCCAGACCCCCTCCTCGCTATTAGTTTCGGCGGGTACCGCGTGCGTGCGTGCTCCGACGAGCTGAGCAGCGGCGGGGGCATCGATATAAAAATCAGATTTTTCTTTCCAAGCACTTTCCCGAGCTGGATATGATTGATTTTTTAATTTTATTTTATATATATATATTTTTTTAGAGATCATTCTTTGCAAAGCGTTCGGGGCTTTGGGGGAATATTTCCGCACGGGAACAGGCCAAAAATATGAACGTCAAATCCCCTCCCGCTCTTTGTTGCCACCACACCTTTGGGTGACAGCGGCTGCGGAGAGGAAAAGCATTAAAATCAGTTAAATTTTTAGTTTTCGCCCATGTCGATATTTCCAGCCGGGCAGGAATTGGGGTGGATCTGGCTTGGGGTCCCGTTTTCCTCGAGGTCCGTGCCCCCCTCTTCGGTGTTGGTTGAATTGAGCTGCCCAGCGACGTGCAGGGGAACGAGTCGTTGTATTTTAAATGCAAACAATTCCCAGCGACAACGTTGGAATCAAAGGGCGGAAAAAAAAAATAATTAAAAAAAATGAGGCGGGAAAAAGGAGAGAAAAAGAGGGGGGGGGGGGGGGGGGGGAATCTCAGTGGGAGGAAAGAAGGAAAAAAGACAACAAGCTGAAAAATCTGCTTTCAAGGGGTTCCGGGCCAAGCGGGCGAGCGGCTCCGCTGCCGGGCTGAGGCTCCGGTGCCCACAGTGTAGGGTATCTGGGCCCGGTAAAGGTGGATAGACAGACAGACAGACAGACACTGGCTGTGGGGCTGCCCCTCCGTGAGGGTCTCCTCCGTGTCCCCGGTAGCAGAGGCCGTGTCCCTGTTTGCCCCCCCCACCCTCCCCCGGGCAAGGTCGGGGCTTGCGGTGGGTATCCCACTCTCACGGGTGGCAGGGGTGGGTTTGGGGGCACCCCACGCCCTGCCCGCCGGTGGGACCGGCCCTGAATGACCGGGCAGGGGCTCCAGCACCGCCCACCCCACCCACCCACCCCCACCCCCCGCCTCCGCTGCCAGCTTCGCCGGGAAAGTTGCTCCAAGTTGGAGCGGTGGAGGTGGCGGCTCCTCCTGACGCCTCTTCTCTCTCTCTCTTTTCCATCCCCAGGTGGGCTCGGCCGAGCGGCGCCGCGGGGAACGGGCACACCGGGCCAGGCGGAGGTAACGGCGGCTGCCCCCCACCTCGTTTCCAAAGGATGCATCCATCCCGGGATGCGGCCGGTCCTACCGGAGGGATGCCAGGCAGGTGCGGGACCCGCATTTAGCGGTGTTACCGATAACGGTGGGAAGTTACCGGGCTGGAAGGGAGCGGCAAACCGCAGCATCCCTCGGTGTGATGGGATGCGGCTGCCCGGGCTGCTTGGGTTCCGGTTCTCCGGTGAGAACCGGGGCTGCAGAGCCGAGCCGAGCCGTGTCGCGCTGCTTCCAACCGAGGCGACCGGCGGCTCCCGAGCGCCGTGCTCGCACCGGAGCCCAACATGGCTGCTGTAGTGAAGGTATTTGATTCACACGAGGGTGTAAGGGAAGGGACGAGAGGCTCCGGGGCCGGAGCCAGCCCCCCCGGAGCCTGCAGGGCGAGGGCTACCGGCGGGCGACGAGCCGGTAAGTGCCGGCGACGAACAGGGCCAGGCGGCCGCCCTGCCCGTACCGGCGCTGCCAAGGCTTCCACGGAGGGCAGGGGGCCGTAGGGAGCGGGGACCGGTAACCGGTGGGGGTGAACCGTAAAACGGGCGGCTACCGGGGCCCGCGGGAGGCGGAGAAGCGGAGCGAGCGCGGATACTGCGCCCCGGTGCCACCAGTGCCCAAAGCGGCGCTTCCCCGAGCCGGGCCCGGGGATGCTCCCCGCCGTTCCGTTCGTTCCCTCGGAGGCGATTTGGAGCCTCGGTCCTTATTGGGGAAAAACCGGGCCCGACCAGGGAAGGAGCGATTCGGTGGCGGAAACCACCGGGGCCGGTGATCGGTGCCCCGGGAGGTGTGGACGACAGTGGGGCCGAGCCCGCCGGGCCCGGGCAGGAGAGGCATTTCGGAGACGGTAACGGCATCGGCTCGGTGGTGCGGGGTCCCTGCGGGGACCGTGGGCGGCAGCAACCGGGGGTGCGCGGGGACACGAGCCGTTAATTCGGTTAAAACCCGGCTGCCTCGCTGGCACCAACCATCTCCCCGCTCGGAACGGTTGGCCGTGCTGCGGCGCGACAGGAAAGGCAGGGATGATAACGAGTATAATTAATAGCGATAATAACAGTCGTTAATTAGGGGCGGCTTGGGAAGAGAAGGACGGAGGAGGCGCGACCCCGCACGGCCCCGGGGCGCGGTGGTTCAGCACCACGGAGAGCGGCGCCGCCGGTAACGGGTGCCCGGTGCGGGCGGGGGCAGCCCCGGGCAGAGCCTTCCCCGTGCCGCCCCCCTCGATGGGGATCCTGCCAAGGGCTTCCCCGTTCTGGGGAGTCCCCGGTGCTGGGCACAAAGCCCCGCTGCTCCCGGTGAGCTCCCGGTGCTTTGCGGGCTGGCATCTCTGCAAGCGCTGCCGTGCGTCGCTCCCAGCCCCTCCGAACACCGACATTATATATGTTATATATATTGTATATATTATATATATTATTTTATATATATAGGGGGATATATATAAAAGGAAAGGTGTGCGGAGGGGGACGGGACCGTTCCGTGCCTCCTCCCCGAATCGCCGTGAGCGGGAGCCGGGCCCCACCGCCCGCCCCAACCTGCTGCTCCCGGTTCCTGCTGGAAGTGGAGCCCGCCCAGGGCTGCCCGAGTCGTGGGCACCGACACGGCGCGGTTCCCGTGGCCGGTGCGATGCCCAGGTTTCGTTTTCCGCCGTTTCACCGGAGCGAGGTGCGACGAGACAGCCCTGGGAGGACTGCGAACCCGCGGGGCTGGGGAGAAGCTGCGAGGCTCGGGGCGTGGGCGGAGGCTGGTGGGAGCCAGGTGTCCTGCGTGGGTCGGGGACTGCACGGCAACCGGTATGAGTGTGACCACCGGGACGTGGATCGGTGTGGATCCACCGGCACGGGGCGATGCAGAGGTTCCCGAGCATCCTTGGGTGAGTGCGTGCACCCGGGGGTCCCGGCTGTGCCCACCGGTGGGAAGCGGCTGGGGATGCCCAGGAAAGACTGCTACTTCCCCCTTCCCCCCCCCCCCCCCCCCCCCCCCCCCTCCTCGCCCCCTCGCCGGTGCTGCCCCGCCGTTACCGGCAAAGCGGAGCGGGACCCCTGCGCCGGGCCGGCCGCACGGGGGGGACGTGGAGCCGGACCTCAACCCCCCGGACTCTGTCCCGCCGCCCCTCCGAGCCGCGGCCCCGCTTTCTCCCCGGCCCCGGGGGGGTGGGGGCCTTCCCGTTCGGGGGGCACAGCCGAGGCCAGGACTATCGAGGGACACTGGGACTACAAGGGACGGGACGGGGGTGTTGAAACCGGTTTTACTCGGGAACAGCCAATTTTCCCCTTTGCAAGCGGGGACCCTCGACGGAAGGGTCTGGTCGCACCCCCACCCCCCCGCCCCCCCCTCCCACCCCCGGCTGCTTCCCCGCCCTGGTTACATCGGGTTTAACCCCACCTTTAGTGGGGTGGGGGCGGCTCCGCCCAGCCCTTCCCGAGCAGGGTTACCCCCGGGGCACTGCCGCTCCCCGACGGGCGGGCGGCTGCTGCGGGGGGCGGGGAGGGGGGGGACGGGGGACCCGGGGCGAGCAGACGGGGCGGCCCCCCGGGGACAGCGGCGGCTGTGCCGAATGGCTCTGCCCCTCCCGGGAAGGAGGGGGGTTTGACCCCTGCACCGGCCCCGCCACTCGGGCTTTGTCCCCGCCGGCCGCCCCCATCCCTCCCCCCGCCCTTCCCCGCCCTCCATCCGCTGCCAGCTCTGCCTCAACTTCAGAGGCAGGTCCCGGAGGGAGCGGGAGCGGGACCGGGATCGGCACCGGGTGGGGGGCATCCAGCCTCCACCCCAGCCTCCTCCCAACCCCGCCAGCCTGGGAAGAATGCGGCAAACGGGAACCGACGGCGACTGCGGGCAGCACCGGCCCCGTGGGGCGAGCAGGTACCCCCTCCCGGGTCCCTTCCCAGGTGGCCCCCCCCATTCTCCTCCTCCTTGCCCGGGGAACTTTGCCCGCTGTGGGTCGGGGCAGCCGCTCCGCCCAGTTTTCCTCTGAGCAGCAGCATGACCTGGAGCTCCCCCCCGGTTTTGGGAAGCTCCCCGGGAGCATCCTTTGCTACATCCCAACCGGTGCCGGTAACCGGAGCCCCCTCCGGGTTGGGAAGCTCCCCGGAGCATCTCTTGTTACATCCAGACCGGTGCCGGTAACCGGAGCCCCCCCGGTTTGGGAAGCTCCCCGGGAGCATCCCTTGCTACATCCCGCCCGGTGCCGGTAACCGGGGCCCCTGGGTACAGGGTCACTCCGGGCAAGGGCAGGTGAGGACGGGGCCACGCCAGGGGATGCAGGGTGCCCCCTCCCCCGGAGATCCACACCCCAGCCCCCCAGGATATGCGGAGTCTCTCCTGGAATCGTGGGTCCAGCTGAAGGGAGTGGGTGCGGGAGGAAGGAGAGGAAGAGGAGAGCAGAGCGGGGGGTAGCGGGGGGACCCCTAAAGAGGCCCTTTTGGTTGGCATCATCCCTTCCCCAGCCACTCTCATGACTCAGCAGTTCCATCCCAGTAATTATAAAGTGGGAGTGGGCTCCGGGGTGGGGCTGGGGGCTAATTTGGGGTCTGGGAAAGAGGCAGATCCCTGGGCCGCAGGCGGCAGGGATGGATCCTGGGGGAGCATCCTGCCCTTCGGTGGCTCACGGGCCATGGGGGGGCTGAGCCCGCTTTAGAGTAAGGGTCCCCTTTGGGGTGCAGACGGACGGACGTCGGGTTGGGGTGCAGACGGACGTCGGGTTGGGGTGCTCGAGTGAGCTTTGGGGAGCGCCGAGGTTGCACGTTGCATCCCAAGGTGCCGGGGCAGATTTCCGCTCTCCCACCGAAACCATTGGGGTTTCTTCATTATTGGCGGCGAGGGGACACGAATCACAGCCATCCTGGGGGGCTCCGATGCCGGAGCAAACCCCCCCGCTGGGCGCAGGGCACGGCCGAGGCCCGTGTTGTACAGACCTGGGTTGGTTTTTCTCTTTGGTTATCTAGCTGTATGAGTGTATGTGATATCATAAAGCTAGAGAACCGAATGTAAAAACCCACTCGCTATTCTCCGGGAGAAGAGCCCTGCCCTCCCGGCAGGAGAGGGGCTCGGTGGCCACCGGCCTTCTCGAGGCACTGGCCCCGGCGCCTTTGCCGGGGCAGAGTGGCTGGAAGCCAAACACAGCTGTGGAGTGGGAATTTTAGTGGTATTTTGGCTTTAATCATTTTTATCGAGGCCCAGAGCTGGTGCCTGTGCCTGGGTGATTATTTCGATCAAACCCAGGGTTCCTCAGGCTGCCTACAAACCCAGCACCTTTATTTTATTAATTATTATCCCTTTTTTTTTTCTGCTGTGGTTTTAATTTCCATGTCGACAATTAAGCTCGCTTGCGCCGGGTGTGCTGGAGATAAATGAAACGGGGCCAGCTCAGAAATAACCCCTCCGAGAAAGCCCGTTTATAATGAAGTAGAAGGAAAGTTGCTTAGATATATTACCACATGCAAATTGTAATTTAGTGCAAACCAGTTTCCAAGGCTGGTTTATATACTGGGGAGGAGAAATAAATCATCGTCGCTCGCTGGTTATTCTGCATCTGCAGAGGGATTGCAGCTTTGTTCTTTGGAGAGGTGGATTTGGGAGCATCGCGCTGGGGGTGAGCCGGTCTCAGCCTCCCCCCCATTCTCTCCTGGACCCCCCCTGTGCTCCTGCTTTGCTGTCTGTAGGTCAGGGTGTTGCGTGCAGCCAGCTCTCTCCTTCCCTGCTTGCTTCCTCCAGCTCCTCTCGGTCCCCGAGAGCATCCCCGGAGCGAGGGATGCGCGGCTGAGCCCGAGCTGCCCAGGGCTGTGGGAACCGTGCTGGGTGGGAGCGCTGGGTCCAGCCCTGACGGCTGATGCTGGAACAAGGGAAAGGCTGGAAGCGGTGACCGTGAAGGCTGAGCAATCCCCAGTTATTCCTGGGAAGCTCAAGGAAGGGGGAGCAGCCAGTTCAGGTGTGTGTTTTGGGGTGCAGCTTGGAGCAGGCAGTGAGGGAGACCCCTCTGTGGGCGCAGAGTCTGGCCCTGCGCTCTCGGGCATTCGGTAGCGGGCAGCACGGAGACTCCGCAGATGGACCCAGGTGCTTAAACCATTGCAGGATCAGGCCCTGGCCGTGCAGGTGTGGCACGAGGGGTGCAGCAGCCCCGACAGGGTGGTGGCATTGGGGCACATCTGCCCCCTCCTCATTGCCCATTTTCTTCTGTTCACTGAGAAATGAGAAAATATTTGGAGCTGCTGCTCTTCTCTGAAAGCTCAACACCCCAATCCCTCGCCCCATCGTCCTCCCCCTGCCCTGCGCATCCTGGCCAGGGTTTTGCTGCTACGTGGGGTTGCGCCTCCTCTTTCCCCTGACGTTTCTGGAGGCTGCAGAAGAGCAGGAACTGGGGTGCGAGAGACAGGGATGCACCTTCCTCCGTCTCGAAAGGTCTTGCTTTGTTCTGGCAGGAGAGGAGTAGATTCCTTGTCCCGGATCGCTGTGATCCCTGGCACTGATCCTGCACCCCCAGCCTGCTCAGGCACCCTGGGCTTGCCCAATCTGGGCCTTTTTCTGGGCAGGGAGCACATGTGCCCTATATATAGCGTGGGATAAAGTGGAGGTGGCCTTCATGCACCCCAAAATACGGGGTGTGATAAAGAAAAGTTGGTGCCTCGTACGCCGCGTGCCCCATGGAGCTGCTCCGCCTGCAGCTTGGGCACAGGGATGGGTGCGCGGGTGCTTTAGCTGTGACAGAGCCGAGCTGGGTGAGAGCCTTTGCTGCAGCACAGCACGGAGCTGCTGCGGCACCCGGAGGCATCGGCTTGACTTCTCGGTGCAGACACAGGTCCCCAGGGGAAATGTGCCCCGTCTGACGGCCGATGCCACCCTGCGCCCTGCTTGCGGGGACAGATGGACGGGGCACTGCGCCAGGAGAAAAACCTTGCCCGGCTCCTCTGAGCTCCTCCAGGGGATGACAGGTTTCTGTCAGAGAAGGTTTTCCATGCTTACATCCCTTCAGCCATCTCAGGCTCTCCCAGATCTGGGCCATCCATGAATCCCATAGCTCTGTGTGCGGGTTTGGGCAGGCTTTGGGCAGAGGCTGCTTGCCCACCTTCCCGTAGCATCAGTGGAGGAAGCCACTGGCTGACAGGAGAAGCGTTTCAGCAGCAGCGAGGTCGCGTGGAGGCAGCTGGGAGGACCCAAAGCGGCGGTCGTGCAGCGGCAGGAGAGATGCCCGGTGCACAGCACAGCGAGCTGATGCTCTGCATCAATCCTGCCCTCACCACTCACAGCCCCAGGCTTAACCGTACCCCAAAACGCACCCCAACATCCCATCTGGGAGCAGAGGTGGAACCGGTGCGGGTTCTGCCGCGCTCAGGGAACCTTCTCCTCCCTCCTGACTACTTGTAAACCATTCAGCAAGAATTTCTTAAAATAGGTTCCACTTTAAGGACTTATCTGCTGAATGCCATTAATTTTCTGGGGTTCGTTAAAAGCAAACTTGGTATCATAGCAACTGAATCTATTCCAGGGAAGCAGCCAATTGCGCCGCGCGGTGTGTGCAACCGAAGGCGAGAGAAAGGAGCCTTTCAGGTTTATTCTCAGGCTTGTGCCTTTGCAAGAGAAGTTTTAATTTTCAATGTTTTATTCCTTGCAGAATATTTTATAATTTCTCCTGGCAAATCCGCAGGGAGAGGAAAAAAAATCACCGCGCTGGCAAATATTTGCAAAAATCGCCTTCGTTTCGTGTTGTCAGAGGTGGTGGCAGAGGGATGCGATGGGTGCTTGGGCTGGATTCGGCACCAGCAATTTGACCTCATGCTCAGGACACCCAGGCTTGTCCCTCTGGGATTGATGCCACCAGCTCTGATGTCGCCTTTGGGAGCGATGGTCCAGGACCGCCCAGTGGGATTGGGGGCCGCTGGTAAAGAGGACGCTAATCCCCGTCTCATTTCCCCGGCCTCGCTAAAGAAATAGTCATTATTTTGCTTTTAATCCCATCTCTCTCCTCTTTTCCATTAGGCCCTAAGCTGCAATCTTGTTCCCGGGGGGATGTTACGCTGAGGATAATCCCAGGCACCGCCGGGGCGCTTGGCCCAGCTACTTTGGGACAGGGGTTGGAGCTGCTGGTGGGTTGGAGCTGGCCCCGGGGGGGTCTCCGCTCCTGGTCCCTGGCACTGGGGGAGGAGCTGGGCTGAGCATCCCAGCACGGCAGAGAGGGTTGGGGACAATGGGAGCTCCCCAAAACCTTGGTCCTGCTGTGGAGGTGGGAATAGAGAGCTCATGACCGGCTTGGCTGTTGGGATGCTGGGATGGTGCTGCTGCTGGTGTTGGGATGCTGGGATGGTGCTGGTGGTTGGCTTGGGTGGTCAGGATCAGGCCCTGGGCTCGGCAGTGGGACAGAAGGAGTGCTTTGTGCTGTGGCTGGTGGAAAGGATGGAGAGAGCTGGGGTTGTGCTGAGATTTGGGGTGCTGAGAGGAACCAGGAGGCAGCTCCACCTCTGCCCCACGGCCACCAAACTTGGCCAGGAAACACAAATAGCAGGACCGACACCTCACCTGGTGAAGCCATAAAAATAACACCACCTCAGATCACATCCTGGGCGATATTCAGGTTGTACCTGGGGATGGTGGTGGGAGCTGTGTTTGGAGCCATCACGGCCACCGGCACCATGTGCCTAAAGGTCGCAGCTCCCAGCCTCAGCCGTTCAACCCAAACCTCTCCCCACCCCTGGGCAACGGGGTCCCCGTGTCCCTGCACCGCTCCCTCCCCCTGCTGCAAGCTGGTGATTTTCCAACTTGATAGGAGGGAGGGGAAAAAAAAAATGTCATTTATGATAAAAAGTATCAATTAAATAGACAGAAAGGGTAAAAGCCCCGGACAAAAACACATCCCCGAGCGGCAGAAAATGAAAAATACTGATGTGTTTAACTTTGGGCCATTTAAAAATACCCATGGAAGAGGCAATAGTAAATACCAATCCCTTCCCATCAGGTGTGTGTGTCACCGCGGCGGAGATGCTCCTATTTATTTACCCAAAGCTGGCGGAGGCCGGCCCGGCTGGCTCTTCAGCTGCTAATTTTTATAGATGTCAGGCTGAAGTGTCTGAGCCGGATAAGTCGGGTGCCGGCAGTGAGGGAGCGGTGTGAGAGCGCTCAGCCCTCCTTCTGTGCTGGAGGTCTCAGACAGGGGTGCACGTGAGACCCCCCACCCACAAAACCCCAGCCTGAGAGGTGGGACCGTAGAATGATGGAACGGGTTGGGTTGGAAGGGACCTCCAAGCCCATCCAGTTCCATGGGCAGGGACCCCTCCCACTGGGTCAGGGGGCTCCAAGCCCCATCCAACCTGGCCTTGGGCACCTCCAGGGATGGGGCAGCCACCACTGCTCTGGGCACCCTGGGCCAGGGCCTCCCCACCCTCACAGCAAAACATTTCTCCCTAAGATCTCACCTCAATCTCCCCTCTTTCAGCTTAAGATGAGACCCCACATTCAGGACCGGCTTCCCAGCACGTTGGCGTCTGTTCCTGGCCCCACGCGTTGCACCACAGCCTCGTTTTCTCTCTTATTTTCCTCTTTTATGGAGAAATTATTATTTACAGTTTAATATCTTCATGTTTCTATGGAAACTCCATGGCTGTACTGGGTGGGGAAGTCAAAACCAGCCAAGGAAATGGCAATATTTAAAAGTGAGAGAGGTGGGGCAGGTGCAGGGATTGGTTTAAGGGTCAGGGGTGGGATGCAGGGCCACCTGCCCAGCATTGCTGATGCGCAGGGTGCTGAGGACATGGCCAGGGGTGGGTGCAGGGCCACCTGCCCAGCATTGCTGATGCGCAGGGTGCTGAGGACATGGCCAGGGGTGGGATGCAGGGCCACCTGCCCGGCGTTGCTGATGCTCAGGATGCTGAGGACATGGCCCTGGTGGCCACGCTTTGTCCCTTTTGCCGAAGACAAAACCTTCACCCAAGCTCTTAGCACGCAATTTGCAGGATGTTCCAACCAAGCAATGTTTGCCAAAGCCTTTCCCCTTCCCCACGCCAGGAATCCTCCCAGTGCGGTGACGGCGCCTTGGGGATTGATGGTGTTTTGGAGAGCGCGGGTTGGCTGGGCTCCCTCGCTGCGGGCACGCGTGGGCATCGCCCGCCCAGGGAAAGCGCTACGGCCCCGAATGTAGGTCACGCGCGTACGTGCATCGTCATATCCATATGTTGACTTCAAAGAGCTGGGGCTCATCCTCACCGATAACAAACCTGCGTGTGGCGGTTAAACAGATTTGCGTTTATAAACGGCAAACGTGGGGCACGTGTTACGTACCGGGGGGTGGGGGGGGCCTCCCTGCCTGGCACCGGCACTGCAGCTCATGTGGAAGGAGCAGGGTGGCGGCGGAGACCTTCTCCCCCTAATAGCCAGTGACAGGGACTTGCTAGTGGCAATGTCCCTGCGCTGGGCGCGGAGCAAGGACGGAAGGTGTGCGGTGGCCCCGCGTTTGTCAGAAAGTATCTATCAGAGCAGCGGGGAAAGGTCAGCGGGAAAAGCACGCGGGGAAGCACGAGCAGGCCCCGAGGATGCTGTCCGGTCCGTCTGTCCGTCCTGCTGTGAACGCCAACCAGCGATGCCTCTCCTCAAGGAGAGCAGGAGATCTGGTTAAAAAAAACCAACAAATCCCAGCAGCTTCATAAAAATAACAACCGTGGCTTTGGCCGCTTTGCCTTCTGGTTTTCGAGGCTTCGGGGATGGTGTTTTCGTGCCTTCTGCTGCCGCCACCATAAATATATTTATTTATTTTTAATGAAAAGCGCGATCCTGGTGCTGTTCTGGGGTTGGGCCCTGGCAAACAAGGGAAGATGGTGGGGTTGGGGCTGTGCTGCTGCCTCTGGCTTCGAGGACCAGCCCCCCACCCCACCCTCCACGGCGTCTGCGCGGTGAGCGGGACCCCCGGCTCTGCCGTCCCCGTAGCTCCCAGGGAGGCTGAGCCCAGACTTTCTCTGCCCTAATTACCTGGGAAACCAGGCGAGCGCTGATCCTTGCGTGGCTGTTTATTGTTTTCTATAAATCTTGGATTTCCATCGAGCTTGGAGGGGATTTTGGGGCAAACCATGAGCTTGATGTTCGGGGAAATTGAGGTGTGCGGAGCCCGAACTGCCCCATCCCTGGGGAACGCCATCACTTTGTGTGTCAGGCAGGGATTTAATGAGGAATATTTGCTCCCGGAGCATCAAATGCTGGTTGTGAAATGTGGGCATGGCTGGGGCTGCGGAAGAGCTCAGGGTGGTGCCGGGGGGGTTGGGGTTGCCATCCGTGCCCATGGTTGGGTCACAGACAGGGGTACGGCCACTGGCCACGTGTGCCCTCTGCTTGCTGAGCCTCTGGGTTTGCAAATCAGGGCTGGGCACTGGCACCGTCTGGCTCATTTCTTATGTCAAAATCGAAGCAGGGAGTGATGGAAGGGTCTGGGCTGGGGGCATTAACACCAACTCAGCTGCCCCGGAGCACGGAAAGCCCCCTTGACTCCACATTTCCACACCACCCCCCGGTTCAGAGCGAGCTTTGGGGGAACGAACCCCCGCTCCAGCTGCGCTGCGTCACCCTCCAGATGGGCACAGCCGCCCGCTCCCACGCACGCCCGGGCTTGCACACGCGTGTGCACGTGCAGACGAGCCAGAGTCGGGGCCGGCTGCTCCGGGAGACGGGGGTGCGAGTGGCATTTCAATGCAGTCCAGGCGGGAACAATGAGGTGTGTTTTTAAGGGACTGTGAAAGGGGGGTTTTTGCTGAAGGACTGAAAAGGCGGCAGGGGGAGGAGGGAGCCCGGCAGCCCCTCCATTAGCTCAGTGCAGCAGCAAGAACAGCTGTGAAAAGAGCCCAGGCCTTTTTCCCACGCCCAGAGGAGCAGAGCGAGGGAAGGAGCCCTCCCAGCGAGGTCAGATCCCATCACTAATATATACACAGGCTGTGCCCTCATTCACGTCACCCCGGCGCAGGTTTGTTTAAGGCACACACACACTGACACTAATTTCTCCTCGCCTTCGCTCCCCCAGCCGGCCCCATTATGGTCCCCGCTGCATTAAACCCTCCCCGTGCCCCGGCGACGGCTGGCGGCACCAAGGGTTGTTGTATTTATTTTATTCCACACCCTCCCCCCCCCCCCCCCCAAACACCTGACCAACAAGGTCAAGACGAGTTGGCGGCGGCGAGCGGCTCTGTCCGGCAGCTGCTGCGCCGGGGCCGGCTCGCAGGAATGCGCCGCGGCGGCCGAGTCCCGCAGATGGGACCTGGCGGGGGTTTGACACCCGGGACTCAGCTGGTGGAGGCGGATGGGGGATGCAGAGCTGGGGGGGGCGGGGGGGGGGGGGAGGGAGTGTGTGAAATGACCCCCCCATGTCGGCTCTGCGCGTCCATGGGAGCGTGGCTGATTGATGCCGGCGGAGCTCTGGCCTCTTGGCTGTTTGTTGGGAGGATGAAATTGGGGGTCTTTGCTGGGGACAGATTAAAGGGTTGGGTCAATGTCGTGTCCCCCCCCCCCCAGCCTGCAATTTCCAGAGTGTGACCAGGGAGTGATCCTGGTGGCTCCAGTGCTGCCGGTGGGGTCTCTACAGTCATAGAATCATAGAATGATTTAGGTTGGAAGGGACCTTAAAGACTGTAGAATCATAGAATGGTTTGGATTGGAGGGACCTTAAAGGTCATCCAGTTCCAAGCCCTCTGCCCAATGCGACGTCCCAGCAGCCAGCGGCACAGGTGATGGCAGGAGCAAACCCTCCTGCCTGTCCTGGTGCTGGCTGGATTCTGCTGTCCCACAGGGCAGCAGACCTGGCTCTGGGCAGCTCTGCCCCTGCTATCGCTGCCACCGTCCCCATCCCGTGCACCCCGGTACTGGGAGGCTCTGGGGGACGTTGCGTTGGGCTGCTGGGGGGATGCAGGGCGTGTGCATGTGGGGCTGCTCTGCAGCCCTCACAGCCCAAGGGGCCAGGGGGGAGCTCCCCTCTGGTGTCACCATGCCAGGATGTGACCACAGCAGGTCCCCGTCCCCGCTCGCCCCACGGTGTCGCCAGCCCGGCCAGGCATCTGCTGAGAAACAGGCAGCAAATAAATCAGGTCTTGTTTATTCTCGTGCTTAGGCTTGGTGTGTGAGTTCATTTGAAAACGTTCTGCCTTAAATTACAGCCTAATAAATCAATACCCACTTAGCGATGCAAGCGAGTGGGAGCAGTTTGCGCAAAGAATTAAAGTTGCCTCCGCGGCTCTCGAGCCTGGCGAAGGGTGAGGGAACGAGTGCTGGTGGGATCCTGTCCTGGGATACGTGTGCGCGTGGTTGGAACACGCAAGTGCTTGGCTGTGCATGGTCAGGGCACGCGTGTGCGTGGTTGTGCGTGGCCACAACACACGTGCACGTGGCTTTGCATGGCATGGACACATGCCAGGGCAGGCATGTGCCGTCCGCTGCCCCGTGCAGGGGCTTGGAGCAGCCCTAGAGCTAAATCCCAGCTCCCCCAGCTCCTCTGGCATAGGATTTGTCTGGCTTTCTCCCTAAAAATACAGTTCCTCCCATCCAGCTCCCACCTGCCTCTGCCTCGCCACCCCCTCCCCACTCGGGGTGCTCTGTTATGCCCACACCGACGGATTTCCCTGAGCACCCTCCTCCCCTCCACCCCTCTGCTCACACCTTTCACTTGTCTAATCCCCTTGTATTTGTCTGGGCCTCCTTCCAGGGCCACCCACCCCTTTACGGGGCCACTGCTAAGTAAACGTTGCCTTTGCTCCGCTAAGCGGGCACTCGTCCTTGGCACAGTCGGGGTTGGCAGGACCCCATCTTTCATGCACCGCTCGCTGTCCTTCACCTCCTGCCATGGCACCCTCCATCCTCATCCTCCCCCTCCTTCCCGGGAGGGCACACTGGGTGCTCAGTGCGGGGTGGGTGCCACCCTGGGTGCCATCGCTGCCCGCTCCCACCAAAGCCGCCCTTGGTGTTGCCCAAGGACCCTCATCCCCGTCGCCCCCCACCTTGTGTCAGAGCTGGTTTTATCCCTCCCCCTCCTCATCTCCCTTGCCAAGCCCTGACACTTGATGGCAGCCCATTCAAAATGCATGGGCTCCCCTTTCCAAGCGCCCCGGTCCTTTTGAACTAAAAGGATTTTCTCAGAGGCTAAGTTCAAATGTGTGGCCGTTATTTATTTATCACCCCGCGATGTATTATTCATTTATTTAAAAATGTATGGCAGCTGGGAGCCCCGTGTTTAATCACCCCACGGATGGCGAGGGCCAGGTGGAGCCAGCCCCTTGCTCCGCCGGTAACCTGGCGCGGTGGCTGCCACCAGCCCACCGGCCTCACGCCTGATTTACCGTGAACCCAACCAAAACCAACCGCGAGCCCCACCTCAGGCAGAGCAGGGTGGCCGTGTCGGGTGGGCACAGGGCTGGAGGTGGCATTTCAGGGTGATGCCAAGGCCCTGCTGTGCCCCAGTGCTGCGTGTTGAGAGGTGCAGGTCTATGGGGTTGTCGTCCTCCATCAGTGACGCTTCTTGGGGTTGGAGATGTGCCCTGCTTGCTGCCTGGCTGCCCCTGCGGTGGCCCTGGCCGCTGCCCCCAATGGCTGCCCATCCCCAGTACGTGGATGAAGTGGCCAACGTGCTGCAGATGTTCAGGGAGGCTCGGAGGGGCTGGCATCGGGCTGTCAAAAAGGAACAAAAAGGCAGAGAAAGGAGCAAACCGGCTGTGTTTTGCTTTCCCTGGCACCGCAGGGAGAAGGGGATGCAGCCAGCCCTCCTGGCATCTCCTTTTCCCCGCAGGGGTGAAGCACCGATTCCTTTCACGGGAGGCGCATGAAGGGTTAACGATGTTTTCCTTCCCCATTAAACTCCCCACGTCCCCTCCCCACGAGCCCCCACCACCCTTTTCCTCGGCTGGGACACTCGCTAATTGAGACAGCTTCAGCCCCTGCCTCCCTCCTCTCCCCCTGGGGCTGAGCTGCCTCTTCCCAGGGGGAGCACATTGTCTGCTCCAGCCGGGTTGATGTAATCCCTAAGCCCGAACAATACTTCCCCACCCCGCTCCCGCTGAAAGGGTATTAGTTGCCCAATGAGATAATTACTCCACTGGCCACCCTAATCATCCCACCGGTCAAGCTTGCTTTCCCCGACTGGCACAGAGCCGCCCGACTCAGCCCCGCAGCCCCCGGGATGCGGGTTTAGGTTCCCTTGGGGTGACGCTACCGGAGATGCTCGCCCTCCGCGGGCTCTCGGACCCCAAACACCAAGCAGCAAAATAAGCCAAGAAGGACAGGTTGCTGAGATGCCACCTCCAGCTTCGTGGTTGTTGTCAACCTCAAAGTGCCACCCGCGCGGGACGGGAGGAGGGAGTCGCAGGGTGCTGAGCCTGGGCTGGCAACGCTGCTCGCACTGTGGGATGAACGCGCTCCCAGTGCGATGGGGATTGGGTTTTTCCCAAAGCCGCGTCCCCACCTTGGCACCCTCAGGACTGGCAGTGCCCAGCAGTGAGCCCAGACCCATCAGCACATCAAGAACCCGATTACCAGGCTAAAAGTTCAGGGCAACGAAATTCTACATTTTGTCATTAAACACCGGCGTTCGCACAGAAATTCAGCCACCAGAATTTCAGCAACTGAAAAAGCTGCCCCAGCCCATGGGATAAATGTGACCGGTTTCCTGAATTCCTGGTTAATCGGGATATAAAGCTGGTTTTCAGCCCTGGTTTGTGCAGGTTTGTTTCCAGAGGGCCCCTGTTCTCGCTCCCACAGAGCATTCAGGGCCGTGTGGCGCACGCGTGGCGTTAGCGTGTACCCGTGGGCACACACGTGTGCCAGCACACACAACGGCGAGCGCTTGGCTGGGCTGAAACCTGGTGGTTTTCCCATCTGGATGGTGCCAGGGCTGGCTTTCCCCTCCTGGAGCAGTTAGGATGTGGCTCTTGGATGCAGAGTTCCCAATCCCTTAGTTGTCCGATGCGCTGGGATTGGGGGTGCTGCAGGGAAAGGGACCTGTTCAGGGCTCCCGAAATTAAAGCCTGGATCTCGTTAATCCTGCTCTCTGCGGCTCTGGCTACGCTGAAGTTGGGGATTATCCCAGCCGCCTTCCCGCACGCCGGCACAGCAAGAGTGAGGCGGCCGGAGAATTAATCTCCTGATCCCATTCCCAGGAATGGTGTCAGGGGGAGGGACCCGGAGGGGCTTGGGGGACCAGAGCTGGGCAGGGGGACACGGACTCTGTGCCACCACAGGTTTGTGTTGGGCTCGGGGAGGAGAGAGGGTGTTTGCTGGGATGCTCACTGGGATGTTAACTGGGGTGCTCACTGGGATGCTCATGGGATGCTCATGAGATGCTCACTGGTATGTTAACTGGGATGCTCACTGGGATGTTCATGGGATGCTCATGGGATGTTCGTGGGATGTTTGTGGGATGCTAACTGGGATGTTAACTGGAATGCTCTCTGGGATGCTCATGGGATGCTCATGAGATGCTCACTGGGATGTTCATGGGACGCTCACTGGGATGTTAACCGGGATGCTTGCCAGGATGCTTGTTGGGCTGGATGGGATATTTGAGTGATGGGTCCAACAGCACCACCGTCACCGCGCTGCACCACCCCAAGTTCGAGCAAGGACTTTTCCGTGCCGGCATCGCTGGGACTGCTGCCGGCGGTGCAAGGCCAATGCTGCGGCGAGGGACGCTGCCCCGCTCCAGCCACCGCTCCTCCCCGTCCCTTTCTTGGCCGATCTCTTCTGACAGACAAACACTGATTCTTTCTCCGCCACAAAGTCCTTGTCCAGCCAAGCACACAAAGCGGATCCATTATCCGATGGGGGACAGAAAGGAGGGGCCGGGGGGTGCCGCCGCCGCACAATGCGCACAAGTGGCGCGCGGGGCCGCCCCTATTGTGTCTGGGCAGGAAGGGCCGGGACCCACAGCGCGGCCCCCTCAATGGCAGCTTTGTGTCTGAGCCCCCCGTCCCCTTGGTGTCCCCCCCTGTCTGGGGCAGTGCTGTCGACTTGCCCTGTCTCCAGTCTTTTTGGGGTCCTCTCTTCCCATCAGACACCCTTGGGAGGGCTGGAGGGTGTTGGAGGGGCTGAGTTTTAGGAAGCACAGCAAAGGGGCTGTTGGGTGGCCCCCAAGAAGGGTTGTGCGGGGTGAACGTGGGTGCCGGGGTCAGCGAGGGCTGAAGTCCTCGCCTCCCCACTCCACAATTTTGGGTGATAAAAAAGCTGATCTGGGGTGGGCGAGGCACCACCTTGGTGGAGGGAGGGAGACGACGAAGGGTGTGAAACTGGATGATCTTTGAGGTCCCTTCCAACCCAAACCATTCTATGATTTTACGACCAAGGGAACATCTAGAGGGGGTTTGCCCCCATCACCCAACAGAGGGGTTTCACTCCCCGCTGGCTCCTCTCCCTGCTGATGCCAACCCATCTGTAAAACGGGATGCAGGATGCGGTCAGGGCTGCAGTCCATGGGGTGAGGGAGCCTCTCAATCTTCTCTCAAGACCCCGGTGGCGAGGTCAAACAAAACCCCACCCCTAAGCACGGACCCGTGCAGGTACCTAGAGCAGGGTTTGTACACAGAGGTGGGTGCAGAGACCTCAAGGCCCTTCGCCAGGCTCCAGCAGTGCCACGAGAAACCTTTGTGATCCCCTTAAAGCATCATCTTGGCCACGTGGACCTACCCAGTGTGGCTGCAGGACGTTTGGCATGGCTCAGTGATGAGCAGTGAGATTGGGGTGGGTTTGGAGGTGGTTGGGGTGGGTTTGGAGGTGGTCAGGGTGGATTTGGTGGTAATTGATGTGGGTTTGGAAGTGACCAGTGTTTTGGGGGTGGTCACTGTGGTTTTGGAGGTGATCGGTGCGGTTGTGGAGGTGATCGGTGTGGTTTTGGGGGTGGTCACTGTGGTTTTGAAGGTAGTCAGTGTGTTTTAGGAGGTGATCAGGGTGGTTTTGGAGGTAATCGGTGAGGGTTTGGAGGTGGTCAATGTGGTTTTGGGGGTCATCAGGGTGGTTTTGGAGGTGATCGGTGTGGTTTTGGAGGTGGTCGATGTGGTTTTGGGGGTGATCGGTGTGGTTTTGGAGGTGGTCGATGTGGTTTTGGAGGTGGTCAATGTGATTTTGGGGGTGATCGGTGTGGTTTTGGGGGTGATAGGTGTGGTTTTGGAAGTGGTCGATGTGGTTTTAAATGTGACAGCATTGCTCACTTTGTTTTTTTGCAGAGAAGAAATCCCCACCTTGCTTTGATCAACGCGGCCCAGCAACATCCATCACCGTGTACGGAGATGGGGTGAAGCAACCAGAGTGAAGAGAAGCAACCAGGTCAGCACAGACTGAGCCGTGGGGAACCCACCCAACCCGCAGCATCCTCACCCTGGAAATCAAAGGATGGAGGAACCCCATGGAGCCCCATGGACTGGACTTCCCTGCCCGTGGGAGCTGTCGGACTGGGAGGAGGCTGCTCCTGGCACCAGTTTGCAGCGGCAAAGTCATCTGTGCCTGTTGGGAATGGGCTGGTTTGGTCACAGCCCTGCATGGCAAGGGATGCCAGGCAACGCAAGTCGGCTTCGCTGCCCCCAAGGATGCCCGAGACCCCCTCGCCTCTCCCAGACGGGGTAAGTTTGGGCTTTTCTTGCTTTCCTCTCCCTTCTTGCAAGCCCAACCAGCACTGGGGTTCCTTGCAAAACCTCCCCCCAGGCTCTGTCCGGGTTGGATTTTGGGGGGACCCGCGATGGCTCTGTGCGTGGCTGTCGGGTCCAGGCAGGCGGCTGCGATCCCCAGGCTTCAAGGTTCTGCACTGATTTTTTTTCCTCATTGTTTCCGGCAAAAAAAAAACCCCAAGTTTTGTCCCCATTTTATTCGTGTTCCTCTCTGAAAACATTTTGATGCCCCCTCAAAGCCAGTGGAAGGCTGGGCTCTTGGTGACAGCTTTTGATTGCCAAATAATTGACTTTCCCCCTCTGTTTTCTTTGCAATGTTCATCTAAAAATCTTTCTTCTGTGACTCAAAACCATCCCTTTTTATGACTAAACAGCACAAGGGGGAATCTTCCCCCTCACCTCTTCCAGCTGGGCGTCCAGCCACCCCCACCATCCCATTCTGCCCCATCCAACCCCCCAAATCCCATTTTTCCAGCCGGCAGACGTTGGGTTTAGCCACAAAAAGCGACTTCCAGCTCTTTCTGGGAGCCTGTTTTGGGGTGACAGTTCCATCCCAGCCCCCAGCAGCGCTGGGGAAGGGGGTGGGGAGGAGCAGCAGCAGCGGCATCGTCGCATCCTTGGGAGTCAGTCAAGGGAGAAAAACCACATTGCCCGCGGTCCTCGCTCCTCTGAGTTGGTTTTTTTTTATCTTCTCACGTGATGGCAAAGCTGTCCAAAACATTAGAAAAATAACTTTCACCTTTCGCGGGATGAGCCTGGCAGGCGGCACAGGCGCTGCCGTGGCGCCCAGCGACAGCTCACGCTCTCGGGGTTGGTTTTCCAGCAGGGGTTTGGTTCACCCCCAGATGTGTGACGGGCAGATGAGGATGGTTATCCCCTATTTTCCCCCGAAACAGCGCCTGTGCAGGATGGGGTTGGGGGCATCGGCTCAGTGAGGCTGGGTTTCCTGCTGACTGGCACCCCAAGGGCGTGGGGATGCGTCCCGGTGGGATCACCCTCCGGAGATGGGTTTGGGATGCTCCCATGGCGTAGGGCTGCGTTGGTGCTGCTTTTTCAGGGAGCGAGACACGATGGTGGTCGTGGAGGAGACGGACATCTCGCTTCTCATCACCCACTCCCTCCAACAAACACCCCTGGGGACGCTAATCCCCGCGTCGCCACTCCATCTCCACCCGCACGGAGTCCGGCGCCAACCCATCTGGAGCCCCTGGCACGCGAGAACAGAGCGGGGAGCCCCAACAAAGGTTGAGGAGCACGTTAATACCCCCAAATTACGCCGCCGCGTCGCTCTGAACCCCCCTCCCCATCCATTTTCGCCTCGTTCCTTCTCCCCCTTGCTTTTAAACGGCCTCGTCTTCCTCAAAACGACCTTCGCCATGGCCGATGGGGACGGGCGACGCTGGCACCCGGTTGCATCCCTGCGCCCAACGGGTGCCCCGAGCAGATGCTCGGCGCCGCGGGCGAAGCCGTCCTCCTCCTCCTCCTCCTCCTCGCTCTAAGATGGCCGTCGGCCCCAAAATGGTGCAGAGCATGAGACGCCATCTGCAAGGCTGGTCCCACGCCCGCCGTGGCCTTTTTATGCAAAGGGGAATTAATTAGATTTGAATATGGTAATTAAGCCATCAAGCCCCTCCGGTGCTATGAGGTCCCTTCTTTTCTTCGGGCTTTCTTCTCACCCCTCTCTCCCGCCGCCCCTTAACCCTTCCCCCTCCGCTTTTTGCACCCAAAGTACCGCTCCTGCATCTTAATTAAACGCCGCGTCTCGGCAGTGCCCTTGCCAACCCTCTTTCCCACGCCAACTTCTGGTCCATCCTAGGGGATGCCGTCCGTCTGTCTTGGTCAACGGCCGCGTTTGTACCCCGTGGGCACCCATTTATCCCCCCCTCAAGACCCCCAAGTGGTTGCAAAAGGAGCAGCGGGATTGGGGTAGGCGATGGGCCCAGCAAGAAATGGGCCCGGAATTAACTCCCCCAAATCTGGATCGGGTTTTAAACCTCTCTGATCCTCACATTCTCAAGATTATCTTATTTTTTTTTTTTGATGGCTCCAGGCCATGGGGGTCCTGGTGTCCCCCAGCTGCTGCCCTGGGCCGACGCACGGGGACGGGTGTAGCTGTTCTCGGGGTTCTCCCAAGGTATTTTGTGATGGGAAGGAATAGAATTGGGAACTGAAGGCGCTTTCAACATCTGTGCCCCCGAAAAAGGAATTGTTTTTTAAACTGGGAATCAAAGCTTTTGCCATTCCCACGTTTCTTCGTAGCGTCCACCCATTCACCCCAACTGGGTCTTCATCCCATCTGAGCAAGAGACTGGAAAACGCCTGGAAAGGGGGATGTGTGCATGGAAAAAAAGGAAATCCCTGCAATATTTTTAATGCCTCTATCTATATTTATAAGGAAAATATTTCCCTTTTCTCCCCCCATTCCTCATAAAGCAAACGAAGGAAATTGGGAAAACCTGCGGGAGCTCCGCAGGGCGCAATCTCAGCCAGGGGCTGGGCGCTCAAATCGGCTTCTTTAAAGCCCGGACTATTGCAACAGGGTTGGGTTTGGTTAAACTTTTAATTGCACCAGCAAGCTGCTTCTGGCTGAAACCAGGAAAAGGCTGGGTTACACAAATATATATTACTTACACCCATATATATTACATATACACATATATATTACATATATACATATATTACATATATACATATATTACATATACACATATCTTACATATATACAAATATATATGTAATATATACAAATATATGTTACATATATACATATATATTACATATACACAGATATATTACATATATACACATATTACATATACATATATATTACATGTGTACATATATATTAGATACACACATATATTACATATATACACAGATATATTACATATATACATATATATATTACATATACACAGATATATTACATATGTACACATATATATTACATATATACATATATTACATATACATATATATTACATATATACGTATCTATTACATATACACAGATATATTACATACATACACATATATGTTACATAGACGGGGTGTATATATACACTGGGGACACGGGGGGTGTATCTGGGGTGCTGCTAAGAGGCTCCCAGGGCTCTCATCCCTCAGCAGGGGTGGCCCCAGGCTGGGCCCCCGCGCTCCCTCCCCGCGCCGGCTCTGACCTAGATAGCGGGTGCCGGGTACGGCCACCCCAGAGCCGCCGCGGCCACCCCGCTCCGCGCTGCTGGTGACGCACGCGGGGCTCTTGCCCGTCCCCAGCCTCCCCCTTGGCCTCCGTTTGGGTGAAATAAGGTGGTTTTCTCCTCCAGCTCCTTGTTTTTCTCCCAGCGCTGGGAGCCTTGGAGGATCAGTTCCTGGGCTCCCCCCCACCCCAGAGCTGTGCCAAGGTGCAGGAAGCATCGCTGGCATCTCCTGGGCTGCGTTTCACAGCTCAGCCTGAAACTGGAGCAGGAGACCAGCCTGCGCTGGCAGCCCAGGGACCCAGTCCCAGTCTTGTCCCCAAGGCTGGGATGGCAGAGGGGAGGCAAAACGCGCTGGAGAGAGGGAAAAGGAGCAGGAGGAGAGAGAGGGTGAGGAAGAGGAGGGAAACCTATAGAGCAGGGGAGGAAAATAACCGGTGAAAGAGAGAAATAGAGGAGAAATTAGTAAAAATAGGGAGGAAAAAGAGGCAGAGGGGAAGAAAGGGCAGATAAGGGAGGGCTGACGGGCCGAGACAAATCAGGGCGAGGTGATACAGCGGGAGATGGGCAGATAAGACAGGGAGGAGGCCAGAGGGAGGCAGAGCGTGGAGCTGGTACCCGCGGGAGGATGCTCGAGGCTCAGGCTCGCACCGAGGTTCAGCCCCTCCACAGCTGGGACAAGGGGGTGGCGATGGTGGCAGCGATGTCCCTGCCAGGCTGCAAAGAGTCTGCAAACACGTGAGCATCCTCACATCCCCCAGTCTCATTAACCGGGGTCCCAGGTAACGAGCCCTGCCCTGCCGAGTGGGTGAGCAGCACCCATCGCCCGCAGGAGGCTGTGAAGCGCAGGGCTATAAATCTCCCACGCGGCGTGGGTGCCGCCAAAATCCTTCCAGCAGGATTTATCTCCCCTTCCCACTTTCCCCGCCTTCCCGAACCACCACGTGGATTCCCCACGGCAAGGGAAAACAAGCGAAGATGCTTTCTTTTGTCTCCATCGCCCGCTCCGCGTGGCTCTCCCGCTCTAATCCACCTCGTCCTCCTTCCCTCCATTCACAATTTTCTTCCCATTCTTGTGATGGGGGGAAAAAAAAAAAGGCAAGGGGGACAAATCTTTTCTGGTTTGTTTTTTTTTGAATTGCAAAATAAATCAGTGTTGGGACGGCGAAGGAGAAATGGGGATGGAGAGGCCTCGACAGCCGAGCCTGGCTGTGGCTTTTGCAGGGTAACCCCGAGGGTTTCGCCTCCCCGAGCCCCCGCACGACACCCACCTCAGCTCGCTGCTTCTCATTATTCCTCAGAGCCCTCACCAAGCATTTCTGCTACTTCTGTGCAGAGAAATTAATATAAATATAAGTGATGGATGCGCTGGTGAGAGCCCCGCGGTGGGGGGAGAGAGGGGGGAATAGAGGGGGGAGGGTGGAGAGAGCTTAAAAATTACAGTGGGAATTAGCAGGAGCCTAAGCTGTTGTTTGCGCTGCCCATTAGCATCTGCCTATTTATCTGTCACCAGATCCTCGTGGCATCTATCCATCCATCTGGATCCTTGTCAGTCTGTCTGCCTATCTAATTATCCATTAGCATGGCAAAGCCCCCCTGACAGCGGGCCCGGCGAGGCAGACGGGAGCCCACCTCAGCTGCCCGTCGCCGCCGCCGCGCGGGCGCTTTTATGAGCCTGAACCGACATACGTGTCACAAAACCATCCGTTACGGTGGGCAGGGAAGGCTCTGCGAGGCTGCGGGATGCGGATGCATCCAACGGCACCGCCAGCAAGCCAGGCTGGAGCAAAAGCAAATGCCAGGAGTTGCATGGCAGGGGGTTGTCTGTAGGGTGTTGATTGCATAGGGGGGTGGGTGGGCATCCCGTGGGGTGTGTGCACACCTTGATGTGTGAGCACACCTTGATGTGTGTGCAAGTCATGGTGTGTGCATGCGACGGGGTCTGTGTGTGCCGCAGGACACGTGCACACCGGGTTAGGTTCCTTCCTACAAGGGCATGTAGCGATGGGACGAGGGGGAACGGCTTTAAACTGGAAGGGGGAGGATTTAGATTAGCAAAAAATTCTTCACAATGAGGGTGGGGAGGCCCTGGCCCAGGTTGCCCAGAGCAGCGGTGGCTGCCCCATCCCTGGAGGTGCCCAAGGCCAGGTTGGATGGGGCTTGGAGCCCCCTGATCCAGTGGGAGGTGTCCCTGCCCCTGGCAGGGGGTGGCACTGGATGGGCTTTGAGGTCCCTTCCAACCCAAACCATCCCATGATTCTCTGATTCTACACATGCATGCGACTGTATACGTGCATGTGACTGTGCATGTGCACACCACGGTGCCTGTACACGCCATGGTGTACGTGCACACCACTCCACACGCTTCCACCGCTCACAGATGCTCCATCTCACCCATGGGAAACACCCCCAGAGACCTCGCCCAACGCGGGCATCGCCATGGGCAGCACCGATGCTGGCGGCTCTTTGTGCCCGCGCTGCCGCGTGGGGTTTCTTTGTCTGCGGCGCTGGGCAGGTTCCCCCTCCCCGCCTGCCCACTGGCCCCCGGCCGCCGAGGAGCAAATCAGCGGCGTTTGCATATTCAGAGCAGGTGGGGGCCCATATGCCTAAGACGCACCAGACAAAATTAGCCACCATAATCATAATCAAGTGCGCCGTTGTGCGGGGGGAAGGGAGAGCCTTGCAGACAAGCCTGATAATTATGAAGCTCAGCATGTGCGCAGCGGTTTTGCAACAATTATGCCTAGCTCAGCAAGCCGGCAATGATGCTTGTTACAACCACCCTCCATCGCCCGCCCGCCCGCCCGCCCGCCGCTCGCTCCCCGGAGAGCGGCACCGGCCTCGTCGTTGGCGCGAAGAGAGCGTGAGGCCGGCGAGGGGCTGCGGGCAGACGCCGTCCCCGTGGGTGCAGCCCTCAGCAAGCTGGTTTGTGGCTTGGTGGCAGCTCTTGCTTGGGCACTGAGCTGCCGCTTGCTCTCGCTGCGTGGCCCAAGCACCTTCCTGCACTCTCATGGTGCGGCAAAACCCCTGTTTCCCACCTGGAATAAACCCACGGTGTTCGAGGCGTCTCCAGAAAGCACCCACGCTCCTGTCCTGCACGGAGAGCAACACAAACCCTTTGCATAAAGGAGCTCTGGCACTCCAGCCTCACTAAAATCAGTTTATATTTGCCTCCCAGGGCTTTCCCTTTCCCATCTTCCTCTGCTCCCTGCGCTCTTTGCAGAGGCTTCTTATCTCCCGTGCATCCGCTCCGCAGGCTGGCAATGAGGGCAGTGGCAGGAGGTGACACTCCAGATTCATCTCCAGCCGCCAGCGCTCGAGGGCCGGTGTCGCGCAGCATTTCCCTGAACGAGCCCTGAGGAAGGGGAATGGGAAGAAGCCGCGTGCGCGCGAGGCCGACGAGAGATGCTCTGCGGCGCAGCGAGGACCAGCCCCTGCGCGGTGGCCTCGGGAAGCAGCAGCTCCAGGCTGTGCAGCCACCGCTCGGCGTCGAGCATCGGCAGGATGCTCTGCAGCACCTTCCGATCTGCATCCGGAGGAGGAAGAGCAGGAAAACAGATTGGTCTCCTCTTTTTAAATAAGCTGGAAGCTGCTCTGGCTCAAGCCGGGGCGAGGGGTGGTGCTGGGGGACGCTGGCGTTTCTGGTGTCCTGGTACAATGGGGACACGGGGACGGGGGTTGTAGTTGTTGCCCTGATGGATCGGCTGTAAATGAGCTCAGTGTGGGTGGAAATCACAGCCCTGCTTTCTCCAGCATCACTCCCCTTCCCCTCTCCTGTGCAGTATTTGGGGGGGCCAGGATGATCCCCTGAAGCCCGAGGGCTCGAAGCACGGTGGTACCTGCGGCTGTGGGGCTGAACAGCCCAAAAGGAGGATTTTCCACGCAGGGAGGTTGGTGGATGCACTCAGCATCTCTCTGCCCGTTACTTCCCAGCTCAATTAACAGAAGGAGGCACCAAACTGGCACAGGATGCCCGTCAGGATGGGAGGATCGCTCTGCTCCACACCAGGATCACCCAGGGGCTGATTTACCTGGAGGATTTATCAGAAGATGATGGCAAAGCTGGGAAAGGACCTGTTTGGCCCATTTAACCCAGAGCATCTCCCAAAGTGCAGCAAAACGGCCCCAAAACTCCAGTTTCTCCAGGATGGGGCAACATGTGCCTTTGGGGACAAAGCGTGGGAGCAACTCCACATCGCGAGGAGGAGATTTAGGGCCCCTGGAGCTCTGGTGCAGCTGTTGGAAGAGCTGTCGGTGTCACCCCTGGGTGTCTGATGAGTCATTTAGGGGATGTGCTGGATCCTCTCCGGGCTGGTTTTCCCCCCTAAGAAGCAGGGAAGGACATGAGCCTCAGCCATTCCCCATCACTCAGCGTCTGCTCCGCGCAGAGAGGCTCTCGCTCGTCTCCGTGTGGGAATAGCGGCGGTAACATCCCACTTGACTGTCCAATTCCTGTGCAGCCGGAGCACCTGGGAACAACCAAACCAGTCCGTATCGGTCCAGTTTCCCACCTGCTGCTTCCCCCCTGGTTTCAGGAGAGTTTGAAATAACTCTGCAGGAACTTGGATTCACGCCTGGTCCCTCCTCGCCCCACGTCACCCATCAGGGAGAAGTTACCCTTCATCAGGATCTTCCAAATCCCAGCAACCCAGGTGGTGCCCCGTGCCTTCACCCATGCTCCTCTTCCCTCACTAAATACTACGGTTTCCCTGGTAAATCCCTTCCTGAACAAACCCTTCGGCTGAAATCCTCGGCTTCGGAGCTTGGGATGCTGAGGAAGCTTCCTGGGGGCTTCGGTGGGCTCAGGGCAGACCCCGAACCCCCTGATAGCCGTGGGCACTGGGATCGAACCCATCTGCAGCATCTCCTACAGAAGGATCTTTCATTATCTGTGATAATATGATGTATTTATTCATATTTGCTGGAGCTTTGGAAAGGAGCTGTCGATTGTTTTAATTGACAGACAAACTCGCCAGCGAGCGGAAACCCGGTAAAATACCCCAGCAGTGCATTTCCACCACCTTTTCCACCCCCCCAAAGCTGCCGTGGGAGCAGAGCGGCTTCGCAAGGCTTGGGAAAAGCAGGAAGGTCCCCCCACCTGTTTGCTTTTAAACAGGCATTTTTTAAGAAAGGGATAAAAAAAAACCCCCAACCCCTTTGAGCGCAGCGATCCCAAGCTGTTCTTCACACGCTTGGGCTGGATCAGAGGGGCAGGATTTGCCACTCCCCACCCACCGGGGCTATAAATCGCCGTATTCCTCGGCTCTCCCCGGCGCGGCTGTTATTGAGACGCAGGGAACAGGGGAGAAGGTGACTGCCGACTCCATAAATATTATTGGGGGCGACGGGGCTGCGTGGGGCCGGCGGGCGCAGACAAAGCGCCCATTGAGCTGTTGGCGCGACGGCCCAGCTGCCGCGGGGAGCCGGGACGGGGGTCAAGGTCAGAGGTGGCCCCTGCCCGTATTATTCCCCCCATCCCACCCCACCCCAACCCCCTTTCCTCATGCCCATAAAATTAATAAAGTTAACTGGCTCAGCGTGCCCACGGAGGGCGCCAGGAGGACAAGCGGGTGCTGGTGGTGGCAGCCACGTGGAGGATGCAGGAGGGGAAACTGAGGCACCGTGCGGTCCTCAGATTGCACCTGCTCTGAGTTCTGCTGGTTTTATTCCTTGGACACCCTTCTATAAATCTGGTTAATTACAAATATGCTGAAAGAGTTGCGGATCTTGGCATCCCCCAGCTCCGCGCGGGAGCGACCCCAAGACGATGCCAACGCTGCCGGGAAGTCCATGCCCAGCCCAAATCACCCCAGTTGTCCCCATGCCAGGGGTTTCTCTCTGCTGGAGAACTGGAGCTTTCAGCCCCACATGCGAGGGCAGCCCCTGCCACCCCCCTCCACCCCCACCCAGGACCAGGGGTCCAATCCTGCTGCCGCATAAACTTAGATTTTTAGAATATTTTACTCCCTATTAAGCAATCCCTTAGCAACACTCGTTTCCATGGCAAAGAGCAGAGAACCTCCACGATGACACCTTTTGAGCTTTGCCTTAAACTACAATTCAGCTCATTTTACCTTGGGTCCTGCCCCGCAGGCAGGGTTGGCAGCACCCATGGGGGAAGGACCCTGGGTGCCCGCGCTGGGCTCCGGGCCAGCCTGGGGATGCAAAGCAAGGGTGGTTTTCCTGGGAAAAAATGAGGTGTGCAGCATGCAGAGCCTCTTCTTGGAAAAAAAGGGGGGGCTTGAGGGCACAATGTGCACCCCAAAACAAAGCTGGTTTGCAGTCTCTCCATCCCAGTTCTGGAGCTCCCAGGGCAGCCCAGGCTCCCCAGATCACTCCAGTGAGCCCAGTCACCAGCGAGGCTGCCGGCTTTCCTCCCATCCCTGCTTTCCCACATCTCCAAGCCTTGACAAACTGAAGCGAACGAGGCACAGGCCACCGGGCCAGCGCTGGGGGCTGCAGCACCAAACCAGACAGGAGGTGGGTGCTTCAGAGCCCAAGTTGGTGGGGGCTGGCCCTGCACGGCGAGCGCTGCCCTTTCACAGTCTTGCTTTTCCAAAGGGATGCGAGGCACCTAAAAATTAAGATTCCTGCAAAAATTCCAACTGGAAAGGGTATTTTTTTAGTTTTCAAAGAATTCCGGTGATGTTCTGTGCTCTGCTTGGCTTGGTCGAATACGTTGGATTCTGATCTGTCCATCCTCATTTGGAAACCAGCTCCACTACGGACCCTCCATGGGACGTTCCTCCGGGAATCACCAAGGGTCCCTGTTTTCCTCTCCAGAGCCCTCAAAACTCAGCATTTCTGTGCATGCAAGACCCCTGGCGTCGCCGCCTTTGCCCGTCTCCATCTCCTTCCTCGCCGCGCTTTTCTTTTGCTGCAGCCGTAATGAATTCTTGCAGCAGTTCGTGCCCTGAAGGAGCCTTAAAACCTCCCAAATTTGACAGCCAAAAATAGCTATCGCTCTGCTTGTTTCCAAGTGTTCACTAGCCCTGATTTATTTACCCCGGTTATTTGAATCCGTCGCGCGCTTTGAATCTCAAATCCTAAACAGAATGGAAAAAAAAACCAACCCCGGCGTCTGTCATTTAGATGCTCTTGGGGGGTGGGGGGAGATTTTCATTTCTCCTGGCTGAAAGGGTGTTCCCTGCGCTGGGGGTCCTGGGGAGGGCTGGAAGAGCCAAAACCCATCATGGCATTATCAGCTCCTGGGGTTTCCAAGCATCCAGACCCTGCAAAATCTCCAGGAGTATTTTTTCCCACCCTGTTTGCAGCGGGGGAGGCTGGGGGTGAGCAGAGCTCTGAGCTGAATTACTCGGCAGTGGAATTGCTGGTGGCTTCCCCGTGTGCCCCTCTGCCCACCGTGCCCCCTCCGTGCACGGAGAAGCCCCCGCTGTGTCCCTCCTTATCCCAGCCCTGCCGTGGTTTTGGGTCTGGGGTCCCAGAACGCTGCTGGGCGAGCACCGAAACACAAAATGCAGCTTTTGGGTGTGGGAGAACCCAGGTCTGGCACCTGCAGGGCAAACCCTGAGCCCGGGCACGGCCAGGACGAGGCTCCCGGTGCAGGGTGGGGGCATCCCAGGGTTTTCAATCACGACAAAGCCCATGGGTTTTCTTCCCACCAGCCCAAATCTCTCTCCCTGGTGATATTCCAGGCCACCCAATGTCATCTCCTGGCTCCCTGTAGCTCCGATGGGGAAGCTGTGACATTTGGGGCACTGGACGGTTGGCTCTGGATGCTCCCCCTGCTCAGGACCAGCATCTCTGGCACCGAGCACCCCCTGGACTGGGCTTAAAACCTTCCCGCAGTTGGAAACGAAAAGATGAGAGTGGATGAGGCTGTGAAGAGAGGAAGGCATCCCCCATCCTCCTCATCTCCCCAGCCCCCCCACCCCACCCCCCCCCGCCCCCCAGCCAGGCTCAGCTTTTCTCCTACGCACTCACCTCCTCCACGCTGAAATTAATCCCTATGGAAATTTATTTAAATGAATTCCCTGCCTGGACACTCAAGCTGTTCCCAGGCTGGCGAGGGCAGGGCAGGAGGGGGAGGAGGGAGCGCAGACTCCCCCCCGAGCACCCCAATTCCCACCTTACAGCCACATCTCACAAGGCTTTCCAGCCCCCCGAGCGGTGCCGAGTCGTGCCACCAGCCCAGGTTTGCCCCCACAAATTGACCCACGGTTCCCCAGGGGGGTCACTTGTGTCTTGTCCCCACATCAGAGCTGGGAGGAGATGCTGGTGGCTCTCCCTGCACCCCAGCAAAGGTCGGGGGGAGCATCCAACCAGGTTGATTTGTGCCCCAGAAGCCATGGGGCTTGGGTAACTCATTAGGGAAAAGAGAAATTAGCTGAGCATTTCGACAAATGAGAAATATTGGGTGTCCTACCCCAAAAAAGACCTCCATTTATTCATTAATTACACATTGTTTGCGGCAAAGAGATTGAGTTCTTCCCATTGCGATCACCCTGGAGGAGCTGCTGAGATCCTTGTCCCGTTCCTGGCTGTCCCTGTGCCAGGGGTCGCACAGATCCTTGGTTGGAGTGGTCTCCCCCCATGGGAGAGGGGAGATGGGGGGAGCACACGGGGACCCTCTTGGCTACAGGGAGGCAGAGCAAGCACCCCTGTGAACCCCAAGCTCCCGGGCAGTCCCTGTGTGCGGGCTCTGGTCCTGCAAGGAAGCAACACGGCTGCCCCTGGGAAGGGGCATCGGGGGCATCTGCATCCCCTGGCCAAGGCTCCTTTGAGTCGGGGCACAGAAGGGGCATTGCCAGCGTGGGCGAGGGCTGAGGGAGAGCTGGGAAGAGGGTTTACCGTGGGATGGTGCTGGCAAAGGGTGGCTTTGCAGGGAGCCTGGCTTTGCAGGGGACCCCATGGGCAGCGAGCATCCTCCCCGCATCCTGGCAGCTTTGTAGCGTCCCAGAGGGAGAGCAATGCCAGGCTCGGGCACAGAAAGCATCGAGAAGGAGCTTTTCCACGTGCAAAATTCCTGCTGGAGCACCAGGCAATCTCAGCGCGTGCACACACGCTCGGCTGGGCATGCACGGCCCCACGTGCATCGCTGAGGGCATCGGTGAGCCCGGGCTTGGAGCGGCTCAGGGAAAGGCGATGCCCGCACCGATCCCCCACCCGGATCACAGAGGGGCTGGAACCGAACCCCAAACCCAGCAGAGCCCTCTGTGCCCAGCAGGAACGGGCACTTTGTGGGCATTTATGCCACGCAGCACCTGTCAGCGCAGCTTTAGCGCCCCATAACGCGGCGCCCGCGGCTGAACGTGAAGGGAGCGCACAAGGACGCCCCAAGGGGCCAATTAACGAGCAAATTGGGGCGCAGGTCCTGCACATCTGCGCGAGGGAAAGGCTGGAGCGGGGACGCAGCCGTGGGGAGGAGGGGGAAACGCAAGAGGGGACTGGGATTGGGGGGGGGGCGTGCGCCGCAATGCTGTGGGGCAGCCCCAGTGTCTGTCTGTCTGCTGACGCCGCGTGTGTCCATCCACAGGGAGCTTCCTGGCAGCGGGACGAGGGCTTTGCTGACTGCATCCCACCATCAGGGCACCGGGACCATGAGTGAAGAGGTGCCACCGCGTGCCCCGGGCATGGCGTGAGGGTCAGCCTGTTGGCACAAAGCGCAACTCCCGGTGAGGATTTCTTGGAGCAGCCCCTGGGAATGGGGTGGGAGTGAGGACCCAGGCCCCCCCAGGGCTCTCACTGCTCTGGGAGCATCAAATTAAAGCACTTAGAGGAGTTTTGTGGGACATGACCCCACCTCCTGCCCTGCTGGGAGCTCTTCCCCCCATCGGGCACTGGCAACGCTGCAGCTTTTCCCGCTCCCGTCGTCCCCTGCCCTCTTGCCACAGGTCCCAGGGGGTCACCAAGCCACTTAAATACCCACTGCCCCCAAACTCCTGCCTGTCCCCACTGCCAGACCCCACGAAAGACGTGCCCAAGCGAATGGCAGGATGGGGACCACGCTAGCAGGGACGTCACCCCCCTTTCACCCCGTGGGTCTCACCCCCAGTTCTCACCAGGCTGGGACTGGGCTCACACCAGTTTCTCCCAACGACAGGCAAAGGTGAGCAGACGCCGTGGGCTCCAGGTGACCGAGAAAGGCTGGAGAGAAGCCAAGGCTCGGTTTGGAGCGTGGGCAGGATCTGTGCAGGTGCCCTTCTCGTGCCCAGGGCTGCCAGCAGACATGCCCGGGGGGGGCCTGGGCATCGTGCTGGATGGGGCGCACGAACCGTGAGACGACTGGAGGGACACAGAGCCGCTGCCACCAAGCCCAAGGCATCCAGGGCACGAGGTCTGCAGCTCAGGGAGGTGAAAGGGGACAAAAATGACATGCATTAAAGGTGTTCAAAGCCCCCAGCCGTGTCACTGCCTCATCTCCCTCGCGCCGCTGGGGTTTGAGCAGGATTTTGCCCCTTTTTCTTGCAGGACACCCCAAATCCCTGCAAGACTCAGTGTTCAGGGTGGGCTCCCTTCCCAGCGGGTCGAGCTTTTATCTCGCCAGCCCTCTCTGTCCCGTGCGTAAAGGGTGCCCTGAGGGGGTCCCAGTCATAGAGGGGACCGTGTTGGGTCCCTTTGGGGTTGGAGGGAGGATGGAGCAGCCTGGCTTTGGGCTTGGTTGGCATAGGGATGGGCACGTCTTACCTCATCCTTGCTCTCTCTTCCTCTCCTCATTCTCACCCCAGAGCTGGGAGCTGGGTCTGCCCCCCTTTGCCCGTCCACGGGCTTCCCCAGGGATGGCCCTGCTGGGGGACGGGTGGGACAGAGTGTGCAAACGGGACCCTGAGAGGGACAAACACCCAGCTAACACCACCGGCTCCCAGTGCACTGGTTGCTCCAGCCCCAACGGGTGCTACTGGTCCTAAGATTCACTCAGCCTCACAGCTCTCATTTTTCTGTTTTTAAGCCAAATTTCAAGGCAAAAGCAGAGCCTGGAGCCCTGCAGCTCCAGGAGAAGGCGGGGTGTGGTGCGTGGCATCACCGCAGAGGGTGGTGACTCTGGTGGCTCACTTGGTACCGATGGGACCAGGCTGGTTCCTCTGCAGATCACAGCATGGTTTGGGTCGGAAGGGACCTCAAAGCCCATCCGGTGCCACTCCCTGCACCGGGCAGGGACACCTCCCACCGGGTCAGGGGGCTCCAAGCCCCATCCAACCTGGAGTTGATGCATCGGAAGGACGTCCTTGCCGCCGAACCCCGCCAGCACGCGCTCGCCCGCCGCCGCCAGCGACCCAGACACCCAAATATTGAGCTATACATTAAATTACCCAAGGGAAAAGGAGCAGGAGGGAGCCAGAGCCCATCGGAGGGAGCGTGGCAGTTTGTTATGCTAACCGAGGGGGGCTCCGCTCAGGGGATGTGTCGGAGAGGTCTGAAGAGCAAGGAGTTCACAGGCCCTCTCCTTTTGTCATGCTAAAAGTGCAACACAGAAAATATATACAGGCAGCTGCTCAATGGAGCGTGAAATACAAGTGATTTCTCCGGGAGCCCTGGGTAATGCGATGCAGCCCGGACAATGCCCGCCACAGGCTTTGTGCAAAATGGGAAACTTCGGCGGGGGGAACGGACACGGAGCAGCTCCCGGCCCACCAGCTGCCCCCAGCATCACCCAGAGGTGGGAAGTCCTTGAACTGGTCTCTAGAGGTGGTTTTCATGGGGTTGCCCAGTTTCAGGACTGGTGGGAGCTCGGTTTTCCACGGCTCGGTGGGTGCTGCTTTGCTGCCAAGCCCCAACCTTTTGGAGAACCATCTCTCCGTGCACACGGGGGTGGTGCTGGGCCTGGCACCCCATCGCTGGGCACGGGACAGGGCAACCCCGTTCATCTGATGACTTTAGAGCAGCCCCGACAGCCGCGGTGGCTGCAGCTCCCTTTGCTGATGCAAATCGGGGCGGTGTAAAATCAGTCCTCAAAGGGGCTTTTGTGTCCTGGGGGAGGGCAGCCAGGCTGGGGGTGCTCCGAGCATCCATCTTCCATCTTTCCCTCCTTTTTTTTGTGTCTCAGCGGAGCTGAAAGCCAACGCTGTGGGGGCTGCGAGGATGCTGGGGCCCTGCATTCGTTCCAGAGATGCGCGGCCACTGGTTTGTGCAGCTCCTGCGGGCAGCGCTGCGCCCCGCTGCAAGGACCTGGGGGGCTGGGGGGGGGGCTGCACGTGGGCTGTGCCAGGGCAGCAAAGGGGATGGAGCTGGCTGCTTCCCTGGATCCTGGCTCTGCTCACAGCCAGGGGCACCTGGCAGCCAGGACTGGGCTGTACTGGGGATGCTGGGGGGGTTGTTGGTACCACAGCCCCTGAGTTGTCCCATCCGTTGGCACAGGGGCTGCTGGACTCCTGGCCAAGGGCAGCATGGGGGGCACACTAGGGGTGCTTCCCCAGAGCTCCCTGGGGTGCTTGGTGAAGGGAGAAGGTGGCACCCCCAAGCCTGGGTACCCCAACCCGCGGGGGATGCTCGGGGCACAGGCAGAAGCGACATCTAGTGGGAAGCACATCCCGTTGCCTGAGAGATGGATATCCATGGCAACCCCTGGGGCCACCAGCACCCTGCCTGGACCAGGGGTACCCACTAAGCCCCCCTGTCTGGGTGAGAGGGTGCTCCTAGCAGGGCAGGGCTCTCACAGCCCTAATGAACCCCAAGCTTAGCTGAAATGCCAGCAGATTGCCACCGTGACGCAGGTGCTGGCACCACGGTGGGCTCTGAAGCCCCTTACCCACCGTCAGCCACGATGAGTTGCACCCAGCAGGGTCTGCCCTGGCATTGTCCCCCTTTGGCTCCTTTGGTGCTCACAGGGAGATGCAACGTGGGCAGCAACGGGAGGGATAAATGCAGGAGAAAATCCATGTATCCTGCAAGGAAGACACAGGCAAAAGGGTAGGGTGGGAGTGATGGTTCCAGCCTGTCCCATGGCATCAGGAGAGCAGGGATGGGACGAGGGGAAGGGGTTTGAGCTGCAAGAGGGGAGACTGAGATGAGATCTTAGGGAGAAATGTTTTGCTGTGAGGGTGGGGAGGCCCTGGCCCAGGGTGCCCAGAGCAGTGGTGGCTGCCCCATCCCTGGAGGTGCCCAAGGCCAGGTTGGATGGGGCTTGGAGCCCCCTGACCCAGTGGGAGGTGTCCCTGCCCATGGCAGGGGGTGGCACTGGCTGGGCTTTAAGGTCCCTTCCAACCCAACCCATTCAAGGATTCCATGATTTGCTCCAGGGAGGGCAGTGGGGAGGGGAAGGTCCCAGCTCAGCCAGCCCTGGGTGCAGGACAGAGGAGGGCAGGGAGGCCATGAGGACCAAGCGACCACTGCCCAAACCCCTGCGCTCTCCTTTGCTCCACGAAATACAGAGCTTGGGGGCTGCATACATGGGTGGGGATTCATAGAATCATGGAATCCTGGAATGCCTTGGCTTGGAAGGGACCTCAGAGCCCATCCAGTGCCACCCCCTGCCATGGGCAGGGACACCTCTCACTGGGTCAGGGGGCTCCAAGCCCCATCCAACCTGGCCTTGGGCACCTCCAGGGATGGGGCAGCCACCACTGCTCTGGGCACCCTGGGCCAGGGCCTCCCCGCCCTCACAGCAAAACATTTCTCCCTGAGATCTCATCTCAGCCTCCCCTCTCTCAGCCCCAACCCGTTACTTCCCGCTGTCCAGCGCGGGCGGGACTCGAACCCGCGACCCGAGGAACCGCAGCTCCCAGGAGGCAGCGCCCGCGGAACCGCGCGCCGCACAGGCCCCGCCCCCTCGCAATGCCGCCTTTCCATTGGTTGAGGAGCTGCCAATCAGCGCCAGCGAGGCAGCTGATTGGCCGGCGCGGGCGGCGGCGGCGGAGAGGCTTCCTGCGGGCGCCTTTGCGCTGACCCCGGCATGGTGAGCGCGGGTGGGGGTCCCGGCGCGGCGCTGCGGGGGAGCAGCCAGGGGGGCGCAGCCAGGCTGGCCGAGGGGGTGCACGCACGGGGGGGTGCTTGCACCTGGTGTCCCGGAGAGGTGCATGCCTGAGGGGTCCGTGCCAAGGAGGGTGCGTGCCCAGGGGTGCGTGCCCGGGGTGCCCCAGGGGGTGCATGTCTGGGGGTTCATTTTCAGGGTGCGCCAGGGCTGTGTGTGACCGAGGGGTGCATGCCCGGGGTGTGCCGGGGGGGGGGGTGCTCGGGGGGTGTGTGCCAAGGATGGTGCCTGCCCGAGGAGTGCATTCCCAGGGTGTCCCAGGGGGTTCTGTGCTCGACGGGTGCATGCCCAGGGTGCCCCGGGGGGGGGGGTGCATGTCTGGGGGTCCATGCCCAGGGTGCCCCGGGGGGGGGGGGGTGCATGTCTGGGGGTCCATGCCCAGGGTGCCCCGGGGGTGTCTGTGCCCAAGAGGTACCTGGAGGTACATACTCTGTTACCCAGGGGGGTGCATACTCAGGGGGGTTCCATATCCAGGGTGTCCCAAGGGTGTCTGTGCCCAAGGCGTTCATTCCCCGGGTGTCCAGGGGTGTGCACGTTTGGGGGTGCATGCACGGGGTGTCCTAGGAGAGTGCATGTCCAGTGGGTCCGTGCCCAGGTGTTCCAGGAGTGTCTGTGCCCAAGAGGTGCATTCCTGGGTGTCCCAGGGCTGCCCATGCCTGGGGTGACCCGTGGCAGGGAGGGGGGCTGAGGGACGCAAACACCCCGGTGTTCCCGGCTGCTGGGGGGTCTCCCCACTTCCCCCCTGGCTCCGCAAGCCGGAGGGCTGGGCTGGAGCGCTGAGGGTGTCCCCGCGCAGGCGGTGATGGGGGTGCAGGTGGTGGTGACCCTGCTGGCTGCCAGCCTCATGCAGAAGCTGGCCCCGCACTGCTCCTTCGCCCGCTGGCTGCTCTGCAACGGCAGGTACGTGTCCCAGCCCCCCGGCGTGTCCCCATGGCACCCTGGGGACACCCAGCACCGCTGATGCCCGGCTGCTCCCCTCCAGCCTGCTCCGCTACAAGCACCCATCGGACGAGGAGCTCTGCGCCCTGGCCGGAAAGCAGCGCCCCAAGAGCAAGAAGGACAGGTCAGCTCAGCTGCCCCCATGGCAGGGGCTTCAGCCCACGGGTGTTGTTAACGGGTGCTCCTGCAGCTCATCCTGGTGTTCCACCTGGGAGCCGGCAGCACCAGCTTTGGCCACGGATGGGCCCGGGGTGGGTGCTGGTGACGAAGAGTCCCAAGGTGGGGACGTGCCACCGCACGCCAGGCTTTGGGCGCCGTGGGACACAAGGGATGAGCCAGCTCCGTGTCTGCCACCCCACGCCCAGGTTTCCCTTGCAGGAGGGTGAACGGTGTGACCGACGACAAACCCCTCTCCGTGCCCCGGGACATCGACCTCCACCTGGACACCAGCCCCATCACCGCTGTGGACGCTCTCGGTAACCCCACCCTCTGCACCCAGCAGTGTCCTGGGACCCTCGGCCGTGCCCCGACCCCCCCCAGGTGCCCACAGCACGGTGACGTGTCCCTCTGCCCCACCAGTGCTGCGTTATTTCCTGGATTACCAGTGGTTTGTGGATTTTGCCGTCTACGCCACCGCCGTGTACGTCTTCACCGAGGGCTACTACTGCCTGGTGGACCCCCAGAAGGAGACAAACATCGGGGTGCTCTGGTGCCTGCTCACGGTTGTCTTCTCCGTGTATCCGTCTGCCAACTTAGGGAGTGCAGGGATGGGATGAGGGGGAACGGTTTTGAGCTGGAAGAGCGGAGATTGAGATGAGATCTTGGGGAGAAATGTTTCCCTGTGAGGGTGGGGAGGCCCTGGCCCAGGGTGCCCAGAGCAGCGGTGGCTGCCCCATCCCTGGAGGTGCCCAAGGCCAGGTTGGATGGGGCTTGGAGCCCCCTGACCCAGTGGGAGGTGTCCCTGCCCGTGGCATGGGGTGGCACTGGCTGGGCTTGGAGGTCCCTTCCAACCCAACCCATTCCATGAGTCTATGACTTTCGGGGTGCCGCCACCCTCTGGATCCAGGCTGCCGATGGTTGGGAGAGGGAACCCCACATCCTCGTTTTTTCTGCACGAAAATCCAGTTGAGGTGGAAAATGAATTGATCGGCTGCTCCCGGGTGAGCCGAGAGCCTTCCCTGCAGAGAAGGTGGTGGTGGCCGAACGGCGCGGATGCTTTAGGATGTGCTAATGACCGGGGGGTCCCACTGGCATTGGGGGGGGGGGGGGGGCAAGTCTCGAAGCCCCCACTCTCCTTGACTGCCACCCCTGGCCTGCAGCAAGGTCTTCTTCACGGTGATGCGCCACTACTTCCGCTCGGAGGAGGGGGGTGAGCGCTCCGTCTGCCTCACCTTCGCCTTCTTCTTCCTCCTCCTCGCCATGGTGGCCCTGGTCATCCGTGAAGACTACTTGGAGTTCGGCCTCGAGCCCGGTGGGTGAGGGAGGACAGGGAGAGGAGGTTGGGTGGTGCCTGGGGGCTGCAGGCACCCCGCTCATTGGGGGTCGCTCCCCGCAGGGCTGGCCGGCGTCACCAGCAACCTGGAGAGCATCCTGAAGAAGCAGGGCTGGGAGTGGACGTGAGCTGGGGGTCGGGTAGGGAGGGAAATGGGGTTTGGGGGAGGTTTTTTGGAAATCTGGGATTGGAAGACCTCCAACGGTCACTGGGGATGGGGAGGGACTTGTCCCACCTTGTCTCTCCACAGGCTGCCCCTCGCCAAGCTGGCCTTCAAGCTGGGGCTGGTGGCCCTCTGCTCCTTCCTGGGTGCCTGCTTGACCTTCCCGGGCTTGCGGCTGGCGCAGACGCACCTCGACGCTCTCCGGATGGCGGCCGACAAGCCCCTGACCCAGTTGGGTGACATCTGGGGTGGGGAAGGAGGCGAGGGGGGTGGTGCTGGCATCTCGGCGCTGGGAACCCCCACCCCGGCTCCGTGGCTGCAGGGCAGTGAGGAAGGTGGAGGGGGGACCGGTCCTTGCCCACAGAGGGATGGGGTGGGGGGCACCGGGTTGCAAGGGGGGCTCTGCTGGCTCCACCACAGGGTTCTGCTCCACGTGAGTTTCCTGGCGCCCGTCCTCGTGGTGGTGATGTGGATCAAGCCCATCTCGCGGGACTTCGTGCTCCATGCGCCCATGGGCAAACAGACGGTGCAGATGTGAGTGCGGCAGCGGCTCCGACTGTGCCCCAGCTTCCTTGCTCCAAGGGCAAACTGAGGCACCAGTCCCCCTCCTCCAACACCTGTAGAACCATGGAATGGGTTGGGTTGGAAGGGACCTCAAAGCCCACCCAGTGCCACCCCCTGCCATGGGCAGGGACACCTCCCATGGGATCAGGGGGCTCCAAGCCCCATCCAACCTGGCCTTGGGCACCTCCAGGGATGGGGCAGCCACCACTGCTCTGGGCACCCTGGGCCAGGGCCTCCCCACCCTCACAGCAAAACATTTCTCCCCAAGATCTCAGCTCAATCGTCCCCTCGTTCAGCTCAAAACCATTTCCCCCCATCCCATCCCTGCACCCCCTGATCCAGAGCCCCTCCCCAGCTTTCCTGGAGCCCGTTTCCCTACTGGAAGGAGCCCCCCATTCTCCCCACCGCCACCACCTCTCCCATCACTCCCCTCTCTGGGATGCAGGGGTGTTTCTGGACCCCAAGATCTCTCAGCATCTCCTCTTGCCCCAGCATGTCAGACTCTGCCTACAACACCGCGCGCCTCTGGACCATCGTTGGCCTCTGCCTGTTGCGCTTGGCCGTCACCCGCTACCACCTGCAGGCGTACCTGGGCCTGGCCGAGCGCTGGGTGGAGCAGATGAAGAAGGAAGCCGGGCGCATCCCTGTCCTGGAGATCCAGCGCAAGGTCTGGATGGGTGGGAGCTGGGGTGGGAATTGGGGTTCGGGCAGAGGCACCGGGCTCCCGCTCATCCCCACTGCCCGCAGATCACCAGGATCTACTGCTACGTCTCCGTCGTCAGCCTGCAGTACCTGGGCCCCGTCATCCTCACCCTGCACTGCACGCTGCTCCTCAAGACGCTGGGTGAGGGGACAGAGGGGGACACACGGGGGCTCGGGAGGGGCAGGATGAGAGCTCCAAGTCCTCATCAAGCTGTCGGCACCCAAGGCACCCCCAGGCTCTCGGGACGTGAACCTCATGCGTGCGGCGAGCGCGCGTGCGGCGAGCGCGCTGGGACTCGGCAGCGCGTCTGTAGCGCGGGGATGGGGCTGCAGCACAGGGACTGACCCTGCTGTCCTGTCCCCGCTGTCACGCAGGGCACCACTCGTGGGGGCTGTACCCAGAGCCCCCTCCCCTCCCTGCGGCAGCGACCGTGGCACCACCGCGTCCCGGCAGTGAGGACGGGGAGGACGTGCGCGCGGTGGTGGAGCAGATCACCAGCATCTTGGGCGGCATCTTCACCCCTCTCTTCTTCCGTGGACTCTTTGCCTTCCTCACCTGGTGGGTGGCCGCCTGCCAGGTTGTCACCAGCCTCTTTGGCCTCTACTTCCACCAGTACCTCGCAGCCTCCTGACTGGGGGGATGCTGGTCCCCTGGCTCCTGCCTTGGCTGGTTTCCTCCCTTGCACGTGCTGGTGGCACACGTGGACACGCACGTGGGGGCATTTCTGCCACCAGCTCTCGGCACGATGGGGTGTGTGTGTCTGGGCTGGCGTGGGCATCGCCTGCTCCTGCCACCGATCACCGCCGTGCCTGCTCTCACCCTGCTGCCACTCCGGGCTCCGGCCCCTCTTCCCGGTCCCTCGCGGGGACGGAGGAGCTGAAGCCCCGCAGCCGGGTTTGCTGTTGCTGCTCTGACCCTTCCTGGCTGCCCAGGGCTGTTCGCTTGGAGGGCAGCGGCTCCTGCCAGCGCGGGTGGAACGTGCTGGGCAGAGGACTTGGCAGGGTCGCCCTTCCACGGAGGAGACCTCACAGCCAGGCTGGACAGACAGCTTGATGTGCCAGCACTGACTCTGGGGGTTGCCCTGCCTTGTGTGCGCAAGGGATGTTTTTGTAGGGTCGCTGCTCTGGCCACCGGGTCAGAGCTCCTTGGAGTCACCGCTCTGCTTCGTGTGAAATCCTCGGGCCCAGCAGCCTCGGCCGAGGCTGGTTTAGGAATAAATCAGTAACGCAGCATCTCTGCCTCGCTGAGAGTCGCTGCTGTGTTTGCACTTTGCCGCCCCGCAGCTCTTCGAGCAGGGCAGGGGGTCCCTGTGCAAGGGCAGGCGCGTCCAGCAAGGGGAGGAGGCTGAGCAGCTGGAACCACGGAATCGGGGAATGGTTTGGGGTGGAGGGGACCTCCAAGCCCACCCAGTGCCACCCCCTGCCAGGGGCAGGGACACCTCCCACTGGGTCAGGGGGCTCCAAGCCCCATCCAACCTGGCCTTGGGCACCTCCAGGGATGGGGCAGCCACCACTGCTCTGGGCACCCTGGGCCAGGGCCTCCCCACCCTCACAGCAAAACATTTCTCCCTAAGATCTCATCTCAGTCTCCCCTCTTTCAGATGAAAACCGTTCCCCTCATCCCATCCCTGCACCCCCTGATCCAGAGCCCCTCCCCAGCTTTCCTGCAGCCCCTTTCAGCACTGGGAGCTGCTCTAAGGTCTCCCCAGAGCCTTCTCCTCTCCAGCTGAACAACCCCAGCTCTCCCAGCCTGTCCTCGGACAGGAGGGGCTCCAGCCCTCGGATCCTCTCCGTGGCCCTGGTGCCAGGCTGGATCCTGGTGCCAGTGGAACCTCTGCTGCCACACAACCTCCTGGTGCAGTTGGCTGCCCTCTGAGAGCCCGAGCGTGGCCCTGGTGTAAATAAAGCAAAGATACAAAGAGTAAAAATAATTGTGGGGAGAGGAAGATGGGGGGGCTCGTTCATTTTATTTGATGTGGCCCCATTTCAGTGCCGGTGGCTCTGTCTCCTGCTCTTGGCTAGTCTATCAGTCATTGTCCCCGCCTGAGAGGGTCACGTCTGGGCAGATCTCAGGGGAGGAACTGTCTGCATGTCTGAATGCAGCACAACCCCCGGCCCTAGCAACCATCCTCCTGCCGCGAAGGCGCAGCCCCCGCCTGCTTCCTCTCCATGCTTAAGGAAAATTAGATAAATGAGCCATCAAGGCAGTCGGACCGGCTTTTAATGGGACGGCGAAGGCTGGAACGAGTCTCTCCGCATCCTGGTCCTGGGGGAATCTTCCTTGCGCCTCTCCAGCCACATCTGGGTGGAAGTGATGCTGGAGCAAAATTCCTGCTGGTTAACGGTGCCGCTTGGCACCTGGGTTAGCCCAGGTATTTGCTAAATGGGAATTGCCCATCATTTTTCACCAAAAAGGGGTCTTACTGCCTCCTGGGGAAGCAGGCGGAGAGGGTTGTTGGGATTAGCCCCGTTAACAGCGGGCAAGGGGCTGCCTTCTCATCCTGGCCCTTAGCAAGAGGGAATTAAGACCATTACAAGGCTATCAAATAGGATCAGAGCGCCTCTCCCTTTCTCTGAGCAGCCCAGACCTGTTAATCCTTTTTCATGCGGCCGGACCAGCACCCACCGTGCGGTGGGGAAGACCTCGGCTGAGATGGACAGGGGGCCGGGTACCCCGTCCTCCCCCTGCTGCCACCAGCCCAGCTGGCATCCCAGCGCGGAGGGAAGGAAGGGCCAGGAACGGGCACCGAGTCAGGCTGTGACGGGGTGAACGTGAGGTCTCCTCCTCGAGTGCCATGAGGCTGGGCGGCAGGGTTTGCTCAATCCTGAGCACAAATCCAGGTTGGGCAGGGAATGGATTGGGAGCAGCTGAGGAGGACTTGGAGGGATGGTGGGTGAGAAGCTCATCGTAAGCCAGTAATGTGCGCTCCCAGCCCAGAAACGAGCGGTGTCCTGGGCTGCACCCAGAGCAGAGGGACCAGCAGGGAGAGGGAGGGGATTCTGCCCCTCTGCTCCGCTCTGGGGAGACCCCACCTGGAGCCCTGGGTCCAGGTCTGGAGTCCTGAGCACAGGAAGGACCTGGAGCTGTTGGAGTGAGGCCAGAGGAGGCCACGCAGATGATCCAAGGGCTGGAGCACCTCTGCTACAGGGACAGGCTGGGAGAGTTGGGATTGTTCAGCCTGGAGAAGAGAAGGCTCTGGGGAGACCTTAGAGCAGCCTCCCAATACCAACCTTACTGCCTGGATCTCACAGAGCTGCTCCTGCTGGGAGCAGTGGGAAGTTTCTAATGGCAGCTCTCCGTGCCTGGCAGCCCAAACCAACCTGGGAAGATGCTCCTCTGCACCCAGCGAGCCAGAAAGCCAAAGGTAAGAGTGATACCCTCAGGCAGCTGGCCCAGCAGAGGTGGATGGGGACTGGTCTCCAGCTCTGCCAGAGGCTTCCTGCAAGGTTTAGTGGAAGTTCAGCCTCTGGGTGTCAGCTTCCCTTGGGATACAACCAGGATGCCCCTTGCAGGGAGCAGCACTGGGCTATGAGGTTACTCTGGGAGAGCTGGATCGGTCCTCACCACCGAGACCTTCCCACCCTGCAAGGCACTGCGGTGTCCTACCCACACCGGACACAAAACACAGCTGAAGGCACCAAAAGCCCCAGGAGCCGAGCGGGGCAGAGGAGCAGCCAGGGACCCCCACTCTGGGGAAGCCGCCGGGCTCTGCCTAAGCCGACAGTGCCACCTGCTGCCACCACACACCCGTCCCCATCCCACACTCCGGGTTTGGAACCATCTCCAGAGCCCTTTCCTTCCTCCAAGCTTCTCTCAACTTCCATGCAAAGCCCAAAGCATCGAGCCTGTGCTTTAAAGCTTCGCACACAGGAGACTCAGGTGGTTGGGGCACCTTCAGCCCTAAAAGAGGTACCATCAGCCCTAAAAAAGGTACCTCCAGCACCCTCCCGACACCCCCTTGTTTAGTCCCTTGCTAAATCCACCCCGATGTGCCAGGTCCCTCTCTCTTAGAAGCACCACACAATAGGATTCACCCTCCAAGAGCCCGTAAAGTCAATTAGAATTTTTTATTAAATATACATCCTCTCTTGGCACAAATCTTAAAATATATAAACATTATATAACAAAGTGTCTTCACTGCAATAAAATAGAACTCCAGATCCAAGAAAAGCAGTCCAAACCGAGACACATCATACACGCACGCACACATCGATGGTGAGGAACACGTCTGGACAAAAGGCATTTAACAGTGTTTGTGCTAATATATGCATAGACCACACAGGCAGTGAACGGCGCTGGGAAACCCGGCATCACCCGGCAGCAAAGGGGAGATGGGGGCAGAGCGAGAGGAATCAGCCCCTACGATAAAAATAAAGGCTGTTTTGTAGGAAGACACCTCCTCCTCCAGCCCAGCCCAGGCAGGGATGTCCCAGCTCCCTGCAGAGCCCAAGGACCCAGTGAGGCACCACGGATGTGGCACGGGAAGCATCCCATTGCATCTCCTGCCCATCCTGCCCGCCCGGGACTGGCACCAGGGGTTGCCACAGGGCTCCTGCTTGGAGTTTCCTTTCATGCCTCATCTACTGTTGTGTTAAAGACACCGGGGGGGAAGATGATAGTGCTCGAGTCCTTCCAGGTGGAAGGCGATAAGGGGTTTACAGAAGTACTGCTACTGTTCCACAGAAGCTCCGGAACCGCTTTTGGAGCGTTCCCACCGAGAACCAGTGCTACACCACCCACCCAGCCCAGCGTTCAGTGCCTTCGTGCCTCCCCAGGCCACGATCCTCTCCTGATCCTTCCACCACGCTCCTGCCAACCACCAGCCGGCTCTCTGGCAGCTCTGCCTTCCCAAGGAACTGGCAGAAGGTGTGCAGAGCAAATAGGTTTGCCAGAAGCCAGCTCAGATGCCACTTCTCAGGCACTCAAGGTCCCTGCTGGACCCTCAGAGCCTGGCAGCACCAGCACTCCCCGAGCTGCCCACACAGCAGCCGCTTTCCCAGAGCAAGGGGGCATCACAGGGAGGAAGCAAGAGGCACTGGCATTTCACAGCTTGCGAAGGAAAGGTGCTAAGCTGGACAAGCCACTCAAGAACCTTTCAAAAACACCTTCTGCCCCATCACTCAGGGCTTTTTCCTTCTCGTGCCCCCCCCAGGCATCCCTGCCTGTGACGGAGAAGCTGACTCGGGCTGTTCGGCCACCACTGTCAAAGCTGCAATTTTGTCAATTTGGATGCATTTCATTGGAGCTGATTTTCTTGAAGTGCTAGTGCGGGACGAAAGGTGCAGAGACAGGGAGGGAGGGAGAGGAGAGGAGAGAAGATAAAAGAAGGACAAATTAATCTTTGTTCCTTAATGCATTACCACCAATGAGAAACAAGACTTGAAAAACAAAAGCAAGGAAACTGAGAATAACATGAAAAATTATTTTTCATATTGTGGTAGTAAAGAAGTGGGGATATTGTGGTAGTAAAGAAGTTCTCAAGCAAAGAAGGACTAGAGAATATTCCTGTTAGACTTGTCTCTGATCTCAGAGCTAAAGGCAATGGATCTTCCTGGCCAGCACGCAGGCACCCTCCCTTCCCAAATCAGCATGCCCAAACCTCCTCGGGCACTCCTTCCAGGCAGCACAGAGATCTGGAACACATTTCAACTCATGCAAGGATTAAGAGAAGGGAAGAGAACACTCTGTTTCTCCTTTTCTACATTCAAATCAAAGAAGAAAAAGAAGAAAAAAAGCTACTTAAAGCAACCCAAAGCAATAACACACAGTTACTCTGAACACTTCTGCCCAACAAAAGCACCAAAACCATTACAGACTGAATTCAAAGATCCGTCTCTGAATAAACTCGCCCGCAGAACTCAGAAAAACATGTTTGGCTAAAATTCCATTGAATTCAAATCAGGTGCAGCTGCTAATTAAGGAACAATTTCTCTGAGCCCAACGCTTCCAAGCCTGACTGTGCTTCAGGTCTTGTTTCTCAGCTCAGAGTCTCCAGGCTCCATATCCACTGCCTGCACCGCGTTTCAGCTGCAAGGTGGGTGATGCCAGGGTCAGGCAGCCAGAAGCTGCCTCCTCCACAGGCTTCTCGATCATTTAATACACCAGCAGAAGGTACCCTGTGCAGATCTGCCCTCCCGGTCAGTCCCAAACAAGAGGCTAGTCATCCAGTGTAAATCCTTTCTCAGTCAGGACCCAGGAGGAATTAAGCCACCTCTGCTGCCATAGGGGTTCAGTGATGCTCAACATCTCATAAGACAAGGTCCGCTGCGCTTGCCTCCGAGCTGACCTACCGTACCGAGCAGAAAAGGAGCCTGCTCGGATGTCACAGTTCAGCTTCCTCTTGGGTTTCTTCAGCACCCATCAGCTGGGCAGAAAGAACTGTGCTTCAAACCGGCAATCTCTGAGGTGAGAGAGAGCTTGGTATGGGTCGCACACGCAGTCGGACACACAGACACACACACGTACGCACAGTCAGCGGTTGACACACCCAGTTGCTGGTCTGTACCTCACTTTCGTGGTACGATGCAACTGCCTCGGGATTTCCTCACTGGGCCAGATAAGATCAAGACAAGAGCAGAAGTATTTGGCTTCTCCATTGGAGAAAAGACATTGGAGCTCTTGCAAAGGACTAAACAAAATTTCACCCCAAGGAAGAGAAACCGCTGATCATCTTCCATCAACAACGGGAGCGAAAAAATAGACAGAACTCATGGCTATCATCTCGAAAAACTCTTAAAACAACAACACCTAACATTAATTACAAGGGAAATCAGTGACTGCAGTCAAGTTTCACAATAGAAATCACCATTTGTGGGCTCGGCGGCAGAAGTTACCGAGGTCAATACCCTGCCCATCCCCAAACCATTAAAGTAGGAAGGATCCCACGTGTTCTGGGAACAACATGCATGCCAATACTTCAGCGTGCTGGCTCTCCGCCAGGTCCACAAAAGGGAAGCGTGGGTGCTCAACTCCTAGGGAAATATTTGGCATTAGAAGCAAGTTATGCTCCAAAGAACAAGTGCAAAGACCAAAGCAAGGAGAAAGCTATTTCTACCCATTGTGCAATTACCTCCATTCCCATTAATAAAGCCGTGACACGAGGCTCAGACTACAATGGCTAAAGTACATGTGCCAGAAAAGGACAGCTTTCAAATTATGCCCTGTTTTTCTTTCATACATTACAGACTATATTAGCTAGAAAGGGATTTTTAATCGTGGTTTATGTAATCGTGGTTTATGTAATCTGATTCTCAGAGTAGTCTAAAGTTTGGTCTGACTGCTCCAAATTTAATACAGGAATGGGATACGGAACCAAAACCACTCCCAAATCTCAGTTTCCCCAAAGACCGGTTTGAAATAGGAACACTGAAAGGTACTTCACCATTCCTTTGCAAATCGCAACTGGAAAAGATTGGCACTATATAGGATTTCTGAAGGGTCAACACCGCTGTGGAACCTGTTCTCCCAAGGACGCAGCTGGTCCAGAAGAACACTAGGAATAAAAGCAAGTGGTTTTAGGTGTGTACTAGTGAATGGAAGGGACACAACCTACACAGCAGGCACCAGAAGACAACGCGGTTGTTCAGAAGCGAGGCCAACAGCTTGAGGCAACTGCTCGGCTGCATTCACCAGACGTGAGCAGCCTGTCGGGATAGCTGAGTCTGCACCACACATGCAGCTCTGAGATGTTTGTTCTTGCATCACGCATAAAGCAGCAACAATAATACTGAAGGATAAAACAGCTTAGATTTTCAGCATTTAGCACTCCCTTTTCTATTGCACCGACACTACAGCCTGCCAAATCCTTCAGAAAATGCTGCCTCTAAGATCAGGACAACGGAAGGGTCTGGGCAGCCTGGAAGCTCTACTGTGGTTTGATTTGATCCGGTTTGTGAATCCAGGCACAGTCCCTGCTCAACAACACTGACAAACACGACAATGTGATTTCCAAACCCACCCAGAACTCTCCTCCCCTGCTGCCTGCGGTCTTTGGTAATCTCCGAGCGACGCCACAAATAAGGGAGATTTTATGCAACAAACCCCAGAAGTGGGAAGAACATCTGAAAAAAGAAAGGGCAGCATTTCCAGCTCGCGGTCAACTTCCAGAACAAAAGAAGTGACCCAGACCTGTTAAATCCTGCTGCATCCTGTTTCGTGGAGACCGATGCTTGCAGGTCAGAGGAATCTGGAATTCCTTACAGCCTAACTGGAATATTGCACTTGGCAGACTGCCTCCAGCTAACACGTGTTCAGAACTGCCTACCAGGAGCAGCAGTCACTTCCCAGATTCAGAGGTTCATTCCAGCAGCACCGAGTCCTCTCTTTCATCATCCACCACTTCGTCTGCCCACAGAGACCAGGTGAAGAGCCAGCAGCAGCACATGTTTGTTTAAGAGGCTCCGCTCCTGGTATCAAAGAGGGAAACAGAAGGGTGACGCAGCTACTGTAGAGGACTCTGTTGTGCAGAACTGTAAGAACTGTGTTTAGGAAAGGAAAGGGTTAGTTTCAGGTTGAGGTTTCCAAATAACTCAGAGGCTCATTAAAAGGAAAAAAAAAAATTCAACAAGGGAAAAAAACCCAAACAAACAAATGAGAAAGATAAGTTCTCAGCTGCAGGAGAGCAGGTACAAAGTGAGGGAACGCTAGCATTGCTCTTTTTACATGTGTTGGACTTTTCCCCAGCAAGGGCTGCGGGGATTAAGCTACTACCTTTCAACATTAGTGCTGTGCTGTAATTTACGGAGAAGGATCTGCGTCAGGTCAAAGGTTGTGAAGCTTATTCCCACTGCAATTGGACCTTTGACCCAGTTCATGCTGAGTCCTTTGTACAAGCCACGGATTAGTCCCTCTTCTCTTATAATCTCCTGCATGGTGAGAAGGATGGAACTGTACGTGTGTCCCATAACCCCTGCCGTCTGCATCCGTCGGCGAACCACGTCCAGGGGGTACGAAGCTGACTGGCCAATCAAGCCTGCACAGGCACCAAACAAAAGCCGCTCCGGAGGGGATGGCTGCAATTTCCCACTGTGATCTGGGAAAGAGAAAGGAGCAGAGTGTAGAAAGTTCCTGTAATAAACACATGATTAAGGTCAAGTGGGCTGAGAGCCAGAGAGAGCAGTAAGTGCCAGAGCTCCGGAGATCTTGTTCCCAAGTTGGCTGTTAGCTGGCTTGATACAAAACCAAGCCCTCCCGCACCCAGTGCTTGCACCTTCTTGTTCCTCTGCAAGACAGAGCTACAGATTTTATGCAGCTCCTCTTCTCCACAGTCCGCAATCGGAGAGAGGGAGGCACAAGGCATCCTCCTCCAGAAGCACAGAAGCATGTGATTGGCTTCAAGGCCAGGAAAAGGACTTGTACCACCAAATTCAAACATCTCAAACTGGCCGAAACCCTACACCGCTTTATTTGAAAGCAAACCAAGTTGCCTTTACCTGCATGTAGTTTCTTCAGCGTCTCGTAGGTGAAGAAGCTAAGCCCAGCATACGGAATCACTCCAAGGATGGTTGGTGTAAATCCCCTGTACAATGTCTTCAATCCTTCCTCTCGGGATATTCGGATGAAGACATGGACAATGTTGCTGTACCTAGCGTGTGGACACAGGAAAACCAAATCTGTGCTGGTTAGTGAATGCCTGCACCAGTGAGATTTCCAACAGGACTTTCTGAAGGATCAAGAGTCAATCAATTCGGCTCTGAACTCCTCAGACAGCTCAGAAGGGATTTTAGAAGCCTGTCTGCGAACGGAGAAGCCAGGCAGTAGCTCTCCTCTAGCCCTATCACAACATGTTCTCCTGTCTGTCAGATCCCTTCCGGAGGCGTTGTGCCAGCTGGCCTCCGAAAGAACCAACACAGGTTCCACTAGTGAGGTCTTTCAGTATCCATCTCCTTCCAGCCCCTGGACTAACCAGGACTCTGGGCATTTAATCAGTGCTCAGACCCCAGCAGTAAGAGGTTTATTACATCAAAGGCTCCGAGCAAGAAGTGACCCAGAAAAATGGGAATAAAGTCATCTGACCTTAAAAGAAAGTTCTGCGTTTGTTCGTGGTGCTTGTACTTGCTTTCATTAGGCACTTACATCTCCTTCGGCGTGACAGCCATTCGAGCACGGACCATATCCAAGGGGTAGGTTAACATGGCAGCCGTTGTGCCTGCCAGAGAGCCAGCAATGAATCGAGGAAAGGGTGTCAGCGCTCTAAAGTAAGGTGAGAGAAGAGACCAAACAGATCACCTGGAGATGGAAATACTACGTAGCTTTTGAGGATGGCTCTACTCTACCTGCTACTGAATCCCTTCCCTGCCTGTGCACTGAAGAGTTGGGTGGGGGGAGTTGAAGCAGCTGTGGTTTGCCACAGCTGTTCAGGACAGAGGCTTAGAGAAAACCTCTGATGAGGACAGCAACCCTGACTTGGGGTGTCTCAGACCCTGCCTGCCCAAGAGCAAGAGGCTCAGGCCACACGCGTGGCTCAGATAACAGCACAAGGCTGGATCTTGTTGCTTCTCCTGCAAAGAAAAGCTCTTTGTTTTGCCTGCCCACTCGCAGCACAGGGAAGTGCTAACTCGATGTCTAGGCCACTTCTTGCTCACGCCTCTAGAAGACAGGGTCTTCATCTCACAACGATCTGCCCTGTGCAAGCCAAGATGCCCAGCCCTCTTCTCGCCCCCTCACACACCCCGCTCTGCGAAGCCATTACGAGAGGTGCTGGCACAACTCTGTACCGACAGAGCGTTCGACTCAGCAGGTCTGCACAAGGCAGAGAACCACGTTCCCTCCCTACAATCTACCATCCCACCAACTGCTCCATCCTCCTCTGCAAGGACCAAAGCCACGCTGCATCTTACTTTCCCTGGAAGCCATAGTAACTTCCCAGGAGCTGCTTGTACTCTTCGTGCGCGCAGAACTGAATGGCAGCGTAAGGGATGACACGGACCATGGTGGCTGAGTTCCCCCGCCAGAGACTCCAGAAGCCTTCGTTGAGGTAGGTGCGATAAATCAGCCTGTAGGCTTCCTGCAGGCGACGGATCAAAGGTCAGACAGGGAGATCATGATAAGAGGGAGTCCAAACAATAGAGGGGGAAAAGGTGACCCTATAGCTTAACCTCTCCAAATCCTCCTTCCCACCCCAGCCCCAGGAAGCTGATATGAGCTGTTTACGCTCGCAACCCTGACGCCAGAATAAGACAACTAAAACATCTTTGGGGAGACAGAAGGAGACACATTAGAGTGAAAAAGAACCAGAGTCAGGAAGACAGAGTTTTATATTCAAGACATCTTCATTTTCCCTCTGAGGGCAGAGCACAAAGCTGCACTGCTGTTTGCACAAACCGTTCCTCAACCCAAATTAATCTTCTTAGTACAAAAAGCAGAAACATTTGGGTTACACACAAACACAGCACACACGGAACAACTGTGATGCACATGTAACACCAGCTCCCGAATTAAGATTTCCTGTATACCCTGAGACAACTCAATTGGTGGCTGGAGGAAAGAAAGCAACCATGAGGGGAGGAAACCTGACAAAACAAAGCCTGAAGTGATGCCACAATATTTAGTAGAACCTATAGCACAAATAAGGGCCAAGGCAGCCCCGTGCTCGGCACTGGACAAAAACATGAACAAGAAAGCACTATAAACAACCCTGTTCCCAGTGTTCCCCTCTATGCTTTTTCACTCTGAGTGCTGCTAATAAAACCCAAGCAAGGAAGTTAAGTAAATGCAAACAAAAGGTGCTGTTAGGGCTATTACTACCATTAATCAAACACTTCAGGTCAACAGGAGACAGACACATCACCTCACCTTGGCAGAAAATCTTTTTGAAGACACTAGAAAGAAAAAAAAAATTAGTGTTAAGTCTTTCAATATGTTTAGATGGAGCAAATAAACTATACAGGCATTTTATCTAAGGGATAAAAATAGAAGCAAAAGAATGAATGCAAAAGCAAACAGAGATCCTTTATAATAAACAAAGACTTTCAACAGGTAAGTGCTCCCAAACTCTCTTTAGTGCATCAGTTCATTTTCCACCTACTGTTAGGAAAATGCTCAGTTTGACACATTTATTCCTTTAAAGCACTAAAACCAAATGAATAAATTAAAAAAAAAAAATAAAAAATCCACACCTGCAGCCACCGCTCATTTGAGCGGAGCATTTCCATGCACAGGTTCTGGCCCAGTGCCAGAATCCAGGAAAGCACGGGGCTGTTTAGTGATGCTCCACGCAAGAACGGTTTCACCCAAGCAAAACTCAAATGAACACTCAGTTTCCTTCCTTGCATCCATTCAAACTGACAGCATCTCTTTAACTTTAAATACACAAGGCATTTGAAAGCGAGATTTGTTTGGCATACGGCAGCTCCGGTTTGTAGCATTCCTGCACCAGGAAGGAAACCCAGGCTCAAACCCGAACAGCAACGCTAATGAAACGTGGTTCCAATTAAGTGTCTATTGCAGTTTCTTTCAAACTCCTTTGAGACTTGTAACCTCTCGAGTGTATCAAACAATCGCATGCAAATACATTTCACCACCCTGCTTCTTTATGCAATTCAACACTTTTTAAAGCAATAAAACAACCTCAATAACCAATTGCAGCTGGTTCTGCGATGGAAAAGAGCCCTTTTCCCTTTCCCATAGGAAAACTGGTCAGTCTCCAGTTCAAGGGACAACCTTCCTAGCTCATATGGCCCAAAGATGCCTCTCCTCTTTACAGAGGCCTCAAAGTAAAAACCTTTAGGAGAGCAAGAGACTGAGAAATCCATTAGACACCGAGAAATTAGTCACAACAGGTAATTTTTAATCATGTCCTCTTTGCAGCGAGTTTAATGGGCCAAACCAAACAGGTTGTTTCACAAATGTAGGCGTGTACCACTGAAAGGTGATTTATCCAGACAGCTGTTGACTCAGCCCAGCTCTGCCATTTCCCTCTCACCTCTGATCCTGACATTTCCAACCTGAGCTGAACCACAGTGTTTGTTCTGGTGCGAAAGCACAGCACGTCCTCATCGCTGCCCCAGCATCTGGTCCCAGCCCCGACCCCAGCCCGCAGCCAGCCCAGGCTTTAGCTCCCTACAGCTCCAACTCCTCTCTCTCCCCGCTAGTGCCCAGCCCCTGCTATGCCGAGAATGAAAATCACGTCAAATGAAAGTCAATTCAAAATCAAATCTCATCCAGGGATTAGATTAAACCTATCCAATTCATTTAATCTGGGATGTCAACCAGCTTTAAAACTCTTGGCCTCACCAAATGTCCGCTGTATTAACCGTCTGCGCGCTTCCCGTTGGGACGATCAGCGCAGCTGACAGTTCCTGCACTGGAACGGGGGAGCCAAACAGAGCCCACGATGGGGGTGAATCCTAAATTCCACTGAACACAGAGAATTTTCTGTTCCACTTAGCTGAATTCTGTTTTCGGTTACAGGCTTTACGGGTTCCAAAGAGGGCTCTGTAACACACAGCTAGGCATGCCAGCTTCATCGCCTCTCGCAGCGCTTCAGCTCCAACCAAAACAACTCAGCTGGAATACAATGCCACTCTTAGCAGAAAAGACTGCAGGTATCTGAAGCCTTCAGCAAGAAACTCAAACAGCCCCATTCCCTCCTTCCAGTGTCACAGCATCTCATTATATGGCTCCTTCTCCCTCCTCACCTTATTTCTCCAAACTGAACAGACACAGAAATCCAGCGTTACCAGTCACCACCTCAAACACTGCCTTTGCGGTGTGCATCTACCCTGCACTCCAAAACCCTCCCTCGTGTCACAGAACACACACTCACGAGCCGCAGTCATCGTCCCTCACCAGCAACGCCTGCATGTCTTACACTGAAATAGCAGAAGTCTCATTAGAGACTTAGATCCACCACTACAGGCCAGATGCCCAGCTGATCGGCACCTGCAATAACCCTACCAAGAATCAAACAATAGATTTTTAGACTCAATTTGAGGCGGTAACGTCACTATTCCGTTCACACCCTGCCAGGTCTCTGCAGACTGTAGGAGGACAAAGCACCGGAGAACAGGCTGAGCAGACCAGGGAAGCTGTTTGGGATTCTGCTAACAATAAAGTAACAGCATTTCGCAAAAGCCAACCGGACTCACCTTGAAACATGATTTTTGTCCTATCCAGTGGAGCTACTGCAGTTTTAGCTACAGCACCAGCCAACGCACCAGACATCAGGGAGTTGAGGACTTTCTTTTTCTCCTGGTTACCCTGGAACAAAGCAGTCAATCCTAAGCAAGAGATGTAATATTTTAACTTTGCTGCAGCATTTTACCCCTTCTCAAGGACTCGAGTCAAAATTCTCCTCAAAATTTCAAACACAGTAAATTCCTGGTCAGATCATATCATAGAATGATGGAATGGTTTGGGTTGGAAGGGACCTCAAAGCCCACCCAGTGGCACCCCCTGCCATGGGCAGGGACACCTCCCACTGGCTCAGGGGGCTCCAAGCCCCATCCAACCTGGCCTTGGGCACCTCCAGGGATGGGGCAGCCACCACTGCTCTGGGCACTCTGGGCCAGGGCCTCCTCACCCTCACAGCAAAAAATTTCTCCCTGAAATCTCATCTCAGCCTCCCCTCCTTCAGCTCAAAACCCTTCCCCTCATCCTGTCCCAGCACTCCCTGATCAGGAACCCCTCCCCAGTTTTCCTGGAGCCCCTTTCAGTACTGGGAGCTGCTCTAAGCTCTCCCCAGAGCCTTCTCTTCCGATTTCACAGATAAGAAGAGTTAACATTTTTCTTTTCTTGGAATGTGTCATAGCTAAAAAGTTAATGTTTGTTACCAAAATACGTGGTTCGGTTCAATATTCCTGAATTTTCCTTTGCCTGACTGGTGCTAAACGCAAGGGTGGCCATGCAAAAGCAGCACCGGGTGAACTTCAGCCTGAGTCTGGGTCTAAATCAGACCAAGGTTCAGTGTCTCTTCCCGCATTCCTAGCGATGGCAGCCAGAGCAGGGAAACCACAACTTATGGCTGTGTTCCCAGCTCTGTCCCTGAAGACATAACGAGACGTAACCTTGAGCAAGGACCGCAGCCCTGCCCGCCTGTCCACTGTGAGCGATGCCTGGCCTCTTCTCAGAAGCAGGAACCACTTGGCTGTCCTCAGAGACAGCGAGTGTCACACGTTGCATGGCTTGCACAGAGAATACAGCTCTTCCAGCACTCCACAGCTCAAATGCCACTGAGCTGCATCCTTGCTGAAGCAGCCCCGCAGCTCTTCTCTCAAACCCACTGCATACAGAACGATAGTGCTGGGTTGAAAAGGACCATTACAGGTTATCCAGTCCACCCCCCCTGCAGAGGCAGGGACATCATCAACCAGATGAGGTTGCTCAGAGCCCTATCCAACGCGACCTTGAATGTTTCCAGGGATGGGGTCTCCATGTCCTTCCTGTGCTCAGGGCTCCAGAACTGGACCCAGGGCTCCAGGTGGGGTCTCCCCAGAGCGGAGCAGAGGGGCAGAATCCCCTCCCTTGCTCTGCTGGTCCCACTGCTTTGGATGCAGCCCAGGATGTGGTTGGCTTCCTGGGCTTGGAGCGCTGTTCGCTGGCTCACGTCCCACTTTTCATCCATCAGTATCCCCCAACCAGACAACCTCCCCTTACCTCTGAAGGAACGTGGGCTGTAATTGGCTCCACATCTTGCCGTTTGAAATCCACTTGACCTTCTCTCACACCATTACCCATACCAGTTGCGCTTATAAGCGGGCAGAAGAGCTACGGCTCCTACACTGAAAACAAGAACGAAGCGAGAGTTCGTGTCAGAAGTAGAAAACAAGTAGGTAATAAAAACCTTGTACAAGAAGGAAGAGCAACCTACTCCCAGGGCCATTTTCAGTAGGAAAACCCCTATCCCAAGCTCCCAGATGAAGAGCAGTTCCATTTCCTTCCTTTAAGGTGCAAGTGTATGCATGTGAGGTACTTTGGTGCTGTGTAAAAACCATGTCAACCATATCCATTCTTTTCAGCCCACAAGGAATTCAGCTGCAAGTTACAACATCAAAACATCCACAGTTTCTAGAGAGAAGAATCAGATCCTGCTCTGTCCATCGCTTACACTGAGGATTCTGGTTGCTGCTCACTCTGACTGCTGAGCATCCAGATATCGGAGAAGGCACTCAGAAATTTAAAACCCAGCCCTGGAAAATGGAAAAAATAGTGACAGCAGTAAGTCCCCAAAGCCTGCCACGAGCAATTGGAGGTTATTTTAGGAAACAGATAGATCCAGTGCCTCACATGTGCCATAAAGGCTATTTTGATGACGCCAGGGATTTGACTGAAAGCAGCACATCGGTGATTTCTAAACTCCCCTCCTTCTCAGCCGCAGTGCACTGGTGCCAGTGAAGCAATGCCTTTTGCACCAGTGTCGCACACTGGGATCCACGCTCTCGCCTGCCTCGCAAACAGCAAGGTCAGCCTCACTTCTACTGCAGAGTAAATCACAGAATGGTTTGGGTTGGAAGGGACCTCAAAGCCCACCCAGTGCCACCCCCTGCCAGGGGCAGGGACACCTCCCACTGCATCAGGGGGCTCCAAGCCCCATCCAACCTGGCCTTGGGCACCTCCAGGGATGGGGCAGCCACCACTGCTCTGGGCACCCTGGGCCAGGGCCTCCCCATCCTCACAGGGAAACATTTCTCCCTAAGATCTCATCTCAGTCTCCCCTCTTTCAGCTGAAAATCCCTTCCCCCTCATCCCATCCCTGCACACCCTGATCCAGAGCCCCTCCCCAGCTTTCCTGGAGCCCCTTTCAGCGCTGGGAGCTGCTCTAAGGTCTCCCCAGAGCCTTCTCTTCTCCGGACTGAACAACCCCAGCTCTCTCAGCCTGGATGGGACGTGCTCCAGCCCTCGGATCATCTCCGTGGCCTCCTCTGGACCCACTCCAACAGCTCCACGTCCTTCTTGTGCTCAGGACTCCAGAAGTGAATGCAGGGCTCCAGGTAATAAAAGCAGAGATAATGCTTTAACAAGAAGCTATTGTTTCAGCATCTTTCTAATATTTCTGCTTTTTATGATGCATTTTTTTCATCCTTAAACATGAAGAAATGAAAGAGCTAAAGTTTGGAAAACAGGAGTTGGCACAGAAAGGAACCTTGATGAGTTCTGAGTCTGCTCACAACAGGGTGTGTAACTACAAAGATGAGTTCTCTGTGCCACAAGCCTGCTCAGATAGCCCCGTTCTGTGTTCTTAGCTTCCTGGCAAGGAATGTGCTATTAGGAAACCTGAATTCTCCAGCTGCTGCCCAGTTCTGCCACAGCCTTCTCATGTGTCCTCCAGCAAGTCCCCTCACCTCTGCCCCCTCAGATGCCTCAGAAACCTCTGGTACGACAGCTTCATCACTTGGAAAGGCTGCCTTAAGACTATTTTTTTTTCCCTTTTAACAATCTCTAGATATTATATGCTTGTCAGCACCTTTCATACTTGCTGACCTATTTTTTTTTTTCCCCTGCATCGCTCTCATAAATTAGTGCCAGGCTTCACTTCCAAACCCCCACGGTTGCAGCAGAGAAATTAAGGCAAAGCCAGAGGCAGATCGGCTTTGTCTGTAGTCGTGCATGACCAATTTGTGATGATGAAGCTACACACGACACGCGCGCTCAGTCCGAGGGAGGACAAACACACCTGGGTATCTTTAAAGCCAGACATCACTTGCTAGAGCTTTGGGAAGATGCATATCAATGTGTTTACAGCTCCTGAGGGTGTTTTCCGAAAGAGGAGATCGCAGGATGTTGCTCAGAGAATAATAACTCACAATTTTAATGAAAGAGAACATCTGATCGACCAAAGCACGACCTAAACAGCATCAATGTTTGCAGCTGAAAACTTCCATCGCAGAGGCTGGATCACATCAGAGCACGTGAACAAAAGCTCCCGTAAGGATCAAGACCAAAGATGACTCAGAACGCTACGGAGCAGAGCACTTCATTAAATTATTTGAAGAACACAGACTGTTGATCATGTTTAATTACTGTCTGCAGTTACTTCCTTTCCTTCTTATCTCAGGTGCCTGGAAAATTTGTTGTAAAACAATGCCTTGCAGCAAAAGCATGAAAGAAATCACAGGTAGAGATAATATCCCTTGCTAACACAAATAATGAAATGTAGGGCACAAATATCAGATTTATCTCTACCAAAAATAAACACACAAAAATAGAAATCACGCTAAAGAGCTTAGGAATGCAATATGCAACTTTATTTTCAAACATGATTTTGAAAGACGATTGAGAAAGAGATGAGTAAAAGGAAATTTTAAATACCCAACTGGCGTTATGAAGCCTGGACATATTTTAGAACATGCGCATGCATAAAGACGGTATCCATTTACTCAACAATATTCCCTTTGATCCTGCTCAGAGATGTTCTTGTTTTATTTTTAGTGCCCAGTGCCCTGATCTTACAAACACCTGCCTATATGCTCAGTTTTACATATTCAATCTGCCCGCACGCTCTACGTAAACACAGGCTCTGCACTCGCAAGGGCTCAAATGTAAAAATAGCATTTATTATTTTTACTCGCATTTGCTCCCTGCAGCTTTATTTGATTTTGGAGCTGGGCTGGATTCTGATGTCAGTGAGTTTTAACTGAGCTCTCACTGTTCTGAGCAATAACGCACACTGGAGCTGCAGAGAACAACGCTTTGCTTTAAAGTTATGGTGTAAATTTGTAGTGCCTGGCTGTTAGAATCAGACGTTATTTTGCATACATAGCAAGCTGACTCGGTCATTAAGGAATTCACTGCAAACCAGCATGGATATCCTTTAAATCCTTGTAATTCATACTGCTCTGCACGCAGTCATTACTTATGTTTACAAAGCCAAAGGAAACAAGAGAAAAAATGCTGTGGATTAGATCTATTTTTCATAACACTCTTCTCTGTTATTGAGATTGCAGTTCCAGGGGCCTCACACACATCTGGATCCAGACTCCTGAGCTCTCCGTGCTGTAAAGCAACCCCGTCCCCTAAGAGAATACGTAATCAGAAAGCAAAATCGCTGGCGCGGGCGAGTTCAAAAGTTACAGAGGTTTAATGAGTAACACACGCTATCATGAATTTTGTTGTAAAAGCACGGCATATTGGAAGCACAAAGCACTCACTCTGGCACCAACCCCACCAGCACACACTGCCTGGAACTCAGTCGCGCTAATTCGCAATGACCAATTAAAGCCAATTTACTGCGTTGGGAAATAGGGATGCGCAGCCCCCAAACAAACGGATGCTCAGCCCCTTCATTTCTTACACAAACTGCTGAGCTCAGCTGCCACCACGTTGAGCTTTGTGATGGGCCTCCGAGCCCCGGGACCCTTTCCAGTTATCCTGCCCTTGTTCTAGCGACTGCAGACACATCTGAAACAAGTTTTGTTCCCTGCATACCAGAAGATGCACAGAATAAATATGCTCCGCACATTAAAAACTGGAGCATTGTTAGTCTTGCCTTTCCATTCTCCCAGCTCTCTCGAGCGGCACTTAATGAATACCTGAGCTGGTTCAATCAAGCTGTCAAATTGACTCTCTGACAAGGCAGACACTCGGCTTTCCTTGGTGGGGATTTTGATTAAAAGGACAGGCGAGACAGAATCAAGTTATTCAGATGATAAAAGCAGCCCACGAGGAAGGATGCCTTACAGGCAGGTGCCAGTTCATCGCCCAGAAGGGGGGGTCAGACAAAACCAGCTCTGGCTGTCCGAGCCACTCGTGAATCCAATCGTGACGATCTATTCCAGCTATTTCATTCAAAGATATTTTAAATTACACAGTCTTAAGGTAATTAGTTCCTCAGCATTAGAACCAGTCAGTCCCAGAGACCAGCACCACCGCTGAGACTCAAGCACAACTTCTCCAGCCAGGCTGTAGACAAGTAACCCCATATACAACTGAACTCCCTGATCCGGAGCCCCTCCCCAGCTTTCCTGGAGCCCCTTTCAGCACTGGGAGCTGCTCTAAGGTCTCCCCAGAGCCTTCTCCTCTCCAGGCTGAACAACCCCAGCTCTCCCAGCCTGGCCTCGCACAGGAGCTGCTCCAGCCCTCGGATCATCTCCGTGGCCTCCTCTGGCCTCGCTCCAACAGCTCCAGGTCCTTCCTGTGCTCAGGACTCCAGAACTGGACCCCGGGCTCCAGGTGGGGTCTCCCCAGAGCGGAGCAGAGAGGCAGAATCCCCTTCCCTTGCCCTGCTGGTCACTCCTTTCTAATCATTACCCAAACGAGGAGACAAAACCAGGCGCATACTCAGAAGGTTCTTATTCAATAACTGGGGGGTTGTGTTCAGCACCTCCCACCCTTTCAGCTCACAGATGTTACTGCTACACAAACTGGGGTGAAGTCACAGTTCACCTCTGGAGTAGAATTCCCATTTCATTCAGGTACAGTCCCTGGCAGAACTCCATTCACACACGCCAGCTCCCCGCGTGACTCAACAGCTCGCCAGTTCCTAATTCTTCTTTTTCTATTACATTGTTAACATCCCTAATGAAAGCCTATAATTAAATTCGGAAAAAAGAAAACCAAGAGAGTTTTCCTGCAGAATTTTTCACACGTTTCCCAGGCAGGCTGAAGTTAAACGGTACCCAGGGATGTCGCTCAATTAGGTCTCCTTCCATTGTCACTCTTAAACCGAGCAATTGTGCCTGACAGAGAGAGACGTGGTAAGAGCTGAGATTACTGCAGCCTGCAAATTCACTCCTGGAGCAAAAGCATCACAGAAAAAAGGGCTGGAACGCTCAGCACAGGGGGATGAACTAGAACTCCATGGCCCCTCGAGTTCCATATTTGCCTTCCAGTTTGATTAAGCCATTAAAAATAAAAGAGAGATGCCCTGCAGACTCAGCTCTCCTCAGTCCCATCCATCTCACAGTTGCATCCAAATCTGAGCCCAAAACATCAGCTATGAATAGTCCACGGCACTTGGTCCTTTAAAGACCTGCACAGAGACTGTTAGCATGGTTTTAGAGAATCACTGACTAAAAGACTTACTGACTTACAATATCTGGAAGAGTTTGGGGTTTGTACATGCTTTCCTAGCTCCGAAGTACAAAATAAAAGCTCCTCCTGCCTCCCCCAGCCAAACACAACTCAAGGTCGCCAATAAAAGCAAGGATAAAGACACAAATCCTCTGCATGGTCTTAGATTATCTGACATGAATTAAGCTGAACCCTGAGAAACGGTTAAATCTGAACCTCTCCAAGCAGAGCCAGCTGCATTATTCAGAGGAGCCCAGGAGCATTTTGAACTGAGCTTGGAAGGCAGGCGTGAGCCACAGAACAGAGGAAAACTTGGCAAGGAAAAACAGCGCTTCATTCTTCAGTTGCTACAAGACTGTTGCTGGGAACACCTCGACTACGCTTCCCACAGCCAAAAACTGACGACCAGTTCTTATCTGCAAGACAGATAACAGCTTTATCAGAGGGAGAACAGGGCAGTTACACAAGGGGACGGAATCACAGGGGCCCTCTGCTGAACCCACTCCATCTGTCAGACTGCAAACACCTTCCTTCAGCAACAAGAGGCAGAAAAACAACCAACCAGCCACACGCACAAAGCCCCAAGCTTCCTCCCAGCTCGAATACACCTCTCAAAAACTATTTCTCAGAGGTAATGTCATACAGAAAAGACAGTAGGGTGTTACACAAGACCTCTCAGTAAGCAAGCCCATGCAAACGCAAGCTTTCCTGCCACCAGTCCATGGATCCCGATGCCACCACTCGCACACACGAGGTCCCAACGTGACAGATCCCAGGAGAGAGGATTTTTTTTAATTCAAACTGAGATTATTTGGAATGCCAGCAACCCTCAGTCAATAAACCAGTGATCTTTGCCAAGAACTATTTCAACACAATAACGGGTAATTGCAATCTCTGCTCTCAAACTCCAGCAGTTTAAATTGCTTATGCAAAAAAAAAGAAGGAAAATAAAGCACTAAAATCTTCAATCATTGAGCAGAACGACCCACAAGCGTGCCAACAGGTGACATTTCCTAATGGCAGTGCTTTCCATATGGACTACACGGTGTTCTGCTAGACTGTGAGTCACCCACCCTGCTCTCACACTCGCACTACCTTGTCTAGAAGTTAATGCCAAGTTCAGCACCAGCTCTGCTTGGCCAAAGCATTGCAGATTTCAATTAAGGCTGATTACCCAACACGGCATAAATCTGTCAGAGCGAGTCCAGAAGAGACCACAAAGATGATCCGAGGGCTGGAACACCTCCTGTACAAGAGAGCTGAGGTTGTTCAGCCTGGAGAAGAGAAGGCTCCAGGGGGACCTTAGAGCAGCTCCCAGTGCTGAAAGGGGCTCCAGGAAAGCTGGGGCGGGGCTCTGGATCAGAAGGCGCAGGGACAGGCTGAGGGATTTAAGATGATAGAGGGGAGATTGAGATGAGATCTCAGGAAGAAATGTTTTGCTGTGAGGGTGGGGAGGCCCTGGCCCAGGTTGCCCAGAGCAGTGGTGGCTGCCCCATCCCTGGAGGGGTTCCAGGCCAGGTTGGATGGGGTTTGGAGACCCTGACCCAGTGGGAGGTGTCGCTGCCCATGGCAGGGAGTGGCACTGGATGGGCTTTGAGGTCCCTTCCGACCCAACCATTTTAGGATTCTATGACACAGACACACCTTCATCATCAACCACACAGCAGCAAGGAGCACTGGATTTAAAGGCCAGCTCCTCCAACATTCAGTCTGTGTCCCAGAGTCAGCTGTTCGCATTCCTGTTCACCTTTCCATACAGCACAGAAAGGAACTGCCCTTTGTAAGCCAGCTACCAGGAACACATATCTCATCTGCTAAAGACAGAACAGCACTGCAGTGTGAAGCGTTGGTATCAGTTTCACCTAAGGAAGGTGCAAACCTGAACGCATCTTCCTACAAGCAGCAGCAAAGTTACTGGAAGAAAATTTTTCCTGGTTGCTGAGCTTCTTTCTACCTGCAAACTCGTCCAACCTGTACCAAGCCCTGCTTCACCAGGTAACCACACACTCAAGGCTGCACTGGTGTTCACCTTATGTTTTATGCAACTTCTTGAAGGGCAGTGTAATCCCCCAGATATGCCCCAACCACACACTCGCAGCGGGACTGCCCACTCCCTGTATCAGCTACAGCTGAAGGTTGAGCAAAAAGGAATTACTGCAGTTCCTGACTCATCCTGTTGTGCTACAGAGCTAAAATTCCTCTGCCTGAAGCAATCATTGATTGGGGCAGAAATCCCACATGGAGGACAGCCCTGTGCCCCCTCCACAACCTCCTCTGACCAACCACTCAGAAATCCTCAGTGATGGTGTGGACTTGCTGGGGGAAAGAAAAATAAGCATTAAGTACCCACAGCTCTGGAAAGACGTGAAGATGCTCGGAGTTACCTGGTGCTTTAGACCCCAATCACACAATTATTTTCAAACACATTGGTTGCTGTTGTGATGACACCAGCCCTCTGGTACCCTTGGTATGGTCTCTCTTCCCTCAGCTGTTTTCCAGCACCCACAGGCATCTCTCCTGTTCCTTTATACGCAGACCCTTCTCCAAACCAGAGTCATTTAAAACCCAGAATGTTTTCAAAACACTAAATTCATCAAACCACAGGAAAGACATAAGAGGAGCACACAACCTCCAGAAAAAGCTTTGCCATTAATGTGACCGTGAAGCATAAGAACTCGCCACAAAAAAAGAGCCAAGTGACTGCAGACTCCAAACCCACTCCACACAGTTTGCTAAATTAGCAGCCAACAGGAAAAACACAGCCAACAAACACAAACACATCTTCAACTCCTCCAGACTTCAGGGGAGCACAGGTTTAAGGTCAACAAAGCAACTGCAGCACCAACTGCTACGCCTGCAGTAGAGCGAGTCACCCGGCGGCACGCAGCAGAGAAGGTGGAACAGTGCTGATTAACCCTGCACAATCACTTCCAGCATTTTCCATCTGTCTTTTTATGTTACAATTTAAACCCAATCCCAGACACGCTTCCATTTCCACATTTGAAGCAGGAAAACCACCGCCACTCTGCAACTTTTTGCCTACACTGAAGTCGCACAGAAGCAGAATCACAGAATCATTTAGGTTGGAAAAGATCTTTAAGACTGAGTAAAGCAACTCCACCACTTGAACCATGTCCCTGAGCACCACATCCGCATGGTTTCTGAACACCTCCAGGGACGGTGACTCCACCACTTCCCTGGGCAGCCTCTGCCAGTGCTTGAACCCTTTCTGTGAAGGAATTTTTCGTAATACCCAACCTAAACCTCCCCTAGCACAACCTGAAGTTATTTCCTCTTGTCCTATCACTTGTTACTTGGGAGAAGAGACCAATCCCTGCCTGACTGCATCCTCCTTTCCAGGAGCTGCAGAGGGTGATGTCTCCCTTCAGCCTCCTTTTCTTCAGACCAGACAGCCCCAGGTCCCTCAGCTGTTCCTCACAAGATATGGAGAGATTGTACACCTTCCATGTGCTCTGCTATTGACACCCCAGCAGCAAAACACAAGCCCACCTTATCCTCTGGTTCATGTCAACTTAAAAAAGAACAAAGAAGTCACCTCTTACATCTACGCACAATCTGGAGACACACGCTCATCTGAGCCCAGCTTCATCGGGAAACTTGGAAGGGAAGAGGAACCTGAAGTGCTTGGCACAACCCCTGTGCTAACACATTAAAACAAGGACCAGCTGGCCAGGTGGGAGACAGAGAGAAGGTGAGCAGTGGGACAGGCTGGCAAGGTGGGAGAGCAGGGAGGTAGATGGGCAAGCAGCAATCAGAAAGGTGGCAGAGAGGGCAGGTGGGCAGGCAGGCAGGGCCAGGCTGGGAAGGTGGCAGCAAGAGCAGGCAAGGTAGGCAAAGGGGCAGGCAGGGCCAGGGAGGCAGCAGGGCAGGGAGGGCAGGCAGGAAGGGCAGTGGGGTAGGGAAGGAAACAGGGTAGAAAGGGTGAGCAGATGCTGGGAGGGTGGCAGGAAGGGAGGGCGGGTAAGATTGGCAGCAGGGCAGAGAGGGCAGGGAAAAGCAGGGAAGGGCTGCAGGCAGGGAGGGCAGTGGGGCAGCAAAGGCAGCTGGGCAGGCAGGTAAGATGGGCAGCGGGGCAAGGAGGGCAGGTAAGGTGGGCAGGAAAGGAGGCAGGGCAAGCAGGCAAAGCTGGCAGCAGGGCCGGAAGGGCAGGCAGGGCCTGGAAGGCAACACGGAGGGCAGGTAAGGCGGGCAGGGAGGGCAGTGGAGCAGGGAGGGCAGGCAGGGCCGGGGGGGCAGCAGAGGCAGCAGGGCGGGCAGGGCAGGCAGGGGCGCAGACGAGGCGGGCAGCAGGACAGGGAGGACACGCAGGGCCGGGGAGGCAGCAGGGCGGGCACAGCCCAGGCAGCGGGGCCCGCGGAGCCTCCGCTCGGCGCTGCCCCCTCTCCCGCCACCCCCCCCCCCGGGCAGGAGCGGTCGCGGATCCCGGCCTGGGTGACATTGCCGCGGGGTCAGGGCCGCCTCGCCCCGCCGGCCGCGGCACTGGGCGCTGCGCTCCGGGCCCGCCCCAGCGCCGCCGCGGGCTCAGGGCTCCGACCCGGTCCGTCCCGCACTCACCGGCTCCGCTCGTCGCCGCCTCCGCCGCCGCTCGCTGCCCGCGGCCGTCAGGCCTCCCGCTCCTCCTCCTCGGCTGCGCCCCGGGGGGCGGTGCTGGTGCTGACGGACAGCCAATCGCCGCGGCAGGGGGCAGGGCTGTGCGCGGGGATTGGCTACGCGGCGGCGGACGGGCAGTGCCGGCAGCCAATGGGTGTCAGGAGGTGGCGGGGCGAGCGGCTGGGGGCGGTGAGGCGCGCAGGTCCCGGCCGAGTCCCGCGGCTCAGCGGGCGCAGCCCCGGCTGTTCCTCCCGGGGCAGCGTGCGGTGCTTAAAATCCGTCCTGGGTGCCCTGACCGGCCCCGGGAGGGCAGCGTCCCGGCAGGGCTGTGCCCAACAGCCCCTTCCCCCGGATCGGCCCCTTTCCCCTCAGGAATGACCCCTCCGTCCCCTATCAGGCCCTTTCTCCCACTGCCCCATCCCTGGAGGTGCCCAAGGCCAGGTTGGATGCGGCTTGGAGCCCCCTGATACAGTGAGAGGGGTCCCTGTCCATGGCAGAGGGGTGGGACGGGGTGGGCTTTGAGTTCCCTCCAACCCAAACCATTCCAGGATTCTGTGATTGAACCCCAGGGACTGTAGCTCCAAGCAGCGCTACATCAGCGCTTGTTTAAAGCGCAAGGAAAACAAATCCATGGTTTCCTGCAGGTAACCCCACGTCTGGTCCATGTCAAGCTCGGGTGCTGCATCTCGCCCACCCCAGCCCATCAGCAAGGCCAGGTCTGAGAGCACCAGGCTGCACTCGAGCCATCAGGCCCGCAGGACTGGGCACCTCTGGGGCTCCTCCTCAGCTTCTTCTTGTCCACTCTGGACACCGGAGCAGGATGCCCTCAGCAGAGGATCCCAGCGAGGCCAGAGCAGTGCACAAACGCACCAAGAACACACCCAGGCAGCCTCTCCTCACAGAAACGCCTCTCGGGCTCAGAAGCCTTCAAAGATCACAGGGACCTTCGTTGTCTGCTGGCACAGGAGGCTCCACTCACGACCACCACGGAGGCGTTTCCACCACCTTCCTTTTCCCATCTCAAGAGCCAACCACCCTTGTACATTTTTATGTTTTATAGGGTCAGCATTTCCACAGAGAATATCACTTTAGAAAACATCCACTCAAGTACAGCGTCAATAGCAGCGCAGGAGGAAGGTTCAGTGCCCACAGCAGGGCAGAGAACAACAGAGCCCAGCAAGGATCAGGAACCACTCGGCTGGGCGAGCACAGAAGCCGTTAGCTGAGACTTCAGAACCTTTCCGGCTGTTTCACCTCTCCTGTTTTGCACTCAAGTTCACAGGTGCCTTCAGGCCATGAAGCCATGGCCTCTTCGTTACAATTACAGTGCTCTTGGATTTAGGGAAGTGCCACCCTGCTAAGACAGAACCAAAGCTTGGGCTTCCCACTGCTGGATTCCTGCTGCATGGCACCACTGACAGTTTGTCCCTGCTTTGAAGCTCCCATCCTCGCTACCACTCGCTGACTTGCTCACCTCACTGAAGGAGAACATGAACTTTTCTCCTGGATGCAGACGGCAACATCATAAAGTTATCTGCTTTGGGCCACACTATCCAAAACCCTTACTTTGCTTCTGTTTAAAACATTATGTTAGCTGAAAATCCAAAAAAAAAGAAGCAACACAGAATATGGTCAGCAGTAAAATAAACAGCTAGAACAGTACAACAGGACAGAATACATTCACAACTGATGGGATTCCTCCTTGCCCATCCCGTTACCGGATCAGGCTGCCAGCCTCCATCGGCAGAAAGCAGAGGAGCAAATCAGAACCGGCTGCCATGGTCCGTACCAAACTCCTGCCAGGAAAGATCCACTTCTGCTCTCACTGTGCAGAGCAGAGCAGGCGGGAGCGGTGCTGTTCTGTACACAAGTAATATACACAATGAAGGGGGGAGCAGATCATCTTCAGGCATTAGATGACTCAGGGATGGTTACTACACGGAGCTGATTTGCAGCCTGTGAATGCATAAAGCCATTTCAGCTGTAGCTCCCAATAAGAAGTTCACTGCAGCCTCACAAGCCAGGCATTTGCGTCAGGTATTCCAGTCCAATGTAACTGCAAATGAATCCATGCCACTTTGTTTCCCCCCTCACACTTCCCGTACACGGATGTCTTGAAGCTCCACCACTCAGTGGGGTGAGGATTCACTGAGCCAGGCTTCCCTTCTGACCTGTCCACAGCTCGCGGAGCTCCACTTTGCAGCCCAGATCCCTCAGTGCAGCTTTGGCCACGTCATCGCAGTCCCTGTGTGTCGCACGAGCTTCTGTTATCAGGTTCTCAGCTCCCATCTCTAAGATGGGCTGAGAAAAATCACGGCTCCGGGAGACCAGGTTGCGGATCAGCATGCAAGCCTGTTTCTGAAGAGAGAGGTAAGAAAGGTATCAGCATCTTTTGTAAGGAAATACCATCCATGTAGGACGCTGGCACACAGAGAACAGATCTGGCTTCAAAAGAACCTTTTCTGAGCAACCAAATGTGAGGCGCTGTAGACAGCAACAAACTCTTTGCTGGAAGAATAAATCCATGGGCACAAGTGTGGCTTCTATTTCGCATCACGGTTTATGCAAAAAAACCTCCTGCTTCTGTCAGAATGCCAGCAAAATCTCCAACACCAACATCAGTACCACAACACAAGTCTCCAATTAGAACAGATCCACATTTCCACCCGCTTTGTATCCCATTCCAGGCACCTTCCCAGCACTGAGCTTCAAGTACTTTTTCAGAAAGTACTTTCTATGATATTTTAATACCCTGGGAAAGCCTAAAAGTGGACACAGAATCTATTGGGACTTGCATGAGAGAGCAGGGGTAACTTCTTGCCATGTAGGTGTTTTATTCGACTCTGGAGAAGGGATGGCAATGTCTCCCATAGGACAGACAATACAGCACAGGCTGGGTCTGAAAGAGCCTGTCCTCATCCTGCTCTTTCAAGAAGGAAGGGAAGTAATGCCTGGAAGAGAATTAATGCCTGGAAGAAAAGCATGGTATTCCACAGTCGCTAGAACCTGAATTCAGATGGGTTTGAAACCCAGATTAAATGCTGTGCTGATCCATCAGGGTGACCTGGGAGTCCTGCAGCCCCAACACACTCAGAGCCTTTTAATATTTGTCAAGTAAAGGACAAAATCCCAGCAAAGCGGCAAACACAGCCAACACCAATCCTGAATAAATAATTAAGTGCTCTGAGGCAAATACCTGTACAGCCACTTCTCGTGGGTGTGCTTTCATAGCCTGAAGAGCTGCCAACGCCCCTCCGCCTTCCATGATGACACTACAGTTCTCAGGCTTGCGCAAAGCCAACATGCACAAGGCTGCACAACCTTGCTCACAGATCTGCAAGGCAAAGAGAAGAGACACTCGCTGGCTGAAAATATTGCCAACCTGACCTTGAATAGCTTCAGAGATGGGGCATCCGTGACTTCTCTGAGCAACCTGTGCCAGTGCCTCCTCACCCTCACAGGAAAATATTTCTTCCTGAGATCCACTCTAAATCTCCCCTCTTTTAGCTTAAAATCGTTCCCCCTCATCCTCTCCTTGCAATCCCTGATAAAGAGTCCCTCCCCAGCTTTCCTGTGGGCCCCTTTAAGCACTGGAAAGCTGCTCCAAGGTCTCCCACATGCACTTAACCACTCTACAAGTGCATGTTGAAGGTGTGATACACCGCTCAGCTGCAATCATTTAACAACTGTACTTAGGAGGTATGTGCTCTCAGCATGAGCTGTTTACTGCAAGACAGACAAGGCTGCATGTTGTTCCCCTTCCCAAGACAGGTAACACTGCTACATTATGCAACCCAACTCTGATCTCTGTTCTTCTCCCCAGTGGGACTGGATGGGTCACTGTGCTGCATACCTGGGGGTTGGCAAGGTGATGGCTGATAGCAAGCACAATGAGGTCCGTTGCCCCAGCATCAACGATGGCATCTTTCACATCATCATTACCCGCAACCGCTCGGATGGCGCTCAGGACTTGCTTCACCACGTCCTGCACATCAAAAAAAAAACCCCAGAACAGCTTAGAAAGCTGCAGGAAGTTTTACAGACATTGGAAAGTGAACCAGAACATGCCCCAGCAGCTCCATTCCAAAAGTTGTCATTCCCAGTTATGGACAACACCACTACCCACAGTCACTCACACTGCAGGCACAATTTCTTGCTAGACAGAGTAATATGGAGCCTTGTTAGTTTGGTAGAGGTTTTCAAAGCTTAAAGAATCAAACATCAGTCCTGTGGGATCATCCAAACCAGCAGCTCAGCTTTTCTGGGAGCAAGCAGAGTTCTGCTCACAGAGTGTGAAGTAACCACAAACAAGGGGCCCAGAATCACTGCATTCTTACCTGACAGAGCACCTGTAACCGAGTTCTGTATGTAAGGCTGTAAATTGGCCTCAATGGTTGGGTTTCAACCCTAAATACAACTAAAATAATGCCTAGCCTAAGGCCCATTTACAGCCAGGACACTAAAATGAAAAGTACACCCTGCTACGTTACCTCTGCTCCCCAGTACAGTCTGTATCGCTCACCGGGTGGTCGATGCAGTCCGCCAGGAGAGCCACCATAAAATTTAAGCCGCCGAGGTCCACAATCTCTTGACAGAATTCATTCCTGACAGAGAGGCGAGAAAGGGTGGCACAGAGTTCACTGAGAACACTGGAGTTATCTGTGAATGCTGCAAGGGAGAAAGGATGAATGGAGTAACCAGGAGCGAGGAGAGGGGGCTGCAGAATCAAGGTGGTTTACTTTGCTTCACTAAAAAAAGGAAACTGGAAATAGCATTGTTTCACTTTATATATTAAACTGCACAATGACATCCTGTCCACTCTGTATCTAAACCGAGACAGAACATTTTCTTGGCAAGAATGCAGCACCTCAGCAGGGATAATGTACCTGTAAACCTGCACTGATCTGTAAAATACTTCCTAACTGTCTGACAAAATAGCTCTGATTACTGAGACCTTCGTGTTGTCGATAGCCTCGGGAGCTGTTGTATTATTTTTCTCTCTCGAGGCACAACGCATCAAAATAATTAAACATCATCTTAGTGGCAATCACCCCTGGGGAGCTTCAATCAATGACAAAAGTACAGTTTTGAGATAAGAGAGCACAGGAATTACCCAAACTAAGATCAAAGATCCTAATTCAGTGGGGCTAATTTTACCTTTTGCAGCTTCAATGAGGACTCTCAGCCCATCGTTTTCCAACACAATCATTTTGGCATGATCATGCGCGTGGCCAAAGGGCACACGGATATCGTCATCGAACGTCATGATCCTGAGCGCTGAGGAGGCCGTTCGGACGACATCGGCATTGTCTCCATGCTGGACTATCGCTCCAGTCAGAAGTGGTAGAACCCCACCTTTCACAAAGTCCTGCCGGTTCTGCTCGTGTTTCAGACAGGCGTGCCGGATGCAGCGGATCCCAGCCAACGTCATCTCCGCATCCTCCCTGTATTCTTTCAGAGTTTGTAGCAATAGGTCCTGGCCAGCGGAGTCAAGTAGATCTGGCTGCCCATCCAAGACAGCAGACAGAGTATGAAAGGCTTTCAGCATTAAATCTCTGTCTCCTGAAACCAACTGGCAAGCAGAGAACACCACAGAGTAGGCGCCGTTCTGCCCAGCCAGGTAGCGGAAAGCCAGCTGTTCTTTGCACTGATCGGTGAAGACCACCAGCTGTTCGGCCATCTCAGCAAGATCAGCATCAGCCACGGCTCTGCCAAGGGAATCTAAAGTCTACAGAAGAGAATGGGAGTTACTGTACCATCCAAACTGTGAATGAAAAAGAATGGTTACTTACAGTTGGTCAGATTTGTTTATTTATAACAGCAGTTGACTTTTAAACTTGAAACTATTTTGATGTAGCTAAGAAATGGTTGTCTCGAAGAGCAGCATTCTGCCTTCGTGCACAGGACCCTTGGAGGAACAGGGGCTTCTCTGTACTCCTGCCATCACTGTACCCCAGTCCCACTAGTAGAAGGTGAACTGGGCCCAACTAGAACATTCCAGTGCGTGTGAACACTTTTATATTCTCACTGGCGAGGGGCTGTATTTAACCTTTTCACCTGCCCTCAGCAGGGCTAGATAACAGCTACTGCTCCATCTACCTGTATTTTTTTCATTAAAGTCTTTCTGTGGTTTGAGACAACAGCAGAATCTGCTTCTACTTTGCAAACAGCAGCCTCTGGCATTTGGAATTCTGGCATTTGGCACTTACATAGGTACTTCCACTGGGAAGTGCCTTCCAGCTCTTTGAACATTTGTATTATTCCTAGTTCAGAGAACAGATGGGATTAACTGCGTGTTGAAGAGCTCACAAAGAAACAGGAGAGGCAGACATAGAAGATATGTCTCATTTTTCTTAGTCTATTACTAAATTGTTCTTGAACCCTAGTCCTTAGACAACATAAATTTGTGCTCCTACCAGCAAAATCGCATGCTTTTGCTTTTGGCCGTTCTCCGAGGCAGGCTGCCGCACCGCTTTCACAATATTGCTGAGATCAACACCTAAAAGGAAAAACAAAGCCAATATTAATACTAGTTACAGGAATCTGGGTAAAATTTGTCAAGTTAACCACAGTGAACAAAGATAAACTTCATACAAAGCATGGATTGACTCACAAAGATGCTGAAATGTTGCTAAAGTTCTGTCTAACTGTAATGGTCAAATACACTTGGGAACAAAGCAGAAATTTCAGCTAAATGTCAATTAGGAAAAAAAAAAAAAAAAAGAGTTTAATTTCATGGATCAAATTGCATCCTGCAGCTTCACTCAAAGCAGTTTTCCAGTCATAATTACTCTATGAAATGAGGTTAGCATTAATAGTGTTCCACTTCACAAAGGCTTCTTTTCAGTACTGGATGATCAATCCGTGCATTCTGGTTCTCTTAAATATTAAAATATTTAAAACCTGATCTAATAAATTTGTGATACCTTGGGACTCAAACTGCTGCACAGCTTCTCTCACCGCCTCTTCGGGATCCATTTCAAATTCCACAATGTTTTCTTGCACTGCTTCATCAAACGTTTCCTGCGCAATCTGTTTCGACCCCATTTTACTCAAATGGGATAAACTGCTTCCTTGTCCTGTCATTAAGAGAGTCCACAACTCGTTTTGGCGCAATTTCTTCTAATTTTAATCAAACCTTCTAATCAACCTTTTAATCAACCTCCACTTTTAATCAAAACTAAATGAAGTGATTTGCTCTTTTCAAAACAAAAGCAAAGAACTTGAAACCAAAAATCTGCAGTCAAAGAGACATTTATGGATTGCTTGAGGGGGTGTTTTTTGGGGGGGGTATTTTTTAATGGGCAGAATTATACCAATTAAAAGAAGGAATGAGAAATTCCATAGGTGCAGGATTTGGATGGGGAAGCTGCTGCTGCCCTGCCGTGATGAATGTCACGGTGACAGGGCTCTCTCTGCCTGCTGCAGGGGCACAGCGGGCAGCCTGCCCGGACACGCCAGCCCTGAGACCCCGCACACTCGAGGGCTGGCACAGCCTGAGCCCCTGGGCCTGGCTCCATCCCTACTCCCACAGCGGGATCCACTGCAGCCCCGCATCCCCGCAACCCCATATCCCTGCATCCCCGCAACCCCTGCATCCTCGCATCCCCTCATCCTTACATTCCTGCAATTCTGCATCCCCGCAACCCATATCCCTGCATCCCCGCAACCCCTACATCCCCCACAGCAAGCCCTGCCAGGCCCCGTCCCTAAGTCTCGCGGCAAGGCCGGCCCTGGACAGGGCCCAGGACAGGGCCCAGGAACCGGGCGCATGTTATGAAGGAACTCCCGATTTCACAACGGATCCGGGCTCCCCTCACGACCCACCTCGGTGCCGGGTCGCCCGCCGCGTCGCTCCCCGCCGGGATCCTCCTGCCTGACAAAGAGCAGCGGGCGGGGAGGCCGGACCCTCCTCGGCCACCGTACAGCGCCGGCTCCGGCCCCCGCCCTCTCAGTGCGCATGCGCCAGTGCAAAAAGTCACGCCCGCCGGCCAATACGGCGCGAAAAACGACCCGCTGTGTCCCAGTGCGCATGCGTCCAGCGAGCCCGCCACCTGCGCATGCGCGGCACCCGTGGCGTGCCGGGGCAGGGCGGGATGCGAAGCAGCGGGGGCGCCACTGCGGGACCGCGGAGCTGCTCCCGCCGCATCCCTGGGGGTTCTCACTGTCCTTACTGGCGCTGCCGCGGGACCGCCCGCCTTGAAGGGATGAGGAATTATAAATTCATAGAATCGTTTCGCTGGAAAAGACCGTTGATGTCGAGTCCAGCCGTACCTGCCCACCGCTAACCCATCCCTGCGCACCTCGCCCACCCACCTTTTAACCCCTGCAGGGATGGGCACTCCGCCGCCTCCCTGGCAGCCCCTGAGAACCCTCTCGGTTTTTCTCGATATGCAATCTAAACCTCCTGTGGCACAAACCGAGACCATTTCCCCTCATCCCATCCCTTGTTACTCGGCAGAAAAGACCAGCACCTGTGGCTCAACCTGCCCAGATCCCTCTGTAAACGCTCGTCCCACGCCTGTCCCGGGCCTACTGAAGAGCCTCCCTGCCCTTCAGCCCATGGATCCGGCCTGACCGGACCCCTCTGTAGAGCCTCATCCTGATGGAAGACATTTCCGGTATCAGTCCCACGGCTCCAGCCTGTCCCGATCCCCGTGCAGAGCCCCCACGCCACCGCCCTCCCCCGCTCGGTGCCCCCGCGCTGCCGGAGATGCGCAGGCGGCGCTCGGCAGGACTCGCTCTGCGCATGCGCAGCGGGCGGTGCCGCGGGGGCTGCTGGGAAATTCCCGAGCGGCGCGGAGGCTGAGGGGGGGGGCAGGAGGGGAACCGGTACCGGGGCGGGACGGGGGCGGCTCCCCCGTGTCCTCCTCCTCCTCCTCCCGACGCGGGAAGGCGGAGGCACTGTTTTCCCTCCCCTCACGTCCAGTTTCACCTCGGGTTGCGCCGCCCCGCGTGGGGGAAGTGGGAGTGGGGGGGGAGCTGCGCGCATCCCCGCGCTCAGGGGGATCCGCGGGGTCTGGGGGAGAGGGAGGAGGAGAGGGAGGAGGAGGCGCGGCCCCGGCATTGTGCGGTGCCTCAGGATGAAAATGGCCTCTCGGCGCCTCACCCGGGAAGCGTTTGATGCTGTGGTGCAGGACAAAGTGAAAAGGTACCGCATGGAGAGGGGCGATGCCATGGAGGAGCCCATTCATCATTTTAAAGGTAAGGAGACCCTGGGGATGACGTGAGGGGATGACACCAGCGATTCCGGTCACAGCTCTCCTGGATTCCTTGCTTCCCATTTACATCTCTTTGCCTGGAATAAGGATTCATATATATCCGCCTTATAGCAAATATATCCTATCGATCACATCTATCGAATACATCCACTTCCCACATCCGTCTGTATGGATCCAGGCGGTAGCTTGGGATGACTGACACTATTCCAATGTGGAACACAAATTCCAGGCAGAGGAAAACAGATTTTAGGATATGGAGCTGTTGGAGCAGGTCCAGAGGAGGCCACGGAGAGGATCCGAGGGCTGGAGCAGCTCCTGTACGAGGCCAGGCTGGGAGAGTTGGGGTTGTTCAGCCTGGAGAGGAGAAGGCTCTGGGGAGGCCTTAGAGCAGCTCCCAGTGCTGAAAGGGGCTCCAGGAAAGCTGGGGAGGGGCTCTGGATCAGGGGGTGCAGGGATGGGACGAGGGGGATTGGGTTTAAATTGGAAGGGGGAAGATTTAGGTTGGATGTTAGGAAGAAATTCTTAACTATGAGGGTGGGGAGGCCCTGGCCCAGGGTGCCCAGAGCAGTGGTGGCTGCCCCATCCCTGGAGGTGCCCAAGGCCAGGTTGGATGGGGCTTGGAGCCCCCTGACCCAGTGGGAGGTGTCCCTGCCCATGGCAGGGGGTGGCACTGGATGGGCTTGGAGGTCCCTTCCAACCCAAACCATTCCATGATTCTAATTTCAAACAAAGGAATTCTGTTCAGGCTGTGTCAGAGAGTGGGTCCGATTTCAGGGAGGTCTCTAGAGACGTCTCTGCAGGGCAGAATTCTGTTGATGTCTGGATAAGTTAAATAAACATAGGAGTGAATTTGAAGCCTTTGGGGCTTTGTACTTCATGTTTCTGAAGAAAAAGCTAAAAGCAGGACATTAATCTCATGAATGTGTACAGAATGTGATCTGCAAATTCTTTTATCTTCTAAATTTGACACTTAAAATGTTTGGAAAAATAACTTGGATTGCACTTACAGGAAATTGAGAGAGTGTTAAAATGTGAACTTGTCTGGTTTTTTGAAGTTGTATAAGGTCCAAAGAAATTATTTGAAATACTTGGATTTGTTCAAGTATTCTTCACTTTCTGAATTAAAGAATAGGAGTTACATAGGATACTTTGCAGGAAGATAATTGCGTACGAGTTTATAGAGGTATCTTCTGTTCAACTGTGCAATTCCATGTGGAAACAGAAAGTGCCTGCTTTTAGCATTTTTACAGCTGTGAAAAGCCAGTAGAAGCATTACAAGCGCAACGTTAGCATCCTCCCGGACCGAGGAAGTTGTGAGCACGTAGAAAGCGGGGTTTGTAGCAGAACTTGTGTTTCACCTTTAGTGAGAGCAGAAGTTTTAATAAGTTGGTTTTAGGCATTGTTAATAATTTGTTGGGGTTTACTTGTTATGAATTACTCAATATAGGTAAGGAAGGAAATGGGAATATCCAAAGTTAGTGAAATGTGTAAAGAACAATACATATATTTATTTTCACTCTTGTAAGCATCTAAATATGCGTGTTTAATTTTTCTCCTTAATCCTACTTGCAGTGCATTGGTGTTTTTATGTTTTTATCATCACAGCTCCTCCGAGGCTGGTCCCGAGACCAAGATATGAAGAGAGCTTTCACAATGATGGAAGATACACTCATGACAACACCCAGCACCATCCACACGATGACTGGAGTGAGGATCCAAGAGATGACTATCCAGGACCTTCCTACAGATCCGCCAGTCCCCTCATAAGGAAAGATAACTATTACCACGAACAGTACGGCCGCCCGGCATCTCGAGACCGGGAATTTGGCCGCCCGGCATCTCGTGACCGGGAATATGGGCGTCCAGCTTCGCATGACCAGGAGTATGGGCATCCAGCGTCTCGCAATCGGGAGTATGGGCGTTTAGCTTCCCATGACCGGGAATACGGACGCCCAACTTCCCATGACCGGGAGTATGGAGGCCTGGCTTCTCATGACCAGGACTATGGGCCTCCTGACTCTTGGGAATCCACTGGACCGCACGAAACTGACTTTACTTCTTCAGATATTTTAGGTGATTTTAGATCACCAGGACTCATGGAAGATGAGTATGGCAACATGGAAAATCAGGAGTATGACGTGGACTTTGGAATGCAATCTGACAGCGAGTTCCGACCCCCAATACGAAGGGGCAACCTCGGCAGGGGAAGAGTTCTGCGAGGAAAGCGTATTATGAGGGGTGTTGTTAAGACTAAGCTATTCAAAGCAGATATCAAAGCTCCCCTGAAGAAATGGAACACTAAAAAGCTGCCGCCAGGCCCGGATGAGAAGCCAGATGCGCAACCTGACCAACTCCCAGAAGCTGCTGAACAACCCAACCAGAGGCCGGTGACTGTCCAGCGCCCTAATCCAAAGCTGCCTCCTCGCCCTAATCAGAGGCCAGCGATAACGGCCCAGAGACCTATTCTCAGGCTCCCGAAGCCAGCTCATGTTTTCAGAAACCTCAATTTTGATCTTGTGGACAAATCGGACATATTTTCAACATTTGGAATAGAAATTATAAAATGGGCTGGGTTTCACGCAATAAAAAATGATGCAGAGTTTTCCCGGCTCTTCGGAGCACTCTTCGAGTTAGAGACAGAAACCTGTGCAAAAATGCTTGCCTCCTTCAAATGCTCCTTAAAGCCGGAACACCGGGATTATTGTTTCTTTACTATCAAGAGTTTACAACATGCTGCTCTGAAAACTCCCAAAGTGGACAATGAGTTTTTAAATATGTTATTGGACAAGGGTGCTGTGAAAACAAAGAACTGCTTCTTTGAAATAATCAAACCTTTTGATAAATACATCATGAGGCTACAAGACCGGCTCCTGAAAGGCGTTACACCGCTGCTCATGGCCTGCAATGCTTACGAGTTAAGCATTAAGACGAGCGGGTTTGGTAATCCAAGAGAAATGGCGAGTGCTTTTGAGACCACTGTTTCTCTCTGTCGTAAGTCTTTAGCACTTCTGGGTCAGACCTTCGCGCTGGCCTCTGTTTTTAGGCAAGAGAAAATACTTGAAGCTGTAGGGCTCCAGGAAATGGCTCCAGCACCAACGCTGTTCCCCAACTTCGACGACTCAACGTTGTTTGGAAGAGAGTACATTGAGAACTTGAAGGCTTGGTTGGAGAAAAGTGGGTATCCAATCCAAATGAAGAAAGCTGAGCCGGAGTCCACAGCGGAGCTGCAAAAACCCTCTCCTGATACAGAAGCCAAAAGTGAGTGAACTGCTGTAGGATATTTTGCAGTATAGAATGAATTTATTTGCCACTAGCATTTTATCTTATTTTTTACGGTTTCACTGGGTCAGGAATTCCTAATTGTGGGAGAGCTGAGGCAGGTGGTAAATAGTAGCAATCGCTTTCAGCTTTTTGGGTGAACACGTCTCCTTTTGTCTTCTGTGCCTGCTTATACTTCCAGTCTAGGATGTGCACTTCGTGCCCTCGGCTGCTCCAGCTGCCCATCCCTTCGGCTTCACAGCTTCCAGGGAGGGAGGCTGGGACCGCAGCTGTAAGCAGCTTCGTCACAGAGTGAGTGCTTGCTTAGAAGCAAAGCTGGAGGTGTTTCCATTACCGCTTTTATCAGATAGAGGCGTATTTCTTTGAAGTTGTTCATATACCACCATCTACAGGAGTGCTCTCTCCTCTGCTGTCTTAGGTTGTCTCGTTCACCCTCTCCAAAGCCTTCTTCCTCACACTATACTCACCTGGTTTCCCCTAACTGAACTTCAGGTACCTTTGCAGGGAGGTCCTGCAGCACTGACACCAAATGGCTGATGATTTGGAACTCACCCCTTCAGACTGCTCTTCAAATATACCTATTTTGCACAAAATCCTTTTGGAGCAACAAGAAATTGCTGTTTAAGGATGGCTTAACTTGCCCAGGATGGCAAAGGATACGTTTCTTAAACCACAGTGCTTCTCATAAAAAAACCTGGTTTAGACTCTAGGTTGAGTTAACAGTCAGAAAGTTTCTGAGGTTTATTTATTCTGCTATTAAATGCAGCCTTTTTTTTTATTAATATGTTGAAAAATCACAAATGCCAATGTGTCAAAAGAATCAAAAAGACTACATATTGGTACTCTGTGGATGAGAATAATACGATGACTGCATCATCTTTCTTCCTACAGCCCCACAGCGAGCAGATCGGAAAGTTGTTGAGACCATTGAACAGCTAGTGAACGGCATCGTTTCAGGAACCTTGTCTGCCAAAGAGAGAAATGCTCAAAAGAACTGTCCCGAATATTGGTAGGTGTGTTTGAACAGTGGTGTCGTAATACTGCTCTCTGCCGAAGGTATTTGGAATATATTTAATAAATCCAGTGTTTCATTTAAGGGGGGTAAGATCAAAGCCTATTGTGTATTTAATCAGAGCTCTGGAAAACGTTCCCTAAGCTTAATATGCTTCCTGATACCCCTGGAAATTGTCCTGTTGCTTCTGTGTGGTCTAGTAAATCCCATTCCTTTTGATCTGTCAATAATGATCGTATGTCCATCCAAATACAAGATGTTAAAAGCAATTTATGTATAGAGGATGAAAATAATAAGCAGTTAATAATATATAGTTAATATAAGTATCTAGATAATATATATATTATATTATATATATAATATAGATATTATATATTATATATATTATATATTTTGTATATAATATATTGTATAATATATATTTATATAATATATTATTGTGTATTATATTTTTTTATATATGTTATATATATATATAAACATACAGGAAAGTAAGACACTTATGGATCTCGTGTTCCATGAATAACGGTGGAAAAGGAAAGCTGAGACACTTCCAAGTGTAATGATTTTTAATATGACAATATCTCTTCACATGTGAATTGCAGCACAGCTGATTAATTACTAGCCAAACGATTTCTGTCAAAGCCCTGCATCATTTCTTTGCTCGGCACACTTCACTTACCGCTTTAGAAGCGGAGGTGGCTGCTACGCTGAGAAGAACCTGCTCAGGCTACCGCTGAGTCGCGTATTCCCCTGGAAAAAAGGACTGTTTGCTGCTGAGTTTCTGATCTGAGAATTTGAGATCAGTTGTGCTTTCAGCTTTATTTTTATGATTTTATTTAGGTTCCTGTCTGATGAAGATAGTCTGGAGTACAAGTATTACAGACTGAAGTTATCGGAGGTGCAAAGGCGGACATCGTCTGGCAAGGAAGAGGGCGGTGAGGGCAAAACACTGGAAGAGGCTGCAACGGAATCGGTCAGGGCCATGCTCTACGCCAGGAAAGTCGCAAGCATCAAGAGGCGGCTGTTTAAAAGAAAAAGGCTTGGAGTTCTCCCACAACGTGGTATTCGAGGAAGGAGGATGAGGAGAGCGACCACAGGGACACAGACCGTGCTTTCAGCGGGGACAGTGCTGAAGCACCAGGATCAGCATCCTCAGGGGTCGGTCCAGCCAAAGCCATCTGTGTCAGAAACCAGCCTGTCCGAGAAGAGTTCCTCCCTTGACGCAGCCTCATCCTCTCAATGTGCCACAAACTCTGAGGGGGCTCTGCCAGCGGAAGAAAGGGCGGATTCTGAGGATTTATTAGCACCGCCTGAACTTTTCCCACCATTGTCCTCTCAGTTTCCTGATGGTAAGTGAAGATTCAAGATTGGATTTTAAATTGTAAATTATAGGAGAAAAATCATGGCACAGAATGTTCTGCTGGAAACTAAAAATCATTTATGTTGCTGAAGTAGATATTTATCAACTCTATTGATCTTCCAGCGATGTAGATTTTGTGGGAAGCTATAGATAACGAGCTTTCTGTTTCTTGCAGTGGATGCTAAAACAATGGAAACTGCTGAGAAGCTTGCCAAGTTTGTTGCTCAGGTAGGACCAGAAATCGAGCAGTTCAGCATAGACAACAGTGCAGATAACCCAGACCTTTGGTGAGTAGCCTACGTTGATCTGTGTAAAGGGGCCAATAAGAAAAATCAAAATAGAATCATAGAATCATTGAGGTTGTAAAAGACTTCTAAGCTCATCCAGTCCAACCGTCAGCCCAACACCATCGTGCCTGCTAAGCCACGTCCCGGAGCGCCACAACTACATGGATTTTGAATCCCTCCAGGGATGGAGACTCCCCCACTGCCCTGGGAGCCTCTGCCAGAGCTTCACCACTCTTGTCAGTAAAGAAATTTTTCCTCCTATCCAATCTAAACCTCCCCTGGTGCAACCTGAGGCCATTTCCTCTTGTCACTTGGGAGAAGAGACCAACACCTACCTCGCTACAATCTCCTAAGCAATTACTAAAGAGAGATTTCCTTGTACTGTTTGTTGAGATGTGTGCTTTTATTCGGTGTGTTTAGGAACAGAGGATTTTGAGCGATACTCCCTGTTGTCCTGCTCAGCACCTCCATTAATGGTGAATATCTGAAATACCTAAGAAATATCACTTCTCCCAAATGCATTCATGCACTGCTATATGTATTTTGTCTTTTATATCTTAAGTAATCATCTTGCATCTTGACACAGTGTTCTGCCAGAGTATTTTCAGTCTTGTTATTCTTTTAAGTGAGGCTTTGTTTGCAATGGCCTGAAGTGCTCCGGTGTAAATTAGCACAGGTTTTTCTTTTAGCCATATGGAGCCGTGCTGTCTCTTCTGTCTCTCCGAATCAATACATCTGTTTCCACATAGACCGCATGACTGCAGTTTGGAAGACCTGAATTCTCTTCTGGGCTCTGCTGTTTGCCTTCTGGGTCACCCAGAGCCAGCACCTTGTCTTAGTTTCTCCCATCTGTAGAATGAAGATAAGTGTAGTGAATTCTTTACAGCACAGTTAAAGAATTGCTGATGAAGTGCAGTCAAGATTGAGGAACAATTGCTGTTCCCTGTAGATGTTGTTGGGGAGCCCTACAGCTCTCCAAAAACACACCTGGAACGACCATTCAAAAAATTAATGAGAGGTTTATTTGTAATGTCTTGCTTCACGCTATCTCTTTCTGATACCATTTTCACTCTAATTTTTGCTCAGGTTTCTACAGGATCGAAACAGTTCTGCTTTCAAGTTTTACCGAATGAAAGTCTATGAGTTATGTCCATCTATTAACTTCAGCGCCGTGTCCGAAGCAGCTGATGCTGGGGAGAGCGCGAAGCCCGAAGAGAGGAATTTGGATATTTCAGAAGAGGAGGAGGAAGAAGAAGAGGAGGAGGAAGAAGATAATGAGGAGGAAGCTGAGTTTGAGGAGGATATCTCCCAGCCTTTGGAAGAGATGGAAATGGAGCAGGCGGAGGAGGGAGAAGAGGATGACATCTCAGCAGGTAGAAGTGTGGAAAACCTAGCTGAAGAGATGATTTCCAAAACGGGAGAGGAAATTTCAACAGGTGAAATGCCGCTAGCAGCATCATCTGATGGTGCTGTACCAAATCTGTCGACACAGGCATCAGCTCCTGCTCCTGGTACCCCATTTCCTCGCAAACGAATCAGCAGCAAGTCTTTGAAAGTTGGTATGATTCCTGCATCTAAAAGGATTTGCCTCATAGAAGAACCGAAAGGTGAGTTTTATTCAAAGAGATTTTGTAGGGATCGGTACGGAATTCCTGATATTTATTTACTTACTGGCTAAAATAACTGCATTTCTTTAACATAAAAGTGAGCACAGTGTTCACTTTAAAGGTTCATTCACTGAGAAAGGAGAATTTGAATAAATCACATAGCAGGTTTTGTGTTACAATAGGAAAGTTTGCATCAAACATCATTCTTCAAATATCCCCTAAGTGTATGTGAGTGTTATCCTCTCTCTGCTGCTTAGAAAAATCACGGTAGTAGATTTTGTGGGGTTTATTTTATCGGTGTATGGAGGGTTTAACAGACTTAAGTAAAGCACTGAACACATTTTGAGAGTTTGTGTAAATGCATTTAGATTTGGACTGGCCTGTCAAATTTTGTCGGTATGGCCACAGTGGGGGTGGGTTGTGATATTCTAAGAATTGAGAGATAAGTAGCTTAAACCTGATTATTTGTGCTCTGCAGCTGCTTTAGCAAATGTCTTTTCTTTGCATAATGATTTTTTTTTTTGGTTGGTCAAAGCTGTCATTTGTGATATAAAAATGATAGAGAATAATCTCATTTAAGTGCAGTCTGAATTTTCTATCACAGAGGCTCAGGGAAATGAAAGATCTCAAGTCCTTATCATCCATCAGTGCATTGCTGGCACGATATGTCCAAAACTAAACACATGCACATGCCAATTGCCTTTTTATGGTGGAGGGGAAATAAAATATCTTACTTTCATTTCTTTTAATTCTCATCTTTTTAGTTGGTTCTGACTTTAGGCCAAGGCATTGAGTTGAGTCCAACTTGAGTTGCGCTTTTGGAGTGCTGTATTACAGTTGTTTTTCTTTACAGCTGAATTTTGTCTTTGATTTGACTTGCAGTGCATGAACCTGTCAGAATTGCCTATGATAGGCCTCGTGGTTGCCCAGTTACAAAGAAGAAGAAGGTAAAGAACTCTTCTGGTTTGCCTTTGCGTTCCGAGAATCAACTGTCTTTGCAAGAGGCATCCTCTGAAAACGTGTCACTTGTCCTAAAAACGAGTCAGAACCTGAAGACCCCGATCCTGAAAAAGACTGGACTAAATCCGAGGAGAGCTGTGGCTCCTGTTGTCTTTTAATTAAATGTCAAAAATGAACATGTTATGATTAGAGCAGTATTGAAAAACTGTGAGTTAATCTTGTCCTCCAGTTAAAAAAATCATGCAGAAATCAGTGCGGTGCTCTCTGCAAAATACGTTGCCGTTTTCCAAAAGTGGTGACGTTATTTGACTGCTGCTGTATTTGCGATAAGGATTCGGTCATCAGATCATTCGGTGTATGTTACGAAAAGCCATAACTGCTTTTAAAATAGGAAGGTGTGCTCCTTGCTATTACAATAATGTAATTAACCAGTTTGAGAACCTGAGATAATCTTTTTTTTTTATTATATTGGCGAGGCAGATGTTTGGTCTTCAATAGAGTTTTTCTGTGTAGCTAGAAAAGTGCTGCCTAGGAGATATTTCTATATATCCAGAAATTCAAACAAATTTAGTTTAGGGGGGGTTTTTCTTTGAGGGGTTTTTAATACGTAATCTCTCTGTATAGCAAAAAAAACCCCTTTGTTTTTCTGCGTTTTCCTCTCCACAGAAACCAAAAGATTTAGAATTTTCCCACAAGAAGCTGACCAACAGGAACGTGGGTTTCCAGATGCTCCAGAAGATGGGCTGGCAGGAAGGACACGGCCTTGGTACACGAGGGAAAGGAATCAGAGAGCCTGTGAAAGTGTATGTAACGGGAACACGCTGCCGAAATGCGACAGCTCTGGAAAAGGCTGGGATTCCAATAGTAACACTGTTTACCTACCCCACCTAGATGTGGCCAGTTGAGTGGTTTGTTTCCTTCTTGACGTTGGCCTCAGCAAAGCCGAGCGTGGCGAATTCACGCGGTTTTCTGGGCAGGTGGCTGGTTTTTGCCATCCTGTTTGACATCACTGAAGGCTGCAGCGTGAGCGCTGCAGCGCGAGGACACTTTTATAAAGACCTATGGGTGCCCCTGTTCTCCGGGAGGTGGTTTTTGTGTTGTTTAGTGTATTTAGGGTTTTTTTAACATAGGATTAAACACTTGCTACCGTGCCAGGTACATCACATATAAATAGACGTTAGGAATATCATACGCAGTGTGATCACACTCCTAGGCATAGGGAACAGGTTTATTTTCACTCTAATTAAGTGATTCATTCCACTGCATACTGAAAGAGGTAAGTGCATCTGCCAGAAGGTAAGCATACTTTTCCTTTAAAATACACTTTTGGGTTTGAATCTTCATTTTGTCTTTTAAAGCTGCTGTATCCAGTGTCCACTGCTGCCCCCACGGAGAACGGATAATGCCTCCTTCAACTCCCTGACTGAATAAGGAGGCAGAAATTATTTCTGAACCCGTAGGGCAAGCTTTGTAGTGCACACCTGCAGTCTGTGGTTTTAAGTCTTCTTTCTCCAGAGATTTCCATGTTCCCTTTGTGCCTTGGACAGCACTGGGTGTTTTAGTTGGTGGGATACTCTTGGCAGTCTGCTTTCTTTTTCCCGCAGCGCTGCCCGTGGTCCAGTGGCCATCGCTATATTTTCTCTAATTCCTTGTTAATGGGCAGTGAAGCAGCAGCTCGGTTCACCTGCAGCTCTCTTGTGTTCACCAGTGTTCAAACCTTGGTCCTTAACCACAAAACTTGTTGGGACCAAATAGATGAGCCAGTTTTTTTCTGTAGCTCCTGGCACAAGTTTCGCTACACAAGTAATCAGGAGCTCCTTAACTGTTTCTAATCTGACAGTTAGGCCACCACATTCTGAAAATTTCTGGTCATCTTTAAGGACTACATTTTTAACAGGTGAAAATACGGTTTTTCCAGCTTGAGACAATTGCTGTGTCACCCGTGTGAAGACACCTGCAAAGAGCAGTGAGGAAGTGAGGAACGGCATTCTGTGACTCGTATAAAAGCCTGTTGACCTTTTCTGTAATGCTGAGAGAACTCCACATTACTGTTTTCATGGTCTGCACCTTTCTCTGCTTTCCCAGGGTTCCTACTGTGGAGTGTAAAGTGAATTTGCTTTTTAGAGTCTGTGAATGTTCTTTTAGAATTACACAACAGTCTGCCTAAAGTCCTCAGGTGTTACTCTGATAGCACAGCAATCCCAATTTCAGTACAAGTCTTTAATCAATAATATTAATGCAACTGAGCTGGAGGATAAACCTGGCACGGAGGATCATTCCTGTGGCAGAGGTTTCATTAATCTTAGCTTTGTAACGTCTACGTTCTATGCTCATAGCCTGGAGAAAGAGATGAGGTTTAATTATTTCTATCTCTGCATTCTTGTGGGTCATCCTCTCCATCTACTTCCAGGGCATAAAGTTGTTCTGATATTGTCGAGGCCTGCCTGCTTCTGTCGGCATGTTTGGATGAAGAGAGAGGAGTTAATAACTCATTTTTCCTGGGAGGGCAGGAGCTCCAGGTTTTGTCTATGGAGTGTGTCCTACAAGACTTCAGCTGGCGTTGAGTGCTAGAAATGTTAAGCAAACAGCATTACGTTCCCTTGGTAACGTAGTTACGTGGTGTTTCCTACTCATTCCTCAAAGTCTCTGACTTCTGTCTTTTTTGAAATGTAAAAAACAAGGCAATTTTTGCCATCTGTTCCATAGAAGATCCCATCTACCATGAATGAAGTGGTTAATACCAGCGTTCGTGTAAGAATTTGATCTCTTAGATGACTACATCTTCACTCCTCCCTTAATATCAGAGGAGTGTTTTCTTCTGGTGGGTATTTGCATGTGTGATGGGAGGTGGGAACGGTTTTATAGCTGATCTGGTGCCAAGCCTCTGCTCCCTTCTCCCACAAACGAAGGAGAATTGCTTTCCACTTGAATTGTGTCTGTTGTTTAGATCTCTTCTGCACGTTGTCAAATGTAACAGCAACAGAGTGTTCTAACTATTCATTTTACTCCCTAGGGGTGCTACCTCTGCAGGGGAGGGCTTGGGTGTTGCAGGGGAAGAAAATAAAGAAGATGCATTTGATGTTTTCCGTCAAAGAATGATACAAATGTACAGGCAGAAAAGAGCAAGTAAATAGGTATGTGCAATGGACACGTCTGGTTTATGAATTCCTGCAAACATTAAAATACCAGGGGTTTGTTTAAGTCTTCCTTTACCGAGAGAATGTTGCTGTTTCCATGAGTATGTCTGGCTTCTTAACGTTTGGTGAAAATCCAGACCTACGTTGAACTGCTTTGAACTGCTGAATTACCCCAACTCTTGCTTTCTAGGTTTGACATAAGAGACTCGCTCGCTAGAAAGCGCACGGATATGCAAAGGCTGCTGCGTGAAAGATCTGCGGCAGAGTATGCCAGTGCGAAGAACGCTTTGTTCTGTAGTAGTGGACTTGAACACTAATGTATTAAAACACTTTCCAAGCTTAAAGTTAGTCTTGTATTTACTTGTGCAAGCTAACAACTTGGATGTCATCTTCTGAGGAAGAAACAACCTATTTTGATCTCGGAAGTGCCTGTTTACCTCTCTCTTTGGCCAAGGCTGCCTGTTTTGTGATGAGATGGCTTAGAAAAAACATGAAAAGATGTGAAAAAATATGCCTAGCCTGGTTTGGCTCGGATCCTTTCTGAAGCCAAGAACCTTCTCAAATTCAGATCTTCTTGCGAGGCATTTCGGATTTTATTTTACTCTATTTTATTGATGGGCTGATCTTCTGATCCACTTCTGGATGCTGCGTAAAGCAGTTTCCTTCCCTCCATACGCCCATTTTAAGAAGAGCCTCTACCTGTGTGCTTATTTTATATAGGATTCTAGACTTTCAGTGTAGGGCGGATAACTGGGTTCATCTGAGCCTGAGAACACTAAACCCTTCCTTGAAAACCTCAGCTGCTAAGGCTTTTCACCGTAATGAATAGGTAGCATGTATTTTAAGTGCACTTTTTGTTTGTACGCACATTCGCTGCTCTTCTCCAACAAATTCTTGAATCATTTCTTTGTCTCTGAAAGAAGGGTAAAGCATGAGCAGGAGCAATTTATGTGTCTGCAGAAAATACTGAAGAAGACCCTCAGAAGTCCAATATTCTGAGGTCACCTGGATCATCAGTTTTATAAGACGATCATTTCTGTTTCTGTTAATTATTTGCTTTGCAGAAATTCTTTTATTGAAAAATCCCAAGAAATACGACAAAAAGCTTGTATTTTTAAGGGACTTTACCAGAACTCGCTGAAAGAGACGACTGGATCAATCTGCTGTGCTTCAACAAAAAGCATTACCCCTCTGCTTGGTGAAGCACAACATGAAAGATTTAGCAGTGTTACCACAAATAAACGTTCAAGGTCTGATCATTCCTCTTTTCCCGAGGGATCAGTGAGGGATCTGCGACTGAGAGGGACAACGTTTAGTATTGCACTTTTTAGTCTCCATCGTTACCTTTCTAAAACCACCCAGAAGTCTGAATGTTAGAGTCCCCAAACCTCCCTCGTTGACGTTCTCTTGAAGGAGTTTAGCGGGTGCTGGCGCGTGTTTCCCTTACCAGGAGTGTCTTGCTGCTGTTCCCACCCCACACCGTGCTTCTTGTAGAGCACAGAGCGTGTGGGACACCACTAACAGCACCCACAGCCCCGTGGCAGCATCTCCAGTTCCTTACTGACAAATACGTATGAAAATGTGTTCTCCAGTAACCAACTTGCCTGTGCCTGCTGTTTAAAGACCGAAATTATAATCTCGCTCCATTAAAAGCCCTGCTGGTTGAAAGGGAGCGTCTTCATTTTCATTCTGTAGCAACAAACTTTTCCTTGCTTGTACCAACCGGTTTTTTATGAATGCAAGGCTTTTTTTTCTCTTTGCATGGGTCTTTGAAACCATGAGAAACGAAGTCGTGTGGCGGTGTAATGTTCTGATAGCTCGGTTTTTAGTTGCCTTGAAGCACGTAATCACTTAAATAAACCCATGATGGCAGGTGTAGAAAAGCACGCTGGTAGCTCTGCTTTTCCGTGAGCATCACGTATGTCTTCACCTTTATGTTACAAGAAGTTGAAGCATAAAGGCTATAAATACAGAGAGGTTTATCTGGCTGTCAGATTTGATTAAAGGCACTTGAGAGCCCAGGCATTTCTCATGGGTTCTACTCGGAGATGTTTAAAATCCTTAAGTGTTTTGCACCATGGGCTGCTTGAAAGGTCCTCAGTTACAGCATTTGGCAGTGGATGCTTACCTGCAAAGTTCCTATTTCAGTGTGTTCTTCACTGCCCCTCTTTCTTTCCTTTGCCTAATTAGCAGTTACAGTGCAAAACGAGCCTTTCGAACGGGCGATCTGCCAGTCACAGGTTTAGAGTGACACTGGAACCAGTACTGTTGGCCTCTTGAGTTATTTCTCAGACCCCCTCAAAAGGGTTGAGCTGTTCTTTTAGTTTCAGCGATGAAGCTGCCAGTGTTGCTGTTCACAGCTTTTATTTCCCCACAAACTTCCAAGTTCACCTCTTTGCCTTTTGGAAGGAGTCTCGATTACTGTTACACTACACAGAAAGGCACGAGGCGAAGTGGAGTTTGAATTCCCCTCTCTCAGACCCCAACCAGTATTCTGCCCCGCTCCGATTTAACCCGAGGGTGCCCGTGGTGCCATTCAGGGTGCGTTTGCTGAGCGCCTGCTTTGCCCAATCTGGGAGAAGTGCTGGGATCCCGATTGGAAAATGGTGCCGTCCTTTCCGAGTGCAATTCAATTTAGAGTAAAATGCTGCCTTGAGATTAAAGGTGAACACTGGGAAAACCCCAACCTGCTGCTCTGGATTTTTGTGGAATGGTCTGTCCTTCTTGTGCCAAACTTGAATTTTGGACAAGGTCTCGGCAGAGCGGTGCTGGTGCTGAGATTCCAGTGTTGCTCTCTAGTGGGTTCCCCTTTGCCCCTTTTATCTTGTTTTACCAAGAGATGACCCTTACGCTCCTTTTGCAAAAGGAATTCCCTTTATTTTTGACCTGCTTTTGCAGGCAGCTCTGATTTGCCAGTTTTAAATACTTGTAGATGTGAAACATTTGTTAATGCAGATGCATTGCCTTGTTTAAAGTTTACTAGCTTCTTTTCTGTTATTTTAGTTCCAGGCTCTCTTCCATGAAGACTGCAAGCTTCAGTGAACATTTTAACTAACTTCAGTGGTGTGTCTACTGTCTTTGGGTTGGTTTTTGCCATTTAATCTCGTAGAGCAATTTGCTAGTTTCTGTTCCGTGCAAACTGGCCGCAGTGCTAAGCTAGCGACAATGAGATGCTTATGTTATTGGGTAACTGACATTTCTTTTTAGTGTAAGTAAACCTGTTAGCATTGTTAATCTTTTAATATCTGCAATAAATGTAGAACGAAACGATTTTCTGGTTTAAATGTTTTGCTTGTGAATTTGGCCATTTGTAAGAGATATGCATCATTTTGGCACTGACAAGTGGATTTAAGATTATGCAGTGTTAGATTAGTGTAAAGCAGGATTTTATAGTGTGCGAGGGAAGGCAAGTCCCTCTGTTTCCATGCTGCTAAACGTCTCTGCTGAGAATTCCCACTAAATCACTCCTGAGTTACTTTTTCATGTGGCTTTTGGTGCATGAAGTCCATACACAAGCGTTGCTTTCCACATGAACGGCAAAACCGCTGTGACCCAGTCAAAGCACAAGAGTTTTACCCTTTCTTCACATATCCCGAGAATTAGTTGTCTCTCTGATTTTCTTAGACAGCAAAACTTTCTCTTCACATATGTGTGTAGTTTACTTCCTTTAAATTCAGACTCCTTTTTTTTTTAGACAGGATCTGAGGGGGAAAACAGCAATAAATGGGAATTTAACACTGGTGCAGCTGCTCTGTTGAGAGGTAAAGCGAGTGTTCATTTGCGAGAGATACCCGCCAGGTTTCCAGCTCGGAACTGCTTTGCAGAGCCAAGGGCAAGCCCTGGCTGCACATTTTTCCTCCTTTTCCTTCAAAACTTTATTATGTGTAGGACCTGGTTCTAAGGAGAAAGGACATTTGCTCTCGGAGAGAAATTAAATCCCCATTTGGGGGGAGGTGCCCGAACAGAGTAGGAGAGCTGCAGTCCATAATATGCTGTTCGGAGGAATTGTGTTGGACTAATGAGATGCTTTCATTTTTTTGCCTTCAGAGCTTTGCTTTGGTGTAATGCCAATGACATTTTTCCTATTTATTATTTTGCTTTATAAAGACACTACAGCATCCCTAGTGCGAACGCTTCATCCGTGCCGAGATGCTGCTTCGCAAAATCAGTGTACGGTATTTTTTTTTCTATTGATATTCCATTCTACTTTAAATTTAATCCTGATGTATTGTGCCCAAAGAAAGTCTGGACTCAGAAATTCCGATATCGCTGTTCTGGATTGTTTTCTATCCTACAGGCAGGTATATTTTCTAATTCCTGAAAGTCCTGTATCATCTTTAATCCTGCATATCTCGCGACTGAGTGGCCAATCACAACCAGACTGTTTATTTGAGCAATAATAAACACCTGAAGTGAGAACATGCTCAAAAAAACATAGGGTACTTCTGAAATCAATAGTTTTTGTGAACCTTGTTAAGTAGGTAACTTGCTGAATTGCAGCAAGGGTGGAAAATGTTTGCATTATCTGTGGGCAATAAAGTTACTGCTGTTTAAGAAAGCGCTGGCACACGGTGTGTTCTCTTCAGCTCTTTGTGCCTAATTCACGTCGTTAGAAGTGCTGATTTCCTTGGAAATTATTTCCTAGGCGACACTTTGCTTTGAAAGGGAAGTCGTGTGCCATTATCCTGCCACGAGGTACTAACGCAACGGGAAATCAGCAAATACAAAGCAATAAAATCTGATTTTGAAAACAGCTGCCCCGTAGGCAGGGGGTCGTCATCGACAGTTGGATTCGTGGGGGTAACAGGACTTCTGTCCGAACAGTTTGCAAGACCCGGTTCAGAAATGGGAAGTAAGAACGCTGAAAAACGAGAGATCCCAATGAGGTGCCACGGAACAAACATGGAAAGGGAATCCATAATTCCAGGCTTTATTGGATGCCGTATCAGTAACTTTGTGTTCTTTCCTGATGGCAGCGGGAGTGCAGCCAGGGTCTCACCTGTGCACACCACGCGCAGAAAATCCAGTGTATTTTACTGTTCACCCCTGGGAACTGAGGCACTAAGAGGAGGCAGACCTGTTGTCATCCCATCCCTGTTCCCATCTCATTTACACAGGTGCACTTTACCTCTCTAGCTCGCCAAAATGACCGTGAAGATGAGTGGTTTGGGGTGTAACGTGGCACAGAAACATGAGTTTCTGCCATTCTCTGCTCCCACTACGGGGATCGAACGGGGTGCAGATGGGCTTTACCTGAAAGAAAGGAGGACTTACCAGCAGGGTGGGGAGGCCCTGGCCCAGGATGCCCAGAGCAGTGGTGGCTGCCCCATCCCTGGAGGTGCCCAAGGCCAGGTTGGATGGGGCTTGGAGCCCCCTGACCCAGTGGGAGGTGTCCCTGCCCATGGCAGGGGGTGGCACTGGGTGGGCTTTGGGGTCCTTTCCATGGTTCTATGACTTTGTTCCCATTTCTCCACGGTTCTTTGTAAAGCCTCGGCCCGGGGATGCCGGTGTCTGCATCCAACACCACACGGTCCCTGCCCCGGGAGCGCGCACGGCTCTGTCCTCACCGTCGCGGAGTCCCTGCTATTGGGGGAGGCAAGGGGTGTGTCCCCACCGAGTCTGCCCGGTTCCCGGCGGGGAGAAGCAGGGGCTCCACCCGCGGCCCCGCGGCTGCCCCGTTCTGCCGCCCCGGTGTGGCCCCGCAGCACCGGCCCCGCGTGCCCCGGCGGGCGGCGCCACGTGCGGGCGGCGGGCGCGGTCACGTGATTGGGGTCGTGTCACGTGGGCGCGTTGGGCGGAGTCACGTGGCTGTGGGGCGAGGCGGGAACGGCCGCGCCTCAGGGGACGGCGCCATCTTGGGGTGTGCGGGGTGAGGGCAGTGGGGCTGGTGGCCGGCCCTGGGCGCGGTGGTGTTGGCTGCTGGGGGCCTGCTGTGTGGTGGGGGTTCAGTGGAGTGGAGCTGGGCGGAGGCAAGGATCAGGGATGGAGGGATGAAGGGCTGGGGGTTCAGGGAGCCTAGGGCTGGCAGTGGTCACGCATCGCTTGTCCCTCAGTCCAGGGTCACCTCTGCTCTGCAGCCCCTGTGCAGCCCCAGAGTGCACCTCAGGGAAAGGTTAAAGCAAAAGGTTCTGTGGGAATGCAGGGTGAGAGTCGGGGTTTGTCCGCTGAGACAAAGAGGAGATGGCACAGGGCAGCCACACACTCCTGGTGTTGGTTATTGCCAGGTGTGGATGTCCCAGGTGCTGCCAACAAAGGTGGCCATGGGACCACCAGGCTGTGGAACAAGGGTGGTCCCAGACACTGTGGTCACGTCTGGGAGATGAGTCCTGTGGGACAAGGAAACATCTTGGCACATGGGCAGCACCTGCCCACACAGGCTGCCACCCTGCGGGGTCTAACAGTTGTTTTTTGACATCTCCAACCCAATTTACTAATTAAAAGTATTCTCACCCAAGCCATAGTTTACTTGGCTTGCGCTAATGCAAACGGTTTCCTTAGCTGTTGGCATTTGGTTACAGATGAAAGTGCAGAAAGCGCGGAGATTCGCTTCTTTGTAAAGGGAGCTTTGGAATCTGGCTTTGTGGTTTCTGCAATTGCAGATGATGACTACCTGCCTGGAATTGTGCTCAATCCTCTGGCGCTGGCTGGAGGGCGTATGCGTTTAGAGGGACTGCCAAAATTCCAGGCATAAGAGCACCTGATTCTAATTATCTTAATAAAATAGGAATTCTTTTTTCATAACATATGGTTGATTTGATATGTATATATATTATTTTTATATATTATATATATATATTTTAAAAAAAGGGTCTGGAGCACCTCTCATCCAAGGCCAGGCTGGGAGAGTTGGGGTTGTTCAGCCTGGAGAGGAGAAGGCTCTGGGGAGACCTTAGAGCAGCTCCCAGTGCTGAAAGGGGCTGCGGGAAAGCTGGGGAGGGGCTCTGGATCAGGGAGGGAAGAGATGGGACGAGGGGGAATGGATTTCAGCTGGAAGAGGGGAGATTGAGATGAGATCTTAGGGAGAAATGTTTTGCTGTGAGGGTGGGGAGGCCTTGGCCCAGGGTGCCCAGAGCAGCGGTGGCTGCCCCATCCCTGGAGGTGCCCAAGGCCAGGTTGGATGGGGCTTGGAGTCCCCTGACCCAGTGGGAGGTGTTCCTGCCTGTGGCAGGGGGTGGCACTGGATGGGCTTCGAGGTCCCCTCCAACCCAATCCATTCTGTGATTCTATGAAAAACTGGAGAATTACTCTAAATAAAGCAAAAGCAAAGCTTCATTTGCTTGGTAACAGCTTGGAATCGCCATCAGATTAGTCTTTAATTCTAATTAATGTAAATACAGGTAATAGGTACAAAATCTTGTAAAAGGGTTTGTCTGTCCATCTGTTGTAAAAGTAACCAAAGATTACGGTGAACTGAAACTGCTTTTAATTTCAGGACATCTGGAAGAATCTCTCTGAAAGGAAAACTTAAAAGGTTTTGACAAGTTTCAGAAAACACTTGAAGACTACGGGTACTTTGGAGGGCTCTGAGGACATTTTCAAGAGCCATAAAGATACTGCTGCCTGTATTTATTTAATGAGAAGGAATAAAACTGGGAAGCACTTATTTCTAGTTGAATCTCTAAAAATGGATAAAACTACTATTGTCTTTTTCCTTTTTTTGCTATTAATAAACGAAGTAGAAGCATCTATTGGCAACTGCATTCCCAGGAAAACAGTGAAATACCAAAGTAAGTGAAAACTAGGAATTTCACAAGCAGAAAGAAATATGCATTTAGTCAATTGCTTTCATATTATTTAGAAAATGCTCTGGAAATGTGCATAAGCTTTTGCCTTTGCTCTGTTACAGATTGTTTTCAATCTGGATTTTTATATTACATAACCCTATGATAAATATTTTTAAAATAACTTATCTTCTGTGTTTTACAGCTGGAAATATAAATGCTTTTATGAAAGAAGGATTATCCAATGTTTCCACTCTCCTTGTGAATGAGGAAACTGATACCTTGTTTGTTGGAGGCAGAGATGCAGTTTTTGCTCTTGACTTGAATAATATTTCAAGAGAAATAGCCAGGGTAAATTAGACTTCTCCCCCCCCATACTTTATTTAAAAAAATACTTTGCCTAGGGTTTTCTTTATTTAAACCTAATGTTCCATTTTAAGTATATAAAAGTATTACTGTCCCAAGGCTTGAAACTTTATCACAGGATCTTTTAAGCAAAGCAATACCTCCCTTCAGGTTATTTATTACATTACAGAGAAACATAGAAAAATGCATATTTACCCAACAGTTCCAAACTTTGGATTATTTGGGGATTTTTTTTTACACATAACTCTATGAAAAAAATTGCAACCTACTACCTTCAAGCAGTTTTGTCTTTTAGGAATACTGGTTTGCTACAGAGGAGAGACAGCTGGAATGTATTCATAGAGGAAAGGACAAGGTAGGAAGTTATTAACTAAAATGAAAATGGACAGTCTCGAGCTTCTTTGTAGTAAACAAAGTCAAGGCAAGTTCATTTAAATCTGTTGGGTTTGTTTGCTTGCTGCTAAGATACCAAGATGTTTTCAAATGCAAACCACTACTCTATGTAAATGTTGTTTTTATTTTCTATTTCAGATAAGATGCCAGAACTACATCCTCTCCCTCCATAAGATAAATAACTCGAACCTGTATGTTTGTGGAACCAACGCCTATCACCCAACTTGCGATCATACGGTAACTATATTTGAATACAGGTTTTACTGAAGATATGAGTATCCTTAAACACCTTTCTAAAAATATTCTTGTTGAAAATGAGAAACTTTCCTAATTCTTTTATAAAAAGTACGAAAGATCAGAAAAGCGCTTACCAAATGTTATTTTTTTCATCCTATTTAAATAATTATTTGCCATAGATTATCCATGGGATGCACATGAGCTTGCAAGGAAGAGCTGAAGAGAGCAGAGGGCAGTGTCCTTTTGAACCAACTCTGAATTACGCATCTGTTTTTGTAGGTAAGTTTGGATTGACACACAATCTGAAATGATTTTCCTCATCTAAACTAAGGTATTGGATACTGTTTCCCAAATTCTGGGTTTGCATGTCAACCCCAGTTTGTTCCCTACGATATATCTTTGTGTTTTAAAGATAAGTTCTCTACTTTTTTGTTTCTTCCAAATCTTGACAGATGGGGAATTTTACTCAGCTACTTCAAATAATTTCTTGGGAACAGAACCTATAATACTTCGCAATATGAGAAATCCTGTAAGAACGGAGTTTAAAACATCATGGCTAAATGGTAAGAAGTTTTTTTTACATATTTCAGTCTCTTGAACTTTATTTTGGTGTATGACTTCTCTCTGGAATGCAGTAATATGTTATGGATTGATTTTTGGAGTGGAAACTTTTGAACTAAGGACAGAACTTAAAAGCAATTTGTGACTGGACTATAGTGATGGACAAGCTACAGCCCCTGTCCGTTTATGATGGATACTTTTCAGCCCTTTTCTTGTCCACCTGTCCACAAAAAAACTTCGCTATTTATATATTATCTGGCATTTATGGGGGGGTTTTAATAAACTTAGTATTTTGTGTGTTTATGTGTTTCAGAACCAAGCTTTGTCAACATGGAAATAGTGCATGAAAGTGAATCTAATCCTAATGGAGATGATGATAAAATCTATGTGTTCTTCACTGAAATAGCTGTTGAATTTGACTTCTACGACAAGCTTCTGGTGTCCAGAATCGCCCGTATCTGCAAAGTGAGTATTTGTACCTTAACAATCTTGTGTAGTGTATTTCAGCTTAAGTTTCATAGTCGAGTGATGAGCAATGGGATCTTGATTGGCCAACCAAACACAATTCTGTCACACACATTTCATTTCTGAGCTAGCTTCCTCTTTCCCTCCTAGAACAGAACCAGCATTTCGTTCTCCAGGTTGCATTAGACACTTAAACCTGCTTTCTTTGTCTTTGACTGAGATTTGTATTGAAAGGCCAACTCTGTTTTTGCCCACATCCGTGCTGTTAAGTGTAAATCATGTCAGTTTCTTTGTGTGTTCTACGGTGTTGATGTTATTCCTTTCATTTAGGGTGATCTTGGTGGAAAACGCTTACTGCAGAGAAGATGGACTTAATTTTTGAAATCCCGCCTCTCCTGTTCCGTTCCAGAATTAAACTTCCATTTCGATGTTGTCCAGGACATCTTTTTACTTAGGAGAAGAGAGTGGCAGGACAGCATATTTTATGGAATTTTTTCCCACCAGTGGTGAGAGTGAGGGCTATGTTTGCAGCTAAAGTGTGTAACAAACTGAGTAGGGGTTCTCATTTCACTATTAACAGCCTGAGTACAGCCTTTTGGCTTTAACTCAGGATAACAAGCTGCCACGTTTGTTCCTGTTACAGCTCGATCCAACTGAGCAAACGTTACCATCTAAAACAAAACAGGTTTGGTTCCTGGGCCAAAGCCTTCAATTAAAGACCAACCAAAAGCTTCTCCTAAGCCAAGTTTTGAGAGTTGTGTTTCCTCTAGTCAGATGGTGGGGTAATTAAAACTAATTACATATAAAATTACATAATTAGATACACAAAGCCCTGGATTCTTCTAGTCTTTATTGCACTAAAGGAAATAGCTGACATGTGAAGGTGTGGAATTATTCTCCTGTTCCAAGAGGAGTTTCTGTCATGGCCTGCTTGTGTGATGTCATGTTCTGTGACACTGAAAACAGAACTCCAAACAAACACCGTGTGAGTTTTAGGGTTAACTAGTTTTTTGTCTTAATGCTCTGACTAACAAGAAAACAAGACATAGGTTATCAAAACTTTACATGTCAAACAATACCAGTGACAAAGAGTAGATAAATTCATTCCTTTGGGTGTGGCAAAGTGACTCAGGCTTGGCATGCACTGATACAGCTGAAATCACATCAGTGCCTGATCCTGACACTCCCAAAACGCTACATGGGTTTCCAGTCATCATTCTGAAAAGCACTGTAATTGGAGGCAAAGAGGGAAAGTATGGTGTTTTTCAGTAAGAAGAGTTAAAGGGATTAGGAGAAGAATTAATGGTCTGTGTCAGCAGTGTGGGGCCAAAGGGAGGAGAATCCCATCAAACGTTGATTACTGTCACACTTTGGCTCATCTGTCTGTTGACAAGAAAGGTTGTCAAAAGATCCTTGTTCTCTAAGTTGTTTCAGTTGATGTGAGGGCAGTTACTTGATACTTAACAAAAACAGATTTAATACCATCTTTTATGAATGTCTTTATTCTTAGTGAATCATGAAACTGCAACAGAGAAATGGTTTTACTGTCGGGTGTTTTTTGACTAATCCTGAAAAAGATACAGCAGTGTGCACTGTGGAGATGGGCTTATTTTACAGTATTTCTTTCTATATAAAATAATAAAACTTGCTTTTTTTTTTGTGTATTGCTTTGTTGATTTTTTTTTTTTTCTTCCCAGGGGAAGATTAGACATCTCAGCTGTTTGTGCTTACAGCATGAAAAATATTGAGGAAGTCTTCTCCAAAGGAAACTACAAAGGAGCAGTACCTGTCGAACATTCCCCTGTTAAGTGGATGGTCTATAGGGGAGAGGTGCCAGTTCCACGTCCCGGTGCTGTAAGTATGAATTTATTTGTTCTAACAGCCTCTGGATTATCTTTTTGGTAGCAAATCTTTAGCTTGTATTTTACCAATAGAAGAGTGGTGTTTATAATGAGATCCCTGCTTTCTCATGCTGTCATATGAGCTCCTGGAAAAGCTGCCTGGCTGGCAGTTCTGCGCCGCAGAGATGTGGGGTTATTAACTAGTCGGAAGGTGTGAGGAGGATACTCATTGTAATCTTTTGAAGATAAGCAGAAATAACTGTTTAGAAGAAAATGCACCTTTGTTGTATACCTTGTTGAGATGCAAAAGCAATTGTAATCACGCTCGTTATGTTTTGTTCCTAGTGCATTGATAACCTTGCCCGGAGCCTTGGCTATAACACTTCTTCTGACCTGCCTGACAAGGTTCTGCAGTTTGTTAGAGATCACCCTCTAATGGATAACTCTGTAAATCCAACTGGTGACAGACCAGTGCTGCTGAAGAGAGGTTCCACCTATACCAGGATTGTCGTAGAGAGAGTCACTGGCCTGGATAAACACACATACAATGTCATGTTTCTAGGAACAGGTAAGTGCTTTTGTTTTAGAAGATACTCTACCTTTTTATCTACTTTGTTCCAGAATTTTTTTCTGAGACTTCAGTAAAGTGAAGTAATTCATCAGTTCTGTTTGAAATTTTGCATTCAGAAGCTGTCTTGCTAGTTTAATGTTTTCATCCTAGTTAGATTAAATGTGTTTGGCTTGTTGGACATTCAAAGGCTCTCTTTAGAAACTTTCCATATCAAAGGAAATTTGACATAATAATGTTTGCAAATTCAGGGATTGTTTGAGGTCTTTCTTCCCTGGAAAAAAAAAATCATTGCTTCTCTTATTGAAAGCAAAAATAAGAATTGCTTTGAAGAACTAAACAAATTCCTCCTCTCCAGGAATGCCTTCTAACCCTTGATCTAATTTCAACAGGAATTATCAGGCTAAAATGTTAGGCTATGTTTAAACAAGTTTATCTTTAGAAATCCATTTCATTTTATGTAGATGATGGATATTTGCATAAAGCTTTCAGTTGTGATGGGGAAATGTTCATCGTGGAGGAGCTCCAGCTGTTCCTGTCCCCAGAGCCTGTACGAGCTCTCCGGCTGTCATCTGAAAAGGTAGAACTCCTGTCTCTGCGTATGGAAAGCGACTGCTCTAATAGCTTGCCTCAGGCCTTGCTCTGCTCTGTTGCTCTTCTGGCTTTTAAATAGCCTGTAAGTGTCTCATAATTCTATTTCTATCATTTATTCATTAATAACAGAAGCACAAAACATCTTTACTCTTTTGTGTGTGAGAAAATAGAATTTAAAAAAGCCTTTATGTTCATTAAAAAGAACCCTGTCATTTTACATGATATGGAAAACTAGGGCTTTTCTCTCATTCGTGTCACCCTCTACTCTTACAGGATTGTTAGTTTGCTGAGATTTTTAGTAAGTACCAGAAAATCTTACAATCCATATTCAAAAATAACAGCTGAAAATCTCAGTCACTGCTGCATTTCTAGGGAATGCTCTATGCAGGGTCCCCATCTCAAGTGATGCAGCTTCCAGTTGCAGAGTGCCGGCGATACAAACACTGCTTGGATTGTGTCTTGGCACGGGATCCGTACTGCGCGTGGTCCCAGGCTGCAAATGAGTGCATCCTCCTGGCAAAGCAAGCTGGTCCGACAATGTAAGTCAAAAGCTGTTGTTTCAGCTGCACACCTGAGGGGAGCTTGCTTTGGAAGTGCTTTCTTAATAGCTCGAACGCAAACCTGGGACGGTTCCTAGAAATGGAATGACACAAGCTGGAATGCTTCTTGTCTGTGTTTTCATCTGTTTGGTCTTTGAGTTTTCTTGTTTTGTTTTGTTTTTCAGGAATTTAATTCAAAGTGTGAAATATGGGGATGCTTCCGGCTGCCGTAGCATTGGTATGTGAATGTTTGTTTTAAGAAAGAATATTTTATCTTCCAGTGATCCAAATGCTTTGCGCTTACGGGAGTTCTTGCATTATAGAAACCCACAGAATTCAAATAATTTCTGTTGTTACTTTTGAATTAAGTCCAAAAAACCCCACACTGAGCTGATGCTCCCCAATGCTCTTTCCCCTCTTAATCTAAAAGTCAGCGTACTTCAGTTCAGACAGAAACTCCGACTCTCAAGGGGAACCCTGACATAGCTGACAGAGTGTTGTGCAAGCAGTTCAAGACATCTCTTCACAGAAATGCCATTAACCAATACAGAAGTCCAGGCATACGAAGGTGGATTCATTTATGCACGGCTGTGTATACAGACGAGGCAAAATCAGACTAAAATCTGGAAGTCGTGAACTTCCAGTCCTGTGTTCATTCTGTTCCACATCAGTGGAAATAAGGCCAGCAAGATGTCCCTGGCAGGTGGTCGGACCTGTCAGTAATGGGATTTCTTTGTCTTTACCCCTTCCCTCTTGATTCGCCATTGTCAAGGCTGGTGATAAATTTTATATTTATTTGAATATATATTTGGTGTTCTTACTTAAAGACTGTTATCTTTATCATTTCAGAAAACAGTGTGAGGAAATACCTCTTTACCCTTGGAAACAATGTTTATCTCAAATGCGTTCCCCTGTCCAATCTGGCAAGGGTAGTGTGGATGTTTAATGGGAGCAGACTTCAGGCCGAGGACCCCAAATACCTCCTCTATGATGGAGGAATAGCAATATTCAGTGTGACAGTGGATGCAGCTGGGTTCTATGATTGCCTCTCGGTAGAGAAATCCAAAGGGAAGGAATTCTTTATCACTGTGGCCCACTATGCCCTTTATGCCCAAGAAAAGACAGAGGAAGCAAATGTTATTGTTGCAGCAAATAAGAACAGTGAAGCAGGAACTGAGGGGTTTCAGTCTTTGGGACCAGCTCTGTTACCGAACGGGACAGCAAGAGAGGAATCTCTGGAGAGTCAAAGAGAGAAACTGGGTTTAAGACTCCTCGTGACTGGCTTTGCTTTACTTTTCTTGTTCTTGTTGGTTTGGAACTTCCACAAGGGTCATTTATCTTTCCCAAGGAAGAGCAGAGAGACAAGAGAGCAGCCAAAACCCCACTGGTGCAGCAGGCTCAGGAAGTGCAACGTTGGCTGCAGAAGAACTGGGCAGCGTAAGGAAGAATTCAGTCACGCAAACGAATCCATGGTTGTGAGCTTTTCGTAAGGAGTGCAGTGGGAATGCACAGCAGTGCGAGTTAAGCGCTGCAGGAGCTTGTGGTTCCCAGAGCTGTTGGGGGAAGTTGTCGTGATGTTTCTTGTTCAGGAATGCAGAATGTACATTTGGGTGGGAGTTTAAAGTTCTGGTTTGAAGATGACAAACTGCACTGTGTGTTACACTGATGTGTTACCAGTTATGAGTTTTCAAAAGCAAAATTCCATGTTTGGGAACCTTTTGGACATTATAGAACCGTAAGACTAAATTTCTTTCAGAAATTGACACTGATCCACTTTTTTGTCATGTTAGGGCTGCCCAGTTACAGAAATTAATCCTTCAGAAGCTATTAATACTTAGCATTTAGTGCTTTCACCTTCAGACTTTCTGTTTAATCTACAAATAGCAACTAATTAAGTCTCCCCGTGCCCCAGGAGATTGCTACTACCCTCATTTCTCGTGCGAGGCTGCATTACTTGCCACTGACCACAGCCAGTATTGGGGTCAGATCTGATCAGTTAAGTCATCTTCCTATATTTTACTTTTCTGTCTTTTCCTCTCCTTTCCCTTTGTTTAACTTTCAAAACACTTCCCACACATGTATTTTTCTAATATGTTTTTAGTGACCTTTATGATAGATCTTCCCCTGTTCATAAACGTCATGAATCAACTTGTGTGCTGCGTTGTTGTGCTGAATTTATTTCTGAGGTGCGGTCAAAATTCAGATATTTTGGCTGCTGTTGTGAAAGGCTGTTGCGAGTTGAGCATTTTTTCTGAGGTGCTTTGTTTCTTCATTTTCAAATAAATATTTTCTTGTTTGGAAAGCGACACGGGTTCTTGATGAACAGAAGGCTGTGCGGCCTCACTCTGTTTTTCTCACACGGTACAGAGTCGATGCTCTTCTATGTTGCAGCACATCTTTTTTTCCCAGTTTCACATAGCTGTGAAAGGGAAACTTGCTTGGAAATGGATTTTCCTGGTGGAAATCTGCACCAGCTGCAGCAAGACACCTGCTTCCAAGTCATAGAATCACAGAATCATTAAGGTTGGAAAAGACCTCTGAAGTCCATCTAGTCCAGCCATCAGCTCAACCCCAAGGCCTGCCTGGCTGCGATTATGTCGGTGTGATGCAGGAACAAGATCGGAGGTGCATACCTTGTCTTGGTTTAAAAGGGAGGCTTCTTCCTTGGGGCTCCTTTGCTTGTGTTCCTGCTCCCGATCTGCAAAGGGCTGCACGGAAATAACGATGCAGGCTGGATGGTGCAATGTAACTAATACATAAGCAGGGATTGAACTGTCCATTCCTAACTTTGGGAACATTTACTCTTTCCCCATAGTGGAAGGAAGTGCAGATGGGTTACAGAATTGCATCCCAGAAAATCCTCACAAGCCACAAGGCATTTGATTTTAGTTCAATTCCTGCTGATCCAATTACCCTAATTTAAATGTGTAAAATAATTAGCTTCTAAGAGAAGTTGTAGATGAGTTACAGTTAACAGGTCGATAGGAAAGGTACTATGCCCCACTTTCGGTGGTGTTTGCGGTGCAGTTTTAGTCCCTTTGTCATTGGGTGCCACATTGTGTGTAGGAAGGACAGAGAATATGGGGCAAGAGGGGTTCTGGTGCTCTGCGCCAGAGCTGAGACTGCTTGTGCTGCCTGTTTGGCTCCCAACAACCACCCAGCGCTGCTCCGACTTGTGCCCTGCAGCGATGTGTCTGGGTACGCTGAAAACATGAACCTTCCCCGTGGCTTCTGACCACAGCTCAGCTCTCGGTGCCCAAACTCCTGAGTGCTGCCAGCTGCTGCCCTTGCTTCAAGCAGAGCACCACCTTAGCGTGCTCAGGGTATGTCCTGATGTCGCGCTTGAAATGAGCGGCAGCAAACCCAGGCCTCTTCAGCCTCCCTTTTTCCCTGGGTATTTTCCCATTTCATAAAGACGTATTCCCAGTTTATGTTCATTTCCCAATTGTCTAAATGACTTCATAAAAGAGGGAACAGCGACGGCCACACCATTTCTGACCGAGAATGTCTGGACAAAGAGAAAAGAACACGATTTATGTTTCTGTGGGGAAGATCCCAGCACAGGGCTGTGCCCCAGCCTGCTGGGATCCACTGGTGACCGGGTCGAGGAACATGGGGCTGGGCCGGCTCTTCCTGGTTCATTCCACCTTTTCCAACTCTTCCTGGCTCTTCCCACTCTTCCTGGGTCTCCCTTAGCTTTCCCCAGCTCTCCTCCCTCTTCCCAGCTTTCCCCCACTCTTTTCGGGTCTCCCCGGTTCTTCCCACTCTCCCCGGCTCTCCCGGCTCTTCCCACTCTTCCTGGGTGTCCCCTCTCTGCGCTCTTCCCGGTCCTTCCCGCTGCCCCCGGCAGGTGGTGCCGCCGAGCCGGCCGCAGCGCCAGCGCCGGGAATAAAGTCTGGAGAAGCAGCAGCTCGGGAATGTGAGCGGGATGGGGCAGCGGGCAGGGGGAGGGAGCGCGTAGGGCAGAGCGCCGCGCTCCGCAGGGGCTGCGGCTGCGGGGGCACTTGCGGAGCAGTCGCCGCCTTTGTCTGCCAGGCTTTGGGAAGGCAGCACCGCATCCTTCCCGGAACCGGAGGGAAGGCAGGAGCCCGGTACCGGAGCGGGGCAGCGCCCGGGCTGGACCGGGGGCGCCGCGGGGTCGCCGTGCCGGGGGTCGCTGTGCCCGCCGCCCCGCACCCGCCGCGCCGGGGCGTTCCGAGCCCGCAGCAGCACCAGCGACGGCTCAAAGTGAAATTCCGGAGGAAATTTAAAGAGCATCCGGATCCGGAGAAAGACAGAAAGAAAGAGGAAGGGAGAAATAAATCAAAACGTGGAGAGAATCCCCGGCAGCTGAAGGGAGGCGCGGGGAGAGCGGAGCTGACGCCCAGCAGCGATGGGGTGAGTCTGGCACCTTGTTCTTCTCAATTGCTTTGTTATCCATGGCTGCTGAGCTGGGTTTAAGGGAATTGCAGAAGAAATGAAGGTTTAAAATTGCGGGTTTTTTCCATATTGGAAGCTTTAAAGTTTAGGTTCGCTTTTAGATTTTGCACGTTAGAAGGTGGGGAAATGCAAGCCTGCAACTTCTTTAAATAAACTGGTGTGAAAGGGAAGCCTCTGGTGATCCCTGTGTTGGGTGGGATCCAAACTGGGAGGACCGGAGCCAGGCTGTGCCCACAAACTTTTCCAGAAGTTAGAAATTAGGGATTTGGTTTGGCTGTTGTGACTCGGGCAGTTAGTGAAATGGATCCTGGTTGCATTTCTAAATGGATAGATTGCTGATTGGAAATCCCTGCTGGCTTCGTTTATAATTCCCTTCAGATTTTCCAAGAGTGCAATAACGCTGCATGGAAGCGGTGATGGATCTTGGCGTGGAAATAGGAGCTTAGTCTGGAATTTAGTTTATGCCCTAGTTACAAGTCTTAATCGCAGAACTCTACGGATGCGATGTGGTGGTGTGAATTCCTTGAAAAAGAAACTTATCTTTTCCCTTTGCTTTTCTTCAATCAGTGAGTTCTTTGTGGCTGTTTGAAATCTCAGTGGATCCGTGTCTGCTCAGCTCCCTCCGCACGCGTGGGGTTGACAAAGCGAGAGGAAGAAATCCCATTCTTAGGGGCTTGTTTGCCTTCTGCTAATTTTCCTCCTGGGCTGTCTGGGTGAAATGATTGAACAAACACAGATCCGAGAGGCAGAAAAGGCAGAGGCGAAGGATGAGAAGTGACGGCAGCGTGAGCCTGGCACAGATCCTTTGAAGCTGGCAGAGGCTGTGCTGATTCAGGGTAAATCAGAGTGTCCCGATTTTCGTGTAAGGTTTCATGTGATCCAGAAAGTTACTGTAAAACTTCTGGAACTGCCAGGAGGGATTTAACAAGCAGAGAGCTTGGGACTAGGACTTTATTAGAGTTAGTGGATGAGTCCTCCGACCTACCCCGGGTACACCCAGCAGCTCTGTGGTTTCCTCAGAGGGTCACCAGCTCCCACGGAGAACGTTGAGATGGTGTCACCCTCCCAGCCTGCTCAGACTTCACTGTGTGATTACAGCGGTGTAGTAGAAAAACCTTTGTTAAGCCAGAGATGATGTTTCCACCCAGAATTCCGTATTTCCACTTACTTGTGAGATTAAAGCCTCCTTTTGCTTGCGTGTCGGTCACATGGGGATATTGAGGAGCTTTCAGCAGCATTTGGATTCCTCTGGATACAAAAGAGATTAAAAGCCCATAGAATCATAGAATCATCACCACTTGCGTCACACTCTGGCAATTGATTTTAACTTATTTTTAAAGCAGGGATTCTGGTCTCATTCTTCCAGATTTGGTTTGTTTGTGACATCATGTTCTGGTTTTCGTGGTTAAATTCTCTGTGGAACCTGTATCCACGTTACTGTAGGCATTAATGGAGCGATTTGACTCTGAAGAGGACAGGTTGAAGTAACACTTTGTCCTGAAGGAGGTGAATTTAGGCCGAGTGTTCAGTGGACACTTCCTCACATTTCTAACTGCTGGTAGCACTGTCAGATGTACGGACAGGTAGGTGAAACCTAACAGCATCTCATTTCAGCAGCATGGAGTTTGCCTGCGTGTCACATCTATGGCCTTGGGCACCTCCAGGGATGGGGCAGCCACCACTGCTCTGGGCACCCTGGGCCAGGGCCTCCCCACCCTCACAGCAAAACATTTCTTACTAAGATCTCATCTCAATCCACCCTTTTTGAGCTTAAATCGTAAGGCCTCGCTTCGTGAAGCCGAGCAGGCGTGCCTGGAAGTACGACAGATCCTGTAGCTTATGATGAAGATGCAGAGGCAGAACGTGTTGGAGGCATGGAACATTTTGAAATATGCTTGTATCTCCACTTCTCTGGTTCTCATTATTGCTGGACATGTTTTCTGGAATGTATAAAGAATTACTTAGCTGCAGTCTGGCTCTGCTGGGTTTTTGAACTTTAATTGCTGTACAGACTTGCAGCAGCCTGCGTGTCTCGAAAGAAAGAGCTGCTGGAGCTTGGTAGCAGGAGTAGCAGTTGTCCCAGGACGGTGAAGGCACAGATTGTGTTGTAGGCACCCAGTAGCGCAGTGTTCCTCAGCTAAGATGCTCTGGAAAGCAGCCTCCCAGTACGGAAAGGGGCTCCAGGAAAGCTGGGGAGGGGCTCTGGATCAGGGGGTGCAGGAATGGGACGAGGGGGAAGGGTTTGAGCTGAAAGAGGGGAGACTGAGATGAGATCTTAGGGAGAAATGTTTTGCTGTGAGGGTGGGGAGGCCCTGGCCCAGGGTGCCCAGAGCAGTGGTGGCTGCCCCATCCCTGGAGGTGCCCAAGGCCAGGCTGGATGGGGCTTGGAGCCCCCTGATCCAGTGGGAGGGGTCCCTGCCCATGGCAGGGGGTGGCACTGGGTGGGCTTGGAGGTCCCTTCCAACCCAAACCATTCTGTGAGATGGAGACTGGTTTCCAAAAGGACAAAGAAACCCCAAGTCCCTCAGCTGTGTTGTGCCTTTAAGTGCCCTTGGTCCCCTGTCTCTGTGCCTGACCTTGCACGCCTGTCGCGGTTCCCAGCGCTGATCCAACGGGAGCGCATTCAGCCCGGATTCCTTTGCTGCCCTTTATCTGCAGGCAGGCCATGAGGCAGCTGCTTTCCATTCCAGTCCTAAACCCTGCTGGGTAATCTCCTGGGAGCTGGGGGAGGCCGAGGGGAAGGCAGCCCCTAGCCAGCGCCTCTGCCCTCCTGCAGTCCCATCTGGACGCTGGCAGCATCTCTGCGCGCTCCCCAAGGTGACATTGTGCAGCACAGAGTGAAAGCAAAGCTGCAGCCAAGAGGGTTTGAAAACCTGCTTGGTGGTTGGAACAAAGGCTTGGGAATCCGGCTGCTCAGACTGGGTTCCCAGAGCAGTTTTGCAGTGTCTGAGAGTGTCCTGGAGGGTTGTGCCCAAATCGTGGGCAGGAGATATCAAAGCACGCTCTCTGCCTCCGGTTCCATCTGCGCTGCGGGGAGTTACACCCAGTCCCCGGCTCAGGGGAAGGGTTGGACTTCGGGGAGGGATGCAAAGGGAAGGAGATGAGGTTGACTCGTTACCCACACGCCTTCCCCAAGCAGCACTGATGTGCAGTCAGCAGCTCAAGCTGCTGAGGGAAGATAAAAGAAACCACAGACAGCAGGGAGGACAAGGAGAGGGGTTCTCATGCCCTCTCTGTGCTCCAGTTCTGCCTTTGGAAACCCCTTTCCCCCCTTCTGCCCAGGCCAAACCCTTCCCTGAGATTATCCCAGCCCATGCTGCCGTGTGGGGTTTCTCCCACCCGCGTGCTCTGGCTGGAGATCCGTGGCAGGGAGAGCCAGCAGGGCTCGCGCTGACTCAGCATGGCCGTGGGCCGAGCGCCAGGGCTGAGCCGCGTCTCCGAGGTGCTCGCACGCTCTCACCAATCCCTTTCTGCTCTGCACAAGCCGCCCCGTGCACACCCAACCAGGAGACCAGACCTTGAGGAGAGGGAGGATTTGGGGAAGATCCCAGGGAGAATTGCCAAGTTCCACAGGTGGGAAATCTCACCTCCTGCTGTGGCTGGCGATGGGCCGTTAGCAGAAGGAGACCTCTTTTGGGGGGGCTTTCTCATTGTGGCTGCACAATGTAAAAATACATTCCTAGGTCTCTGCGCTCCGAAGGTGTCCCACTGCTGTCAGCAGGCACTGGAAGAGATTGACCAGGAAGGCTGTGGCTGCCCCATCCCTGGAGGTGCCCAAGGCCAGGTTGGATGGGGCTTGGAGCCCCCTGATGCAGTGGGAGGTGTCCCTGCCCCTGGCAGGGGGTGGCACTGGGTGGGCTTGGAGGTCCCTTCCAACCCAACCCATCCCATGATTCTGTGACTCTGTGTAATCCTCCTCTTAGACCAATGTGGTGGAGGGAGTAAAGGTGCCTTTCTCAGAGCAGAGGTCGATGTATGTTGGACCCCCTGTGTGAGGTGGGTTCCCAGCAGCCCAGGCCCAGCAGCTTTGCTTCAGCTTGTCCGATGTTCTACTGTGTGTCTGGGATGTGCGTACCGATCCGTACGATCCCACACGTTGCACGTGCATCATGGGAGCATCCTGGCGCCGGTCCCTGGTGGTGTCTCCTAATGGGAGATGCCACAGTCCCTCTTTGGAGAAGTCTCTTGGAGAGACGGCTCATTTCCCTTTCTGCTGGATTTATCTCCAGCAACACCGAGTTATTTTAGAAGATCCCCCTTGGGAAGGGGCCCGTGTGCCTGTAAGGAGGAGGGCAGAGCCCACGTCCAGGCAGGACAATTGAGGACATTGCATCCAGTGCCATATGTGTTCAGATTACACGAAACAGAGCGGGCAACGCTGGTTTGAGTCTTCTCCAGGCTTTGGCACCTTTTAAGCCCACCAAGGTAAAATGTGGTGCTGTGCAAGGGGCTGAATTGGTGCCATCTGTACCTCTTGGCACAGGGTGTGCTTCTCCTCCAGGGTCTTGGCCATGTGTCCGTGTGTCCTAACCTGATGAGGTCCCTCATCCAACCTTAGCAAACTCGGTCCCTTCGGCTTGCTCAATCCATGCTCTGCTGAGACCATAAATTAGGAAGACAAGTAATGATTTGCTGTCCTGGCAATGGTGAAATAAGCAGCTATTCATGGGGAAATCAATTTGGATGCTGTAGAGGGGGGAATGATATAAGAACCAGGGTGGAAATGAAACCAGCGTGCAGTTTTACGTGTCATCTTAATGACCACTGAGTCAGAGACTCCAGCCAGTGAGCAAATGGGAAACGATTGATCCATACCCTGTATTCACATGTCCTCCTCAAACATTCGATGACCTTCTTTCAACTTCTCTGTCAGGAGAAGCCGCAAGAGGAGGCAGCTGGGGCTTCACTCAGGCAGCATCCTGGAGCCAGTGGCTCTGCTGATGGAAGGATGCCTTAGGAACGGCTCCGTCAGTTGGGTCATGGAGTCATGGAATGGTTTGGGTTGGAAGGGGCCTCAAAGCCCATCCAGTGCCACCCCCTGCCATGGGCAGGGACACCTCCCACTGGCTCAGGGGGCTCCAAGCCCCATCCAACCTGGCCTTGGGCACCTCCAGGGATGGGGCAGCCACCGCTGCTCTGGGCACCCTGGGCCAGGGCCTCCCCACCCTCACAGCAAAACATTTCTCCCTAAGATCTCATCTCAATCTCCCCTCTTTCAGCTCAAAACCCTTCCCCTCATCCCATCCCCGCACTCCCTGATCCAGAGCCCCTCCCCAGCTTTCCTGGAGCCCCTTTCAGCACTGGGAGCTGCTCTAAGGTCTCCCCAGAGCCTTCTCCTCTCCAGCTGAACAACCCCAACTCTCCCAGCCTGCCCTCGCACAGGAGCTGCTCCAGCCCTCGCATCATCCCCGTGGCCTCCTCTGGCCTCGCTCCAACAGCTCCAGGTCCTTCCTGTGCTCAGGACTCCAGAACTGGACCCAGGGCTCCAGGTGGGGTCTGCCCAGAGCAGAGCAGAGGGGCAGAACCCCCTCCCTCCCGTGCTGGTCCCTCTGCTTTGGGTGCAGCCCAGGGTATGGTTGGATCTCACGTTTAGCTGTCCGGTGTGGCCGGGCTGCTGGAGAATCAGGGAACACTCCTCGGGAACAAGGAATTTTTTTAAGCTACCAGTGGGACGTGGGATATTGAATTTTGCCCTTTGGGCTGGGAACAAACCCTGGCAGGGATGAAACCTGGATCCTTTCCAGTTGCCATCAGGCATTTGATGATCACTGCTGTGTCTTAGCCAGATCTTTGCCCTTTCATCATTTGCTCTGGTTTTTCTTAATGATCTGCAAGGACAGCCCTGGGGGAAGGTAAGAGGGGTTTATTTCCACATGGCCTTTTTCACTGCTGTGTCTGTGTTGTTACAGGGACTCCCAGCTGGGAGCAGGAAAAGAAGTGTCAGCAGTTGGGGCTGTGTGGTGTTTCCAGCGTAAACACAGGGGAAAAAAAAGGCTGTAGCGGGAGAGAGAACATGACAGTTTGAATCCCAGGCACTTTCCATGCTATTTTTAAATGCTTTGTAGTGTTTTTGGAAACAAGAGGTCAGCAGCTTGGGCAGGGCTGAATGCAGATGGGTGCTCCTCAGACATTGCTCCACTTGTGTCTCATTTCTGGTGCTCAGCTCCTGGGCTTTTCCAATCTCACAGCATCCACAATCCAGCCTGGATTCCCACCGCACTCATCCACGCAAACCCTGCCGTGGTTCCTTGCTGCTAAAGGAGTCGTAGGAAGGGTGAGGTAGAGCCCCTCTCCGTTTAATGAGCCGTTTTGTGACTCCTTAGAGATGTGCCTGGAGACTAGCAGACTTTCTTGCTTTTCTTCCCTCTCGGTTTGTGTTTCTACCCACTCTTCCTGCCTGCTTTTTGTTGTGCTCCACCACTTAGGCTCTAGGAGAGCTTTTGTTGTGTAGCGTTTGCTTTAACCTTGTCAAACAAGCGAGCGAGCGCTGAAAGGCCAGTTTCCAGCCCAGCATCCTCGACAATGAATTTCTTGTACTGGCTGGGTACAAAACCTATCATTTAATGGATTTAAAACAAACAAAGATGGATTTTTTTTTCCCCTACACTGCACCACAAAAGAAGCACGAACATCTCTGCTCTGTTCCCAAGCAGGGCATAAAGCTCTTCTTGAGCATCAGTGTCTTGAGCTGGGGGAAGGTCTGGAGAACGGGTGTAATGAGGAGCAGCTGAGGGACCTGGGACTGTTTAGCCTGGAGAATAAGAGACTGAAGAGCACCTTATTGCTCTCTACAAATACCTAAAAGGAGGCTGGAGCCAGGTGGGTGCAGGGCTCTTCTCCCAAGTAACAAGTGACAGGATGAGAGGAGATGGCCTCAAGTTGCACCAGGGGAGGGTTAGATGGGATATTGGGAGAAATTTCTTTACTGAGAGAGTGGTGAAGCTCTGGCAGAGGCTGCCCAGGGCAGTGGGGGAGTCTCCATCCCTGGAGGGATTCAAAAAATGTGTAAGGAGGTGCTTCAGGACGTGGCTCAGCAGGCAAGGTGGGGTTGGGCTGACAGTTGGACTGGATGAGCTTAGAGGTCTTTCCCAACCTTAATGATTCTATGATTCCCTACAGTGCTTGAGCAACTGCTTCCTAGAAAGCCCTGTCCCCGTGCCAGGCTGGCACTGTGCTCAGGTAGCTGTCAGAACACAATAATGTGCTGGGTCATAAAGCCATCGCCAGTTGCCGTTACTAAGAACATGCAAGTCGGCAGCAACCATTCCTGACTGCAGTGAGGAGAGGGGAGCCGTGATTCTGCGTCGTTTGTATCCCTGGGAGGGAGGTGGGCACAGGAGTTCCCTCCTTGGCAGCGGGCAGGCAGGTGAAGCTGCTGACAAGCCTTGCCGCTGTCGGTGCCGGTTTGCTGGAAGCAAAGCACATGTGTGCCTGGCAGAGGGCCTGTTCGGAGCATCGGCGAGGCTCCCACGTGTGGAACTGGAAAGGAGAGAACTCGTGGAGACCATAAGGCACGAACAAAGGAGCACGGGGACAGTTGGGGGTTATGTAAAGGCACAAAACGTAAAGCAAGCTTCCCCGTCAACACAGGAAAGCTGGGGAGGGGCTCTGGATCAGGGGGTGCAGGGATGGGATGAGGGGGAAGGGTTTGGAGCTGAAAGAGGGGAGATTGAGATGAGATCTTGGGGAGAAATGTTTTGCTGTGAGGGTGGGGAGGCCCTGGCCCAGGGTGCCCAGAGCAGTGGTGGCTGCCCCGTCCCTGGAGGTGCCCAAGGCCAGGTTGGATGGGGCTTGGAGCCCCCTGACCCAGTGGGAGGTGTCCCTGCCCATGGCAGGGGGTGGCACTGGGTGGGTTTGAGGTCCCTTCCAACCCAACCCATTCCATGATTCCATCAACATGGGGTGCGTGTCCATGTGGGGTTGGACGAGCAGCCCAGTCGTCAGCCTCACGTGGGTAGAAAAGTCCTAAGCTAAGCCCTGTGAGGGTGGGCTGCTCTCCTGTCTGACGGGCCTTCCTGCGGTGTTTCATTTTCCACTCCTGGTGCTCAGAAGTAAAGTAAAGCTCGCTTTTGTGGTCAGTGACACTGTAATTACAGGACAGTTGACATCTGAGTGGCTTCCTGAGCCTCTCCTATCTTGGAGGATCAGTAGGAAGGCAGTGGGGTTTCCCAGACACTCTAAGCTGACCTGCCTGGAGCAGAGCTAGCAGAGAGGCTGGGAGATGTGGGCTCTCTCCCCCTTCTCCAGGTGTCCTTCCTTGTGCAAATTCACTTTCTTACCCTTTTGCTCCCTTTTGGAGAGATGCGGTCTCAGTGCATGTGGGGGAGGGCAGGGTGGGGACCGTTTGCTGGAGAAGCTGATTTACAAAGCAAATGAAGAGCACAGCGCAGCCACCCAGGCTCCTCACGGCGGTGGTCTGGGGTCCGGTCTGGCTCTGTGGAGCGGGGAGTGCTCATGGTGGGTGAATTCCCAGCTACAAACCCATCCCTGTGGGCAGAGCAGGGTTATCTCCAGGAACGTCGGAGTGCTCCGTCAGGGTGCTGAGCTTGGGCCAGGCTCTGCTGCAGCAGCAGGATGGTTTCCATGGACTCGTGTAGATCTTGCTGATGGATGGTGAGCCCAGGAATAGCTGCCGTGGGGGTGAGGGGTGATCTCCAAGGAGGGTTTTCCATCATGCCACCAGCGTCACGTGTGTACGACTGGAAACACTGGAGCCTTCCAGGCTCCTCCAGGCTCCTCTCCCACAACCAGCGCCTGCTGCCAAAGGGATTTATTCTGGTTACACAGCTCACCCAAGTATCTCCCGTGACAGAGAAGAGAACTTGTTCGGTGTTGAGAAATCATTACAAATTACAAGCTCTGTGAGTTTGGGACAAGCGAAGCCCCTAAACGCTGCCTGGTTGAACGCTTTGCTCTGTCTGTGCTCTGTTGTGATAAATAACGGCTGACTTTTCCATCGCCAGGAAATGAATCGTGGTGGAGGCAACCCCAAAGAGGAGCCTCAGCCCAGCTAGGAGCCTTGAGAAGGACGCTGTTGGAGGAGAGACGCCTACTAACTCCACTGGCCCGTAGTCTGTCCTACCCTTACTAACAAATGTCAACAACTAGGTAACGTCCTTCCTCTGTTCTCTCTGCCACTGGCCCAAAGCTTGGGGGTTAAGGTGCACAAATCTTTGGGTTTCCCTACTCTGTGTCTCAAAGGACAAGCTGTGATCCATGGAAAATTAAGTATCCGTTAGCAGAGCCTGGGCAATTTGGGTCTCATTCCAAAACCAGACTGTGGATGAGTAAAACCGGGCAGAGAGGATGGGCTGGTTGAGCCCCCCGTGCCATTTGCCTCTGAATGAGAGATCTAAGTCAGAGCTGTAACTGGGCAACGGGCTGGAAACTGGGAGGGAGCAGGGAGCGGTTTATGTCCTTCCGAAGTTTTGTGATGTGGTCAGAAAGCACCAAGCACAGTTGTCTTTGGATTGATGGAAGGGGCTGCTCCTTGCAGCTGTGAGGCCTTGGAATGGGGAGGAGATGGAAATATCTGGGTGCTGGGAGCTCCCACGTAGCAGGATTGTGACCATTCCTCGTCTGCAGCTGTCAGGGAGTGGGGGTTGTTCCAAAGCACCTCAGGTTTCACCAGGTTTGGGTATGGAGGGTGGCAATGGCCAGCGCCTTGGCCAAGTCAAGCGAAGACCCCGAGCCCTGAGGCACCTGGGCTGTGAAACTTTCCTTCCTGCCTCCTGAAACGCTCGAGTTACATCCCGATGCCCGAGATTGGACTCCTTCTGTCAGCTCAGATATTCCTGGTTACAAAACGCGGGCAGTGCTTGGTTCGGTGCTTTCTCGCAGCAGCTGCACGTTGCGTGGTGAAGTGTTTCCTTTAATTCATTAAGGGACTCACTTTTGATCCGGCGATGTGACCTCCCGCCGCAGGATGCGCTTCCCTAGCGTGAGTCAAGGGAGGAAGAGCTGTGCTGAGGGGAAGACGCTTCTTGTGCTCACATCCCAAATGTTCACATCAGCCATCTATGTCCCTAAAGCTCCAGCTTGGAGATCTCCCATGAAGTGCAAGTAATACAGCGGCCGGGGGAATCCTATGTGTGGGGAAGCTGCCCTCAACTGAGCTCTGAGGAGCTGAGGGATGGGGAAAGACAGCTTCAAGTCAGGCTAAAAGTAATATCACCCCTAATTGTTAGCATCACTCTGCCACACCGGCTGTGCTGCGATGGACCATCAGGTCCACCTGAACATGAGATTGTGGTGTCCTATTTGTGCTTCTGCTTGCAGTATGGCTTTAAACTGGAAGAGGGGAGATTTTTAATGGCTTTAAACTGGAAGGGGGGAGATTTAGACTAGACATTAAGAAGAAATTCTTCACAATGAGGGTGGTGAGACACTGGCCCAGGTTGCCCAGAGACGTTGTGGATGCCCCCTCCCTGGAGGTGTTCAAGGCCAGGTTGGATGGGGCTTTGAGCAGTCTGGGTGGGTGGAAGGGGTCCCTGCCCATGGCAGGGGGTGGGACTGGGTGGGCTTTGAGGTCCCTTCCAACCCAAACCTTTCTGTGATTCTAACCTGGCTGCCCATCCTTGGGTGACCGCGCATGTAAGATCTAGCATAGGCTGTTCTTGCTGCAATGGCCAGGCTGTGGTCTTTGGGGATGTCTGAAGACTGTAGAGGAGGACAGAGAAGCTCTAGAGGAAGGTAGAAACCTCTATCTGCAGTTAAACACCCTCGGGTGCTTTGTTATTGTGCCAAAGGTGTTTTTGCAGACCAAGGTCACTGGTGTGCAGTGAAAGCTGCTGTCCTCGTGCTGCGTGAATGGTGCGCAAGTAGGAAGCATAAACAGCTTTTACATCACAGGGTCATCAACCTTGGGTCCCCCAGCTTCTCAAATGGGCTTTTGAAGAGTGCCAAGGATGCGGAGGGCTCCTGGGGAGCGCCCAGAGATCTTGGAAAAGCAACTTGCAGGAATGATGGAGAGCTTGGGTCATGACTCCTAATAAGAAGAGAGCAGCCTGGACGGTGGGAAGCTGCTGCTCCCTGCTCAGAGCCTTGGGGGAGGGCTACTGTGTCCGTGGGGGCTGGTATCTTGGATCCCCAGAGAGGTGGGGAATAGCAGAAGTGCTGCTGGCGGTGCCTAACGCAACACAAGCGCCAGGAAGTCGATGCTCTTCCCCTCCTTGCTCAGCTTCCCCTCCTGACGGCCCCGTTCGTTTCTCTTGCAGGGAGCAGCCGATCTTCAGCACCAGGGCGCATGTCTTCCAGATCGACCCGGCCACCAAACGGAACTGGATCCCAGCCAGCAAGCACGCCCTGACTGTCTCCTATTTCTACGATGCCACGCGCAATGTGTACCGGATCATCAGCGTGGGGGGCACCAAGGTAGCAGGCGTTTGCTGACTGCAAGTGTAGGGTTTTTCCAGCCAAAACCTGTTCTGGAGTTGATGTTTTTGGGCTCAGATTGGTCGGTTCTCGGCGTGGGCACTCCAGCATCTTCACTGCAGGGAGTGGAAAGTAAAACACTGCCTCCCTGCTCAAGGCTGTTAATAGGTCGTGTTAGACAGTAGAATCCATGCTGATTAAAAATGTGCCTTAGGGTCTGATGCCATCCCTTCCCGTCCCACTCGGTTCTTACCCCCTGAGAATGCAAAATAGAAGCTAAACCCAACCTCTGTAGATACAATGAAATAAAAGGCAGAGGCTGAAGCAGTCTCAGAGGTGACCAGCTCAGTCACTTCCAAAAACCACTATTAACTCTCCCTAAACCATTCTTGAGAGTCATTTTCCTGACTGGTTCTGGAAGACGTCCAATGGCAGAGTTTCACCCTTCCCAGGCAGTTTATTTTGCTGCTCCCCCAACCAGCAGAGTGTTTCGTAACACCCAGTCCTGACTGCTATTTAAGCCTTTTTTTTTTCCCCCCTTACTTGCCATGAAAATGTAGAACATCAGAAAGTTGCTCGGTCCCTGGAGACGCGCTGTCTCCTATCATCTTTTCCAGCAGAGGAGCCCAGTGAAGCTCATGATAATGAGGCTTTTTCCTCCTATTTTCCCCCCATTTTTCTCAAGACAAGATGACTGAGGTTGATTTGTTTCACATAACCAGACTAAGAAAACTTTTAGTTACCAGAACTCTTATAGATTAAAAAACCCGAGGTTTCTACCCCGGTTCCTAGAGGTCAATCCCTGCAGCCCTCGGATCATCTTCGTGGTCTCTTCTGGACCCGCTCCAGCAGATCAGTGTCCTTCAGCTGTTGCCTCTCTCTCTGTAGGCAATCATCAACAGCACCATTACCCCCAACATGACCTTCACAAAGACATCGCAGAAGTTTGGGCAGTGGGCAGACAGCCGAGCCAACACAGTGTACGGGTTGGGTTTTGCTTCGGAGCAACATCTCTCCCAGGTAAGGCTGCAGCTGCTCCCAGAAACCTCATCCTAGCAGGAGGAACGTCCCTGAAACTCCCAAGGGGAGATCAGCCTCTGGAGAAAAGGCTTTAGGAACCTAATGTGACGCTGTTCCCACTGGGCTAAAATCTACTGCAAGCTGCAAAGATGCTGGGAAGAGCTTTAAAGGAATATTTGTGGAGCATCCCAAATTGAATTAGGACCTTCAGGCTCAATTTCTGTCATTGCTATTTAGCCCTGAGTGCCCGAATCAGGGGCAGGGTGGGAAGGGGCTGTTCCCTGGATTTTGTTGTTAGATGAAGAGAAAAAAAGCACGTGGAATGAAGTTGCAAAGGGAGGGGTAACCCCGGCATTAATGCCTTTGTTCTGCCTCTTGGTGTGGCACCGAAGTGACTTTTCCGCTCCCTTTTTAGTTTGCAGAGAAGTTCCAGGAAGTGAAAGAAGCGGCGCGTTTGGCGAGGGAGAAGTCCCAGGATAAAACAGAGCTGACCAATCCTGCCCTGAACATCACATCTCACCAGGTAACGCTCACTGCGGGGCGATGACTGCTAAAGGTGAGGGACAACGTGTTGGCAACTTCTAGCTTGCGTCCCTTGTTCCACTGAGGTTGGAGCTTCACATTTTGGTGGCACCGGTAGCCCTGAGGTCACACTACTGAAACACATGAAATAGACTAAGTGATCAGTGGAGCTCCCGGGACGAGGAGGGGTGGTTTTCAGCTGCAGGAGGGGAGACTGAGATGAGATCTTAGGGAGAAATGTTTTGCTGTGAGGGTGGGGAGGCCCTGGCCCAGGGTGCCCAGAGCAGTGGTGGCTGCCCCATCCCTGGAGGTGCCCAAGGCCAGGCTGGATGGGGCTTGGAGGTTCTGTTTTATTCCACTGTGGAAGAGAAGCTGTACCGTGAGAGCAGAACTCGCTCTCGCCCCTTGGGAGCTCTCTCCCCAAAGGTAGCACTGCACTCCACAGCCAATTTTCTTTCCCCCAGGAGACCGAGCCAGAAAGCTGAAGCCCATCACTGCTCATTCTCACCTGTCTTGCACTTGGGATTGTTACCTTTCTCCCTGTAGAGCTAAACCAGCTCCAGCAGCTGTGGGATGGAGGGGAGGGGCTAGGCTGGGGAGAGCTCAACCTGCTGTTCCCCACGGTGAAGTAGTTCAGTGCTGATGGTGAAGTTGCAATGGGACACGTTCATCTCCCCTAAGCTGCGATGGCAACTTGCACAGAAGGGATGAGGAGGGCAGGAGGTGACGGTTAACCACAGACCAGGGAAATGGCCCTAAGGCTCTATTTTGTCCTTCTGACCTGACTCAGCAGCACTAAAACTGCCAGGATGGGGACCACGCTCACTCTTCCCATCCAGCTGCCTCATCTCTTGGTGGGAGAGCTCGGACACGCAGTGTCCCCTGCGTGTGGGCACGCAGATCTTGTCCTGGCTTTCCTGCCTTCCCAGGGTCTCTCCATTAGCAGAGCTTCAAACATGACTTTCATCCTTGAATAATTGATTGTGTTTCTGTTTGCAAGTGAGCAGAGAGCAGATCTGTCTCCTGCAATTAAATCAGGGCTCCCTCGTTGTCTGCGTCCGCACTGGTTTACTTAGGCTTCACATTTTCAGAGCTGGGGAAATCCCAGGGTAGAAGCTTTCTTCTCTTCTCCGGTGCCTTTTAGGCCAATCTCCGTCCCATTTAGCGTCCCCATCACTGCGTGCGTCACCGTGGATAATGTGAGCAACAAAACTGTGTGGAGCATCCCCAACCGTTATCAGTTTGGGTTGAACTCACAGGGACTCCACACACCAGAACAGAAACTCCTGCCCCTTCCCTGCCTCAGTTTCCCCACCTTGTGGAAAAGGAGAGGCAGGGTTGTGTTCCGCAGGTCTCGCTTCTCTGCCGCTCTCTTGCAGCTGGTGGTTAGTGCATCTCCCGGCCCTATTTATGGATGTCAGCCGACTCCGAAGGCCGGTGGCTGTCCTGACCACAGGCATCCGAGGGCTATTGATCAGCCCCAGCAGGTCACAGCCACCTGGTCCCACAGCCCCCAGCTCAGGATCCCAAAGACTCCTTGCTCAGTCTTTTTATAGCTCAGGTTGCCCTGTGAGTGCCGAGCTTCTTCCCTGCTGTGAGAGGAGACCGTGCAGGCAGGGTCTTGTGGAGGGGCTGGAGGATGTAAAGGCTGCTTTGCCTCCTGCGTATTTATCTCCGCTCTGCTCACAGCTCCCTCCAGCCTGGGAGGATGGGTTGTCTGTCTCTGCTAGCTCAGATGTTCACAGGAGTATGGAGCTGTAGAGAGTCATAGAATGTCCTGAGTTGGAAGGGACCCACAAGATCATCGAGTCCAACTCCTGTCCCTGCACAGGACACCCCAACATTCACACCATGAGGCTGAAGGTGTTGGCCAAAGGCTTCTGGAATATTGTCAGGCTGTGACTGCTTCCCTGGGAGCTGTTCCAGTGCTCCACCACCCGCCGGGGGAAGAACCTTCTAATGTCCAGCCTAACCCTCCCCTGGAGCATCTTCCTGCCATTCCCTGGGGTCCAGAGAGAAGATCTCAGCCTGCTCCTCCTCCTCCCCTTGTGAGGAAGCTGCAGACTGCAGTGAGGTCTCCACTCAGTCTCCTCTCCTCCAGGCTGAACAGACCCAGTGACTTCAGCCACTCCCCCTCTAAACCCTTCCCCACTCCGTGCCCTCCTCTGGACGCTCTCCAGTAGCTTTAAATCCTTTTTACCCTGTGGCCCCAGAGCTCCCCCAGTGCTCAAGGTGGGGCTGCACCCGTGCCGAGCAGAGCGGGACAATCCCCTCTCTCTCCCGGCTGGCGATGCCGTGCTGGATGCCCCTCAGGATGCAATTGGCTCTCTTGGCTGCCAGGGCACACTGTGGGCTCACGATCAACCCCACATCCCTTTCAGGGGCTGTGAGCCTCTTCTCCCACGCCTTTGGGAAGTGAGTGCCACAGCTGTCTGAGCAATAGCCGAGTTTCCCTCCCTTGAGCCTGAGGAAGCCTGTCCTGATGGCACCTGGTGTCTTAATTCAAGGTACAAAAGCTGAACTTGTGGCTGAACCCGGGTCTGCGTTCAGAGTTTATTGTCTTTCTGAGAACCAACAAGAAAATCCTATTAGGAATTCAGCAAATGCCTGGAACGGGCAGCTCGAGCAGCTCGAGGCGCCGTGAGCAGCCGTGGGACTCGGGTTGCCAAGGGGAAGCTGAGGGCCAGAGAATTCCGAGAGGGAGGAGCTGGTGTGTGCAAGCTGCGAGCCCACCTGCTCAGGGTGTCTCTGGGCTGGGATCGCTGCCCCAGCACGGCACGGGGACAGGGCAAGGGAGGACGTGGCAGCAGGGCAGCTGCTGCCTGAGCTGAGCTCTGACCTGCCCATCCAAGAGAAAGCCTTGTGTCCGCACGGCTTCCGAAGTCGTCGCTGTGCTGAGGAGCCGTATGTGGGGATCTCTGCCACCCCTTGTCGTGTAGAAGGCACAGCACTACCTAAGAGTCAGGACTGAAAGCTGGCATTTCTCCCAGGATCCTTTCGGTTGGAAAAGACCTTTGGGATCATCCAAGTCCAACCGTCAGCCAAGCTCGCAAGAGTGCGGGGACGGAGAACCAGCCCTGTGAGTGCTTTGCAGACACCCTGTGGCCACGTGCTCTTCACTGCTGTGTGATAACCACGTCCTCCTCATCCCCAGGTACTTCCCAGCCCCATCATCAGCTCCAATGGGCCAGGAGAAGATAAGCTATTCCGGAGCCAAAGTGCCGACGTGGAGATAACGACGGAGAAGGAGCGGCTGAAGAAGATGCTTTCGGAAGGGTGAGGCTACCAGAGTGCTCTCTGCTTCTGGCTCTTAAACTCTCTATTTTGGCAGGATTTGATGCACGTCCCTGTCATCCCAGTGTTCACAGAGACCCTGAATGACCCGAGTGGCCTCATTCCAAATGGTTTTGACCCGATGCTACTTCTTTAGGTAGCTGAGTGATGCCCCGTGTCCGCTGCTGCTCAAAGCCTCCACCGTACCCATTTTCCCCATTCCCCAGTAGAAAGTTATTCCAGCTTGGAGGTGAAATCCACCTTTCAGGCATGGGAAGGAGAATGCTTTGTGCCAGCATTGAGTTGATGCCAGTTATCTGCAGATCAGTAGTTTGTGATACCAGAAGATGTTCACACTTTTCCAGCTGGCCCGGGGCTGCGTTTGTGTTAATTCCCCTGACAATTCCAGCACCGTCCCTGCTGCTTCCGTTCTTTGTCTCTTCAAAAGCCACTGGGCTGGATTCTGCCCTGGGGTTCCCGTTGAGCTCCCAGCTGAACACTTAGAATATTTTTAAATCAAAAATGAGTGTCTTTTGCTACCAGTCCAGGGTGGTGGGGTTTTATTCAAAGCGAACTCAGATCTAACAAAGATGTAAAAAACGGATTCACAGCCCAAAAAGCTCCTTTCTAGTGGCTGTATCTCCCCCACCCCATTAAGCTCACAGTGGGGTTTCTGCGGTTTCGAGCAAGCACACGTGGCCTCAAAGTCAAATATTATTCAGGGATAAAGGAAAGAGATGCAGATTGAGGGCTGGAAGAAGCATTTAGATTTGAGAAGTGAGATGAAAGCCAAATAAAAAGCAGGGAGCTGCCCAGTGCTTCCAAGAGAGTGGTTGCAGTGCATGTCAGCCCTGGTGGAAGGAACCTTCATGCTGAGACCCTTCACGCTGTCCTGCACGCTTCTCTGTTCTCTCGCACAGTTCGGTGAGCGAGGTCCAGTGGGAGGCCGAATTCTTCAGCCTCCAGGACAACAACAACAAGCTCGTGGCTGCTCTCCACGAAGCCAACGCCAACGTGGACCAGTGGAAGAAGCAGCTGGCTGCTTATCAGGAGGAGACGGAAACGCTGCGGCAGCGGGTGAGCGCGGGAGGGCCCTTGCAGTCAGAGGAAGCCCCGTCCCAGAGCCAGATGGTGCCCTTGACCCCGTTCTCCCATCAGTTTCCGTGGGTGTCAGCAGGAGATGGGATGGAAATCCAGGATGCTGCATGAGCCTGGCAGGGAAAACACGTCAAGGAATAAGGCCGTGTAACTGGGGAGCTCCTGTTTTCTGCAGAGCAAGTTGGGGCTGAATTGAGTCCCCGAGGATGAAGGGAGGAAACCAGAGCACAAAGTCAAAGAATACCGGCTTCCCTTTGGATTTTCTGGGGGCAATTCCCAGCTGCCACCAATACTGAGCACGGCCCGTGCCCACCCTGAGCATCAGGGTGATGTGGCTGCTGACAGGCAGGATGAAGATTGCTCTGTCTGCTATAATTAGCTCAAATCCAAGCTGCAACATCATGAAACCCGGGTGATGCAGGACAACCCAGCCCTTGTTGGCTTGGAATAACGGGATCTTTTGACCTACTTTGTGTCAGAGAGGTCATGGATCAACTGAGGAGGAGTGACAGTCACACGGCTGGGTTTGTCGGGAGGGAAGAGCTGTGGGGTGCTTGGAAAAGGGTTTTAGGACAGTTGTGGTTTGGCTGGGAAAGGACTCAAGCCCTGGAGAAGAAGGCATAAAGCCATTTCGCTTTGAGACAGCTCATTCAAAAGACAGCAGGGATTTATAGCAATTAACGGCTGTTGCCACTTGCTGGCTGTTGTGTGGCCGGTCTGTGCCGCAAACAGCCGTCCCGCAGGACTCGCTGTGCCCGTTGTTAATTCCCAGTGCTGGAGTTGGGCAGGAAAAGAGCTGCATGGAACCGATTTTCTCCTCTGCAGCAGGAGCCTGCTCTGAGTACAGCAGAGATTTGGGGTGTGCGAGTGTGTGGGTGGGTTTGGGGCTGGCTGGGATGGGCTGCTGCTCCCCTGTTGTCGCTCTGTGCGGATTTGGCTGCTGCAGAGCTTCTCATGAGCTTTTAAAAATGATCCTCTTCAGCAAAAATCTAAGCCACTGGGCTCAAGTAAGCTGAAAGAGGGCAGATTGCCATGAGATCTTAGAAAGAAAAATTTGAATGTGAGGCTGGTGAGACGCTGGCCCAGGGTGCCCAGAGCAGTGGTGGCTGCCCCATCCCTGGAGGTGCCCAAGGCCAGGTTGGATGGGGCTTGGAGCCCCCTGATCCAGTGGGAGGTGTCCCTGCCCATGGCAGGGGGTGGCACTGGATGGGCTTGGAGGTCCCTTCCAACCCAAACCATTCCACGATTCTATGCAAACGGAGCTGGCTGGGGCCCCCACTCTGCTTGTGGTCTCATATATTTGATGTCCACCAGGCAGGTGTTGCTGGAAGTGCGAGGCTGCAGGAGAAAAGCAGAGGCAGAGTCTCTGGACCGAGTTTCGCCACAGTGCGCTTGTGTGTGCGATGTAGGCAGAGCAGAAGGAGAGAATCCTTCCCTAACAGCCCCAGGGTGGGAGCTGCTCTCCTGCTGAAAGCCCAGTTGGGTCTGTAAGGGAGCCAAAACGCATCAGAGAACGACTGTGGGTGCTGAGGTGTCAGGACGTTGCTGTGTCTCTGAGTGTGTCTCCTCTGTGCTTGCATCCATGTAGGTGGCAGAACTGGAGTCACAGGGAGCTCACGATTCCTCCAGCGAGAACAACAAGGAGGAGCTGAGCCAAACCCTGGAGGAGCTGGAACTCCTGGTCAAGGCTAAGGATGAGGTAAGAGCCCGCAAAGCAGAGCAGAGCCTGGAGCTGGGTGGCCTCTCGGCCACCAACACCCTGCCTGTGTGACACCACAGCCCCTCGCGCTGGTGCTGCCTCTGCGAGCCAGGACCCTCTGCAGCCCCCTCCGTGCTCTCCCTCCCCGGGGAAGCAAAGCTGAGGGAGAGCAAAGTGGGGGGATTTTCCCATGCAGATAGCCTCGAGGGGAGAACCTCGCTGCACAAACAGGGCTGTGTCTTCCCTCAGCCCCTCTCAGCCCTCGGCAGCTGCGTCAGCCGCTGGCGTGGTAATTGCTTCTCGTTTTCGCTGCATGTAAATGAATGATTTAAAGCAGAGTTTTAATGACAGAGGCTGTGAAGGAGAGGAGATGTGGGAAAGGGAAGAGGAGGAGCAGGTGCTGAGCTCTCCTCTCTGGAGGCCAAGGATAGGAACCAAGGGAATGGCTGAAGGTGCTCCAGGGGAGGGTAAGGGTGGGCAGTAGGAGGTTTTTCACCCAGAGGGTGCTGGAGCACTGGAACAGCTCCCAGGGAAGCAGTCGTGGCACCAAGTCGGATAATATCCCAGAAGTGTGAGTGTAGGGGTTGTCCTGTGCAGGGACAGGAATTGAACTCGATGATCCTTGTGGGTCCCTTCCAGCTCAGCACACTGAGACACGAGCGGCTCTGACGCCATCCTCTTCCTCCTTGTGTTTCAGGAGATTCAGATGCTGAAGAGCCAAAAGTGTGGCCGATGGGAAGCAGAGGGCGAGCGCGAGGAGACGCTGCAGAAGCTGCAGGTGAGGATGGCAGATCTGGGTCACCTCTGCACTCGGAGCAGAGGGATCCATCCCCGTTTCTCCTTTGAGCCAGAGTGGGGTCTGCAAAGCTGCTGTGCCCATCTCTGCCTTCTCCCACCCTCCCTGTATCCCTCAAAGACGGGTTATGGGGCACAGGCAGCAGGCAGGAGCAGACCCAGACTGTCTCCTAGCACTTGCGGTGGCCTCTGATGTAGGACCGGAGCAGGACGGGCGATGTCCTGTGGTCTCCATCTCTGCAAGTGCTGCTGAGCCTGCTGGATGGCCAGGGATGGCCGGGGAGCGGAGCTCTGCCTGCGCCAGGCTGGCAGGAGGGATGCAAGCTGCTCTGTGCCCCGGGGCAAGAGCACAGATGGAAGCACGATCTGTTGTGCAGTCTCTGGGGGTAACGCCTGTCTCTGTTTACCTCCGAGCTCGTGAACGAGGGGAGCTGCTGCAGGGCTCACCCCCAAACACGGGTGCTGGATTCAGGACAGAATAGTATCTCCAACCCTGTCCTGGGCTGCACCCAGAGCAGAGGGACCGGCAGGCACAGGGAGGGGGTTCTGCCCCTCTGCTCCGCTCTGGGGAGACCCCACCTGGAGCCCTGGGTCCAGGTCTGGAGTCCTGAGCACAGGAAGGACCTGGAGCTGTTGGAGCGAGGCCAGAGGAGGCCGCGGAGATGATGCAAGGGCTGGAGCAGCTCCTGTGTGAGGCCAGGCTGGGAGAGTTGGGGTTGTTCAGCTGGAGAGGAGAAGGCTCTGGGGAGACCTTAGAGCAGCTCCCAGTGTTGAAAGGGGCTCCGGGAAAGCTGGGGAGGGGCTCTGGATCAGGGGGTGCAGGGATGGGATGAGGGGAAGGGTTTTGAGCTGAAAGTGGGGAGATTGAGGTGAGATTTTGGGGAGAAATGTTTTGCTGTGAGGGTGGGGAGGCCCTGGCCCAGGGTGCCCAGAGCAGTGGTGGCTGCCCCATCCCTGGAGGTGCCCAAGGCCAGGTTGGATGGGGCTTGGAGCCCCCTGACCCAGTGGGAGGTGTCCCTGCCCCTGGCAGGGGGTGGCACTGGCTGGGTTTGAGGTCCCTTCCACCCCAACCCATCCCACGGCTCGATGGTGGCCGTGAGGAGATGTGCATTTATAGCACTTTTGCAAACTGTGGGCAGATCCCTGGGTTTGGGGAACGTTCTCACATCCGTGTGCGTGCTGGGCTGCAGCGCCTCAAGACAGAGAGGTCCTTTGCCAGAAGAACTGGTGGAGACCAGGCTGGCTGGGTGTGGGCAGCCGGGTGCTGGGGCGCTGGCGGGGCTGGTTCGTGGAGATAAGGGTGGTGGTCTCTGAGCAGCGAGTATCAGCGCCGGGACAGCCACCTCACGGCGCTCGTGTCCTTCGGCAGGAACTGGAGACTCGCAACGCAGAACTGGAGCGACGCCTTCACCTCGCCGAGCAGACGCTGGCGGAGACCTTGGCCGAGAGGGAGAAGATCCAAAACGAGGTCACCAAGGTGGCAGAGATCATGGATGTGAAGATATTTGAGCTCAGCGAGATCCGGCAGGGACTGGCCAAGCTGGTAGAGAGCAACTGAGCAGCGGCGTGCTCGGAGGAGGCACCTCCGGAGGAGGGGAGCCCGAGCTGGGACTGGTCACTGACCGCAAATACGGTCATGGAACAGCCTCAAGGTCTGTTCAGGCAGGACACCAACGTACCAGCAGCTGCCTGGATAGCGTGGAGACCAGCCATAGCCACGTCCTGCCCACGGAACACCCAGACAGGGGGCAGAGAGGACCTGAGCTCCTGAATCCTCTGCAGGGAACATCCACAAGTCACAGCCAGAGCTCTCTGGACCCTGCCCTGGCCGTGGCACGGTCCAGAGGCAGCAGCTGTCCCTATGCTGCCTTCCCGGCCTCCCTGCTGTGTTTCCAAGGTTTTTACTCTTTTCTAGGGGAAGGGGCTGAGCAGCCTTCGCCTTTTTTTTCAGTAGTTTTGTAGGAAACCACTTGCCTTTTGCAAAGAAGCCGCCTGTTTCCCCACCTAGGGAGGAAAGGAGGTAGAAGTCCCAGCACTCTGAGGTCCACGGTTGCTCCTTTTCCTCTTCCCCAACCACACTGTGTCTTCCTAACGGGCTCCAGTAAACACTGGTCACTGTCAGGAGCTTCCAGACGTAGCAGAGAAGGAAGGGAGTTTGCCTGCCCCAATCTCATCCTCCAGAAAAAGCACTGCAGGTTTTGAAGCTCTTATTAGATTAACACAGTGGGATTTATTGACTTATTAGAACTTTCAGCTGAGAAGAGTAGAGGCTTGGTTGGGAAGGGGGCATTTGAGAAACGGGCCATCCCCAAAGGGACGGCCACCAGACTGCCAGATTGGCACCTCTCCTGGCCTCTGAGGGCTGCAGTTCATTCAAATTAAATGCAGCAAAGCGCAGTTGCTCTTTGTTTCTCTTTTTTTTTTCCCCTTGGGAAACAGTGCCCAGGGACGTCCTGCTCCGTGTCAGCCCAGCAGTGCTCCTCCTGAAGGGCGCGCGTCCCAGCTTGCCGTGCTTGGCCAGGTTACACGAGAGCTGGAGGCGTTTGGAGCGTGCTGGGACCAGCGCCCTGTGGAAACTCTGTGTGTGAGTTATCATAGATGTCCCAGGCCAGGTTGGATGGGGCTTGGAGCCCCCTGACCCAGTGGGAGGTGTCCCTGCCCATGGCAGGGGGTGGCACTGGGTGGGCTTTGAGGTCCCTTCCGACCCAAACCATTCTGTGATTCTGTGTAGGAATAGGAATGGAGCAAGGCTCGAGGGAGGCACTGCAGAGACCTGGTGTGCCATGTGCCCCCGGTGCCCGCTGCACCCCCGTAGTTCCCTAGGAGCATGCTGAGCCCTGCGCTGAATGACGAAGCAGAAGGAGTTCGTAACCTCACAGGAATGTGGCTGGATTTGGATTTGGATTTGGTGCTTGGGTTGTGCCCTCTTTGCTGCTACAAGGCAGGCAGAGACAGCAGGAATCCTGGGGATGGTTCCCAGCTCTGCAGAAGCTCCGGTACTTCGCAAGCGCTGCCCGCTCAGAGCCTTGGCACAGCGCGGCTCCTCAGAGCCTGCCTCTCCTTCCCCTCACCTGGTGACCACGAGAGGAACCCCCAGCTTCCCGCGCTGCCTGCGAGTCCAGGCAGGACAAGGTCTGGCACCTTGGGGTCCTGCTGGTGGCTGAGCTGGGCTGTGTCTGGGCAAAGCTCTTCTCTCTCCCAGGGGTGATGAGCAAACACTGAGATTTCCAGCCCTGCAGAGCCAGGGAGGGGCTTTCCTCATTTGGGATTGGGGGTTCTTTTGGTTGATCTTACTTTTCTTTCCTTTGCATGAGGTGTTCTCACGACTGTACGGGGCTGGAGCCACTCCAGGAATATTCTGGAGCCACTGTAGGAATCTTTGTTCCAGGATATTTAAGAAGGGAAGGAAGGAACTGGTTGGCAAAGCCCCCCGTTTTCAGGGCCTCGTTTGCCACTCCGTGCCAGTGTTGATGTTTGATTCCCACAGGAGCAGCCTTTTGAAATAGAGATCAGCTTCCCAAACGTGTTTGGTTTGCATCTCCGTCGCTGTAGCACAGGGAGGAGGGTGGGATTTGGGAGTGTGGGAGGAAGGAAGTTGGGCAAAGGTTTCTTCTCTTCTATCCTCACGTGGCTGCAACGCGCGCGGCGGAGCCGCGTGTGGATCCCTGAGTTCTGGCAGTGCCCGTTCCGTAGCGCCTCGTCCTGTCCCGAGCCCGCGGTGTGTTGCTCAGTGACGGGGGCTCACCTGCCCCACGTGTGCCACGCAAGGGAGTCCACGCTCCCACCATTCCCAAGGAGTGGGAAGGAGAAGCTGAGTCAATCTCTCCTCTTCCAGCTTAAAACCGTCCCCCCTCATCCTATCCCTGAGCCAGAGCCCCTCCCCAGCTTTCCTGGAGCCCTTTTCAGCACTGGGAGCTGCTCTAAGGTCTCCCCAGAGCCTTCTCCTCTCCAGGCTGAACAACCCCAATTCTCACCCTCCTTCTGCAGCTGGAAAAAATGTCACCCATTCAGTGGGTGTTCCAAACCGCCTGTTCTTTGACTACAGACGGTGCTGTGAGCCTGTTGAAGCTGCCCCGTCCCGGGCAGGATGCTGGTTCCCTGCCCACCTTGGGGCAAGCAGTGCTTTGGTGGCACCTGCCGTGCTTCGCTGTCGCAGTCCCGGCTGAGCCCCTTCTCTCTCCCGTTGCCAGGGACCGAGGCCGTTTTCCTTCCCCCTGCTCCCCACGGGTGCTGCCGGCAGTTCTCCTCTTCGCCAGAACCATCTGAATTGTGGCTTTTTGATGGGCTCTGTCCCGCGCTCGGCATTTGTTCAAGTCCTTTATTGCGGGCTCGCGGCACGCTGTGACGGATGGTTCTGGGAGGCTCTTCCCCTCTTCTGAACTAATGAAAACCCATTCATCACCCGCTCTTCCCACCAGTGCCCTGAATCTGCCGCTAGAAGAGAGCCAGCCCTGCTGCAGCTGCCAAAGCTCTGCCTCTGCCCCGCTCCAGCGAGCAGCTGAAAAGGGCTTGGATTGTGTTTCGGATATAACAGCCCCTCCACTTCCCCGCCCTCGCCCCTTCCCCATTTGTGCTCCTCGTGCTTCAAAAGGAGAAAATCCTGTGTTACAAAAGCTGGCACCGGAGGGCGAGGCTGCAGTTTTCTCTTTGCTTCTGCCTCCCCGTAACAATTAGCGTCGGCAGCTCACGAAGAGCGGCGCCCTCGCTGCAGATGCGCGGATTGCAGGTGCCTGGAGAGACCCAATTCCGCTGGCAAATGAGGGTCTTAATTATTCATGGGAAACCCAGACAGAACATGAATAAAGGGAACGGGGGGAGAAAGGTTCACGGATGAGATTGGGAGGAACGAGATGGGCAGCAGCAAGGTGAGCTCCTCTGCTCCAGACCTGAGACAGGGTCTCAGCAGGAGGAACTGGAGCTTTGCTGTTACCGAACCTCAGAGATCTGAGAGAGCCCAAGACCGGGATTCCGGGATGAAAAGGTGTGGAAATGCAGTCCAGACCTAGAGCGAACCCGGCAGCCGGAGCGGCCGACCACCACGAGCCCCCGGCTCGCTCTGCGAACTCCCTGGGCTTTGAGTCCTCCTCCACACAGCGGGACATTGCCCTCCCTGGAGAGCTGTCCCACTCCAGTTCCTGGTGATCCCCAGGGTGCCTGGAGAGCAGAGAGAAGAAAAGGTGAACGCAGCCCGGGCTGGTGGATGCCCTGAGTGATTTCAAACAAGAGGTAAAATGCCATTTTCCTTCCCCAAAAGAGCCTCCCGGTAGCTGGGTTGCGTTGTTAGCAGCCTCACATCAAAGTTACTGAACAGCTTCTCTTTGACAGCTGCATCTTCGTGAGAGGGCACTGAAGTTCTTGATGGCAGGAAGCAAGCAGGCACTTTGTTTTACATCTCCAAATGACCTGACCTGGGGGGGGGGGGTGGGGGGGGTGGAATTTGTAATTAAATAGCACCGTTAATGAAAAACGGGTGACCTGAGCCTTTAGAGCTGCTGCGCCGGGGCTGCAGAGATCAGCTGCTCCCCGGCTCTGAGGATGGGTTATTTTTAGTTCAGAAATGGTCTGTTTACACTTGACAGCCCCGGCAAGCGTAGCCGGAGTGCAACACCCCAGACACAGGCTCGAGCCGGGAGACGGTTGTCCTTGTGCGCCAGCGAAGGCAATGAAACGCGTGTTTCGGAAAAATGTCACACACACGTAATAAAGCGCCGACCAAAAAATCCAGGGAGTTTCACAATCCCCTTTCCCAGAGTAATTTATAATTATTATCATTATTAGATTGTGGTGTGTGAGGGCAGGTTTTGCTCTGAGGGAAGAGAACACGAGAGGAGGCTGTGGGGAGACCTTAGAGCAGCTCCCAGGGCTGAAAGGGGCTCCAGGAAAGCTGGGGAGGGGCTCTGGATCAGGGAGTGCAGGGATGGGATGAGGGGAAGAGTTTGAGCTCAAAGAGGGGACAATTGAGATGAGATCTTGGGAAGGAATGTTTTGCTGTGAGGGTGGGGGGGGCCCTGGCCCAGGGTGCCCAGAGCAGCGGTGGCTGCCCCATCCCTGGAGGTGCCCAAGGCCAGGTTGGATGGGGCTTGGAGCCCCCTGACCCAGTGGGAGGTGTCCCTGCCCATGGCAGGGGGTGGCACTGGGTGGGCATTGAGGTCCCTTCCACCCCACCCATTCTGTGACAGCTCTGACGGAGTGTTGCAGGGTTCAGGGTCAGGCCCTGCCCTGCCAGGAAAGGAGCGCTGACTGGGGGGGTGATGCCAGCTTGGAGGGGAAAAGGCCATTCCTGGTAGAAAAGCTTGTGAAGGAGCTTTTTAAGGCTTTCAAACAGCTGATTTTGTGTTTGCAAAGAACATCCCAAAGGTAAGGCAGCAGGTGACGCAGTGCAGGTGGCTGGGGAGGTTTCGGCCAGCAGGCAGAACCGCACGGAGCTACAGCCGTGTGAAACGCTGATGGAGATGGACGCGCGCAGCCCCTGCCAGGGCAGCGCTGGAAACGGCTGCACCTGCAGCAGCAAGGCTGGACCACGAGCTCCAATGCAGCACTGCTGCGGCAGCAGAGCCGAACCGAAAGCCCGGCCCGCAGGGTTTCATTGCAGCCGCCTTTTCTTCACCGCAGGCACCCAGGGCTCTCCTGGCCGATGCAGCACCCGTAGGTGCCAGGTCCTGCCAGGTCACCAAACGTCTCCCCCCTTCCCTATTCCCCCGCTCACCCAAAGCACCAGGGGGGAGGATTAATCAAACACTCTGTTATCTCACGTAGGGGGATCCCAACCTCTTCCTTCTCCCTGAGACACTCCGGGGAAGCTCTCCTGCTGGGTGTCTGTTCCTCCCTGAGATGGGGGGGAAATGCTCCAGGAACAGGCAAACATTTCCTTAACTGCACACAAACAGCCACGGAATCACCCCCCGAGGTGGGGAGCGGAGCAGCGTGTGCTTCCCGAGCCCCTCGGAGCAGCGAGGCTGGGTGATGGTTTCACACCCAGAGGAGGTGGGAGGGTGGGGAGGGCTGGCAGGGATGCAGGATTGCCCCCTCGCGCACAGCCCCCGCGCCAGCGTGGTGCTCAGCAGCCGCACGCGAGAGAGGGCAGCAATCCAAGATGCTGAATGGAGAGGTTTCCATGGCAACCCAGCCAGGGAAACCCCCCCAGAGCTGGGGCTGATGGAGAGAGTGGAGCGTGTGGAAGGCTCGTGCAGCGATGGGTGTTCTCCAACACATCGGGATGTGGGAGCGCAGCCGCGCTCCGGCCATGTCTTGCACAGCACAGACAGGGGAGCGCGCGCGCCGGGGGTCCCAGCCCGGCACACACAGCAGGGTGGGGTTGCAGCCACAGCACAATCTGTGGAGAGAAGGAAGTCCTTACATTCCTAGGGGATCCCAACAGTTTTTGGCCATACTTTGAACCCCCAGAACGGAATATCCTACCCAGGGGCCAGCGCTGACAGCACCTGCACCAACACCCCCACCGGCCTTTGCCCTGGGCACGATGGAAATCCCGCAGCTGGGAATTGAAGGCATCTCTCTGCATCCCACGCTGCCCAACAACCTCTTTTTCGACTCAGCCACTCCCAGGCTGATGATCTGAATCAAGAACATCTCGTCAGCGCTACAGCGAGCTGTTCTTTCCAGCACGTGTCCCACCCTCACGCAGAAGGCTGCTCAAGACAGACAAGGGGCGCATTAAAAGGAATTCTGAATAAAGCTTCAAGACAAGAGCCTTGATCAAAGCCCGCACGTCACAAAGTGCTGGAAGGAGACAAACTGAGAAACCCCCGCCAGGCTGGAGCAAAGAGACTGCAGACAGCGCGTTATGAAGCGTCTGCGGGAGGGAGGGCATCAACTGGCACTCAAAGGCACCATCAGCACCCTCCCCAGGAAGGCAGGAGCTGCCTGGCCCCGAGAGGACGGCTTTTTTAATGCAGAGCTAACAGGTTTGCTCCACAAATTAGCATTCACCAGGCTGTCGAAGCATTTAGTATTCTGAAAGCACCAGGCTGATACAAACCCATCGCCGCTGCCGCAGCAGCTGCCAGCGGTGACAGCGAGCTGCGCTCCGAGTGCCTTTCCCTTCCTGGAGGGCACCCAAGAGGACAAAGCCATGAGGGAACGCATTGAGGCATCTCCCAAACCCTCTGTACCGCACCCGGCTCACCCGCAGCCCCCCCAGTCCAGTGGCCGCAAGGCTTTACCCAACGGAAAAGCAGCTTCCCTCTGCACAGACCCCACCGGGGTCAGGGAACGGCATCCCAGGGATCGCGCGCTCCCAGGAAAGCCAAGCTCCAGCTCCACCGAGGCACTGAGGGAGGCAGCGCCAGTTCCACCCTCACCCAACTCATCCCCTGGAACAAAAAAAATGATTTTACCTCCCAGCTGCCAATGCAGGCGCTGCTCCCGCTCCGGAGATCCCACAACTCCCCCGTGTGTTGGAGAAGGTCAAACACCCAGGCCCGTGTTGCAATGAATATTTATTTGGGCACTGACCCTTGGAACTATTTTTAAGCCAGAGGACAGAAATAACCCATCTCCAGTCATAGAAAGCTCTCAAGAGTAAAGAAGGCACCAAGGATCGAACCTGAAATCAGAACAGGGTTGGCCTGAGCTGCTCTGGGAGTTTAAGCTCCATAGGGAAACACAACGGTTTCTTGGGAGAGCTGAGGCTCCTCCAGCTGAACCGACCTCCTGCTCCAAACACACAGGAGGCAAATCTTCCCAGGAACCTGCCGAGTGGACCGAACACAAACCATGCTGTTCGTGCTCAGATGGTACAAGAGTGAGCAATCTGGCTCCTGGTGCGGCTCTTCTCTGCCAGAAATGGTCTTTGAACAGATTGACCACCTGGGAAAAGAGTCCCCAGCAGCTCCAAAGCAGGACTCCGCTCTCGCCAAGGCTGGAGCCTGAGCCAAGGCCGACAACCACAGGCACGAGTGTCACTTCAGGGCATAAAGCAGCACCATCCCAAGAAGACCCCAGGAGCAACCACACAATGCAGCCTCCCCACCTCCTCCAGGGTTGTTTCCTCTTGGAAAACCCTGGGCTGCGGCACGGACAGGGCTGAGCTCATTTTGTCGCAGTAGTTTTAGGTTCTGGCTCAGGGGAGGATCCATTGCTACAAACAAAGCGTGAGCAGCACCAGCCCTGGAAAGGGAAAGAGCAACGACAGAACGAAAGGGGAAGAGAGAAGGGGTCTTTATTTCCCTTCACATCACCAAGAATTCAGGTCTGGCCTCTCATCTGCTGGAGGAAGGAAACATCCTCTTGATTCCAGGAGCCTGACCCAGCCTGCCAGGAAGGGTCCAAGCCAGCAGCATCGTGCAGGAAGGAAAACCAGCAGAGACTGCTTCTCAAAGCAGCCCTTCTCCCCTCACCCACTGTCCTCACGCCCTCCAACACTGACGGCAGAAGTGTCCACGTTAAAAAGGGTTTGATCCCAGTATTCCCAAAGCAGCAGCAATGTCAGGGCAGCCTGAGGGTGTTATTTCTCCTCCGTAGCACGCGCTCTGTTCCGCCGCTCCATCTTCTTCTGCAGTTTCCTCTTCAGCTGCAGCTGCTTTTTCCTCTGAAGGAGCTGCTGCACCTTCTCACGGCACTTCTTGTTTTTCTTCTTGATCTTGGCCAGCTCTGCCTTCCTCTTTGCCTCCAGATCTGGATCCTGCAGTGTCAAATGCCAGGGCACTAGTCAGGTGCCCAGGGACAGTGCCAGCCCCTCTCCCTTCCCTAGTTCCTAGGGTCGGTGCCCACACTGCCTGTGACCGAGCAGGCTGGAAAAGTCACACACTTATCTGCTGCACTTCTTACTTTCAGTCACCCTTTAATATAAAACTTCACCCCCCTGAGGGGTGGGAACACCCCAGCAGTGAGGGAGGAACTGTCGTTCCTTTTCCGCGCCGAGGGCACTGCACGAGCTACTGAGCAAAGTCACAGAACCTCGGAATGGTCTGGGTTCTAGGGGACCTTAACGATCACCCAGCTCCAACCCCTCAAAGGCAGGAGGAACCCTTTCCACTAGAGTCGTTCGTACAACAGCAGCTCTCACCTTCCCTTCGAGGATCATTTGTTTCCGCTTATTTATTTCCTTCTTCTCATCAAAATCCATTCCCTCCAGTTCCTGTCAAAGCAAAACCAGAGCAGGGCAATCAGGACCCAAGGACGGAGTCGGACAGGGGCAGAAGCCACACGGCTCCGAAGAGCTGGCACAACCCCACCAGGGTGCACACACGTGGTAGCCCCAGCCCTTCCTCCCAAAGCACCAGCCTCGACACCCAACAGCACAAAAACGCTCAAAAAAAGTGCAATAATAGAGCAAACCTAGGGAAAGGAACTACAGCCACCCTGCCCCCCACCCCCATCCAAGTGCTTCCACTGGAAAAAGGAACATAAATTCTGATTTATGTGCTCAGGAGCAAAGCTGTGTAAGCAGAGCCAGGTGTCAGAGCGCAGTGAATCTCCTGGTTCCACCCAGCTGCCCGCTCCTCGGGGCGGAGGGGCTTTGCGTTTGCACACTTACAATCTCACACTCCCTCCTGGTGACGTTCACTTGGGTGATGATGTCAAGCACAGCCTGCTCCTCCACAGAGAACTCCTGCAGCTTCAGGTCTAGATCAAGGTGAGATGTTTCCAGCCCGTGGTTGGTTACAAAACCCAAGGGCAGACTCTCAGCTAGTAAAAACCCCCCAAACTCCACCGATTACCACTGGAATTGCTGTCACACGCTACGATCACCGACTTCTACAGCCTACAACAAAGGATCAACAACGCCACCTTCCCACACAATTCCTCACGGCACAAGATGTTGTATTTAGTAGCTGTGCTTCCTAAAAATCAGAATATAAAGCCCAAACCAAAGCAGCCTCTTCTTTTTGTCCCCTCAGCGTACGCAGTAGCAAGGAATTAAGGAAGAAGCCGTCTGCTTTAGTCAGAAGGTTACAGAGAGCAACAGCAGGAAGACAAACACATCCCTGCCTGGCACACTCAGGAGCAAACCCAAAGCTGACGGAGATTCCAGGGTTCCTGCTCTTCTCCGAGCCTTGGCCACGCAGGGAAGAGAAACCCGAGGTTCTCATCACGCGCTGAAATCAGGGCTGCAAGTACCACAAGCACGAAGGAACAGGCACGATCCCACATTTTAGCAGCATTAACGGTGCTCTACTCACTGATTTCCTCCTCGATGGCGTGTACGAGGTGGATGTCGTACTGCGTCACCAGCGTAATCGCTATTCCTTTCCGACCTGCAGGATGAAAACACGGCGCTAGATCAATCCTGACACGCAGAGGGAGACGGAGCCAGATCCCACCCGTCCCCATGAGCCAGCCCAGCACATCGGGGTGACAAAGGTGCTCAGAGGGGGTTTTATGGCTCTGAAAAATCAGGGAGCTGAGTTTTAACACAAGTCAGGGTGAGCCATCGTTGCGATCTGAAGGCAGGACGTCGAGCCGGTGACCTGAGCACGTCTGGCACTGAAGGAAAAGGCTGCTCTGTGCCTGCTGCGAAGCCTCCCTGCACCCACTGAGGGCCCAGTCCCAGCACCAGGATCCCAGTTCAGCACTGGGATTCCAGTTCAGCCAGCAACCAGCCCCCAGCTGGCCCTGCTCACCCGCACGCGCTGTCCGGCCAACACGGTGAATGTAGATTTTCGGCAGGCCAGGAGTGTTGTGGTTGATGACAACTTGTACCGTAGGAATGTCCAACCCTCTGGAACACGGGAAGAGAAGAGAAGCTGAGAAACAGTGTTTTAATAAACAGGTTTCAAGCTCCTGTCCTCTGCTTTCTCCAAGAGCCCCATATTCTCATTCTTCAGTGGCTCAGGCTGACTTTAGGCCAAAGCTCTCCAAAGGCCACGTCACCTCGAGCCCTGTCACTCCCTCCCAGACCCAGAGAACACCGTGAGCCTCACAGAAATCCTTCTCCTGCTCAAACACATCCCCTTGCTGCAGCAAAACAAGCCCAGACCAGGGCTGCGTCACACACAGCCCAGCAACGCTCCACGCTGGACGTGAACAACCCTGTCCCACCCAAGCGGGTAGGAATTTAAAGCTCTGCTCTTGCTTAACCCACCCCAATCCCCACAGTGGTTCTGGTGCTTAAAAGGCAGCAGAAGACCTTTGGCAAGGGACCGTGTTTTCCCTTACCTGGCAGCAACATCAGTGGCAATGAGAATCTTAAAGATGCTGGACTTGAACTTGGCTAAAGCCGCGAAGCGTTGTCGCTGTGAAGAGACGAGGAGGGACGTGGGGACCCAGAGGAGCCGCAGGGCTCGCAGAGGGCTGGCTCAGGGACGCAGCTGGAAGCCACCACCTCCCAGACCTGTCCATCACTCACCTGTTTCATCATGGAATGCAGAGCTACAGAAGGGAAGCTGTATTTCCTCAGCATCATGTTCAGGACCTGGCAGTCCCTCGAAAGGAAAAACAAAGACAGGATATATCAGGGGAGCGTAAAGCTGAGGGATGAAGCCACCTCTGTCCCAGTCCAGGAGCTCTCACACTGCAACCACACCGTGTGGTCGGGTTCCGAAGCGTTCTGGGAAAGCGAGGGGATGGGACAGCCACTCCACACTCGCTCACCCCAGGAAGGGACCACATTCCCACCTGGACTTGGGGGAACTGGGGACTGTTGAGCCTGGAGGAGGCTGAGGGGCAACCCCATCGCGAGGTGGGTGCTGGGCTCTTCTCCCAAGTGACAAGCGATGGGATGAGAGGAAACAGCCTCAAGTTGTGCCAGGGGAGGTTTAGGTTGGATATGAGGAAAAATTTCTTCACCAAGAGGGTTCTCAAGGACTGGCACTGGCTGCCCAGGGCAGTGGTGGAGTCCCCATCCCTGCAGGGCGTTCGAAAAACGTGCAGATGTGGCACTTTCGGACATGGCAGGGACATTGGTTTGTGGTGGTGGTTGGACTCAATGGTTGTGGAGGTCTTTTCCAACCTTAACCCTTCCATGAACGTCACCAGCTCCACAGCAAAATCCCAGTCACCTGAACCACAGACAGGAAGCAAATCCCATCCCAGCCTCCCACCCAGCGCAGGGGGGGATCTGGAATCTGAACTGGAAGCACAAAGGCACGTCTACGTTAGGAGGAACCACGAGGAGCAACGGCACCCACTTGCAGGTTTTGGTAAAGATAATGATAGACCAGTCTTCGTGCTCATCCTGGAAGGTCTGGATTAAGTGGACAAGGTAGGCGTCCTTGATGGCTTCAGGTACGAGCAGGTAGCGCTGGTCCAGCTCATCCACGGTTCTCACCCTGTGGAGGGGAAGGGAAAGCACTGGGAAGCATTGATTCGGCAATGGAAGGCAGAGAGAAGGGGGGGGACGCGCACGAGAAGAGGGGGGGAAAACGGGGGGGGAACATGAGAGGAGAGGGGGAAAGGAGGGGACGTGAAGAGAGGGGAAACAGGACTTTCCACCCGCTCGGAGGAGCGGCTGAGGACATACTCAGCCACAGCCTCCCAGAAGAAGGGCCTGTTCTTGGCCAAGCTCTTCAACTCCTTCAGTGTGTCAGTCAGCGTCGCGCTGAACAGCAGCGTCTGCCTGTGCGCTGGCACAGCCTCCAGGATCACCTCCAGGTCCGCCGTGAAATCAGCGCAGCCCTGCTCCAACAACCGGTCAGCTTCATCCAAAACCTGGGCAGAGCGAAACCAAATGAGCTGCTCTGCGCGCGCCCCCGCGCCGCTGACAGCCCAACGGGAGTCACGACCGCCCCTGCCTTACCAGGAACTTGATCTTTTTAAGGCTGAAGGTGTTGGAGCTGCGGAGGTGATCTGCCAGCCTGCCCGGCGTAGCGATGACAACGTGGGGTTTGCGGGAGAGCTCCAGCGCCTGCGCCACCATGTCTGCAGCAAGAGCCACAGAACCGAGTTACGGAACACGGATCCTAAAATACACCCGTCCGCAAGGCTAAAAACCACGTCACTCCTCGTGCCCACCGCCCCTCGTCCGGCCCCACCGGCGTGCGCTGCCTTGAGCGCTGGGTCAGAGCTCCTCAAACTGGAGAGAACAAACCACGGGGAAGGAAATTCTCCCTGGCCACCAGGCTCCTTCTCAACCCAACCATGCCAGAGTGGAAGAAGATCTTCCCCAGGCTCTGGGCTCCTTCCCAACCCAACTGTGGTGGAGGGGAAGGAAATCCTCCCCGGGCACTGGGTCTTTCCCACCCCCGCCGTGCCACAGGGGGAGGGTGGAGGCCCCAAGGCCCTGCAGCCGCACTTACCCAGGCCGCCCACCACCACGCAGTCCTTCAGGCCGAGCGGCTTCCCCAGGACGCGGAACTGCTCGGCGATCTGGTAGGCCAGCTCCCTGCCGGGGGCGGGGAGGGAGGACAGAGCTGAAGCGGAGCTGGGGGAGCTCAGGGCCCGGGGCAGGGCAGGCGGCCTTAGGGCCCGGCTCTCGCCCTCCCGGGACCGGTTCCCCCGTACCTGGTGGGCGTCAACACGAGGCAGAAGATGCCGTAGGGGTCCTCGGAGAGCACCTGCAGCACAGGGAGCACGAAGGCCGCCGTTTTCCCGCTGCCGGTCTTGGCGCAGCCCAGGCAGTCGCGCCCTGCGGGGGAAGAGGGGACGTTCCGGGAGTGAGCGCTCAATCCCGCGTGGCGCCGGGGGCAACCCGGGACCGGGGGATGGCTCACCCTGCAGCACGGCGGGGATGCAAGCGGCCTGGACGGGCGTGGGGCGGCTCAGCCCCACCTGGCGCGCCTGCTCCGCCAGCCACGGCGCCAGCCCGAGCGCACGGAACTCCGCCATAGCCCCACTGCCCCCTGCGCAGCTTCCGCTTCCGGCGCTTTTTTGCTAACGTCACCACGCGCGCCCCTATTCAGCGCCCTCACTTCCGTCGCGTCTTGGTTACATCACCGCCCCCTCCCGGTCACTCCTGGCGGTAGCGCTGAGTGTCACCACCCCCATTCCCGCGCGCCACTGGGCGCAGCCGTGACGTCACCACCGCCTCGCGTCCCTATTGGCTGGCGCCGGGGAGGGCCCTCATGGCCACTTCCGGGTTCGTGGCGGAAGGGGGAAAATGGCGTCCGGGGTGGGTGCGGGCCCCGCCGGGCAGGGCGGCGACGCTGACGAGCTCTTCGACGTGAAGAACAGCTTCTACATCGGGGCCTACCAGGCCGCCATCAACGAGGCGCAGCGCGTCAAGGTAGGACTGGGCCGGGGCCTCCTCCCTTCCGGCGTTCCGTGCCCGAGGAGAGCAGAGTGGGGAGTCCCGGGGGCGCCGGGGATCAGAGCCCTGGGATGGGTTGGGTGGACGGGACCTCCAAGCCTACCCAATGCCAACCCCTGGTGTGGGCAGGGACCCCTCCCACTGGATCAGGGGGCTCCAAGCCCCATCCAACCTGGCCTTGGGCACCTCCAGGGATGGGGCAGCCACCACTGCTCTGGGCACCCTGGGCCAGGGCCTCCCCATCCTCACAGCAAAACATTTCTCCCCAAGATCTCATCTCCATCTCCTCTCTTTCAGCTGAAAACACTCCCCCTCGTCCTATTGCTACAGACCCTGCTAAAAAGTTTTCCCCCATTTTCCTTATCAGCCCACTCTAAGTATCGAAAGGCAGCTCCAAGGTCCCCCTGGAGGCTTCTCCTCTCCAGGCTGAACAACCCCAGCTCTCTCAGCTTCTCTTGGAACCATGGAGTCACTTGGTTGGAAAGACCTTTGTGATTATTGAGGCCAACCCTACCTGTCCAGTACTGAACCACCCCTGAGCACCTCCTCCAGCTTTTAACCCCCTCCAGGGGTGGTGATTCCACCGCCTCTCTGGGCAGCCTCATCTAGAGCCTTTTTGGTGCTGTCTGCACTTCCCAGGCGGAACTCGAGGTCATTTTCTCTCGTCCTATCGCTTGTTTCTTGGGAGATGAGACCAGCACCCACCTCACTACAATCTCCTTTCAGGCAGTTGTAGATAGGGTGGGTATTCCAGCCCTTGGATCATCTCTGTGGCCTCCTCTGGCCTCACTCCAACAGCTCCAGGTGCTTCCTGTGCTCAGGACTCCAGAACTGGACACGGGGCTCCAGGTGGGGTCTGCCCAGAGCGGAGCAGAGGGGCAGAACCCCCTCCCTATGCCTGCCCGTCCCTCTGCTCTGGGTGCAGCCCAGGTTTGGCTTTCTGGGATGTGAGTGCACGCTGCCAGCTCATGTCCAGCTTCTCACGCACAGCCCCCTCAGGCCCTTCTCTGCTGGGCTGCTCTCACTCACATCGTCCCCCAGCCTGTATCCATACTGGGGGTTGCCCTGGTCATAGAATCAGAAGATGGGAAGAGACCTCCGAGATCAAGTCCAGCCGTGCCTGTCTCCCCACTAAACCCTGTCCCTAAGGAACTCACCCACCAATCTTTTAAACACCTCCAGGGGTGGCGACTCCACCACCTCCTTGGGCAGCAGCCTCTTCCAATCCCTGACCACCCTTTCAGTGAAGGAATTCTTCCTCATGTCCAGCTGAAACCTCCGGGAGCGTGGGTGCTGCGGGGTTGGGTCATGGCTGTGCAGATCCCTGAGAGAGGTTTCTGGTTTCCTCTCATCCCTTCAGCCTTCCAGCCCGGACAAGGAAGTGGAGCGGGATGTCTTCTTATTCCGAGCTTACATCGCGCAGGTGAGGTGTGAGAGCTGTGTTTGGAGCAGCGCGATGTGAGCGCAGGGGTGGCTGGGGAGGCTGTGAGGGTGAGTCCTGTGGATACAGCGTTAGCTCCATGATAATCCCTCCTCCAGTGCTGGAACGGAGCCCATTCCCTGACGGGAACGCATCTGTGAACACGGCGCAGCGTATGTTGGGCTGGGGCCACCTGAGGAGACGTCCTCAAGAGGCATTTTTATGTCTGTTAAACGGTATTTGGGGAAACAACCCCCAGTTCTGAAGCTTGGCTGCATTTGTGAGGCGTGTTGGGTGAAATAAAGTAGAAATTTGCCATTCCTGGTGGTGGTTGTTGTAAAAAAAGCCTTAGAAAGCGATCAATTAGTAACGGTATTCTTAAAAATGAACGAGTTATGGATGATTCTTCTTTGCCTTTGTTAGAGAAAGTACGGCGTTGTCCTGGATGAAATCAAAGCCAGTGCCAGTCCCGAGCTGCAGGCAGTGAGGATGTTTGCAGAATACCTTTCAAACGAGAGCCAAAGGTGAGGCTGAGGGCTGGAACTCGGGCCCTGCCTAACAGGGAACGTGTTTCCACGTGCAGAGCTTCTTGTAGAAGCGTGGTCGTTATTGAGGCTTTGCAGTGGATCTCAGAAAGGCAGAGTTGTGTGGCTGCAGGAGCTCCCAAATTCTCGCCCTTCCTCTTTGTAGGGATGCGATCGTTGCCGATTTGGACAAGAAAATGGCAAAGAGCGTTGACGTCGCTAACACCACTTTCTTGCTGATGGCTGCTTCCATCTATTTCCACGACAAGAACCCCGATGCGGCTCTGCGTGCTCTGCACCAAGGGGAGAGCTTGGAGTGGTGAGGCTCCCTCGCTGGGCGTCGCGGAGCGTTGTGCGGGCAGCGCCTTCTCCTGTCGAGGGAGAAGGTGCCAGAGAAACAGCCGAGGTGTGGCTTGTGCCTAAAAGCCTTGAAACCACTGCGAAACCACTTTGAGCTTTACCTTTTGAGCAGTACAAGGTCTGACACAAAAAATGAGGCTGCTTGGAACTCTTTTTATGGTACTGATTAGGAAAATCAGGTGTGATCACCTTCACAGTCCTTCCCTGCTGAGCTGAGCCACAGCTGCCCGCAGTGCTGCCGACGTTCAGAGATGCCCTTGCAGACGGTTGAAAGGCTGTTGAGGGTCCCTGTTGGGTTTGCTTTCGCTTCTAATGACCAAACTTGGCTTCATTTGAGCACCAACGGGATCTTTGGGAAGAGGCAGGAATTGCAGGGAGCTGGGTCTGGCAAACAGGGCGGGTGCTGAAGCTAAAACGGTGCCACAGACAAAACGCCGTGGGCTGGCGCGGTGTCGTGGTACAGAATCGCCCGCTGCGCGTGGGCAGCCTGGGCCATTGTCACCTTTCACGCCTTCTCTGCCTTCTGAAAATTGTTTGTGCCATTGAAGACTGCGTGCACGAGACGTGGGCTGTTCAGCAGCACCCTCAGTCAATAACTGAAAAGTTTCCATCGCGGATTTGTTTGGTTTCACAAGAAACTGGATGTGAACGTGCTGTTCGCTCTTGCACAGCGACGTTTTCTGACTGAGGGTAGGGAAATGCCTCTATTTGAACACATGGCCACTCGCACGGAGTGAAGGGTTTGAGCTGAGCCTGGTCTCACTGTGGCAGCGGAGGAGATGTTCCGTAACCATCTCTGTCTCTCCCCTCCCACTCCTGGTTCCTGAGCTACAGGGTCAGTCTCGGATTTTTGTGTGGGAACTCGTGAGTGGTTTGGTGCTCATCCTGCGATATCCAGTCTGTTGCTCCCTTGTGAAACTCCAGAACCCGGTTTCGCGATTCCTGCGCATTCAGAATCGCTGAAGCGAGCGTTCTATAAATGCAGTGAGGGAGCACTTGGGAGCCAGGAGCAAGCTTCCCTGTTCTGGATTCTGCTCCAAGAGCTGCCCGCTCTTTTGGCCGCACGGTGGAGGGGCTCAGCCCTGGGTGCTGGCAGCACGTCTCTCCACAAAGCAGCAGGCTCTGGAGCGAAGCGTAGGGCACCGTAAAGCACAGAGGTGTGAAAAGCGCTTCCCTCTTGTTCATTGCAGCATGGCCATGATGATACAGATTCTGCTGAAGCTCGACCGGCTCGATCTGGCTCGGTGAGTGAGTTTGTGTCCCTTGGCTTCTCAGTGGTGGGGCCTTGCCATGGGAATTTTCAGCTCCCAGGGTGCAACATTTAACACCTGCAGGGACAGAAGAACTTGGGTGGAGGTGCAAGTGTACTGCAGAGGGGTTTTGTTCTTCAAGTTGCACACGTTGTGAGCGTAGTTTAGCTGGGTGCAGCTAAAGGGAGAGATGGACCTTTAGGTGTGATCTTGCCTTCAGGAGGATGTGGTTTGATTCTTCAGTCCTGGGTTTCTAACTTTCCACAGGGAGGTCTTTCCGTAAAGCCTGGTGAGGTGTTTGTGCCCCATTATCAACTCGCTGTGGCTGTTGTGCCACAGCACTGGAAGAGCTGAGAGAGGGAATGACAGCCTTTTGTTCACGTCTTTCTGTTGCCTGACTGCGCTGTTGCCTCTGCAGGAAGGAGCTGAAGAAGATGCAGGAGCAGGATGAGGACGCGACTCTCACTCAGCTGGCAACTGCCTGGGTGAACCTGGCCATAGTGAGTTAAACGGGGATCCCTGACCTGCAGCATCCGAGGAACTCTGCTCTGTGTCTTCCCCATGATTGCTCTTTCAGAAAAGTAGGAGGGGTTTTGGGTGTTCTGGGGCTTTTTACCCTCCCTTCAAGCACACAAAACATCACAGTATTACAAGGTTGGAAAAGACCTTTGAGATCATCGAGTCCAACCTGTGACCCAACACCTGCTCATCATCAGAATGTTGGTAGCTGGCTTCCCAAGCTGGCTGTTTTGATTGTTAGCCTTTGTGCTCCTTAGCCTCCAGCTCACACGGGGAAGAGCTAAACCTTGAATGATTCCCCAAACTCCCCAGTCTGACCGGGGAAGCTGGAGCGTTGCTGCCATCCGGTCATCGTAGTTGGACTCCAAGAAAAAGCTGTAACTGTGCTCAGGACAGATTGTCTTTAGGCTGTTTGAGAATCAAGAACACGTGCTGTCCAGGTGACCAGGTGATTGAAAACAGGCTCCTAACGTCCAGTGAGGTCTAAGGTCACGCGTGCAATAACCTGTTTCACCGTTAAGGTCCCTTTTGTAGTGTCGGCTTGGCTTTGTTATGAAACCTCTCTTAATTAGCCTGTGCCTTGCAACAGTGTGCAGCTAAATTTTCCTCAAGAGCTCAGTTTGCACAAGACTGATGGAAGCTCCTGCATGTGGAACCTTTCTGAAGCTGGAGTTCCTTGACAAGCCAGCTGTCCATAGCTGGTTTTAATTATAAAAATCTGATTTTGTAATCCTTTATTACATCAAACACCCGAAGTGGTTCTTTTGAAGTGGTTTTCTTCTTTTTGAATGGAAGCCTGGCTCTTTTGATCATTTCAGTAGTTCTTAATGTTTAATATTTTTGCGTTTCTTCCCTCTGTGATCTAAGAGAGATGTGTTGTGGTGCAGCAGACGGTTCTTACGCTGTGCTTTATAACCCTAGAAGTGAACTTTGTGCCTAGGCCTTCAACCACAGCGAGAGCGTACAGGCTTCTTCGCGGCACGTAGTGAGACCGTGGGTGTTTGTCTCCTCCCTTGGCAGGGTGGTGAGAAGCTACAAGATGCCTATTACATCTTCCAAGAGATGGCAGACAAATGCTCCTCCACCCTCCTCCTCCTCAACGGACAGGCAGCCTGCTATATGGCTCAGGGCAAGTGGGATGATGCGGAGGGAGTACTTCAGGAGGCACTGGACAAGGTACTTCTGGTTGTGCCAGGCACATTTGCTCTTGTGGGGACGTAGAGTGGCCCAGCAAGGACTTCCACTGCTGAACTTCATGCAGACCCCAATATGTCGGTCTGTACGGCCAAGGGTGGTGGCTGTTCAGACCTGTCTTTCCTTCTGCTTTGCTTTTCCCGGTGAAGGGAGCTGTGGGTTTGGCGGAACCGTGCTGGTTAAGACACTCGGTCACAGTCAGGTTGATGGGATGGTTGTGTTTATTTTCAGGACAGCGGCCATCCCGAGACCCTGATCAACTTTGTCGTCCTGTCGCAGCACTTGGGCAAAGCGCCAGAGGTGAGGCTTGAGTTATCGCCCCGGTCCTGCTGCTGAGGGCAGGTTCTGCCTGCCTGGTGCCCGTGGTAACGACCTGGGCTTTGCAATTTGGTGTGTTTTCATCAGGATTGGCATTAACGAACCGGAGCGGTCCTGGGGTGCGGGGAGCTCGCATCTTTCAAGTGTTTGTGGAAAGGCAGATGATGGAGACGGTGCTGTGTTAATTGAGAGGAAGGCCTGGGCGGAAAAAGAAATCTCTTGAGGGTTCCAAGTTCAGTTCTCACTGATTGTTTTCTCGAACCCACTATTTAAGGGCTAATTTTTAAGTACAGGGTATGCATGGGTTTTACTGGTTTTAACTGGGGCTGCTCATGTTCAGGACACTGAGATAATCAGGTCTCTACTCACTGCAAACAAATACAGCGAGGTGTGATGCTTTAAACTCTTACCTTCTCGTGTTATCTCAATATTTAAACTTCTCTCTTCCATCCCATCAGGTTACAAATCGCTATTTGTCGCAGTTGAAAGATGCACATAAGAACCATCCTTTCATAAAGGAGTATCAGGCAAAGGTATTGATTACTTTCTCCTATAAAAGGAGTTGATCAGACCTCAGAATCCAGTGTTTGATGGGGGAGTGGGTTCTGAGCAGGCAAGTCCAGGTGCTTTCCCTGTCGCATCGCGTGCCAGCAGATTTTCCAGCCCCATTAGGGATAAAATCATAGGATCGCTGAAGTTGGGAAGGATCTCTTAAGATCATCAAGTCCAACCCTCAGCCCAACACCACCAGGTGCTGGCAGACACAGCTGGGTGTTAAACAGAGGGGTGATGTGCCTGACTCTGGTAACACCTGGAAAAACAACAGCTCTGCCGTGGACTCTTAATCTGAGTCAGAGGCTCAGTACCATCGGACACTGCTTGAATAGTGGAAACGTCCTTCTGGAAGAGAGAGTTTGGGAAGGGGGAAAGGAGGATACAGCTAATAGCGAAGGGAAAGTGAAAGAAATGGAAAACAATTGAGAACTGATACAGCTAGTCTTGCTTCTTGGAAGTTTTGGAATTGTGATAGTAGTGTTCTTTTCAGCTACCGCAGGTTTTGTTGTAGTTTCAGTACAGTTCAAGGTGTGTTGATGTTGTTTTTGTTTCTGCTTTGAAGGAGAACGACTTTGACCGGCTGGCCATGCAGTACGCCCCCAGCGCGTGAGGAGAGGGCAGCGAGGCTGCGGCCCCGCTCTGTGGGACCTTGGGAACTGGAGTTGGGGCACACAATCTCTCCGGTAACATGGGAAAACCACCTTCTGCGAGTCAGCCTGGCTCACCTCACCACGGCAGGGTCTTGCAAACCAGCAAGCCCATGCTAAACCTGTAGAGAGTGTGTAGCTACTTGAGTCTGGAAGCTGAAGAGCCTGGGTTCTGGCTTGCCTGGGTCCTGAACGCGGTTTGAAATACAGTGTGGATTAAAAGTGTGCAACACTGTACTGTAAACATTCCTAATAAAGCCTTTTCAGGATCTGTGTGCTCCCTAATTTCTAGAATTCAGGTAGCTCTGCAGTGGGATTGAGTCCTGTCATCTCTACGCAGGGTGTGCTTGTGGGAAGAGTATGAAAGTTGATTTTAATCATCTGCATTCAGTTTGTGGATGAATTCTGACTTCTGGATCTGTCAGTCTGACTCCGTTAACTCCAGCACCCTCTGGAAGGAGCATACCCAGCTGTAGGGGTTACTGCTGGTGAGAGGGAAAGCTTCCCCAGAATAAAAATAATCCTCCTGTAATAGGCTCAGCCTTAATCTCCCGTTGGTCGGAAGCAGCAGGGCAGCTCCTGGAGCCAGGGAAGCGGTAGGTCTTGGCTTAACGGAATGCACCCTGCAGTGCCCGTGGGAGAGCGCGTGGCACCAGCCACTCCGAAACCGCGGCGGTGGTGGAACCTGTGGTGTCGTGGAACGTGGTGTGATGCAGCGCTGCGTGATGGTGCTGTTCCGCAGCCTTGCGCTCCCGTGCAGCACTTCCGACCGCGCTGAGCGACGGTGTTGTGTCGGAGGTGTTCAAGTGGAACCCTCGTCTGGGATCACCTGAGCTCCAAGCCTGGAATTCTCTTTTGCATTATAGTTTGGGGAGGGGGAGAAGAGGGGTTTATCCTACACTGTAAACCGTCTGACTGGCGTTTCCTTTGTGCCACCTCTCAGGGTTGCTCTGAAAGGGCTCATTGTCTCCTTCCCTGGCTTGTTGCGGAGCAGCTCTTTTCAATGAGGGGTTATTCATGGTCCGGCCTTGGATGAATGTTTCCTTTGTGGAGCTGTCTGAGGGAGACCTGAAAGGGACTCGTGTGTTCAGGGCAACCATTCCCCACTTGATGGGCCGTGATAAATTGACTTAAAAATGTAAACAATACAAGCAAGAGGCATAGCGGGAGCCAGCGCTGTCAGTGCGAGGGGGGGGGGAACATGTTGTTGTTCGGGTCTCCAAGAGGAATGGGGTTGTGTTTTCTCATCACTGCCCCAGAGCAATCAGGGAGGTTCTAGAGATGGTGGAGGCAGCGTGGCTGTGGCCCGAGAAATCACTGAAATGACATAAAATGACATATTTCGTCCCAGTCGAGCTGGTTCGAGTTGCGGCTCCGTGAGTGCTGGTGATGATGGTGATTGTTCTGTCTCCAGTAGTGGGGATCCCACAGGTGTGACGCAGTGATGGTTTTGGTGCGTCACCTAGCGAGCCGCTGCTCCCTTCGGTGCTGAGTAACGGGCACCTACGGAGCTGGGGCTCCATGCTCTGTTGATTAAGGGGCACCTAACGACTCCTTGCTGATTAACAGGCATCTAATGGTCCTTCCCCAATAACACGCACCCAGTGAGGCACTGCTGCGTTCTGGGCTGATTAACGGGCACCTCATGCATCGCTGCTCCCCTCCTTGGTGAATAACGGGCACCTCATGCGTTGTTGCTCTGCTCGGTGCTGAGTAACGGGCACCGGGTGCCCGTTCTGTGCTAATTAATGTTCACCTAATGCGCTGCTGCTCCCCCCGTTGCTGATTAACGTGCACGTAACGACTTGCTGCTCCCTTCTTTGCTGAATGATGGGCACCTAATGCATCGGTGCTCCCCTCTTTGCTAATTAAGGGGCACCTAATGAGTCGCTGCTCCATCCTATGCTAATTAAGGGGCACCTAACGGGCTGCTGCTCCCTTCGGGGCTGCATAACGGGCACCTAATGCATCGTTGCACCCCCCCTTTGCTAATTAAGGGGCATCTAATGCATCGTTGCACCCCCCTTTGCTAATTAAGGAGCACCTAATGAGTCGCTGCTCGGTTCTGTGCTAATTAAGGGGCACCTAACGGGCTGCTGCTCCCTCCGGGGCTGATTAAGGGGCGCTAAGGCGTTGCTGCTGCCCTCTTTGCTAATTAACGGCCGCTTAATGAGCCGGCGCTGCGTTCTGCGCTCGGTAACGGGCGCCCAGCGCGGCCGGTGCCCTCGCTGCCGAATAACGGGCACCCAATTAGCGCCGGCTCCGCTCTGCGTTCATTAACGCGCACCCAATTAGCGCTTGCCCCCCTCCCCCCTTGCTGATTAACGCGCTCCTAATGAGCCCCCCCCTCCTCCCCACGGCGATCGCCGGGCCGCGCTGCGCGTGCCCGGGGGGGGGGCGGCCCCGAGCGGCCGGTACCGGCGGGGAGGGGATGCCCGGTGCGGGTCCCGCCCCGCGCGGAGCCTGCGCGGCGGGGGCTGCGGGAGGAGGAGGGGGCAGGGAGCGGCGCGATGGCCGCGCGGGCGGCGGAGCCGATGCCCGGGTACGCGGAGCTGGTGCGGCGCGGGTACCGGAGCGCGGCGGCGGCGGCGCGGGGCTGCGGGGACTGCGGCTGGGAGCTGGCGGCCCGCACCTGGGCCGAGAACGCGCACCTGGGCTGGGCGGAGGTGCTGCTCTGCGGGCTCTGCGCCCTCGGCTGGACCGCGCTGCGCGCCGCCGCCAGCGACAGGGTCTTTCGGGTCAGTGCGGGGCACCGGGGGCACCAGGGAGAGGGGGGGGTAGGGGTACCGGGGGCACCGGGGAGAGATGGGGGGCGGGGGGGCACCGGGGGCACCGCGGGGGGGCACCGGGGAGAGATGGGGGGCACCGGGGGCCCCGCAGAGGGATGGGGGTACCGGGGAGAGGGGGGGGTAGGGGGGCACCAGGGGCACTGGGGAGAGAGGGGGGGTAGGGGTACCGAGAGCACCGCGGGGGGATGGGGGGCGGGGGCTACCGGGGAGGGATGGGGGCATCGAGGAGAGATGGGGGGGGATAGGGGCACCGGGGAGACATGGGGGGCGGGGGGCTAACGGGGAGGAGTGAGGGATGGGTGAAGAACCGAGGGTGGATGGGGGGAACGGTTGCACGAGGAGGGGGTTCACCCACCTCCATCCTGGGCTGCAGCCCGGGTGACTCCTATGGGAAAGCTGCTTCTCCTTCCCCCAGCGCTGCATCCTGGAGGAGCGAGCATCCTCCTGCACCCCGGAGGGCGCTTCCCACCACCCCCCAGTTCCCTTGGCTGCGTCCCGGCCCCTGTCCCCCCCCCTTTAGCAGCATCCCAGGGGGAGCTGGCGTTACCCCCCGTGTTCCTCAGCTGCATCCTGGCAGGGACCGGTCCCCATCTTCCCCCTTAGCTGCATCCCGGGAGGGGTTTGTGCTCCCCCGCCCCGTAGCTGCATCCCAGGAGTTATTTCTTCCGTGGGGGCAGGTGAATTCTTGGATGGGGGAAGCAGAGGGCTACATTTCCGTGTGTCATTTGTGATTTGCGTGAAAAATGCCCTTCCCCACGTTCCCTGCCCGGTGCGGTGGCGATGGCTGCTGCGCTGCAGTGCTGGGCCCACCTTCTTGGGAGCGTGGGGGATGCAGGGATGCGAGCATCCGACCCTCGCAGCCTCCCGGGGCGTCTGCCGTGCTCTCCTGGTTAGCACAGCCTTTCACAAAAGACAGGGCGAGGAGGACAGGGGACATCCCGAGAGCGAAGGCCGGTTCCGTTTGATTTCTTGTGAGCGCAACGGAACGCGCCCTCCTCTCGCTTTCCGATGGCTCAGTCCCAGCCCAGGCAATTTCTTCCCCCCTGCTTTCCTGGAGAGATGCTGCGCGCTTTGCTCTGCGGTCACCCTGGCCTGGCGAGGCGGAAACAAGGGAGAGGGCAGTGTTTTGGTTCAGGGAGCGGTTCTCGGCTCTTGGGGACACAGAGGTGACCCCTTTCTCATCCACCTTGAGCAGCTGCGAGAGCACGTGTGGTTCTCCGCAGCTCCGTGGTCCCAGCCTTGTTCCCTGGGTGAGCAGCTTCCCAGTCCTCCGAGAAGCCCGGAGGAGCGGCTTCCTTCAGAGGCTGCTCCGCAGATGGAAGGCAGCTACGTTGCATCCCATAATTCGGTTACCAGGAGTTCCTGCTGCCCTCTCGGTGCCCAATCTCTCGCCGAACCCCTTTAAAGCGGCTCTTCCTTCGCTCTTCCGAGCTGTCTTTGCTTATCTGGCACCACGAGGTGGGTCTTGACCTCGTGCAAGGTTCCGTCCGAAGCCCTGTGGGGCCGCTTGACGCTGCTAAAACGTTGTGTAGACAGGACAACGTGCTGGCGTTTTGGGCAGAACCGAGTTTCTCCTTGTTACCTGCCCCCACCCCCGTCCATCTGCCTGCGGCTGCGGATGGGCAGCGCGCGGCGCCGCGCGGCGCTGGGCCTGGGTCGAGCGAGGTTGGCGGTAACCCTGGCTCTGTGGTGACAAAGTGGAGGTGATTTCCTTTGCGCTCCGGGTTCTCCTTGCGGAAGGCTCACCTTGACGGAGCGAGAGGCGATCGGAGCGTGAAAACAGCTCTTGGTGCCGCGGAGTCCGCTCGGTGCCCTCGGAGCGGGCCTGGCAGCGAGGGATCGTTCCGTCAGGGAAATGGGTCACGCTTGTAACCGCAGAAGAGCGAGGGGGGTGAGCGCAGCGGGTTCGTGTGGCCACATCTGCGCGTGTTGTGTAGGGATGAGATGCAGAGTGGAATTGTGATAGCGTCGCTTTTCTCCCAGCACAGAGGTGGAAGAGAAACCAGTAGGGAGAGAGAGCTCTCTCTATTTATGTGTTTTTTCCAAGGGTCTGAAGTTTTCCTCTCTTTATTCTGCTGGAATTGCAAAGCCGGGAGCGGTCGCTTTGCCCTCAGACCTCTGGCAGGATTTAAGGGATTGGTTTGCGCTGCGTGGGCACCGTTCGGGCAGTGGTGGGACGGGTGGAGCAGCAGGGCAAGGTTTCATCACTCGTAAAGGGGGAAAGTGAAGGAGAAAAAAGACCTTTAGCTCTGGGAGGAAGCTTCTCCTGTGCTCAGGACTTTGCTTCTCAGAGCATTTTTGAATCTCTTTGCGTTCCGTGCAAGAACTGAAACGCTCACGGTTATGGAAATGAACCCACTCGGTGTCTGGAGAGCGTTACCTTCCTGCGTGGGGTTTATAAATTATAAATCCTGCTGCTTTGATTGCGATCCCGTGTGTCTGAGGAGGAAGTGACTCTTACCACAAGGTTTTGAAGCTTGGGGTGTAAAGTGCACCTCGCTCAGCTCCGGCTGTGACCGCTTCCCTGAGAATCAAGCGTGTTAAAGCCAGGAGCCTCTTCCTGTGCTGCGCGTGGCCCCGTTTTTATCAGCGAGACCGAGAGACGAGGAGGAAGGCTCCTCGCTGTCTTCTGGGACCACTGCAGCATCTCTTGTCCAACATTTGTGTCACAAAAGGTCTCGCAGTTGGGTTGAAGGAGCCGTAAAGGTGATGTGATGGGCAAGGGTTGGTTTGGAAGCACTGAGCTGTTCCAGCGGACAGGTCGGTGCCTGTGCTTTAGATGCCGTTTCCCCATCGTCCTTAAAGGTGGGGTTTGGTGCTTCACCTCTACACAGAACCCTCACAACAACCTGAGCTGTTTCGGTGGAGGAAGGATCCCAGTTAGCTGAGCAAATGGGGGTTCCCGGGCAGGGCAGGACCCCAAAGTCGGCAGTGCCGGGGACGCTACGTCCCTGCAGCCTGAGGGATGTGTCCTGCCTCTCCGAGCATCTCTTGGTCCGTTGAGTTCTGAGTCCATGAACTTGAATCAGGGCACGTCTGATTGTAGGGGCTTGCTGGGGCTGCCGGCCGCCTTCGGAAACACAGAGCGAGCCAGCTCTAAGCCAGCTCGAAGCCCTCCCAGCTCCTGTCCTGCTGCACTTGGTGTCTGAGCTCCATCAGTCCCCAAAAGCCACCACCACCCTTGGTGTGTGCCCTGCGGGGAGCGCAGCTGCAGCCAGGTTTGGGGGTTGATTAAAAAGCAGCAACCTGAGCATCTCTGCATGAGTCGCACGTCCTGGAGCGCAGCTGAGCCCGGCAGCGCTGAGGCCGAGCACTGCTGGGACAACACCAGGCAGCTCTGCTTGGGACAGGCTGGGTGAGTCATGGAGCCACAGAATGGGTTGGGTTGGAAGGGACCTCCAAGCCCATCCAGTTCCACCCCCTGCCATGGGCAGGGACACCTCCCACTGGATCAGGGGGCTCCAAGCCCCATCCAACCTGGCCTTGGGCACCTCCAGGGATGGGGCAGCCACCACTGCTCTGGGCACCCTGGGCCAGGGCCTCCCCACCCTCACAGCCAAACATTTCTCCCTAAGATCTCATCTCAATCTCCCCTCTTGCAGCTTAAGCACCTGGAGCTCAGCCAGCCATGCTCGCGGTCTCCTTTCCCGAGCAGGTGTTGAGCAGTGACGTCAACTTGGATAGTTAAAACCACGGGCACACCTAGATCCACGCTCACAGGTGAACCACTTGCAGCCCTGAGCTACCCCGGGCCATCCTTGCTGCTGGGAGTTAAAGTCCCCGAAGGCAGCTGTGCGCAAGCCCGTAAGCGCGGAAAATCCGTTCTGTGTAAAAGCTGCCTCTGGATATGGTGGGGTCCGTCAGGTGTCGCCTCCGCCCCTGCCTTTTCTCAGCAGTGGGGAAACACGTTCCATTTTCGAGGCACCATCTTAGCGGTGTTGGAATCCGTAGGGCGTGGGTGTCCTCTGCGAGGGCCAGCGTTGTGTGCGCTGAAAAACGTGCTGTGGGGCGCAGGGCTCCTCGGCGAGCGATGCGGTTCAGCCCCGCGAAGGACGTGGAGGCTGGAAAGCGAGGGTCCCTTTTACCCCCTTCGGTGATTTCTGCAGCTCGTCTCCACCCGGGGCCATTCTCAAGCTGTTGTTCGAGTCCCAGCGCTGGTTGTGCGACTCAGTGGGAATTATCGCTGTCTATAAACCCACCGCCGCCTCCGCTGGGAGCAACCGACACCGAGCCCGGGGCTGGGAGGAGGCTCTGCCACGCTGCCCTCTCTCCAGCTCATCCCACTCTTTGAAGCCCCAACCCTGGAAGCTGGAGGGGGAGAAAGCCACAACAATGGGTCCTTTCTTCAGGCGGGGAGCGAGGCTGTGCTGAGGCGCGGGGGCTGCTCTCCCCGTGCCGCTGTGTCAGCGCGCCGGCATGAGGAGGGGGTTCAGCCCCCGCAGAGCCCCGTGGGCACCTCTGTCTTGTCCTCAAAGCGTGTTTTCTCCTGCTTTTCTCTCTCAGGGGCCGACTTTGGTGCCTACTGAGGAAGAAATAACATCTGTGGGTTTGGTGTTGTTACGGTGCCGTTTTCTACGTGGAGTCACAGAATTATGGAATAATGAGAGCTGGAGCTCCTCGTGCTGTGCTCCATTAATTCCCCTTTCGTAGCGGGGTGGCAGCTACCCTTGGGTCCCCAAGCTCTGGGGTGGGAAGGCCACCAGCATCCTGGCTTGGCTCAGCCGTGGTGTGGCCAGCAGGGGTAGGGAAGGGATTGTCCCCACGGATTCAGCGCTGGTGAGGTCACACCTCGAATCCTGGGGTCAGTTTTGGGTCCCTCACTACAAGAAAGACCTTGAGGGGCTGGAGCGCGTCTGGAGAAGGGGATGGAGCTGGAGAAGGGGTTGGAGAACAGGGGGTGTGGGAGCAGCTGAGGGACCTGGGGGGGGGTTCAGTCTGGAGAGGAGGAGGCTGAGGGGAGACCTCATGGCTCTCTGCAGCTCCTGGAGAGGAGGTTGGAGCCAGGTGGGTGCTGGGCTCTGCTCCCAAGAAACAAGTGATGGGATGAGATGAAATGGCCTCAAGTTGTGCCAGGGGAGGTTTAGATTGGATATTAGGAACAATTTCTTTGCTGACAGAGTGGTGAAGCCCTGGCAGAGGCTGCCCAGGGCAGTGGGGGAGTCTCCATCCCTGGAGAGGTTCCAAAACCACAGCGCCGTGGCACCCTGGGACTGGGTTTAGTGGGGATGGTGGGGTTGGGCTGATGGTTGGACTGGATGTGCTTAGAGGGCTTTTCCAACCTTAATGACTCTATGAAGCTCTGAGAAGCTGCACCCCAGGCTGCGGGGAGCGGTGCCAGCGCCGCAGAGCGAGCAGTACCTGTTGGTTGTGGCCAGGTTTTAGCTGGAGCCCTGCTGGCTCATTATGGTCTGCACTGAGTAAAAGCTGATGCAGAGCTGCCAGTTCCCTGGGCTGAGGATGCTCCGTGCCAGCCCTTCCTTTGTGTTCCTCCAGGGAACTCGGTGTGCCCAGAAGGCAGCCAGGGCACGGCTGGGATTTAGCCAGGTCCTTGGCTCTGGGCTGGCGAGGGGGCAGAGGCGATGGGGGGTGGGCTGGGGGATGCAATTCCGGGGTAACAAACCTCAATTCATAACCCATCCCTGCCAGGCTGCTGGGAGGACTCGTGTCCTGCCGCGTTGGCCGGTTGTGGATTTGAAGGGCCTGGCTGCTTTCCTCCAGTGCCGGAGGCTGCGAAAAGGGAGGGAGCATGGGTTTGCTTTTTTTTTTGTTGTTTGCTACGAGTATTTTTTCGACACTTCAGCCGAGCCGTGGGCAGCGAGAGTTTCCATTCGGTTTCTCTTTCCAGCTCCAAGCGGCTCTCGCTGGGTGCTCTCACCCGCTGGGCTCGCTGCGTGCCTCCCCGCAGTCACGTCCCTCGCACGGCTTCGTTTCAGCTGTGAATCAGAAGGCGCCTGCGAAGGTTTGCGTGGGGGGAACGAAGAGGAGGAGGAAGGAAGGAAGGACCCGTCGCCCTTTAAGCGAAGCCCCATTACATCACTTGCCAAGAGCCTTGGGCTCTTTCAGCCAGAGCCAGATCTGCTGTTCCCACCGCAGCACCCGTCACCCTTAGCAACAGGCATCTCCGCAGCGTTGCCATGGGAACGGCAGGCGGGTAGCAGGAGGACATCCCCCACCCTGCACATCTCCCACCCCCGGGCAGAGGGAAGATGTGGCTCCTGCTCTGCGCTCCCCTCGGCTCGCGCTTCGCTTTGCGAGCGAGCCACGTTTCGGGAGCCTGAATTTGTCCCCCTGGCTGGGTCAGGGCTCCAGGAGATCCCCGAGTCCAAAGCCCACTCCCCTCTCCAGTGCGCAGGGTGCAGCCTGAGATGCCCCCTGACTTTCTGAGGGAGGAGGAGGGCTCTCTCAGTAACCACGCGTGCATTGGCCACCATGAGCTGGAGAGGAGTAGCCCTGCCGTGGGTTTTGCTTTTGCTCCGGGCTGGGAGTTGCTGCCGTTCCTCCGTGGGTTCCTCATCCGGGTGGTGGGTGGTTTCCTGATGGCTGAGGCTCTTCGTGCCCGTGAAACGTGGTCGTCTCAGCGCCGTGTCCTGCCCCGCGGGTGACGTCCCCGTCATCAGCTCTGCCTCCCTGGGGTAGAAACCTGCTGTCCTTCCGCTTTCGGGTGGGGAACCGAGGCGCGGGGAAGCAGTGGAATGACTTGGCTGGTGATGGGCAGCGAGGCTGCAGCAGGGATTTGAGGCTGAGCTCAGCATCCTAAATTGAGCCCCGGCTGAGAAGGGCAGGAGCTGTGGAGCTCGCTGTCGCGGTGAGCTGACCCCACAGCCGAGCTGTTGCTCTGCTCCGCTGTATGGAGACACAAATAATTCATGCTTTCCGGGCTCAGGACTTTCTTTGCATAATTTATTCACCCTTCAAGCTTCCTTCTCTTTTTTTCTGCTGGAAGGAGCCCTGGCAGCAGCGCGTTCCTGGTCCCGATGAGGACGGCCGTGCTCCGAATGCGCGATGCATCCGTCTGGAGCGGCCACAGACAACTCGGCAGAGCTTTGCGGGGCTGGGACTCCCAGGACTGACCAGTACTGGGAAACTCAGAGCTTAGAACAAAGCACTTTCAGGCTGGGACAATGCTTGGAGTGGAATTCTTTGAAAATCTGACGTAGAGAGGGGCTAAAAGCCAGGGCTGGGGACAGCTGGGGCCTTAATATAGCTTTGAGCATCGAGGAGCCGAGCGCCGGCTGCAGAAAGTGCTGAGCTGGGCCAGGGTACGGTTACTTTGCAGGCATTTTGTTTTCATCTCCTCCGAGCTTATCTGGCCCCTCCCGGGGGAGCTTTGGCTGTTATCTGCGTTTCAGGCAGCGATGATTCCCCCTGGACCCTGACTGAGGCTCCCCCTCGCCGGCGGCTCCGCGGCACGAGGGCTGCGGCGCTCGGCCGGGCTGATACGGCTCGGTCACTCTTGTGATGAGAAGCAGGAGCGGTGCCTGCTGTTGCTCAGCTGCTTCCAGGGAAAACATCCATGCCTGAGCTCGGGCACGCTCGGCGCGCAGCATCGCTCGCTCTGCGGCGCACGGTCCAACGTGAGGGAGAGGGGGCATCAGCTGCTCCATTTTAATGCTAGGGCTTTGCTTCTGCCATGATTTCCAAGCTGGATGGTGCTCAGCAGCCTCGGCAGCTGGGAAGCAAATCCCATTGGTGACGGGTCCCAAGCAGTGTCCACAGGGCCCAGGATTGGGGCCAGTCTTGTTTGATCTCCTTATCCGTGATCTGGATGAGGGGATCGAGCGCTCCCACGGTCCCTTTGGAGATGGCACCGAGCTGGGTGGGAGCACTGATCTGCTGGAGGGTGGAAATGCTCTGCAGGGGCACCTGGCCAGGCTGGATCCACAGGTTGAGGCTCTGCAGGGGGACCTGGCCAGGCTGGATCCATAGGTTGAGGCTCTGCAGGGACACCTGGCCAGGCTGGATCCATAGGTTGAGGCTCTGCAGAGGGACCTGGCCAGGCTGGATCCATAGGTTGAGGCTCTGCAGGGACACCTGGCCAGGCTGGATCCGTAGGTGTCGGTCTCTTCCAAGTAACAATCGATGGGATGAAAGGAAGTGGCCTCAAGTTGCACCAGGAGAGGTTTACACTGGGTATCAGGAAAAATTCCTTTATTGAAAGACTGGTGAAGCCCTGGCAGAAGCTCCCAGGGCAGTGGGGGAGTCTCCATCCCTGGAGGGGTTAAAACCCCACGTAGATGTGGCACTCTGGGACGGGGTTCAGCAGGCACGGCGGGGGTGGACTGGCGGTTGGACTGGATGAGCTGAGAGGTCTTTTTCCAACCTCAATGACTCTGTGAGCTCAGGGTGGGACAGTTTCATTCTGATCGGTGCGAGCAACCACAGAGCCGCTCGTGCTCCCCTCGCTTTGGCCTTATTTGGGGAGGCTTTGCCTCCTGACTCCGAGTTGGGACCAGTGGGAGGGTGCGGCAACCACAGCAGGGGGAAACCCAGTGCCGGCCAGCTAGAAAACCTGCGGGGAACGTGGGTGAAGGAGAGCGAGCCAGAGGAGCCGGTGCCCCAGCCTCGGCTGCCTCATTGCCTGCAAAGTTTTCCCCGTTTTCTCCCCAGGAGAAGGGCTGGAAGGTGCCTTTGATTCTGCGCGTCTCCGAGTGGTTTAAACACAGCTCCCCGAGGCTTCCCAGCTTTCCCCCGTGGCTGAGGCTGGCTGGGAGGGTCTTCACCCTCCTGGTTTTCCCTCCTCTCAACCTTCTTTGCCCTCCTTAATTGTGCTGTGAAGGCAACCAGAAAAACGACGCTGGTGCCCCTGGGTTTGCCGCGGGGCTCGAGCCTCTTGGAGCTTTGCTTGTGGTTTTGGCCCCGTGTGACGATGCTTCTCCCCTCTCCTCGCAGCCCTTCGGGGAGTGGTGCAACTTGCGGCCGAAAGATGCTGCCAAGATGCCTGAGAGTGCCTGGAAGCTGCTTTTCTACTCAATATCCTGGTCCTATGGCATCTACCTGCTCTTCTTCACCGATTACCCCTTCTTCTACGACCCGCCGTCTGTCTTCTACGGTACGGTGGGAACCAGGGCCGTGGGCACGGATTGGGGTGTCCAGGTTCGTAGGGTATGGGGGTTGAAGAAGGGAATGGGCGTTGGGGTGAGCAAAGGAGAAGCCTGAAGCCCTGAACTGCCTTTTCTGTGATGCCGGGGGCACAAAAAGGGCCCCACAGGCTGTTGGTGTTCGTTTCATCACAGAGAGAGGCACCTGGCGGCTGTTGCAGCAGGAGCTGGGATGTCTCAGCTCCTCGGGGGAAAGGATTGAGGGGTTAAAGCAGGAGAGAAATAGTCGCGGTTTCATCCTTAGGTTTAGGAGAGGGTTTAATGCCAAAGGCAGGGTTTGGGAGCCAGGATAGCTGGGTCCTCTTCCAGCCTTTGCCCCCTCTGAAAGAGAGGACCTGAGCACGACGCGGCTGCTGCTCGCTCGCTCGCTCCCCGCATTTCGCACTCTCTGCTGGTGACGGCGTCTCCGTGCTCGCGGCTCTGGGTTCACCCAGGTGTCTTTGTGCCACCCCAGACTGGAAGAAGGGCATGGACGTGCCCACGGACATCGCCATCGCCTACCTGTTGCAGTGCAGCTTCTACGGCCACTCCATCTACGCCACCGCCTACATGGACACGTGGCGCAAGGACTCCGTCGTCATGCTTCTCCACCACGTGGTCACGCTGACCCTCATAGCCTTCTCGTACGCTTTCAGGTGAGGCCCCTGGCTGGGACGCTGCCACTCTGTGATGCGCCCGGGCCAGCGCTGGGTGCACTTGGAATCACAGAATCAGGAGGTTGGAAGAGACCTCTGAGATTGAGTCCAACCGTGCCTGTCTCCCCACTAAACCCTGTCCCTAAGGAACTCATCCACCCTCTTGTAAACCCCTCCAGGGATGGCGACTCCACCCCCTCCCTGGGCAGCTGTGCCAATCCCTGACCACCCTCTCAGTGAAGGAATTCACAGTATCATAAGGTTGGAAAAGATCTTTGAGATCATCGAGTCCAACCTATGACCCAACACCTACACCTACTCCTACTCCTCAACTAATTTTCCCCAATGTCCAGTCTGAACCTCCCCTGGCACAACTTGTGGCCATTTCCTCTCGTCCCATCGCTGTCACCTGGGAGCAGAGCCCAGCCCCCACCCCGTCACACCCTCCTTTCAGGCAGGTGTGGACAGGGATGAGGTCTCCCCTCAGCCTCCTCTTCTCCAGGCTGAACCCCCCCAGGTCCCTCAGCCGCTCCCAGAACCCCCGTTCTCCAGCCCCTTCCCCAGCTTCGTTGCCCTCCTCTGGACACCTCCCTCCCTGCTCTCCTCTTTCCCACAGGTACCACAACGTGGGCATCCTCGTGCTCTTCCTGCATGACGTCAACGATGTGCAGCTGGAATTCACCAAGCTCAACGTCTACTTCAAGCACCGGGGGGGAGTCTACCATCGCCTCAACGACGTCATCTCCAACATCGGCTGCCTCACCTTCTGCATCAGCTGGTGAGTTTGTCTCCCCGATCCCACTTCCAACCGTCCTTGCCAGCTTTTGCGATCCCCCTGGTGCCTTGAGGTGCCGCCAGCCGGGTTTGCATGGGAACCAGCCCTTTCAGAAACCGCTTGGGAAGAGGCTCCTGCAGAGCCTGACCCCATGCTGGGCTTGGAATCCTTCTGTAGTCACTTTGTCTGTCACCACAGAAGTGCCTGTGAAGTCTCGCTTGCGGTGACAAATGACCCCGGGGCAGGAGGAGCCCTTTCCATTTTTCCGCTGGGTTTTCCCAGTGAGAAGCACTTTGGCAAGAGGGGAATGGGATGTAGGGCTGACCCAGATTCCAGCCTTGCTGCTCCTCATTGGGGCAAGGCAGGAGAGAAGCAGAGACGAAGAACAGAGCTGGGCAGCCGGCAGGTCGTCACTTGTCCCTTTGGCTCCCTCCTCCGTCTCCGCGAGCTGCCCTGGAAAGCAGGGGTGGCATCCAGAGCCCTGCTGTGGGGGAAGGAGAGCAGCGACGGTTTTAAGCGATAAACGAGGGGTGCACGGGACTGGGAACCTTCCGGCTCTGTTCCTCCCTGTCCCCCATCCCCTTGACAGAGTTCCTGCCTCCCTACCCTGAAGAGGCCCTTTCCCACTGCTGCTGCCAAGGCTTTTGTGCCCACAGGAGTTGTGTTCTGCCTTTGGTCGGTGCCCGTTCGCGGGGTCTCTGGGAAGTCCTGCCCAGAGCCAGGCTGCGAACCCAAGCCAAGGGCAGTGCCTGCCGGGTGCCAGGGGAGCTGGCAGGAGGCTGCAGCGGGGGGAGTGCGCTGGGTCTCGCACCTCTCCGGGGATGCCCATGGGCCATTAAACCCACCCTGCTCCCTCTGCCCTGGCAGGTTCTGGTTCCGTCTCTACTGGTTCCCTCTCAAGGTGCTCTACGCCACTTCCTACTCCAGCCTCCAGTCGGTCCCCGATATCCCCTTCTACTTCTTCTTCAATGCTCTGCTCCTCATCCTCACTCTGATGAACATCTACTGGTTTCTGGTGAGTGGGGGAGCTCAGCAGCCCCTCCGCTGCCTTCTCCCTCCTCTGCTGCCCCCGCCTCGCTCCCGCTGCCTGCCCAGCCTTGGGGCAGCAGGCGTGGAGGAGGCTTCCGAGAACTTGGGGGATGGCTTGGAGGGGAGGAGGGAACCCATGGCAGTGCCCGGGGTGGGGGTGGGGGGCTCCTCTGTGCTGGGGTTGAGACCGTTTCACACCCTGGGGAGGGGCTGATAACAGAGATTGGGGCAAGCTGGGATTTGATCCGGGTGTGAACGCTCTGGCATCCCCTGAAGCACCGGGGAGGGGGTGAAAGGGTGGAGTTGGAGGGTTGGCACCACCAAGCAGGTGCAGGGTTGCTGCTGCAGGTCATCAGCCACAGCCCAGGGCTTCGGCCACCCCAGAGGGGTCTGCCCGGCCCTTCTCGGGGCTGAGGGCGGTGGAGAAAGGTCCCGCTTAGCCGGTGGGGTGGCTGGGGCAGCTCTGAGCGCTGGGGTTTGCGGCTGACGGCGTCTCTGCCCCCGCAGTACATCGTCCTGTTCGTGGCCAAGGTGCTGATGGGGCAGATGCAGGAGCTGAACGATGTGCGCGAGTACGACGTGGAGGACAGCAAGAAAACCGCGACGGGCAAGAAGAAAGAGGCTGGACTCCAGCTGCCCAGTGCTCTGAAAGAAGGGTGTGTGGGCAGGGGGGGTGTCGCACCTGTACAGCACCTCTGGGCTCAGGGTGGGGACGCTCCACACCTCCCAGCGCTCTGTCAAAGGCTCCGCTGCTGGGCTGGAGGCCAGAAGAGCAGGGTGTGTAAAACCTTGGTGCAGGTATCAGGGAGGACTTTGTGTCTCCCTGCCTGGGCGCATCCATCCTGGTATCCCATGAATCCTCCCCCATGGCCAGGCAGGGCTGGCTCTTTGCTGGAGGCTCCTCTCTCTGAGCAGCACCCGTGGGGAGCACAAAGTGCTGGGTCCCCCAGAGCACGTCTGGCTGGGGACAAACGCTCTGTGTGAGCCCGTTGGGACGGGTCTGAGCTCAGCAGGGATTTGTGAAAGCGAGGGAGGGAGGCCAAGGCTCACCGCCTGCCCTGCTCTCTTTCGCAGGACGCACCTGAAGAACGGACTTGTGAAGGACAAGAGGTTATAAATAAGGGAAGCACGGCTGCTGCAGCCTGGGCAGCCTGGCTGGATCTGGGCACCGACCCGGGACCCTGCACTCCAACCCAGCAAATAAAAGGCACAAGGAGAACTTCATCCCCGATGCCCCTTCCTCCCCTGCCCGGAGCCGGGGAAGAGACACCACTGGCAGGATCCGGCCCCTCCTGGGCCTTCGCCCGATGCTGCTGTGCTTTCTGTAGCCCGTGCTGGTTCGGTTGGTGCCTGGTGGCTTTGCTGGCCCAGGTAGGATTTGGAGCTGGCTGTAGGTCTCCTGGTGTTTCTTCTGTCACTCCATCCCTCGACTCTTCTCAGTCTCTCTGTGGTTTCCCCGGTCTTTCTTGTTGGAGCCTCCCACCACCCCTTCCTCTGACCCAGCATCAAACTGGGGAAGGGAACGTCCTCACCATTGGCGTCGCCATCCTGGGTGAGGGGAGCCCGAAGCCAGCTCTTCTCTTCTCTGGAGAGGTGATGCTGTTCACCTCCAAGCCTTCCTCCTCAGGAGGGGTCACCAACCCAGCTGCCCGCGTCCACCTGGAGGCACAGCAGGGTTCCCACGCCTGGAAACCCAGCCCTGGAGCAGTATTTGAGCCTCCTGTCCTGCTGGATGAGGGCCAGGAGGTTGAATTTGCTTTTAAAAGCCTATCTAAGTCTTACAGGTGTGGAAAAAGCCAGTCCTGATCCTGCAGAGTCCCCTGCTGAGGGATCTCTGGGCTCGCACCCAGCGATGCTCGGGTCAAGAACAAGCAGTTTCTGCTCTCTCAGTTGGTTTTCCAGGCAGCCCCAGCCCTGAGCCTTGCAGGGTCCCTGAGGCCGGGCTGGCTGTGTCTCTGCTGGGGGGTTTACGGCCCCTCAGAACAAGACGGTCCCACCCGGGGCCAGGACCCACAGCGCCTGTGTCCCCCCTCCCAGCTGGCACTGAAGGCGGGGGATCCAGGGCATCAATCGCAGGGGATTTTCCTTGTTTGTCTGTCCTGTTGATTTAACCCCGGGCTCATCGGGAGGGACAGGGAAAGTCCTTCGGTAAACAGAAAGCAAGATGTGACTCGGGCTGCGGGAAACCATGCCAGGCTGTGGCAGGGTCCGTCGCACCCTCGCTCGGCATCGCCTGCCTGGCGGGGTTTCCGAGGGGCGCGTCTTGGTCATTGCCTTCCTTGGCTTCCAAGCAGGATTTGCAATGGGAAATGGAGGGAAGTGACGTCCCAGGTCTCTTTCTGCTCGGTCCCAGCAGAGTTGGGGCAGTGACGGTGGGGTAAGGGGTAAGGGAGGTGCCTCGGCGGCACACGTGTACGTAAACTGAATTCTGTGGTATCAGCTTGCCCAGGCTTCAACATCGAGCCGGGTAACTCATTAGCAGGATAACTCATTAATGAGGCAGCACCGGGTGTGCTGGTTGCCCTTCTGCTGTGGTGATTTGGAAGAGGCTGTGCCAACGGGGAGACTGCGGGGCAGGCACCCCCTGTGCCAGGGTGGGTGCCGGTGGCTTTGAAGGGTTTGAAGGCTGAAGGGTTTGAAGATGGGGTGTGCTGGATGTTGATGGCCTTGAGAGAGAGGTGTTGGATGCTGTGATGGCAAACAAAAGCTGGGTTGGGTGGAGGGAGCAGCCTGATCTCCTGGATGGGGGTGGGATGTCTGCAGTGGATGGGAGTGGTGCTCAACTTGTCGCAGCTTTGTGTGGGGAGTCCTTCCCTGCCACCAAGGACTTTGTTGGACCTCGATGGTGTGGAGATACGGGAGAGATCAGAGGAGCTCTGAGGGAGGAAGGCAGCCGCCCTCTGGCTATGCAGCCTCAAAGGGTTAACAGGTTCTGGGGAGCTTGGTGGGACCGTTCACACCCTCTGCCCAATCCTGGGAATGCCTTGGTGCTAATGGAGCGCTGACCAGATCAAAGGCTCCCATCAGGCCATGGACACCCCCCTGCCCCTGTGCCCAGGTCCCCAGCCTGGCTGCTCTTTGTCTGGGCCAGGAGAGCAGAGGATGGGGCTTCTCCCCAGCTTCAGAGCTGCCCTGGCCTGGGCTCTGCTCAGCCTGGTCCTGGCGATGGAGCTAAGCTTGCAGGAAAGCTTACTCTTAAAATCCTTGGGTTTGAGCGCCAAGCCCAGCCCGAAAAGCCCCGTTCCTGTGCCCTCTGTGCTCTGGCGGATCTTCCAGAGGAGAAAGACGTTGCCTTCTGCAAACAAAGACCTGGCGGATGCCTGTAGGGTGGAGGAGTTGAATGTCCCTGGGAACATCATCCGCGTCTTCGCTGACCAAGGTACAGAAATGCCGTGGTTTGGGTCCTTTCGGAAGCCCCTCTGATCTCTGGGCTTGGGAGACTTTGCTCCAGTTCTTCCTTTTCTGTCGCTGGGGGAGGCCAGGGCAGCGGGCAGGACTGGTGCCCAGGGGAAATCACTGCTGCGCAAACTCTGGTCCCTCTGGATGTTGTAGGTGATTATTTACAGCTTAGAGACGAGTCGGCAGGACCAAGGGAGGGGGGGACAGGTCTGTCCTGGCCGTCCAGAGGTGCTGGTTTGGTCCTGGGTGACTGGCTTGACCCATTGGGCTCGCGGTGGTGGAGGTGACTCCTCACCTGGGCAGCAGGGACGTGGCTGTGGGTGCAGCGCAGCACCCAGCATTGGGCAGGGGTGCCGAGCCATTTGGCTGTGTCTCCCCCTCCTCCTTCTTGTCCTCCTGCCGCTGGCTGACCACGCAGCACATCTGGCTGACCACGCAGCACATCTGGCTGCTCCGTTCTCACTTGGGAACCGTTTGGTCGGTGTCCTCTAGGTCTCAGGACACCAGAGCGCCCACGTCTCTTGTGATTCCAGGTTTCCAATGGAAACCAAGGGCTGGCCAAACCACCAAGCTTCCCAGTTCCTCCAGCCTGCTGGTATTTGCCCTCCTTCCCCCTCCATCCCAAACCGCCAGCACCCACCACAACCCCCTCGTCCTGGGGGTAGAAAACCCCACGCGTCGAGATGTTAAGTAGCATCTAGAGGAGATGCTGGCCTGGTTGCAGCATCCCAGTGGCACAGCCTGGAGCCCAGGCTGGCATTTGCACCTCCAGACCTTTCTGAGAGCCCTCACTGAGCCTTGGCAGCTTGATAAGACGACTGTGGGAGTGCTTGGCCGCCCCCCTCAGCCCCCTCTTCCTCTCACCGTGCAGCCAAGCCCTTAAATCAGAGCACTGGGAAGCTGATGCTGCCCAAGCTAATGGGGTTCAACCACCACCACCTCAATTTCTCCTTCTTTGTCAGGCCACTTCATTCACAGCCGGCAGCCCCAGGGGTTGCTGTGTCTGCAGAAGCGTCTGTACTTTAATCTCTCCGTGCTGGAGGAGGGCGAGCGCGTGACGATGGCTCAGCTAGAGATCAAATTCAGCCACAATTCCTACCACGCCTCCAGCCAGGGACAGGTTTTTGAGTTGAGGCTCTACCAAACCTTCCACATGTCCCTCCGGGAGATGCCCTCCCACGAGCACAGCCGAAAGCTGCTGGTGGAACAGTCCTTCGCCCAACTCCACAAGTCTCTGCTCTTCAACGTAAGCGAGGTGGCCAAGGACTGGAGAACGTACAGCAGGAATCTGGGCTTGATCTTGGAGATCTCAGTGAGCAGCGGGGACGGTGCGACAGCCCTGATGAGTGAGGGGCTGCAGAACCTCTGCGCCAGCATCGACTCCTTCCTGGACACCTCTCTCCTGGTGGTGACCCTCAGCCAGCAGCAGTGCAAGGCTTCCAGGAGAAGAAGAAGTGCTCACTACCTCCCTGTCACGCCGAGCAACCTTTGCAAGCCCCGGAGGCTTTACATCAGCTTCAGCGACGTTGGCTGGGAGAACTGGATCATCGCCCCGCAGGGCTACATGGCGAACTACTGCCTGGGCGAGTGCCCCTTCCCCCTGACAGCCGAGCTGAACAGCACCAACCACGCCATCCTCCAAACCATGGTGCACTCGCTGGATCCCGAGGGGACCCCGCAGCCCTGCTGCGTCCCCGTCAGGCTGTCCCCCATCTCCATCCTCTACTACGACAACAACGACAACGTGGTGCTGCGGCACTACGAGGACATGGTGGTGGACGAGTGCGGCTGCAGATAGCGGCCAGGTGCGTGCTGCGGGGTGGAGGCGCGGAGCGCTTGATGGAATAAATCCAAGTGTGTTAAATCCCCGCTGTGCTGGTGTTGAGGGAGTTCCCCCTCCCCCCCCCCCCCCGTTGGTGGCAGAGCTCCCCCACTCCTCGTGGAGCCAGGGAGGAGGTTTGGCACGAAGGGGATGGAGCGTTAGCGGAGCTGTGATTTAGCAATAGCTGGGTGCTCCCAGCAGGGCTGGTACAGGATTATGATCAAGTCCGACGCTGCCTGCTCCGTTCTCCACGGGCGATGGCAGCACCAGGCTGTGAATCCCAGAGCCCTCGCGTGCTTGGCTGAGCTGCTGGTGGTGCCAGCGAGGCACCAGCTGGGAGAGCAGCAGCTGTGCTTGTGCTTTGTGGCTTTTTTGGCTAAAACGCTGCAGCTTTCTCAGTGCAAAAAAAAAAAAAAAAAGATTATATTTATGGTGAGAGGATGCTTGGTGGAGCCGCGGACCAAGGGGGGAGGTTCCTGCACAAGAGATGTTTTGGCTGAGGAACGAGGGTGTAAAGCAGAGGGATGCGATGACATCATGTCCCGTCGCAGCCTGCTTGAGGCAGTAATTAATTGATCTCATTTGCTAATTGATGAGCCCAGGGTCTGTCTGGAGAGCCTGAACTGGTCTGGAGCCGGATGGCAGCCGAGCAGTGGGCACCACAGCAGCGTTACAGCCTGGATGCGTCCGGCACCACCTTCACGTTGGCTTTTGTGCATTTTAGGGTTCATTTTGTTTTGTGTAGTTATTTCTCTGGCTGTGGCACCCGGCGCTGCAACAGCGTGGCCGCTCGGTACCCAGTCAGTTTAACACCACTAACAGGAGCTGGCAGAGCAGGGCTGTGCGGGGACCCAGCTCCGCACCATCGCCTGGCACAGGAGCTGCTGCTTTTCCTCCCTCCTCTTTCAGGGCTGGAGTTTTGCAGCCTGGGCAGAGCTGCTCAGCCCTTCCTGCGCCGTGTGCTGGGGTCCAGCACGAGCCCTGTGTGCTGGGGCTTTCCCAGCACCCCTCTGGCTTTGCTTTTTTTGCAGCAATTGACGGGGGGGCGGGGGGGAAGAGAAACAGAATCTGAGTTAGACTTGAATTTTTTTTGTGTTTCTTTGCTCTTTTAAATGTGACCCTCACTCCGTAGTCTAGGTTAGTGGTGGCGTTTCGTACCCATGTCGTGTTCCCAAGCTGAGCAGGGCCTTCTCCCTCCAGGGAAGCACCGAAGGTTTAACCACTGTTGGGCGTGCGGAGGAACCATCCTCCTGTCCCTGTGACAGCGTTTGCTCCCCCCCCGACCTGTGGAGCTGCAGCCCGGTGTAGCTGCAGCGTGTTAGTTCCATAGTGCACGGATGCGCGGAGAGCGCAGGGCAGCCCAGCCCTGCTTCCCTCCCGCAGATGAACGAGAGTGATGTTGAAACCCATTTCAAGCACTTCAGTGTTTTAAGGGCTTCGAGCAGGGCTTCGCTAACACGAGCAGAAGCCATTCCTTGCCTATTTGAGATGAGCAGGATTAAGAAAACCTTTAAGTATTACAGCGTTTGTACCTGTGCTCGGGGGGTCAGCAGACTCTGCACAACTGTCCCCCCCATCCACCCAGCGGCAGAGGTTGATGGGTTACGCAGTGACCAGGCCAGGAGACAGCCCTGGCGTAGCTGGCATGAGCTCAGGGTGGTGCCAGGACCAGGCCTGAACCCTGGAGCTGTTTCAGCAGCCACAGAGCTGCTCCTGGGGGAGTCAGGGCCATCTCAACTCCCAACATTGCTGAGCAAACACCTGTGAGACAGGTAAAAGCCATTTTCACCTTGCCTGCAGCACAGGGGAGGCAGAAGGAAGGAGATCTTCCAGGCTGAAGAACCCATCCTTCATTGAAACCAGCCTTTGGGAACTCCTGCAGCTCCTCCTGCACAGGGCTTGTCCCGGTCCCCTGGGAGGCAGAGGAGGGAAGAGTTTGCACGGTTCATTTGCTTACCCCCCGTACGCTATGCACACCCCACACTTTTGTACTAGTCTGTGTTTAAAACAAAAAATAATAAACTTGAAGTTTATACAATCAGCCTAAGTTTTAAAGTGTTGCCTGGTTTCATCATTGAAAGTTAGGGGCCACCTTGAATGCAAGAGCTGTTTATTAATATTTTATTGATGACAAACAGGTTTAAAACAAACTTGAGACAAAATCAAAAAAGAGTTAACACCGTGCTAGCACTGATGTCTGGATTTTATAAAACTCAGAGTAACTGCTACAAAGGAAAAAACCAGCACAAAGCAGAGGCAAGCATTCCCATCAGTGAAAGAAAGGGGGTGAGGGGAGAGGAGGGGGCTACATTACTCAATGGATTGCATTGCACAGAGGGTTACAGCTTAAACCTATCGGAAAAGTCTATGCAACTACGCAGCCTAAAGAAGGAAAAAAAAAAATTAAAAAGCCCTTCGGCAATGTTAATAAATAAAACAGTCCATCTTACAGGAAGGAAGGTGGCCTGTGTCTCCATTCTCTCATATTTTAGAAGTCTAAACTCTGGAGGCTTTGTATGAGAAAAGAATGGTTTTCATTTCTGGAAAAAAAGTTTCTTTTTTGCAGCTCTCAAACGCCGTCGGCTGCAGGGCTGAACACAAAGTTTGAACACCTGTCCCGTGGGGATGTGCACGCTACTCACGCGGTTTGTGGGTCTGCTACGCCAGGTCTGCACTGGGGGAGAGACACTCCAGAAAACTACAGCAAATACAGGTTATGAAGCGGGGCAACAATCTACAGAAAGGACAGCAATGAAAGGGCTTTCTCCCCAGTTACAAAAAAGTGGGGTTTTATGTCATTTAAGTACATTCAGATGAGAGGTATTTTGAGTTCCCCCCCAAAAAAGACTAGAAACACTTGGAGCCCTTTGAGTATAAAGCTAACTGAATTCAAACTTTAAAAACCCCTCGGTTAGTGAGTCGCACTCTACTGATCTCGGCCAATTAGGAGGTAGAGGTTAGTCTAATTTAGGGATCGGATAAAAATGGGTCTGTAGGAATCTTAAATTCTTTGCGCTGTTTCTAAAAAGGTTTAGACAGAAATAAAATGCTCCCAGTGTTCCCATATGACTTAAGACATGGGTACAACTTAGAAATTGGATGGCTTCTCTTATGTGCTGTTTGCAGTTTTGACTTCCAGCTATTTCTCGAGCCAGCATCGATGGCACAGCCGTGTCCACTACCTGAAAAAATAGGCTCCGGGTTTGGTTTTCAACACCTGAATCTCTCAGCTCTCTGCATTAATCACTGAAGAAGCCACACCAAAGCCTGACCCATTATCTCCAATTATACCCAGCTATCAGAGGCCACCTTCCAACAACTGCCTGCTTTTGTCCATGTTTCCAACCTGCTTCGGTAACGTTGTAGAGTCTTTACTTCAGAACCAATATAATCCCCAGTTTCCACTACTTCTTCCCCAGAGCTGAGGGAGCGAGTGAAGCAGGCCTGTTAGCATCTTTTCCTCCAGGGCCGAAGGGCACAGGAACCCATCCCCTTTTTCAAGCGCAAAGTTCATCTTACAGAAAGGCTTGTTTTTCACAGAGTAGAGTCCAGACAGTAGCCAATTAAAGCATACAGAAAACACTTTGAAACCCTCCTCCTGCTCGAGCGCGCAGGCTCCTTCCACTCTAACTGCTATCCAATGTAGGAAGAAGAGGCTGATTGCTGCAACTTTAAATCACACTGAAAGTTCTCAAGGTTGGTGCTCTAATTTAGTTTTGTTTTAAACTTTTTTGTAAGCTTCTCAGAACAAGGATCTCCCAGGTCCACCACTAAGAATTCAGAGACAAACTTCTAAAAATTCAGTGCTCCTTTGAAAGAATCTCTTTAAAACCACCTCGTCACGAAAGACCCGTTCAGAATGTGGGCGACACGATGACACTAGGATTTCAGAGCCAGTGTTGGACAACAAAACCTGCATCTCAGAGTTGAGCATCAGCTACGTTCCGCCGGATTTCTGCTTGGCTTGCTGTCACTTCATCAGGAACTCTCTCTTTCAGATACTCTGCTTCTAAATTGTAAACAGTTACTGCTAAAATATAGTACCCCTTTAGAACGAGAACAACTCTGAGATGAGGGTTTTCCTCTCCCCATCTGCTCTGAAAAGTAATGCCCTGCTCGCAAAGAGAAGTATGGAATGAAGTGAAACCTGCGTAAGGCCCTTCTCTCGAGCTTGTTTGACTGGGGGAGCAGGGACTCAGCTGACCACTCATTTCAGGGCGAGTTGCCTTTCCCTGTGAGGCGCCAGCCAGTCCTTCGGTGCTCTCTCTCCTCTCCGGTCAGTCTCCTTGTCTCAGTGAGCTAGCAGTGGGCTCTCTCGCGCGCGCTCCTTTCTCTCTCTCTCCTCTCCGTTGGTTGGTTTCTTTCTCCTGTTGCTCTCACACAGTGGTGCTTCAGTTTTAGCAGTGGAAAACAGGTATCCATTTTATTTTATTTTTTTTATTACCCAGAATAAAATGCTGATGAACTAAGCTCCACACAAGCTTAGCTCTTCTTCCTCAACCTGAAAGCAAAACAGTAGTTGCATTAGGGACATCGCTCTTAAGACAAATGATGTCTTTGTGAACTTAAATCGGGGAGTGAAGCTCAAGTGCCTTACACTCTAATACTGTGACAGTCCCGTCACTCCGCCATGTTGATATGCACGTTCACCCTGGTAAGTAGAGTCCTGTGACAGCGCCACGTCAATCTGGGATTTAAACTCATCACCAAGGTAACTGTCCTGAAAATGAAAGTGGGTGTTAAGCCTCCAACTCATTGTCAAGTTCCTCCTTACACAGCAGAATACCCAGCAGCTAAGGTTAATAAGTCTGAGAGGTTTTATTTTCTTGGGTTTCTTTGGTTGGTTTTTAAATGTACACTTTTTGCCGCAGAATTTCCACAAATACTAAGGGGTTTTAGGTGGCTGTTGTACTGGCAAGCAGCTCAAAGCCAAGGCTCGAGTTGAGTTTGGACATGCAGTGTTTCACTTTTATGCCCAAGGACACTTGGAAAGCCCAAGTGGAGCAGTACAAAACGTTGTGGTTGAGTCACTGAAAACGGCTTCAGTGGATGTGCACACGCACAGATCACCGACAAAAACCCCAGAATGAAGAGCAGACCACACACAAATCCTGCTTACCTGTGATAATTCCGGTTGGGAGAGCCCAGGCTGACTCATCTGTGATGGCTGACTCATGGAGATATACCCCTGAGTCAGTGGACCCTGGGAGAAAGGCTGGGACACCACGTCTTGGCTTGCTTGACTATTGGGAAGGTTTGACTGACTAGTTCCAGGAATCCCAAAACGATTTTTCTGGCGCCCACCACGACCAGTCTTTCCTTTTGGCGCCCCACGTCCTGGAAAAGCATTTGTCCCAACCAACAGTGAGAAGTCTTACATATGCAAACATGTGAAAATTAACTGTTTCTACAAAGACTCGATCACTCGCAAGAGGCAACATTTTATATGGACTCAGCGTAGCAAGGGCAGAGAAATCAAAAGGCAGAGCCACCAGCGCAGACAGGGCAAAGGGACACTCACTGGAGGCTGCAGCACTACTGTGCTTGTACCCACACAACTCAGATTCATTACCAAGGCACATCGTCTACGCTCCTCAGTGCTCCTGCAAGAGCAACAAACGCCGTTCTGCGACTTCAGACCTAAAATGTGGCTTCTGGAGTTTCACCCTTGCCCCATACCTGCAGCTGGTCCGTTAGCCTGGCCAAAGTATCCCGGCGGTGGCATCGGTGGCATCACAAGGTTGAAAGGGATAGGAATGTTCATAGCAGTGACGTGGCTGGGGCCAGCACTGATCATCCCGATCTGGTCGTGGGTCTGGAAGTACATGTTGGATGGGCGCCCTGGAGAAAAGCAACAGTGATTTCAGATATGCAAATTATTTAAAAATCAAGTCATATTCTTGCTTCTAGCAATAATGGGAGAACTTGCGAGCAGGATAAATCAGAAGCAGAAAGGACAAGCCTACCAACTGCCAAGAACTATCAATAGTTCATCGTTTACTCCACAGTTCAAAATTTCAGAGACCCATCTAACACACGTTCAGCCTCAGCCAGTTACTCTTCTACAGCACCATCTAAGGTTCCTGAAATGCTTATCATACAATCCCACCCCCTCACTTTTCACTTGCTCTGCAGACACCAAGTGAGACTGCAGGGGCTTCTATAGACACAGAGCAAAATCCCTGCTTAGGTACCAGGCATGGCATAAACTTGAGTTCCATATTTTTCTGTAGTGGCTGTTTGAAGAGCCATACCCCAAGACACCATACCCCAAGGACTAGCTGAGGGAAAAAACCCCCAAAACTACAAAGGTGTTCATTTTGACAGCTTCCTTTACCTTGACTGCTCCGGTCATAGACAGATCCTGGAATAATAGCCTCACGTGCATCATACATGGCAGTAGTCATGAAACGGGCACCCTGGAAGTATTAGAGGAGTCAGCAAACTTTGCACTGCAAATTCATTGTCAGCTATTTTGGGTAAGAATCTAGTTAACCTCAACAGGTAATGCATACTTTACAAGTGCTGAGGAAACTAACTAGTTCTAATACACGGCCAACATCCAACTATCATTTCAACTACACCACGACAAGAAAAAGAGATTCTACCGGTAGCCTATCTCAAACTGTGAAGCATCTGCTGAATTTTCAGTCCGTTTAGAGGCTCTGGTATAGCTCTTCCCTTGGTCTATCCCTACCACTGTGCTTCTGGGACAGCTGACAAGTTCCACCCTGCCCTTAAAACAACTCCTTATGTTAAAGAACAAAGTATAATTCTCAACCTGCAAGTCTTGACATCCAATGCTATTAAGCACACACCCCTAACGAGCTTGCCATGTCTACACAGAACAGTTACTTGGCATTTCATTTACTTCAGAAGTTACCCCCTCATAAAATTTTGTGGTAAAGACCAAAATAAAGGCACCAAGAAGGCTGTTCTATAAATGCTTGACTTAGAAACAGCTGATGCAGCAACCTACTTGGATCACACTGCGTTAGCTAAGCAACAGAAATGGAAAGCCATGGGTGTGTGAGGCTACGTGGGTGAGCGTTTAAACCACCCATTTGTGACTGATCAACCAACCCCAAGCTGCTTCACATCACAACACATGAGAGACGGGGGAGGTCAGCTTACGGGGTTGATGGTATTGACGAGTTTCCGGGGCTTGCTGAACTGCATAAGGCTTTCCCGGAGGTTATTCAGTGGTCCCTCCACCAGCACCTTCTGCTCCTTGTAGTAATTCAGCAGGTGATTCCAAAGGGGTTGTTTAGACAGCGCTTTTGGGTTTCCAACAATAATTACTCCATACCTGTACAACAACAGAGAGAGAATAAAGCCGCGTTACATATTAATGTCAAAACAGCCTCAAAGTCAACCTCTCTTGCAGTAATCAGGGCCCTTAACATAGACCCACGATCATGGGTGTGGGAGACCCTGATGCAATTGTTTTGTTTACAGCAGACGATTTCTGTAGGATGACAATACACTTGGAAGGAGACTGCTGCAGCCAGTTTCTCAATAATCCCCATCTTCCTTTTGCCAGCCTGCCAGACACCTCAACTCGACCGACCACACCGTATTGGTTTAAAGCTTGCAGAAACCAAGGAAGCCAGCCAGCATAGTTCTGACTCCACATCGCCCTTCTCGGTAATCAAATCCATTGTAAGAGAAGCAAAATGTTAAAAAAAAAAAAAATGGTTGCTGCAAGGGATACAGAAACAGATGAAGGGAAGAGTTTTGTCCTGCAAACAATGGGGAATGACATGGTGGCTTCTACAAACTACTGCTGCCAAACAGTTACACTGCTTTGGTGGAGACTGCTCTTGTGAATTGTAGGGAATGTGGAAATCGTTCAAGGCTCCCTTAAACCAAGTGGGGAACAGGCCTGCTCCCCACAAAACAGACCTTTTGTTAGTTGTGCTGCATGGAGGCTTTAGCAGACTGAATTAGGTCTCTAGAATAAATAAAAATTTTCCTAATTTTACTTCACCTTGCTCTTGTAAGAGCTACATTAAGACGTCTGGGGTCATTCAGAAACCCTATTCCCTGGTGTTCATTGGCCCTCACACAAGAAAGGATAATAAAGTCCTTCTCTCGTCCCTGGAAGGCATCCACACTTGCAATTTCCACTTCCTGAAATAGAGGAAAACATGTAAATCATGTAAGGACAGTGCAAAACAGTTACACTACCAAAAGGCATTACACAACGTGTTGGCTGAGCACTAGCAGTTCTCATCATTTGACAAAAATGTTATTTTTGTAATGACGAATAATCTGGTAATTCCACTGGTCACTAAATAGTTTCCCTACAGGAGAACAGACAGTCTCAGTTTAGGACAAATTGCTTTTATGTTCACTGCCTTACGGTTCTCATATTTCCCCAAACCTGGCATTTGTGCTATGGAAAGCATTCTTTTTCTAGGTATGTTGCCAAAAAGACTTCTGACTATTCCAAAACCTCGTAGTAAGACGGATCCAAATGAGCACCACCGCTCCCAGCCCCTGAGAAACCCAGATCAGAGGGACAGATCATTCCTGGCAGAAGTAGAAGTATTTCCACCGAGTTTTCCTTCAGTGAAAACACTGCCCAAGTTCTCAATATTGAAAAACAGACTATATTAAATATACAAGCAACTTGTTTGTAGCAACAAATGTTAGTGTTTGGTAGAGGAGTTCCACTGATGGGAGGACATATTCCCAAGCAAATAAATAGTATGACCATCAGAATTTATGGAGCTTGGATCCCTGCACGTCTCTTGGCACAATGCTTATACCCAAGACACAAGCTGACTGAAGCTTTTCCACAGCTGAAGCATTAATGACCTCTCCCTCCTGTGCCTCAGTGACTCCTCAGAGACTTGTGGACTTGTTGCAGCTTTCCATTCAACAGAGACCTCAACAGGGCTTTCTCCTTTATCTGGCCAACTGCTCCCCTGACACTTACTGGCATTTGATACCTCCAAGATGCTTCTCTCTGGTCTATTTTAACTACAATCAACTAAAAAACCCAAAAATTAAAGAATAAACACAGACTGACGCCTAGGAGTCAGACTAGAAAAGAAAATACTGTGAAGCTTCAAAATATCTGACTTTTTTAGCTTCTCTGTATCCCCGTGTTCTCGCTTTTGCAATGAACCATACCTGGTAGAGCTTTGTATGCAAGGAACCACTGAACTGCATGTACTGCACCAGATAGGAGCGTTGACCTTCGTAAGGGGTAATGATGCCAATCTGATCTGGTTTGGCACCAGCTTTCAACAGCTTCGTAGTTATCTTCTCCACATTGGCAGCTTCTGTCCTAGAAAGACAGATTCATTTCTCTAATGAGAATCAAGGTCTAACTTTTTGCAAGCTTTAAAAAGCTTGACTGTGTGTACTGTGCCAACCTTTTGCCAGAAAGGCTCCTTCAACAAAAAGATCAATTCTACACTTAATACAACTTAAGCTTTGCAGGAATGCCCACCACTGTCACCTCTTGACTTAGGCTATGCATATTCTCAGAGAAGTATGGACAAAAGCCAACATCTCAAAAAGAGGTCTCAACAACACAGAAATTTCTCCTTAATACACACCTCCAGAAGCACAGTTCTATGCTCTGGGAATAGCAAAATTCACGGTAGCCATCATTCCAAAATGGAATTCCTTAGCAGGGTTAAATGTACATGCACGCTTTGAGTGAGATCATTAAAAATGTTCCAGCCTGCCACGCAAACAGATCCTTCAGTTGCTTTATCTTAAAGTTTTAAATATAGAATGTTTTTAATGCCAATCTCCTTGCCAGCCAAGTATTGTGCCATTTGTTTGTGCACAGTCTGGCTCGCAGCATTCGGCAGTCTTGCACATGCTGTTTGTGAAACGGATCGAGATTAAAAATATCACAGCAGATATTTTTCATGAGTTGGTGTGGTTTCCCTTCCCAGCACATGAACGCACACGACCAAGAGGAGCAACACATTTTAAGCTCACTCTTTGAAAAAAGTTAGAATGCGCAGAAAAAAAGGGGTAGAAAAAAGAAAATTCAATTCCCATCCCTTTTGCACCCCCACAAAGGGCTCTGCTTCAGGAGCTACTGGAATTCTGGCTTTGAAATCCAACTTGATAAGCATTTCCTGCTGCAACTGCAGTCAGTTTACTTGCTGGCCCGAATTCATCCCACATATCGGGAACTTCATTGTCCTGTGCTCCATATACAACCGGAGAAGGAACACACACCTCCACAGAACAATTCAAATCCATGCAAGGTCTGAAATGCTCCCACTGGAGCTGCCTTTTTCTCTTTAATGCAAAGGGAGCCCAGGGCAAATCAACTCCACAACATCGCTCAGCCTGCACTATCCCCGAGGGTAGCTTTTATTAAAAATGCACACAACCAATTTCAATCATAGCTGTTAATGGAAAACAACATTTTACTGATTTAGAACTCCTGCAGAACATAAGGACTGCTAGAACGGAAGCACCTTCACACAAACAGGTGACTCTTCCTCAAAACCAGAAGCCTTTATTTAGCTGTTTTGTCTTTTTTCACACAGCAAGGCACCACAAGTTCTGGCAAATACAGAATACTACAAATGTCGTTGCAGAGACTGAGGTAGAGAAATACTTCGATATTTAGGTTGCAGTGGGAACTGCTTATTGCACTTTCCCTTGACTTCATTAACTGTGACTGTCTCCAAGGGACATCACAGAATTATTATCAGATGCATTTACAAACTCCCTTACATTCGAGATGCTAAAAACCACTTTACCCCAGCGTAAGTTTATATCTCAGTGTTGAGTTTCATTTACCTGTTTAAGTAAGAGGTGCCTGAGCTGGCAATTTCTTCCTGACCTTGTGTAACATAGAAAAACATTGGCTTATCCGGCTGTGGCCACTGGAAATCAAAACCTTTTTTCACACGGTCCGCTGAGGAGCACAAAAACAGTAAGGAGAAAAAGTTAGCATTGCTTGACCAGCAAGAACACCCACTTTCACATCAAAGCACCTTACAGACTCAGAACTAGGTGCAGTGGCAATTATCTTTTTAAGCAAATGTATTAGAAACAACTCATAAAGAATGCTTCCTTTGATCCTTAATGAGTGGAAGAGAAAGTAATTTGCACAAGTACTACTCTCACTTACCTGCAGTGACACCGTTCTGGAGTGAGCCCTCGTAGAAGATGTTGGATGGAAAAGCGCTGAGTGCAGGATGCATGCGGTACTGCACCTGCAGGCGGATGGGGCGAATCCCCAGCACCACAAGCCTCTCGAAGAGAGACTGCGACAGGCCGGCCTTCGCAGCTTTTTTACACATCACGACAGGGCCCAGCTGGCAGTGGTCACCCACGAGAATAAGCTGTGGAGAAGGTGGTTTGTAGACATCTCAGTTTTCATCGGATGAAACTTGCCCAATAGCCAGAAACAACAGCAATATAGAACTACAGAATCGTTTGGTTGGAATAGGCCTTTGAGATCGAGTCCAACTATACCTGTCTGCTACTAAACCATCCCTGAGCGCTTCATCCATTTGCCTTTTAAATACCTTCAGGGATGGTGACTCCATCACCGCTCTTGGCAGCCTCTGCCAGTGCCTGAGAACCCTTCCAGTGAAGAAATTTTTCCTAATATCTAACCTGAACCTCCCCTGGCGCAGCTTGAGGCCATTTCCTCTCCTCCTACTCTCCTACCATAAATTCCATTAGGACCTAATCGGTCCGACTCGTAATAGGCTTCAGATCTATCTAAGGCTTAGAGACTTCCAGCGTTAACTCGCTTTTCGAATGATCACTTTTGAATAACACCTTCAGTCGCCAGATTATTCCAACAGTACCAACATGTTCTCAGCAAACATTATGCCAAGGAAACAGAAAACTTCAGGAGTAACACAAAGTACAGTCATTTAGATCCATACTATGGGAGCGTCTTCCACAAAAGGCAAGGATTTCGTAACCCTACATGCCTACACTGTGAATGTCACTGCTCAACGCTACTTAGTCTATTGATAAGCTTTCTTTCCATTAATGAAATCCAATGACTCCTACCTGTTTTGCTCCCAGGACCACAGGCACCATGCACTCCGGCTCAGTAGCCTGTGTGCTCTCATCAATCAGAATGGAGCGGAACTGCATTTTTGCAAGTCTCGGATCACCAGCTCCCACACAGGTGCAACAGATCACATCTGCGTTCTAAGACAGAAACAGAACCAAAGTCACTCAAGTAGGATATCAAGAGACAATATTTCTACATGGGAGAGTATTCAACACCATTGCAGGAATCCCCCAAAAGGTAAGTTGTACTCTGATCCCCACCAGCACGTTGCAACTAAGCCTCAAGTGGGAGAAGCAATTATTTAAGCTGCTAGACCCGAGGGAACTTCACCATCAGTAATTCGCGCTCTGCTGTTCGTTTCAGCGCACGGTAACGTTTCTCATCAGCAGATGACAGTTCTCCAGTTTCATCTTTAAGCTGCTGCAGTTTCTGAAGCTCTGGCATGCTGAAAAAAAATGAATTCTGTTTTACAGCCTAATCAACAACTTTGTGGGATTGCAGTGCAACTCATTTGTAAAACTAAGTAACACGTATGCAATCAAAAGTGGTACCACACCAGGCCAGTATGTGTCGTCACCATCACACAGTTAATCAGCTGCGTTCATCACAAGACTGAAGTTGGTTTCTTTGGTTCCCCCGCCCCCCTCAGCCATTTCTTACCTATCCATGTTTCGGATCTGGTTATGCAATGCCAAGAAGGACACAGGAGAGTCAATGGCCTCACGACTTTTAGCGCACAGACGCACCACTTTCAGTCCAGTTTGATGGATCTTCTCAGTCAGCTGATCTACAGCAATGTTGCTCGGAGCACAGACTAACACAGGCCTTGAAAAAAATAAGGAAGAAGTAAGTCTCAATGAGCTGTAAGCTTTTTTCCCCTAGACTTTTAACAAAATCAGAATTGTGTTACAACTCAAGTGCCCTAAAAATATGCTGGAGAGGAATATTTTCCGAAACAGGTACAAGTCTTCCCAGAAGAATATAATTCTAGAAAGCCTTTTCAGTTCAATGATACAAATTATTTTAATTTTTAAAAATCAAGTTGATTCTTTGGCTGTTAATGAAGTAACCTCACACAAAGATTTAGAGAGAACGGTTCTTACCCATTGCCCTGTCTGGCCAGATGATAGACGATTGTGGCTGATGTCACTGTTTTTCCAGTGCCAGGGGGACCCTGAATAAGGCTCAGAGGACGCTGCAGAACAGTCTTCACAGCATAAACCTGTAACGTTTTTTAATTGCTATTTAGCATTCAGCGCCGAGAAAGTTACAACACTGTTCAACTTCTGTTCATAAATCCTTTATCGTACTCTTTGCATGTAGTAAAAAGGAGATGAGGTTACCTGAGAATGGTTGAGATCAGGAAGTCCTTGTGCTGTAAAGCGCTTTGGCAACTGGCATTTAATGATTACATCTTCCACCTCATGACCTAGCAGTTTGTGATAGATGTACCCAGACACCGAAGTCTCATCCACAGCGAATGTTTTTAAAGCACTCTGCATCCTGAAATGAAGGAAGGACAGCAGAAAGAAAAATTGCAACAGTATGACCTCAGATGTAACAACCCATAAGTGCCCTAGAAGAAATAAGAGAAATGGCATTCAGATTAACTCAATTTCCAATAAAAGTTGTGCGTGTTGCTCTGTGAAGCAAATGTCGTGTTCCGAGACTTGAAACATCCAGTACAAGCAGATTCCTGATTGCTTGTGTCATGAAACAACATCTTGTTCAAAGTTTCCCCCGAATGTAGAGGAAAAAATACAGGCCAGCCGCACCCGTTATCTGCCACGTTTGCAGTGCTCTCTCAGTACCTGTCAAACGAAGTGGACTTCCACACAAAATCCACTTGGAAGTTATGAGTAACCTCCACCGGCGCTCCAACGCTGCTCCTCAGCTCAATGGCTATCTCATCACCATAATCTGTAGAACCTCGTTAAGTAGTAATCTATAGCAAAACTTTGAATTTGATTTTTCCCGATTTTGATTTTTTTTTAGCTAATCCCCATAACGAATTAAAATGATCTCAAAATTACTTTTGTACGCATTTACTGATTGTTCAGAGAGATTTCGGCCTTCGCTAAGCCTCCCTGAAGGCTCACTAAGTAAAGGATACTATCAGGAACTTTGATAACGTGACCAATTCCTTTCCACAAAGGGGCCAGGTCTCCTTTATACCTCAAGCAGATCTCATCTCCTTGCATCAGCCGCATATCTACCAAGGAAAGAAAAGGCTTTCAGAACATTCACTAATGAACTATGATCCCTCAACACAAAAAACTTAGTGCTATCTTATATGCCAGGCCAGATCAGCACAGTCCTTTAAATAGTGATGTTATTCACCAGGCATAAACAACCCAGACAAATCACACACACAGTCAAGCTGTCCTTACCTGAATCAGTCTTTGGCAACGTGAAATAAGCAATTCTTTTCTTGTTCAAGCCCAGGTCCCATCTGACGGTGATGTTATCTTGGGTCTAGCAGTAAAGAAAAGGCATCCATTATGCTCTTAACAAGCTGTTTGCCACCTACCACAGTCCTCACTGTCCTAACACTTCAAAACAGCGGAGAAACACAAAACTCACTGTTCAGTGTCACAGTACAGACAACTATCTGTATTTATTTGCCTGAACTGAGTTGACACCATCTGCAGGAGAATGCTGTTCTACAAGAGTTAGTTAATGAGAAACAAAGTGCTAATCACCATCTGTGTTATTCTCTCCCTTCTCCTTTAAAACATTCACCAAGTACTTGCATGACCTCATATAACTCTGACTGGAAACCTCTGACAAAGAAAGGTAAGTGCTGGTTATGAGGATAGCATAAAACAACAGTCAGGTTGCAAAGTTCTACAGTAGAATACAGTTATTGGAATGAAACTCTGAACACAGAGAAGACTGAAGTTCAAGTGTTTCAAGCTCTTTTTCAAAACTTCAGTTTGAGGATTTTTCTTTCCTCTCCTTGTTATCAACACATCGTCACTACTGTAATGACTGACGATATAGTACAGAATAAAGACATCTATTTCACTTGAGTCTGTGCTGTTAACGGTGACCGTGTTTGACAACAGAGAACCGGTCAGAAGCCTGTTCAAACAGGTGTATTTCAAGCACACTACCTGAGACTCCTTCAGTTTCTTGTCATAGTCTGCCTCAAGCTTGACCAGAGGACCAAATATATTTTGGTATTGATAAGCATCTTCGTATCTAAGCAGGACATGCTGCGGTTCTTCATCAACACCAGGCTTTTCCAAGTCCTCTAGGGTTGCAGACGGATTTTCCTAGAATTTAAAGCACAAATACTTCGTTTCAAAGTTTTAAGCATGAACAAGCTCCTGCTATGCAACAGGAGACCACTACAGGATGCTGTATCAAGGTACGATAAGCCGTAAAACTACACCAAGGCGTGATGTGATGTTTACTCACACCCAGTCAAGTTTCTTATGCAAAGGATGTATAGAAAAACCTCTCGAAAACCCGTAACTGAGTACCAAGCGTGGACTAACGGTTCCCTACTCAGCTGCTTACGTACAGCAGCAACAAGTGAAAGATCTGACATAGGGAAGGAAAGTTTTCTTTTCAAATTGCCTGACAATGCTGAAGAACAAAAGGGTGAAACCTTCCTACTTTGATAAATGCTCTCCTGAATCCCTTGATCAACTCCCAGTTGCACTGGTTGTCAAATCTGTAAGATTTAAACCTCATGTGATTGAAGTTCCCCATCTTATACAGCTGCTTCCACAGACACACAAACCCAGCACTTGGTAGAATATAAGCAGTATTTGAAAGGCAGCACATACCTTCCAGAGTTCTTCCAGTTTGTTTATCTGCTGAGCCGTAATCTGACGGGCTCGTAACTGTTCCTGCTCAGACGGAATCTTTACCAGCCACGAGAGGAAACAGCGATCTTGGATAAGAGGCTGCCATTGTGAACTGTCCCAGTTAATATCCTTTAAACTGCTCTGACTGGCACATGGCTGCCTGCACAACCAAAACATTGAAAATATTATTAAATTAGACAAGTGTAAGAAAAAGTCTATTGCATGAAGTGTGAAAATAGGTTTATCATGCTCTTAAAACAACTCAAGCATCTCACTTAAAAGGAAAAAACAAAACCACCTTAGCCTGGTGGGGCAATTAATTTTTCACTTCCTGTATGTGCTATTCCAACACTAGGAAGGCTCAGTATCGTAAGCGGTATTTCTTGGGTGTTTCTAGAACTTAAAATGCCAGCATCCAAAATATTAAATATGATACTCACTGTTGAAAGTGGTTACAGTCCATTAAGATTGTGCACACAAAATATATCAGAAAACTCAGGATTACTTCCCACCTGTTGCTTAAGATAAATAGAACTTGTTCTGTAGAAACACATCTTCTACTGTCAAACACAAGGTGACAGCAGTTAATTAAAATACATACGATCATGATTTCTGATAGAACCTGTCAGATACTAATTTCCGATTTACTGTCACCTTCAAGTGATTCTCTGAGCTGACAGAAAACCACTCTAACAGAGTCACCTCTCCAACAGGATTCCAGAGCAATTTCCTGAACTGATCTGCTCTTTTTTTCAAACCCAAATATTAATTTAAAGGAGAGGAAGAATACCACTCTTCAATCAAGGACTGCTTCATTTGGGAGGAATAAATAGAACTAAGATGTTTGCCCAGCATAACCAAACCTTCCTTTACCGCATCATCGACTTGTATACACCTCACAAAGTCCAGACTTAAGGAAAAATGGTAGAAAACCAGAGTATAAAATAAATTCAAGTACAACATACAAGCGAGAGTTGCCTTTTAGAAATAAGGTGATGCAAACATGCCAATAAAGGCATTCTCTCACCTGCACAGCAGAACAACCACAGAGTCTGCTTTGGCTGGAATAAAGCCAAGGAGAAACACATTACGACATCCGCAGTTGTAGCATTCCAAGACAGTCTCTCCTAGAGGTCCATCTTTATGGAGAGTCACCTCTTTGCACTTTGCTCTCACAAGATGATTAACAATGTGGCTGAAACCAGACAGGACATACATTTATATGAAGTTAATAGGAAAATTTGATTTAGTCCTAACTTAATAAAACACATCAGTTATTAGAAGACATAAATAAAAGCTATTCACGCTATGGCAGACACTGGTAAGATCTTGCTCTTTTCATCCACATAAAGCTGCTGATAACGCAGTTTCAACGGTTTCTCAGTGCATGAATGCTTTAAGGTAGATGAGTGCGAAAAAATAGGAAATGTGTAAAAAGTTCTTTTTATGTTACTGATAATTGAAAATAGCCTCCTGAAGTGCCACAGGTCAAGGGCATCAGTTCTATCATGCTTTGCAGGAACACAGGATGGGGAAGAAGCAGCAAGCTCACTTCCGTGGAGAGATTCAAGTTTTCCCGAAATCAAGGCCTAAGTTGGTAACAGCAGAAAAGCTAAAGAGGAGGCTGGAGGCTCACATTTGAGTTGCTAGACTTCAATTACCACAAATGTAAGTCACAGCCATCATTTCACTCCCAAACAAACACACTCTAAACCAATACTGCCATTTTATTTCCATAATTTGACTGTTTACCTGCCAGATGTATTCCCACGCCCGTTGCAGAACCACTTTTTGCTGGTGTTACAGTAAACCACACAAGCAGGGTCATGGATACCACAGTAACTGGAAATAAAAATAATAATAAAAAAAAGTTGATTGGGTACTTGCTTGTAGGAATACTCCAATGCAAGATTTAAATTATCTAGTACAGTACAAAAATAATGGGAAGTGAAAACTAGGGAACAGGAGTGTTAGTGAAAGTATCAAACATGAGTCCAGCTTCTGTTCTGAGTAACAAGCACTTCAACACTTCCCACCACGATCACCCCTCGGCTGGCTCAGCCTTCTCTTCCTTGAGGAAGGTCACAAAAGCATAGAATGGTTTGGGTTTGAAGGGATCTTAAAGCCCATCCAGTTCCCCCCCCGACAGGGGCAGGGACACCTCCCACTGCAACAGGGGGGCTCCAAGCCCCATCCAACCTGGCCTTGGGCACCTCCAGGGATGGGGCAGCCACCACTGCTCTGGGCAACCTGGGCCAGGGCCTCCCCACCCTCACAGCAAAACATTTCTTCCCAAGATCACATCTAAATGTCCCCTTCTGTGGCTTAAAACCAACACTCCTCATCCTGTCCTGGCAAGAGCTCCTCCTCAGCTTTCCTGTAGCCCCTTTCAGTACTGGAAGGCTGCTCTAAGTCTCCCTGGAGCCTTTTCTGCAGGCTGAACAACCCCAACTCTCTCAGCCTGACAGCAATTTCCAAGCCCTGCTGGATGTGGCAGCCGTGACCCTACGCAACAGCTCGGCAGAGGGCACCATTTTAACATTCTCGTACCAGCACATGGCTGCCTCCAAAGAAGTTGCTCTCAAATTCCAAAAATTTCTCTAAGCACATTCCTTTTCACTCACACAAAGTGCTCCTGCCCTCTGGAAATAATAAGCCTGGGGCAAACATTAGGTCTTACCTGCAAGCATGCACAGGAAGATCCTTTGTGTAATAGGTATCTTCTTCATCTTCTTCAAAATTCAGCTCTGCCAAAAGCTGGCTGGTTTTAGCCACGTTCTCATCCACAGCTCCATTCTGCAGAATGCCATCGGGTCCATTAACCTGAAACACAAGGTCAGTGCTTAAGTTATAGATTCAAAATAGACTCCAAAACATAAAGCGAAGAACAGTAATCCTTGCTCCACAAAGCAAAAACTTGTGTTTAATTTAGAATAATTCAAGAGGAAAGGAAAGAAAAATGCTAAGAGCTGAAACACCCAGCAGCTCTATAATTAATACTTGCTTCATCAGCTCCTGTTTTATAGGATTATTTAAACTCCAAATGAGTAGAAAAAAAAAAAAAACATAACAGAAGGAGACTGCTTCTCTGCAGATCACATTTTTCCATACAGTCCTACACAACACAATCTCATTTGAACAATTCCAGGAGTATCATACATTGGTTTTCATCCTTCATTTTAGTCCAGTAATCTACCTCAAAACAGCATCTTTATCGTACAGGACTTTCCCCACCTCTTTCTGCTGTTCTCTCGCCAAACCAACGTTCCTCCACCCCCAAGACATCAGCAGCACGACTCTGCCGCTTGGATAATAGAGAGCAGGCAATAGGGAAACCTGTTCTCATAGAAGTTTATATATATAAATGACATATATATAAATGACATGGTGCAAGAAATTACAAAAATGGGTTTTCAGCAGTGTAGCTCTCCTGGCAGTGTTGCTTGTTCAGGATGTACTGACCGTATCACACACTAAATCAAACATATTTGCAAAATCCATCAGGTATGACAGTCACTATTGTGTTATTTTACATTTGTTTTGGCTACAACATGATTTCATTTAAAAAACGAGGCATAAGCTATCCTAGAAAGCTGCAGAAGCCCCCCACTGAGCCATGCAGCTCATGTTGGCAGAGATGAGGTGTGCTAACACGGCACACCCCCCCCAGGTGTGCTCTCTTTCTGCTGCCAACACACTGACTGCCAGAACTGTGGGATTCTGCAGCATTTGGTGCTGTGTCAGCAACTTTGACACCCCAACCCTCACTCATGTTAAAAATAACTCCTTTTGGGCAATACTGAGTACAGAACAAGAAGTTTGACTGTCACAGACCAGATTTCAGCAGGGCTGGCACAACCACTGTCCCCTGTGTCCCAGAGTTGTTCTGGTTTAACCCCGCTGCCTCCACGAGGAGCCTCAGCACCTCCACACGATGCTGTCAGGAACCCCCAGGATGGCTCTCTTCCCGCACACCCCCAACACTGTTCACTCTATCACTTTCTTCTAAGGTTTTAGCGAGGTCTTGACTGAACAAGTGAAATAATAAATAAGAATACTATAATCCACATTACTTTTGAGTGGAAAGGTGAAATGATGAGCACATAATAATAAACCATTATTAACTGTTGAGATGAGTGCTGTGGGGTGGTTCCCCTTGCACAGCAAAGTCATCAGCTCTTTTAACCCCCTCCCCAATGTTTTTAAAGGTATTGGATAAGTCAAGATGGGCTCTATTTCTGGAAATTCTAACTGGCCAATACACTGGAGCGCAGCAATCGCTCAAGGCCTTTGTCTATCACCACAGTATTTTAATAACTCTTGCACTTAGACTCTAATGCAATTTATCTGGTATCTGTAACTTAATTCTCTGACAACAGATGAGAAAGCCGTCCACAGCGAGAAGAAAGCTAAATCTTTACCAAAAGAAATCTAATAAAAATAGCTGCTGTACCATTTTAAAGCTACAACTCACATGCAAATCAAAACAAGCTAAGTTCTGAGTCTCATTTGGATGCCACACACGCCAGTTTCAGTATTGCACATTAAAATGTAACAGCCAATCGCAAGAGTTAAATTTAAAAGTAATGTAAGCCACTTCACATTTGCCCTCTGCAGTAGCAACTGGACTCCATGGCACAAGCTTTGTATGAAATGAGGCACATTTGCAAAACACAATCTAAATGGTTTGACTTTTTATTGATTTTACCTCCGGGTACTGGCTTTTCATAGAAAGATCAGCCAAGAAGAACCAGCAGCATAGGATGTGCAAAAGAAGCAACGGGAAAAGGAAAAGCCAAAGAAACTGCAGAAGTATGGAATAACCCAAATCCAGACATCTCGTGGTGTAAGAGCACCTCCCCAGGTGTCTGTAGATAAAAACCCATTTTTAAATAGATAGAGCCATTTTACCAAATATGAAGATCACTTATTAAATGAACATGGAACAAGTGGAATCTCAATGCCTTAAGTCAATCTGAATTTCCTAGAAGCACAAATACCTGGCATTCACCAGTATATTTCTACCACTCCGTTCTAAGAGCACTTTATCACACACATCAGCCAACAACTTTAATCGATTTTTTGGGGGTAGTCATAAAAATCGGATTGCTGAACGGTAACAGAATTATGAAACTTTGTTTTTTTTAAGGCAAAGCCCCAAGAAACCACCACACTGTAAGCTGTTTGTACCTCCGCACCAGGTGCCTGTTCCCTATACCCCAGGAGCTCCTGCCCTTTCGGGGCTGGGCAGGAATGATGTCACCTGTTACTGTGAGGATCCCAGTCTGGGGCCTTGGCAGGCACACAACCAGGAAGTGACTCAACTATTGTTCTCCAACATACCGTGCTGTTAGCCTATGTGCATATTATTAACAACCTGGCACCATCGACTGTTGTGTGAGGCAGCGGCAGAGGGGCTTCTCTATTTTAGAAGCGTTGATTGAAACTTCTGGCACAGCAGGTTTAACAGCATCAGCAGACTGAGGTGCTCCAAAACTGTCACCAAGGTACTGGTCCCTCCCTCGCACCTTTTTTAACCTCTAAAATACTGGTCAAGAGAAAACAGTAAGGGTCCAGAAAAGCAAACCAGCCAACGTACTTTATGGAGTGGCTTCCATTGCCCCCGAGTCCCCAGACTGGCAGTAGCACAACGTTACCACCCCGAGTTCTCACGGTGCTTCTGGTTAACGCACCCCACCCACATCAGCAGCTGATCCACAGGTGAATGCAACTACAGCCACTTAAAGCAACTCTACTTTAAAGTGGCTTATTTCAAGCTGTAACAAGAAAAATTAATTGCAGTTAAGCAGGTATTTTGCTAGAAGAGCGCTTCTGTTACGATCCTGCAGCCCAGTTGCTCACGGCAATGCACCTCCATGCTGCACAGCAGCTGCAGAACCCACTCACACTGTCCCCATCTGGGCAATTTTCACCTCACACTTAGGAAAAATAGAGACTTTTGGACTTGCACTTGGATAACCCAACCACTTGTTGTTTGTAGATTCTTTACATTAAAGCTATAGACTAGTTACTGCACCTTTTTATAGGCTTTTACTGATTCACTTTCCCTTTCAAAATAAGGAAGGGGATCTTACAGATAACATCCACTTCCACAACACATCAAAGCAGCGTGCAGCTGTTTCCAGATGGGGACCCCAGCAACAAAAAGTCAGTCATTTTGCTAGGACAAAAAGTCTTCAGTAGAACTGGAAATTAAATCCAGCCCCAGACCAAAAATCCAACAGTGACCCAGCCTCCTTCAACCCCTCCCTAAAACAGCTTAGCTAACATGTTAACAACATGTGTCTTGTCCATGAGTGACTGCTTCCCATCGTAACTAAGTCCTTGCCTGGAAGAGTGAAAAAATAGAGCAGAAATCAAAATTTATCTTAAATTATTTAGAAACATCTATTTCTATGTTGGATTTTACTTATACATAACTGTGTAAACAATGGAAATACAGTTTCTAAGAGAAAGCAGTAGATACTGCTTCTACACTAGAAACCTCTCCCTATCTTCCACCAATTGGATACTAATAAATTGTAACAACATCCTCCTCTTAAACTATTAGTTAAATACACAGTGGGAAAGGAAGCTCTTATAGACTGGCTAACTCAATCACTTTTTCTTAAGAAATCAGTTGCTCTGCACTGCCCAACCAATCTCTGTAAACACTGGGATATGAAAAAGATAACAGAAACAGCAGACTAAAAGCACAGCCCTCTGATGTTTATCAGCTCCAAATAGAAATTATTGCTTCAAGTAGCTTTAATTATAGACAGTGACAACATTTAATCAAGCAAGATGTGATCAATTTTGTGCCTCAGGAGTTATTATTTAGTACGCCCCCTGTCAAAAGACACAACAAGTTTAGATGACTTGTTTAAGGCAGAAAAAATTCACCAGAATGTTAAAAAACTACATAATTTCTGACCTTATCACTGCTGAGACCGCTGAAGGGTACAAGCCGGAACAGCACCAGGGAGCGGGGTTTGCCGTAGTTTAGCTCAGGACCCTACACTTAATGCACTTCTGAGTGTTCTTGCTGCAATAGGTCCATTCCCTCTCCCCACCCTCCCCAAATCTGTTTTCTAGAGTCAAAATGAGGATCAGGATGACCAAAAGTCTGTGGAAACTCCATAAACGCACATGGTTGAAACAGAAATAAATCCCTCCCTGCTTGTGCAGGCAGATGGTTACAGGCACACCAGTACCTGAAAATGCTCCCCAGAGATTTTTTTCCTCTTTACTTCAAAGGCTTCTCAAACATGTTTAGACAAAAAAAAAAAAAAAAGACAAATTAATTTTCTCATCTGGTCTTTTAGCTTATGAGCCTTATTTCAGGGTGGTTTTTCTTCTTCTGGCCACATATTCTCTTATTGTGAGTTCTGGAATGATCAGTCCATTAAAGCTTTAAAGGTAAGATTTCACTAAAATCGTCTCTTTAATCAATTAGCGTGTAGTGACTGCACACAGACACTATTTTACTCCTACTACTTAGTAATTCTGATGTCTCAGTGCTCAAACTGAAATCTGCTAACCCCAAATTCAAAAGCTGTAAGTGACCAGAAAATAAACAAACAGCCCATGTGGTCCTGTTTTCAATTCTGGCTCACAAACGCACTAACCTGGAACCACAGCAGCTGTGCCCATCGTGCCAAGTTCTTTCAAGCACCAGAAAGACACTCATTCCTCCTGGGATAAACCCGATAGGGCTGGGATGGGGTAACACCACCCTCAGTCCCACATTGCCCACCTGTAGATTCCCAGCGCCCGGACATGCTGTCCCATTTGCAGTTTGCTCTCTTCTGCATCCACAGCTCTGTCATTTACAGATCCCAACACGTCATGTTTTGCAATCGAAAGGAAAAATCGAGCCCGCTCAAACTGTGTTTGGTTCAGGATTAAAAACTTATCTGAAGTGTTTCAACTCTTAAAACTCATCCTTAAAATGGAAGTAATTTAGAAATGCTTAATTGTTAATAATGGGACTACCCGAGTATTAAGCTCGATGTAATGAAACTTAGCAGAATATTCCATGATCTTTAAATGGACAAAAGTTTGACTTCTTGAAAAACAGAGCCTTCATTTTCCCTGCACAGCCCAGATCTAGCTCAGTGACAGGTACAGTTTCACTTGCAACACTTCTTTTAGGAGCACCGAACCCCAGTTCCTTCTTTTCTCTCATCTTCATTTAACAACACTAAAGCAAACTAATTGTCGTGGACATCCTAAAAAAAGAACATCAGGTCTTAAGCTATGAGGAACCAGACCTCTGAACTTAACTTCCAGGCCATAGACTGCCACTCGTGTACAAATGCCAAACAAACCCACAACGAGCAGCAGCAAAGGAGGCAGAACCCCAAAAAACATAAAAGTAAATTTGGTTTTAGTCCTAGAAAGTCAGAAATTAAAGAATATAATGTTGAATTTCCACAGTGCTCAAATTTTGATAATACAATACTATCTACAGTCAAGTTTGCTTTAAGGGGTAAAGAGAACCCCGAGTCCTTAAGGGGCGAAGAGAACCTGAAATGCACCCAGAAATGTTTCTGCCCCCTGACTTCCTCAGGGCACCGAAACGTGCCCCAGCTGTCTGGACGGAACAGCGGAGCCGGCTTTACCCGCACGGCCCCGTCTGCAGGGTTGATCCTCGTCCCGTTTCCAGGACAGACAAAAAGCGCCCGTCCCTCTTCCGTCAGCCACTTCCACTTCCCCGTCCCAGAGCGCCCAGCCCCGCAGCCCTGCTCGGGGGGGAGTTCCCCTCCCTCGCCACGCAGCCCCACTCAGGGCTTTCCCTTCCGAGAGCGCCCAGTCCTGCAGCTCGCCCAGAGCTCGCCCTCGCCCCACTTCAAAGTCCCTTCCCCTTCCACGTCCCGGGGCTCCCCTCACCCCGCAGCTTCGCCCGGGGGGGGCTCCCTCCCCTCGCCCCGCAAGCGCCTCTCCGGAGGGGCTTCCCCGTTCCAGAGCGCCCAGCACCGAAGAGCCGTTCGGGGGGGAATGTCCTCTCCCTCGCCCCGCTCCGCGGCCGCTTTCCCGTCCCAGAGCGCCCAGCCCCGCCCGGCCCTTCCGCCCCCCGCCCTGGTGCCGGAGGCGCCCTGAGCGCAGCGCCCTCCACACCCCGGACTCACCTGCGCTTCGATGGGTCCTGGCGGCCCCTGCCCCGCTCCGGGGGGTCCCTGTCCCTGCCCCGGCCCCGCCTGCCCCGGCCCAGGTGGGGTTTGAGTTTGGCTGGGGAGGGTGAAGTCGGTGAATTCGAACTCGGAGCCCTGAGTGTCGGCTCCGAGCAGCTCGGCCTCCTCGGTGTCCAGGAAGGTGAGGGTCTGCGAGCTGGGGCCGTACGCCTCCACGCTCATGGTGGTGGCTGTGGTGAGGGGGAGAAGCCGCCGCTTCCCCACCCACCCGGGCCGGGCCTCGCCTCACGCAGCCCAGGCAACGCTTCTACTCGAGCAGCTGGATCCGCCGCGCGCACCAGGCCGCGAGCCCCGGCCACGAACGAGCCCGGCCACGAGCGAGCCCTCAGCCACCGCCCCGCCCCGCAACCAAACGGGCGTAGAAAAAACCGATCGGGTGGCGCCGAGCGCCGCGAGAGCCCCGAGGCGCCGCGAGAGGAACCGTCCGGCCCGCGGTTGGTGCCGCCGCGCGCGCCAGGCCCGGAGCGGTGACGCGGAGGAGGACGCCGACGCCAACACGCAGCGCGCGCCGTGACGCAGCACGCACGCACCTGGGCGCTGGGGGCGGGGCCACGGCGAAAGGCGCGAAGGGGCTCGCGGGGGAGGTGCTCGGAGACACCTGGCGGGAGGAGTGGGCGGGGAGCGGTGTCAGGGGAGCTGTCCCACCCCCGTGGACACCGCCATGAGGGGAGGGGTGGAGCCTGGTTGTGAACTGACAGCTCTGGCAGCCAATGGGTCGTCGAGATAAGGAAGGGCGGGCTGTGAGGGGGTGGTGGGCTAGTCGGCCCTGAGGGGGCGGGGGCATGACGGTGACTGACAGCTCGAGGGGCGGGGTCTGTTTGTGACTGACAGCTCTGGCAGCCAATGGGTCGTCGAGATTAGAAGGAGGGCGGGCTGTGAGGTCGTGGTGCTGCCCAGAGGGGCGGGGTCTGCTGCTGACTGACAGCTCTGGCAGCCAATGGGTCCTCGAGATGAGGAGGGTGGGCTCCACCCTGAGGGACCTTGTGGGGGTGAGTGTGTGGGGATCTGTTGAGGGAAGAAGAGGGGTTGGGGTGGTGGTTCTTGTGGAGTTGTTAGGGGGCAGAGGAGGAGGTGTTTGGGGGGGCTGTGGTGACAATGGGCTCCTGTTGGTTCTGGGGTTGTGGTGGTGGGGATGGTGGGTGGGCCCTGAAGTGGCTGCATGGTGGGGATGGGGGCCCTGGGGTGGTGGGAGTGGGGAGACGAGGAGGGGGCAATGGGGGCTCTGAGGTGGTGGGGATGGGATGGGGGGATGGGGGGATGGGGAGGGGGCAATGGGGGCTCTGGGGTGGTTGGGATGGGATGGGGGGATGGGGGGATGGGGAGGGGGCAATGGGGGCTCTAGGGTGGTGGGGATGGGATGGGGGGATGGGGAGGGGACAATGGGGGCTCTGGGGTGGTTGGGATGGGGTGGTGGGGACGGGGGCCCTAGGGTGGTGGGAATGGGGGGACGGGGAGGGGGCAATGGGGGCTCTAGGGTGGTGGGGATGAGGGGAGGTCTCTGTGGTGGGGATGGTGGGGGCAGGTTTCTGTGGGGGACATGGAATTTAAATGGTACCCTGGAACATGTTCTCTGAAACTGCTGCTGCGTCCCCGTTTCTGTGCGTGGTTAGAAGGTGGAATTTGCAGGATGCACTTAGCCAGAAGAAGCTATCCAACAGAACAAGGGTGGGTGAGTTGAGTTTTTAAAAGATGCCTGCTGCTTCCTTCCATAAGCTGAAAAGTTTAAGGTGATCGCCTTAAAGAGGTGATAGTAAAGATTCCTGATGGTTCTGTGTAACACAGATGCTTGCAGCACTTTAGGTGTTGGTAGAAATAACACGGTGCTGACTCAGAATAATTGGCTTTGCCAGAGGACTTTCCTTGAAACTCATTTCAATTCCAAGACCTAGAAGCACTGGGATTTGATAACATCCTCCACTCAGGGCTGCGCAGGAGAAGGCTGCAAACAAGCTGTGAGGAAAAGGAAGGAACTGATTGGTCTCGGCAAACTTCAAGCCGTGGAGATAGTGCTAGGAAGTGTCATGATGACGTGGGGGGTTGTGAGCCAATCAAACCGAGTGCGAGGAGTCTTTGCCAAACTGCTACTTCAAATGATAGGGTTGGATTAAAAAAAATAGAAGTGTATTTTTATCCTGGGATAAAACAATTCAGGTTGGGGGAAAATGAGTGTGTGGCAGAGATCAGGTGTTCCTTACAAAGAGTGCTTAAGGAATGCTCACACATTACATCTTGATGGTGATGTCTATGTGAGCACTGGGGTTAGCAATACATTAATGTATTGTCAAACAGTAAATGCAATCAGTACGTTTATTATGCATTTTTAATCACCTTCTTATCTGCTCAGTCACCTCACAGCTGCAGTTAAAGATTTTTTCTTTCTTGTTTAATATTCAGGTAACTCATATTGATTTTAAAATTCTTTATTTTCTCTCTCTGTGTTTCTCCTGCTTGCCTCTTCCTGAAAACAAATCTTGAAATGAAAATTCTGTATGATTTTACCTAGCTTACCTACCTGAGTACCAGCACATGCAAAAGCAAAGAATACCTGTTGTTTTTTTTAAAAAAGAAAACCTATTCCATATACACTGAGAAAATTTCAATGAAATAAATTCCTTTGTTTAAAGAAATGCACCAAAAATGCAGCAACAAAGCAAAAATTCATGTAGGCTGTGAATTAGCCCTTCCATTGCAGATGTTACAGTGCTGCTTAGTTGCCACGAGAGGGACACAGAAGGAAAGCGAATGCAGCGCTGGGAAATAAACCAACATAACAGTTTGATGCAGGGTCATAGCAACATACATTTTCCTTTTGTTTAGGAAGATCTGGGATTGTAACATTTCTGTCACTTCATTCAGCCCATATAATCTTTAAAAAGCTTTATAGATCTTAGAACATGTGATAATGAGCTTTAAAATCTGAAGTGGATCTTTTCCCAGAACTTCATAATCTTTCCTCAGCTTTTTCCTATTGGAATGTCTGTAGCGGTGTCGGGACAGGGAGCGGCTGGGCTGGCTGTGGTTTTGTTCCATCTCTAGCTGTTGCACCAACAAATATTGCAGCACTGAGTAGGCATGTGAAGAAGGTTATGGAGCTATTTATGTTTATTTCTATTTAATTTTTACAAATTAGTGGCTGATGATGCAAATGTTAGAAGATCACAGCTCATATAAAAGCTTTCCTGAAACAAGAGGACCATAAAATCCCCTTCACTAAATATTGAAGGGTTTATTGGGCTCCTGGGGAATTAAAAAGCGCCATCCTAATATGTGTTAGATTGAAAGTAATGCAGCGCGTATGGTTAAGGGCACGCAGTCAGTTAGTCCCTCATGTCTGTACAGCTTTGCTTCCAGCCACGGAGAGGCAGAGGCACCACAAGCTGGGCTGCTTGATGGCATCTGACAATAATACTGGGAGAAGGGGCTGTACTGAGTAAGATGGAAAAAAAAATACCTTTTCCTTTTAGTTATGACTTTGTGGACTTTAGTCTTAACGCTCACAGTGATGTGCCAGGTATTTTAACATGGCATTAAAAGATCTCTGTCAGGTGGTGTGAGATTGAGTGGTCGCTTTTAAAAGCCCTTTAATGCACAGAATATTTTCACAAGCTAAAAGCGCACCAGAAAAAGTGTTATTGTGTAAAATGTAAGAATTCCTCTAAGGTGCCAGGAATCTGAGTGCTGCAAATGCAGCCCAGCTTTGATTTCAGGATCATGAGTAATGTGGTATAGAATATTCACAGAAAAGGGCCATTAATCGCTATCAGGGGGATCTCAGTGCTTTTATCCTTCAGCAAATTGTTTAATATTTCTTCAATTGATTTACCTGCAGGTTCAGTTGCGGCTGTAAAAAGTATTCCTGAAACGAGTCCTGGGTAGGTAACTTAAAACAATGAAGAAAAAGGAGGAGATGATCTTGACGTTTCTTCAGCAATCTACGATGAAGAAGGTACTCAGATTTAAGGCGATGAGTGACATAAAAAGATAATTGCAGTATATGAAAGCCAGTAATTGAAACTTGCTATAAACTCTATGCTATAAACTGGTTTTCCTTCACTATCTAAGCTAAGTGGATACTAAAAAGCTAATAAATGGTGAAAAGGTAACAATATTAAAATAGTAATTAAAAATACATCATTTCACTATAAAATTTGAAATCCTTCCCTCCAAAAATGTATTAAAATCCTTTCTAACTCCTTCTCCTTGAAAATGGCTGGTGTGTGTTTGTCCTTAACAATGCCACATTAGCTCAGGATCTGAATTCAAGGGAAAATCTGTGTAGGGGGGAAAATCTGTTTGTGAACAGAGCTGCTGGCTTTCTGCAGGTTTTTTCTTGCAGAAGTCCTACATGAAGCGATCCATCTCTCTTTAAATGGTCACAGAAGTTAGAGATTGCTAGCAAAAAGGCATAAAATCCAAGCCAAAAGTGCTGGAATTAATGGATATATTCAAGAAGGTATTTGAGAGTGTCTGTTACCTATTAAATCTCTCCGGTAGGAGCTCTGGAAGGAGCAGACTTGTTAAAAATATTCAGTTTCTAAAGGAGCATCCACTCTTCTTTAAATGGGACTTCTTCAGAACAGATGTTGTATCTGAGCTTAAAAACAAGTTGTGAAGCTCATGATTGACTACAGAGAGTGCGCGTGTTTCTTTGTTTTAATTTCTGGCAGTTGTCTTGGGCAGATGGAGAAGCAGGGAGGTTATTTTGGTATAATGTAAAATCCAGTACTTCACAAAGTGGTTTGATGTGTGTTTGAATCTTGCGGACTGGTGTTCCTCCCGCTGTTCCTGGGGAAAATAGGAGAGTGGTGAGTTTTCAGGTTACCCCTGGGGTCTCATTTAAGTTTATAAATACTTGGAGTTTTAGCAACATGACTTCTAATGCGGTAACAGCTCGCTTCTCAAAGCATTACTCCTTTATGGATGTGGTTTTAACTCGTGGAGAAGGTAACAAGCACAGGGCTAAATACCAGGCTGTTTTTGTAAAACAGATCTTAAGAGAACAAATCATTTGTAGAACAGTATTTTGAGTCCCACCCTGTATTTTTCTTTGCTTTATGTTGAAGCGAAGAGTGTACTTGCATTCTCTACATATAAAGTAAATCCTTCCTCCTGCTGTGAGAGAGGTCTGTTCATTTGGCACCTGTCTTCAAAATGAAATAATGTGAGCAATCCAATAATGAGGTGTGTTGCCCTTTGGGGCTGGTGGTATCTAAACACAGGTGAAGGAATGTGTATTTGGCGCTATAATGCGGCTACATAACTTGCATGTCCTTTTGGACTAAACACCTGCATGCAAGATGGTCTTTGTTCTGAAATACGAACCATTTCATATTCTGGTCTCCAGTTCTCAAGAATAATCCTCTCTGTTTATTTCATGGACAACATGAGGTGTCCAACCATCAACCATCAGGTTGGATGGGGCTTGGAGCCCCCTGATCCAGGGGGAGGTGTCCATGCCCATGGCAGAGGGATGGAGCTGGATGGGCTTTGAGTCCCTTCCTACCCAAACTGTTTTATGATTCTATAATCTCAATTCCTTTTGATGTGAAACACAATTCTCCAGCTAGGCCTTATTTTTTAATTGCAGATACTAAAGATTCAGAAAACAGTGAGTATGAGAACTTTAGCAGCAGCTGTAGGTAAGATCTTTTCCCTTATTTCTGCTTGAAAAAAAACCCCCGATCTAGAGTTAAGGGAGACCAAAGGTATTGGGTGTCACCGTTGTTTTGCCATCATGGAAGCCCAGTATTTTGGCTGTATTGGGGCGAGTGCAGAGCAAGAAGAGGTTGGGTGCCTGAACCAGACTGGTTTCTGGATGGAGAAGCTTGCTTGAAGTGGAAAGAATGTTTTCTTTGCAAAATGCTGTGGATTTGAGGAGGAACCAAGCCAGTACTGAGCACAGGTCATGAATGGTTGCAGTGTAGCTTTGTAATGCCTTCCCAGAAGTCTTGAGTTCCTTGGAAATGTACCCAGGCCACTGGTGGAATTCCATCAAACAGCATATGAAAATATCCAGAGGATGGCGAGGTCCCAGATTTTAACAGTACTCTTGAAATTGAATATTTCAGTTGATTATACTCCCTGGATTCTAAACATAGGGGGCTTAAAATACAGTGGATTTGCTTCTACTTGCTTGAGTCAAGATTTCCCAGTATCAGATTGATGTTATGGAGGGCTTCCTGTAGTTCCTTGCTAGGGGTTACTGGTTTTCTCAGTACAGTTTCATAGCCTGCTCCTCAGCTGGAGCAATTTGCTCCCCCTGACGTGCGGGTGCTGGTTGCTGAGACTTCCTCACCTGCCTTGGGAGCAGCAGCACCCCGATGGCAACGTCTCTGGACGTATTCCAATCTGCCTTCCACCAGGCTTTCAACGGCACTTCCAGATAAACTGCCCAGCGAGCCTTCACTTCTGGCTTTTCCATGTGCTCTGTGAGGAGGCAGAGTTCCCACTGTGGAAAGCAGCCAGTGTGACAGCAAGTAAATAAAAGGAAAAGTGCTGGAAGAGCTATGAAAAGACAGGTAAGGAGTCCTTCTGTGCTGCTCCCTCCAGTGTCACGCAGCCCGGCAGTTATGAAGTGGTGGTGTTTGAGATCCACATTGCAGAAGTTGCTACAGGTGCTCTAATGAAAATGAAGTTTACTTGAATTCCTGGACCCTGAGCAAGGCCCATGACAACACTCCGAACCCATTGTGGAGTCTGGAAACTGTGAACTGGAGCTGTTTTTACTAAAAAGGTAATTACTGAGCTTGATTTATGATTATACAGAAGTTTTCAAACAGCTTCTCGATTTTGGTCCAGAAATTCATGAGCCTTGTGTCATATGGAGGAAACCCAGAACACAGGAATCTTTGTACGCAGTTGTTAGCAAGTTTTATTAAGAAATGAAATGTTGAATGAGGTGCTGTGGCCTTCATTTCAGCCGCAGTGTGGAGACAGAGCAAAGGTGCTGTGGGCAGTGGCGTTCCGATCTCAGACAAGATATTAACACATTACACCACCTTCCTGGCAGCAGGGTAGTGTATGACTGTGCTGGAAGAGATGATTGAAGAAGGGATATGAAGAAGGTCTGGAGAGCAAGGGTTCTAAGTAGCGCTTCAGTAATGATGTCATTTCAACAAAAATTTAATATTAAACATTGGGCAATGAACTCCTTTGGATCAAGAGCAACACAGGGTCACTAGCCAAGATGCAGAAGAACTTCTACAGCAGGAGAAGCTGCATGGTGTAAGGAGCTTGTGGACAGTCCACATGCAAGATCTTGATGGAAAAAACAATTAAAATAATCCCGGGGAGCTGCAGGATAAATAACCCCATGTTTTCTGTGATCATGAGGGCTCACTAGGGAATGGAGGGGAGGAAGGTGTTACAATGCTGGTCAAATAGTATGTTCACCCATGATCAGTCTGTGCTTCTTGAAGTCGAATGCCTTGTCTTGGGCTAGCTGGAGCGCTGGGACAGCGTTAATGATTGTGGCAATTCCAGACTGATCCTGAACTGTTTTCTTAGGGCTCAAAACAAATCCAGTTATAACCTGCATCCACCTCCTCTACTGAGGAAGCAAAAAGGCTGAAACAAAATGAACTATTATTGTGGACTCGATGGACATCAGGAAACATCCACAATATCATTTATAACCTGGATTATTATAGGGCTCTTTTGGTGTAGGATGGTGCTATGAGTGGTCCGAATCGATGGATTGCTCTCAGGCTGGGGTGCAGAGTTCAGCTCCTCACCGGTAAATGTGTGTAGGTTTAAACTGAGCTCAGCTGCGAACAGCTGAAGGCCCGGTCAGCGCTGTGGGACGCTGCACATGCCCTGCTCCTTTTTGCCCTGCTATCCCACTTGTTCCATATTCCGCTAGAGGCCACCACAAACCTCATCTAACAACTCAAAAAAAAAAAAAAAAGGGCAAGAAAAAGGCAAAAAAACCGGGGTGTGGGGGGAAGGGGGCACCTGCAGCACCAAATGGCTGAACCTCCAGTTTTATAGGGAGATTTAGAAGTGGAACTTGGACCTCTCCAGACACAACTTCTCTTCCCGCTGTGTTAGGAATAACTCCCAGATGTGACTCAAAGCCAGAAAATGATCTCAGGCTGTGAGATCAGATTTTGCTGACTATACAGGGTTAGACATAGTCCTTACTCTTTCCAGAAGATCTCCTCTCCAAATCATGCATTGATATTTGATTTCCTTGGGAAATATTGGCCTTCACGGTAGCCTTTACCGCATTTGTGTATAGAGACTCAAAGTTCCAGCATTGCCTCCTGCCTTGCCAGTAGAAAGTTGCTTTTGTCATCGCTATTTATTCACCTGAGGCGTGGGGTTCCTGGAATTGTGTGGACTTTCCTGGAAGAAGTGTTGAAGGAGGTGATGGCTTGTGCAGAAAACATTCAAAGACTAAAAAAATGTCAAGGAGGGACAACGCAGCCGGAGTTTTGGGAGAGCTCTCGATTTTCACTCTCATGATAGGTATTTCTCTGGCTGTCAGTGTCTCAGGAACTTGATGTCGCTTACACCGAAAGCGTTTTGGCTTCCGTAAAGGTTAATGGAAGAAACTGACTGTTGTGCTGGCCAAAAGCAATTGGCCTTTATTGAAGGAAGCATTGCAAAAGTACTGAGGGTCAAACATCTATTTTCCATGTGGAATTAAAATTAGAGTAATTCTGTCACCATCACAGTTAGGCTATATATGTGTCCTTGCAAGCTCTGGAGGGGAAGAGCAGTTTAGATGAAGCAAGGTCTCTGAGTCTTTACACAGACTGTGATACTGAAAAATATTGTGACAAATATTGGGTTTGCTTTTGTGGCTGCTTTTCAGCTTTGGGTGGGGTCAGGAGAAGGAATTGCCAGGAATCTCCAGAGCCAGTTTGTTCCTGTGAGATTTCTGGTCTGATATTTTCTTGAAAACTCAAGAGATTTGGATTAGTCTCTAGACTCCATCTTTTTGGAGAGCTTCCCACCACTTGCGAGCCTGAGTCCACGCCATTTTTCCATTTCTCTAGGGGTGAAAAAAATAACAAGCCACAGTCCAGATGTTGAATTTTCCTCTGAGTTTATAAATGATGTACAAAGAAGCACAATTTTTGGATAAGGCTGGTAATTGTAATGTCTCGAAGCTCATGAAAATAAAATGTGCATGTGAAAAGAGACAGATGATAAGAGCAGACAGTGTGCAAGCCAGGAAAAGCAAGCATTTGGTAGCCAGTGGCTTCTTCAGTTCCACAATCTATGATATTGGTGAAACAAGCAGTTTTGGGGAAATAAGTCTCTTGGATTGATACTTTTAACTTGTGCCTTAGCACAAGAAGGACATGGATCTGTTGGAGTGAGTCCAGAGGAGGCCGTGGAGATGATCCAAGGGCTGGAGCACCTCCCATATGAGGACAGGCTGAGAGATTTGAGGTTGTTCAGAGGTGTTCCAGGTCAGGTTGGATGGGGTTTGGAGCCCCCTGATCCAGTGGGAAGTGTCCCTGCTCATGGCAGGGGGTTGGAATTGGATGGGCTTCGAGGTTCCTTCCAACCCAAACCATTCCATGGTTCTATACTGGTTAATTTCCCAGCAGTCTGGACCAGGTAGCAAGGTTGTTGCCTTCAGCTTTGAGGATGCTGCAGCTGCCTGGCTCTGCGCTATGCTTTGTTTGAAAATTCATCTTCACATTGTATGAGATCTCTCTTTTCAGAGAGACAAAGTGCTCCTGCTTCTGAGGACGATACCTGTTCTTCCCCGCCCCCGGAGCGTGGGCCTTATGAACATGGTTGTCTATTCATTCCTGTGACAGCCGTAATTATCGGTGACAGAAAGCCTATGGAACGCCACAGGCAAACACTGGGAGGGGGGCAGCAGAGAATATGCTGTCTAGTGATGTAACGGGGTCTGTTTAGAAGATGCCGGGTTTGTCGTTCTCTGCTCATCCTTGAGGAGCTGGCATCCTGTTGTGGTCAAGTTTTTGGGAACAATTAATGAAGGCATAAAAGACAGTTTCCAGGAAGAAGATTCATTCTTGTTTGCTCAAAACCTAATGAAAGTGATGAATCAGTTGAAGTGGGGTATAAGCAAAAATGATCGAGACAATGTTCTGCTCTCCCACCACCATAAGAGGAAGTATGAGTTTTGTGGAATGCTAAGGCTCTGCTATAATAATAAACCCATTTTCTGGTTTCATATTCAAGACTCTGATTTTGAGAGTGCTTTAGAGAACAGGCTTGACAATCTGCCGGTGCTTCCTGTATCCCTCCATCCTTTGTCCCGCATGAATCTCCGAGTCATCCTGACTCCATGGCAGTCAAAGAAAGCACCTACGCTTGAAGAATTGTCATTGTAATTCAGGAAGGTTTTTCCCCCCATTTCCCTTGTGTAAGAAAAAGTCATAGTTCTCTGTGCAAGTGTTAAACGACTCGTATTAGAACCGAACTTGAGGGTGTTGGCTCTTCCTGGGATGAGACAAGGAGTATTGCAATTTCTTTTTCCCCTTTTATCTGTCTTATCCAGTATCTGGAAAAGTTGAGTTTGGAGAAAACAACGCTCAGGCTTCTGACCCAGCGCTGTCAGCGTAGCTGGAGGGGGGATTGATACAATGTGATCTATCTGTTCTTCCTCTTCATATGAGTTAACTCTAATTTTCAACAGTGAAAAGGTTTACATCTCCTGCAAACAGCTGACTGCGGATTGCATTTCTACCGAGTACCTCAACAGGGATCTGTTGATCACCCATGTCCTGAGAAGACCCGATTGCTCAGTGCTAGGTTTGCTTTATTCCAGCTGTGAGATCACACTCGATATCTTCCTTCTGGTTTTTGGCATGGTGTTGTTTTTTAATGTAAGCAGTAGAGCTAATTGTGATGGAGAGGTTATGTGAAAAAGAGCAAATGGGAAGGAAAAAATAGCGCCTGTTGTAGTCAGTAAAAGAGGAAACATAAAGAGAACAATCATTAATCCTGAATCAACACTTCTTTAAAAGTTTTTTTCTGCATGCATCCAGCAGACCTGAACAGGTTTGCTTAATATAACTTCTGGCGTGGAAAATTTCTTGCTGTTCCCTTGAGATGCCCACAGAAAGGGCAGCTTTGTGGTCTGTCTGAACATGGGTATTGGAGCTACTGGTCCGGCATGGTGGGAAAGGTGACATCCCACTTCTGAGACAGAATAAACAGTGAAGGTCAGATTCTCTCTGTGGTTCTTTGGGATGTGACCGCAGAAAGCAGGGTTCTGTCTCCCATGAATGGATGCTGACCGTTCCTTGGCTCTCTCTATAAAAAGCAAGGTTTTCTCTGGAGCCCCAAGCCAAATGCTTCCCTTTTCTCTGCTGTTCTGCACTCTGTTCTGTGTTTGGCAGCACTCTCTGTCCCAAAGGTGTCTGTGTTCGGGTGGTATTAGGTATGAATAGGTTGTCAAGTTCCTTGGGATCTTCCTTGCTGAAAGGCACGATGGAAACTTGATCTTTTTTTGAAGCTACATGGCAAAAGGCTCCCGGCACGAGCCAGCTTGTGGCTGGGAGGCAGTGATTTGAGGACAGCAAGTACTCATCTGTGTGATACTTGTATATAGGTGCAGTGTTCATTCACAGTATGTGCATTTACCTACGGCTACTGAACTAATCACGTGCAGACAGCTCCAGCATCGTATCCGAGTAGATTTCCAGAATCCCTCAGGTTCAGTGTTCTGCCTGTGAAGGAGGCAGTGCCAGATGTTTCTTTTGAGTTCCAAAGTCTTGGTATGTGATCAAAACCAAACCAGTGCTCCCCAAGAGAGGTCCCTAGGCTATTAAGAAGTGTACATGCTGTCTGCCCACCTACATGTGTGATCTCAGAGTGCTGAGCACTTCCAGTCCCTTCTGTAATGAGACAATTCCTGTTTACACTCTTGCTGAAGACCCCTGGATTACACAATATGAAATTTTGACCAGGGAGATGAATTATATACATCATTTAGGGGAAAAGAAAAACCAGTCTGCTTAGAAAAGCTTATGTTTTTAAGGTCTGCCATCCCTAGGAGTTTCGGGAAGTGGCTTACTGCACACTGAGCAATGAGTGAAAGCGATCAGCCAAACTGTGTTATTGTCATTATGACTCTGGGAGGTGGCTTTTAGTAGGAAAAACCAAAAAGGGAAACCACGGCCAAAGCACTTTTCCTTGAAAAAACCTGCATACTCTAAGCATTAATGATCCTCCCAGCAAGATGTGATGGCTTAACCATCGCATCAGTTTGCATCTCGCTTGGTCAAAACAGCCTTCGGTCTTCTCCTTTTTTCCAGTGCAATTCAGTTAATTATTTCCAGTTCCCTCAATGGGTCTGAGCTCCCGCTGGCTCCTGGAGCAGTAGTAGCTTATTGTAGCAAATGACCTTAATCCAGTGTTCGAAGACTTTATTGTCTCTGATTAGAAAATGGCATGAGTAGTAAAGGAAAAAATGCATGATGTTTCCTGTAAGTTTTTAACAACCCTTCTGGGTGTACAATTGCGACATAGGCTGGGGAATGGTTCTGAGCAGGGTGGCGGTGGGGAGAAGGAGGGAAGGGTGGGAGACAGCGCTTCATGATCTGCATGTGCCACTGCTTTTCTGTTTTGTCACAGTTTGTCAGGAGTAAATAAGAGGTAAAACAAAAGGGGCTGAGGGCTGGTACAGAAATTGTGGACCTTTTGATTGTCCTCCTGCCTTCAGTTTTGAACGCAGCGTTTTAGTTCCAGATGTCTTAGTTCTCTTCAGACAGGAATATGGTGATGCCATGTCACAGCGTGCAGTGGCTGTAGTGCCGCAGACGTGGCCCAGTGTTGTGTCTTTCTACCATGGCCACAGCGAGCTGTGTGACCCTTTCTTAGCTCGTGTAAATGACTTTACTGACAGGAGTCAAATTCCATTTAGTAGGGTAGAAAACAGCTAGAGGGATGAATGATAAAGCTAAAGTGCACAGTGGAGCCATGTTTTGCAGGCTTGATTCTCTGTCATTGCAGTTTGCCATTGGTTAAATGAAAGAAACATTAAAAGTGCTTAGAAAAGGTCTTCAGTGCCCATCACCGCCTTGCTTTCCTGAGGAATCCAAAGTTAGTGACATAAACCAGACTGCAGCAAGCTGTGACTCCTCAAACATGTGACAAACCACGGCCTTTAGTGGATTATTCCATCCTGCAGTGAATGAGGCGTACGGGGAGGGGACAGGGATGCTCTTAGGAATTGACCGATGGATTTTGTGTATATTTGCATCACTTCAGGTGTTTGTTTCAAATAACAGTAGCATTGGTGCTACTCTTTACATTATTTAGCAAGCACTGTTGCCTCAAGGCTGCAAATAGCTCTAAGTACAGCTCATGTAGGAATCCTGTTTGTTGAGCTTGTGCTTTAGCAACGGATTGACTAGTATTTGTACATAATCAAGCTGTAAAATCATGTTTTGCAGACTTTTGAAAGTCAGTTTTTGTTTTGTCTGGAAGCACATGGTAGAAAGGTGGGACAGGGCTGCAGACACACAGTGTGTGTCTTTGGAATTCGCAAATGTTGGACAGTAGCATTCCAAATAAGCTGAAAAAATCCTTCCATGGAATTCTGGTGTGTTGGGCTTCTTACTGATCTCTCAGGAGAAATGAGCATTGCATAAATGAATCAGATGTGTCAGGTTGGTGCAACTTCAGCTGCAATCGAGCAGCTCACCACAACAGGTGAGGTATCTTCTGAGTCACAGAGAGCTTACGTATTGTCACAATTAACAAAAATCGGGACTGATTATGATTTATTTGATACTTCAAATTATTTCTTATATATATTACTTCTTTCTCTTAGAACTGACTGTTGACAGTTCTGCAATGACTCTGATCTAAGCTTTTAAAGAGGGGAGATTTAGATGATATATCAGGAAGAAATTCTTCATGGTGAGGGTGGGGAGGCCCTGGCCCAGGTTGCCCAGAGCAGTGGTGGCTGCCCCATCCCTGGAGGTGCCCAAGGCCAGGTTGGATGGGGCTTGGAGCCCCCTGATCCAGTGGGAGGTGTGCTTCCACTGGGCAACACACCTTCCCTGTGTTCCCTAGGGTTGAAACTGAATTGGTTTTAAGGTCCCTTCTAACCCAAACCATTCGATTTTCATCTCCACCTTTCTATACCAGTCGTACCAAACTTGGAAGCTGCACACATTACCAGACTCTTTTCTGGAAGTATAGAACTGAAATGCAGGTTTACAAACACACAGGGCTACTTCAGGGAAGGGACTTACCTGCTGTTTGGATCCGTGGTGAATAAGAACAGAAGCAATGGGCTTAGCATCCCTCAGAAACGTTTTTTAACTGCAGGAATATAAAGCGCTGGAAGGTGGTTGTGGGTTCTCCATCCTTGGAAGCATTTCAGAGCAGAGCAGAGGAGTCTTTGTGCAGATGCCGTCAGAAATATTGATCCTCCATTGGGAGGGAATGGAGGAGATGGATTTTGAAATCCTCACGGGTCATCTTTTAAATAACACGGGTGATAAATATATAAGAAACATTGTAAAACACTTAGCATACCATTTCAAAGGGTGTAGGTGTTTTTCACTTATTTTTAGAACTTGACCTTACAAGACTGAAAAATAACTTTTTCCTTCTGACTTTTGTCCTTTGCTTGGCAGAGATTGGTTAAAAAAACAGAGAGATGGAAAATATTTAAACTTTAAACTGGTACGAGCTTTTCTTTTTGTTGCTTGTTTGTGTGCTGATTTCATTTGTGATGTCAGCTTCAGTCAGGGAAAAAGGTGGAACTAACCTGGCACCGCACAGCGTGCAAAACCACTTCTACGCTGAAGCCCAAATAAACACGATCTGGTGGTCACTTTTTTTAAAAATCAGTAATATTTCAAAAATGGTATTGACAAATCTGAGAGATGTTTCCCCATCAGATAATAACAAATTCAGATACATCAGCTACTTCTGAATTTGCCCTTTTTAAATAGACACAGGCATGCAGAAATAACCGAGCCATGACCAAACCCTTTCTGATCTGCTGCCTTGTGTTTAAACTGCATTAGAACAGTGATTTGCAGGGATTTCTACCCCTTAGATCTCAATATGGAAAGGTATGAGATGAGTCCAAGGAAAATAAAGGTAGGAATTACCTCACCCTGTGGAGACACCGTGTCTTGCTCAGCTCAAGAACACTCTGTATAAACCAGCTACATTTTCATTTGTAAAGTTATTTTGCTACCGTAAATGAATAGAAATGATCCCAGAAACCACTGCAGACAAGAGAATTGCCTTTGGGTTTCAGGAGTATAAAGGCATATTGACGACTGCCTTCATCTGCATAAGACTGACTTGTTCAAATATTGCAGATTGGTGTGGTGCGGATTTGATGTGCTTTGGTTTGTTTCCTATAGAATAAGCGCACAATAATGAGCACTGTTCTGTCACTGGGCTGCCCTGCACCGATTGTTGCTGAAGGAAATGAATGCCATTTCTCATCAGTCAGCATTCGTGACTTTCCTGAGTTTGAGAACTTCTGAGTACATGCTTGCAGATTTCTTCTTGTGCTGTACCGTGCCAGCTAACTGTGCTCCGCGTGAGCCAGTGCAGTGAGCTCTCCAGCCTCCAATAAATGTGTTACCAGAGCCTCTCCTGCAGAGGAGAACAGAGATTGGGAGGTACTTGCAGATTGTCCATGTTACCAAAGTCCTCTTTCTCTTCCCTGTGAAGAATCATAGAATCATTAAGGTTGGAAAAGCCCTCTAAGCTCATCCAGTCCAACTGTCAGCCCAACACCACCATCCCTACTAAGCCGTGTCGCAAAGTGCCACGGCTACACGTGTCTTGAATGCCTCAAGGGTTGGAGACTCCACTGCTGCCCTGGGCAGCCTCTTCCAGTGCTTCATCACTCTTTCTTTCTGTGAAGAAATTTTTCCCAGTATCCAGTCTAAACCTGGGTGAAAGGGCATTTTTCACTCACCATTTTCTGCTATAAAATAAAACCTGTAAGTAATATTTCCCACAACATCATTGGAAAACCCAGTGTATTTTATCTTTAAGAATCAGTTGCCATGGTTTTAATTTATCCAGAAGGACCCAGAAATGCTAAAACCTGGGAAACTGAGTTCCAGCTGAACCACCTTTGCTTACCACAGGGCTCAAACCCTCAAAGCTGATTTACCTGTGGGTTGGCAGCAAAAACTTACTCTCTGTGTGTATCATGAGATGGCACATGTGCCAGACAGGCAGAATCATGCAAATACCACCTAGGTAACCCATGCAAATTAACTTCATTTTCCATATAAATCTGTTTGGCACAATAAAATGTGAAATCAGTCTGCCACAGCATTCCTGTAATATAAACCTAACAGTATTTATTTGCTTGCTTCAGTGAACGTGCGTGGTCACCAGCGCCTGTGAGACTGCACCCAGGTACCTTCAGGAATTGTGCGCAGCCACAGGGGTGGGAAGTTTTTTCCTGAACACGGGAGGTCTGAGGTCAAAATGAGAAAAAAATCTTTTATGTAAATACCCCAGGATCCTGCTGCTACAACACTTTAAAAACTGAGCTACTGTTTCCTGGGGCTTTCCTGCCTGTGTGCCCAGGGGTGTTGTATAATCAACAAACTGACAGGTTTCACAATCAAACAGTGAGAACGTGTGATGAGGAATTTCTCTGGTCTCCAGACGAACCTTCTTTACAGGTCGCAGTTTAACTTGCAATTTCCTTCGTGTAGCGGCTTTAAGGTTTGCTTTGGGCAGATTTTCTTTGGCTGCTCGAGATGGGTTTCTCAATCCGCTCTGTGTCTACTGATGGAAAGTGCTGGGTTGAGACTCATTCCTTCACAGTCACGAAACAGCAAAATCCACCTTCCTTTCATGCCATCGTTTCGGAACTGCATCCTTCCTTTAGAGAAGCCTGGGCTGGGGGGAATAAGAACATCAGCTTCCAAGGGCTTGCGTGTGCCCGATTCCTGTCTGAAATAGGATGCAATAGCTCCTTTTTGGAGTTGGAAGATGATTCAGTAATTGTACCCCAAGTGTGAGTGGTAAAACTGGGGGGTTTTTTTGAGTTTAAAGTGCCTTTTTGAAACTAGCGAAGTCCAGATGTCTCATAGCTTTTGTGATCTTGTGAACAGTTTTAGAAGGAAAATCTGTGAGGGGTAGGGCTATGAATCATCCGTCTATCCCGTGTCCACGAAGAAGAAATAAAAACCCCAATTCAAAAAGAATCCATTTAATTCTGGAATTTTCTGACCTATTTTGGTGCGAGTGGGTCTAAAAAAAAAAAATTAAACTTCTCTCCTGATGAGTTTCTCATATTGTTTACTTTTGTAACGTTCTCTGTGGAGTAGCAGCCAGAAATGACGTCCACCCCTCGTCCAGCATCAGAGAATAAGAACTTCAGAGGAAGGAATGCAACTTCATAAATAGCAAACCACAGACGCTAATGGGGAGCAGAGGCGAACCTGCAGGTTAAAAATTCGTCGCAGGAGAAGCCCGTGCATGCACACTGCCTGCAGACTGCGAGATGATTTCAGCTCTAGCGTTTGTTTTCCTCCTCTGCCTCTCTTGTCCTTTTTCATCATGCCAGCAGAGAAGAATAGGTAAGTAATTTGAATTCTGCCTATATTTTCTGGAGCAACTGCTATGGAAATCCTGTTTTGCAGGAGGGATTGAGGAAGACTTCACTGTAACATTTCATCAGTATCTACTGAAGCCTAAAATCATTTGGGATTTGGTAGTTTCATATGAAACTTCAAGCTTAACTGTGTGAATGTTCAGTCTTAGATTTTTCTCCAGTTCTCCTGAGCAGTGAAGGGTGTTTTTAAAAAAACATTTATTCTCAGGCAACTGGAAATTGTGTTGTATTTTGTAATGAGAGATTGTACATTCATCTGTATTTTACTTGTGATTTAAGTTAAAAAACCAGATCAGTGTCCTACAGCAGGATCCTTGGATATCCTCTCTGCTTGAGAGCTCAGGGAAGCCCTGGCTTCTAGGAATGTAGCCATGCTGAGTTCCTTACAAAAGCTCCCCTTCTCCAAACAGCCCACGAGGGGAATGCTCAACTCCAAAAGGATGGGTGAGATCCAGCAGACTCAAACTGGGTACCAGAGATTCAGTTAAGTGCTTGTGGAGGCAGAGTGAGTCCATGGAGAGGGATGTACAGTAATGGAAATGTCTGCGAGTGCATAGATTTACTTTGGAAATCACTCCTGCGTGGTTGACTCATTATTGTGAATTTGGGTATTAAAAAATACCCAAAACTTTTATTTTAAATTGCATCTTGCCACTCAGAATGGAAAATTCTTCCCAGGAATAACGGAAGTTGCCTGGAGCTTCCATGCAGAGCTTATTCAAAACCTCTCTTTGAAGTTAGAAATTATGTGCAAGTTCCTTGTTTTCAATAAAATAAGGAATGTCACTTAATTCAGTCTTTCTGTGACACATTTGTGGTACTTTCAATTTAGTTCCCAAACCAAAATGTATTGGAGAGGTTACAAATATTCATGAAGTCCTCTTGGTTCTGTGTGGGAAAGATCCATGAGGCTTCCAGGCTCATTTGTCACAGGAAGGACATGGATGTGTTTGAGTGAGTCCAGAGGAGGCCACACAGATGATCCAAGGGCTGGAGCACCTCCCATAGGAGGCCAGGCTGGGAGAGTTGGGGTTGTTCAGCCTGGAGAGGAGAAGGCTCTGGGGAGGCCTTAGAGCAGCTCCCAGTGCTGAAAGGGGCTCCAGGAAAGCTGGGGAGGGGTTTTGGATCAGGAATTACAGGCATAGGATGAGGGGGAATGGTTTTCAGCTGAAAGAGGGGAAATTGAGATGAGATCTTAGGGAGAAATGTTTTGCTGTGAGGGTGGGGAGGCCCTGGCCCAAGTTGTCCAGAGAAGTCATGGCTCCCTGGAGGTGTTCAGGGCCAGGTTGATTTGGGCTTTGAGCCCCGTGATCCAGTGGAAAGTATCCCTGCCCATGGCAGGCGGGTGGCACTGGATGGGCTTCGAGGTCCCTTGCAACCCAGACCATTCCAGGATTCTCTGAGAACACTGAAGCTTTTGCATTGAATCAGGAGCTGGGGCTCACATCCTGCCTTTAGCACTGGCAGATTCTTCAGCCCCCACCTCCAACTCCGTTTCCCCTGAGCACACGGTGCTGTTCACAGAAGATGCTGCTGTTTCTCTGCTCACAAAGGTTTACTTCCATTGCAGGCGAGGTGTGACTCCTGTTAGAGGATTGATACATCTAGAAATAAGGTGGTTCTTAAGGCAGCCGGAATACCAGAGCTGAACTTGGTGTCCAATTGTTTAGAAATGGTTCAGATTTCCTTAAAACTTAGGTCATTCTAGAGGCAATAGGTTACTTCCATTCATTCTTCTTGAGCATAAGTGGCGTATAGCCTAGATTTTATCATGTCTCAAAGGCCTGGGCAAGTCTAGAGTCTAACAGATGGGAGAAAAAACTCATATTAATCTGCCCTAGATGACCTTGTAAGATGATTTATATCCTCTGTTCAGCATAGATTAAACAGGATTTTGCCGTGTTGCACAGATGAGCACATGTATCCTTTGCATCCCAAGGCAACTTCACCGCAATTTGAAATTGCCACTCCCCAGAAAGAGCCCGTCTCCAGGAAGAAAGAACTCTGTACCTTGAGCACAGGCAAGGCAACGGCCGCTGTGCTGGTTTTCCACGTTCAGTGCTTGGCAGCACATTTGGGATAGACTCAGCAAAGAACCTTGCTTTAGTGGTGCCCTTCATAGAAGCTTCCACAGCGCTGAATTCTTAATTTGCTTCTTTTGGCAGCAAAGCCTTCCTATGTGTGAACTGCAGAGACCACGCCAGATTAACAGCTACCACAGCCACCCGCCTGCCAGGCCGACGTGTTTGCTGAGGGGTAGCTGTTACCTACCCGACAGGCATGGCCGATTATCACTGTCTGCCCTGCCCTGAGCAAATCCTACCCTATGTGCCAGCCTCTGTTAATCCCAGCAAGCTCCGACTTAGGAACTGGCAGAGACTGGTGTGCAGGAGCCTGTGTCTTTAACGTTAAGCTGAAGTTAATGATATCAACCACTTTTTTTAGGAGGTGAAGTTGGGCCAGAAATGCTGGAAGAGATGAGAGAAACCAACCGTGTGCTACTGGAAGTTCGAGACTTGTTGAAACAACAGGTAAAGTGAGAAAGGGAACCAATTCCTTACGTGCTGCACAAGAGAGATTTGTGGATCCTCTGCCTTTTGTGCTGAGAATTGGGGGGCGCTTCTTTGGCATTAGGTGAAATAAGGGATAGAATTATTGCTCTGGAAACCAGGATTAAGAGGGGTCCTCACAAGCAGATCAGTAATTCTGAGATAAAGTGGATTCACTTGAATTCCAGATTTTGCTGCTTAGAACAGTGTCTGCTGAAAGACAGTGTACATGGAGACTGAGCTTTTAAGAAAAGACACGCACACACAGTGGGTATAGATTTAACTGGAAAAACAAGTCACTTTTTCCTTGGTTCTGTGGCCTCGTGAAATCAGTAGAAAGTCCAAACTTGGAAGACGGAAGAGACCTTTCAGCCATCTCTTAGGGTCCTGGAAAGGGAAGTCGTATGGAGCCTAAACAAGCTCTGCATTCACTCTTTCCTCTTGTTTAATCCTAAGGCTTTCTGGCACCAGGAGTTTCTTAGGGAACTTGGAACTTCTTGGGTGCTCAGATCTTTTTGCATTTTAACGAGGAGATGGTGGTTTGTCTGGTCAACTCTCTTTTAAGTATAGAAAAAGGTTCCATTCTCCCTTTATCCACCCTGGGAGCTGAGGGCAGCAGCCCCTGCCTGCCAGATAATTGGAATGGCAGACGGGTCTCTGTGCCAGGGCAAACTGGGCGGCCTCTAATCTGCAAAAACATCTGCTGCGTTGAGTTACTCTCACATTTCAGGCTGCTGCATAAATACCCAGTGTTTACTAGGAATCAGGTCAGACATGGTTCCTGGCAGCCTCGAGCAGTCATTTCCAGTGTTCCCTTCCAGCTTAGCACTGCTTCTCCATACAGGTTTTCTATTTGTTCCTTCTCTCACTCTTGACACCTACTTTTTTTTTATTTCTTTATCCATGGCCTTTTTCTAAACAGCGCTTTCAAGAAAACTGCTCCTCAGGAGACAAACTCGCACACACTGCTGGAGAGCCAAGGTGGCAGCTCATAATTCCTTCATGTGTGCAAAGAGTTTCTAAACCTCACTTTTCCTTGATTCAGCATCTTGTGATGCTGGCAATAAGGATGGCAAAAGCCATAACAACATAAGGGCAGATCCACTCTCCTGAGCCAACAGCTGCAAGATTCTTGGCACAAAGGAGCCGCTGGTACTCATTAGCAGCGCTCTGAGTTCTCCCCTCTGCTCTCCGTCACCCACTTCTGATGGGAGATGTGCTGGGGATTCGAGTTAGATCTCTCTCGGCATTAACTATTCCAAATATATGATTCCAGGCCATATTGGAGGGAAGAGAGAATCTAACGTGGATTGAAAGCTTGTTCTTACACCTGGGAGCTGGCAGAGAGACATGAGTAGAGGCTTCTGTCAAAGTACAAAGTGAAATGACTTAGTGGTGGAAACATCAAGTCCACAGGGAGTGGAAGGGTGGTCCTAGGCGTTGGTTGTAGATAGCCAGTAAGGCTTTTGCAGAAGAGAAGTTTGCTGGGATTGCTGTCTGAGATGCTAGAGTGTCACATAAATGTTAGCTTGTGACTGACACACTCACTTGTGCCTGTCCTGTATTCCTTCACAAAGGAACAGCATCTTTGCACTACTGATGCTACAGATTATCTCTTTATTGAAGCAAGCTTGAAGAACTAGGAGCTCAGAGATCAGATGGATCCTGGAGGAAGGAGCTTTCCTGAATAGATTCTAAATATCCTCATAGCAAGGGCATTAGGGCCAAAGAATGGCATGAGCGATGTCAGATTATTCATATGTCTGCAAAAATGGCTCACAGGGGAACCTCCTCCTGACTTTACCTGTGCAATGCCTGGACTGCAGATAAAGCAGAGCTCTAGGACTGCTTGTTCAGCATCTGTAGTGTAGAAGAGCCAAATAAAGTAGATTCCTCTTTCTTTATGACACTCATTTCTGTGTATTCAAGTCAAGTGTTTCCTACATCCGTGATAGAATACTGTTATCAAGTTAGCTTGTAGAAACGTGACAGCAGGGAGGGACTTACAGCAGGGAACACAAGCCACCTCAGCTTCCAGAAAGTCTGCAACATAGACTTTGGGGTAAGAGTTAATTTGCTTGCAAGCAGCCATGCAGTCCCAGACACCCTGTTTTCTGGCAGTGGGGCTATTAGTTTGCGTGGGAGCAAAGCTCAGCCTTTGGCTAAGTGATGGTTCTCGTTTTCTTCTAGATTAAGGAGATAACATTCCTGAAGAATACAGTCATGGAGTGCGATGCCTGTGGTGAGTTACTGAGCTGAGTCCTTTGTTCAGTTGCCTCCTCCAAGTCCTTCATACCTTTGTGTCCAAACAAGTAGTAAAATGTCACCTCTGACCATCTCCCCAAAGGCAAAGGCTTGTTTCACAATTATCCCAAATGTCACAGGGTAATAATCAATATTAGTGATGCTTTTTTCCCCCCCATAACATTCTGCACCCGTAGATCAGTGTTCCACGCTGTTCTCATGGTTCAATGGCAGCTGAAGCTCCCTCAGCATGGGGTGCAGAAGTAGCATTACAAAGCTCACTTTTCTTCTGGAAAAACCCCAGCACTCACTTAGTTCCACTATTCCTGCAATATCAGCTTCGTTATTGTTTTTTTGACGGACCACGCTGTACGTTCTGCTGCGGGAAGCTGCCCAACCACATCTTCTCATAACCCAGCCCATGGCCCGTATTGGAATTGCCTGGGAATGCACACTGGGTGTCCTCTGGGATAGAGTTGGCTACTCCTGAGCTGCAAATGGAAGAGAACATCACCCCCAAGAGGCACCACTCTGCTATTCCTTCCATCCTAGTGCTGCCACCATCCAAGCAAAGGGATTGTTTACAGAGGATTGAGGAAACAGGGCTATAAATTTTCCCATATATACTTTGCCCTCTGCTCCCCAATAAATGTTTTTTTCTAGGCTGGAACTTGCTTCCAGCCTATCTGGCTTTCAGAAAGTGCAGTTCTTGGAGGTGCTCTGTTATTTGCCAGTACACTCAAAGGGTGGAGCAATAACCATTTTTGCATTTGGAGAGATTGTTCTGCTGGAAAAGAGATTAGCCAAAGCTTTTGGGACCTGCAGAACAGAAATGCATTCATCCCCAGCAATTGCTTTAATAATTTGCTCGTAAAACTGTCCTGAACTTTCTTTCTTGTTACTTGATTTCTGCCTTCCCCACTTGCTATTCCGCTTTATATCGTTCTTCTCCTGTACTCCTTACTGTAGAATTTGAGCATCTTTTAGTCATGTGTTGAACATCGTGACTCACAGCAGTCGTGTGCTTCTCATTGTTTCTCAGAAAGAGAAGCATGAAGAGAGGCCTTGTTTTTAGTGAAGATTTTGCAGCTTTTAGTGGCAGGGTGTTGGGTTTTGTTTTAGGTTTGTTTCAGGCTCTTTATGTTGGGCTTTTAAGCTGGAGAAAGCAGGAACAAAAAGTGTTCTTTCCACATAGAGTGGTGGGTGTGGGAGACTTGTGACAGTTCCAGATTCTGGGGAAGTTTATTCACAGCCTTGGATTTGTCCTTCAGTGAAGTTCTGCATCCCATACAGATTGATTTTGCCAGTTCTCCTGTGCTGTTGGTCAGGTCACGAGGATAAAGGCAAAAACCTGGCACGACAGGAGCTTTGTACTGGGAGCAAATACTTCCAGAGGGGGGGTATTTATGTTTTTTTTTTTTATCTGCTCTGACTCAGAAATCTGTCTTCATTTTTCTCTATTTACAAAAGAGAGCTACAACTGCTCAAGCCTCAGAAAGGATGCAAGGAAACATCCTGTGTGTGAAGCACACTGATATCTTCTGAGGTGATGGGACCACCCGGTGATAGCCTCCGGCAGCAACAGCTCTGCTCTTACTGTTCCTCTTGTCCTCTAGGCATGCACACTGAGGTGACAGGCCCTGTCATCACCGTGACACAGTTTAACAGATGCCTCCCCAACTCCTGCTTCCCTGGAGTGGCCTGCACCGAGACCGGCACTGGCTTCCGCTGCGGACCATGTCCCCCGGGTTATTCCGGCAATGGGTCCCACTGCACAGATATCAATGAGGTAAAAACCAAGTAGGGCAGGCTGGAAGTTACAAAACCAGCTCGCTTTTCTTGGAACGTTGTGGGTTTGTCTTGTGGTTATAAAGAAAAGTCTTGCAGTTCCCCTGGGAGCTGAAGTTCAACAGAAACCTCATTTCACTGGAAGTCTCTATCTGGCCTCCCCTAAGCTCTGCTCCACGTTGGGGTTATAGCCAATCTCGCCAGGCATTTCTCTCTTAAAGACACACAGGCTCAAACGAAATAAACCTTTTGGTTTGTACCACACAGGAAGGTGAGTCTGGAAGACCAGAACAGTCCCTTTTGCTCTTGCAATCTTTCAAGCTACTGGCTGACGAGTGGTTAGAGATAGGATTTATTATATGTGGAACAGAATCAAACGCTACCAGAATAGTCTTTTCTACAATAAATCTGACCACACCACTTGCACTGCTTTGCTTCTGCCTTTAAGTCAAGCCTTGCCAGGCAGACAGTGTTTACATATTTTTCTTTTTATAAAGTGTGGTGTTCATTCAGATTTACTCTCTGTGTATGCAGAGCTTTACTCAACCATTAATTGTGCATGTCCATAAGACTCCTTTGTTCTGCGCTTCCCAACCCATCGCCCGATGCATCTGTAAGTGTTTTGCAAAGCCACATCACCTCTCTAGCGTTTCAGTTTAAAACCTGCTGAAGATCCAAGGGTCAATGAGAGATTTGAGACTGACGATAATCCTTTAGTCACCAAAAGGTGGGATTCACTGTATGAATCCAATGCATCTGCCAGTACAGAGCATAAGAATTCAGTGACAATAATAGTGCTGGAGAAAATTAAGCAAGTATTAAGAGCAACTTTGGAAAGACAGTTGCTTCCCAGAGCAGTAAACAAACAACTGCTCTTGTCTTTGAAAACCGGTGTAAGAAACTACCCAGCTGTCTGGATTCACAGACTGCCAGGCAGCGTGAAGTGAGGCCAGCTCTTTGCCTGGGCAATTGATGTCACCCAGGAAGGATCAGTCCTGAAAGTTGATTTGTTTTACTTGTCTGCACGTATTAGAACCTGGGAGAAACACTGAGCTGGGGAAGCTGCATTTTCCACTTGCAAGGAAAGCCAGCAACTTCTATGTGGTTTTGTTTTATTCTTTTCAAGTAAGCACAATAGCTGGATCTCACCCAGCAAGGGCTGCTTTGAGAGCTGCCTTCACAGCTGGCCTTGAGCGAGCCTGCCTCACAACGTCTGTCTTGTTTACAGTGCAACGCAAACCCCTGCTTCCCGAAGGTCCAGTGCATCAACACCACCCCTGGCTTCCGCTGTGATCCCTGCCCTCCTGGCTTCACTGGGCAAATGGTCGAAGGGGTTGGACTAGCTTATGCCAGGGCCAACAAACAGGTAAGGGCCACAAAGTTTTGTGTCTCCTTCAGAAGGTATTAACTCTTTCCTCTCTGTAATTGTAATTCAGAGGTCTTGGAACCCTCAAAGAAATGGGAGGGAAGTACAAGCTGACTGTGTTATATTGGTGGGAAGGCTGATATAGTGTAAAAACCGACTTGCCAAGGATGTCCTAGCGCAGCAGCAAAGCAACCTCTGCTCCAAGACCTTACCTCTGCTGAGTTTATGCTGGATAGAATGTCCTGTCTCTGACAGCTTTGTGGCTGTGAAGCCAGCTTGAGGAGTCCTTCATAATAGGACACAGAAGAGCTGATGCTACTGCTTTCCCCTCCAGCTTCCTTGAGAGCTGGAGAAAGATTAAATTAAAAAACAAACAGCCCACCTAGTTTTAGTGTAGTTTACAAGAATATATTGCCACAAGCAGGAATGGCATGTGGCTCGTGTTATTTAGAGAGCTGCTAGCTGGTCACAGGATGTACTCTTTGACCTTCTTGCTCCATTGACTCTCTTCTATCCTTGTGCAGTAAGGAGATACTCCGACAGCTCAGCTCCGAGCTAAGCTGTTTTGCCAGGCTAAAATCTCTGGTGACTCTGCAGAGGGTGAACAGTTTGCCTGGGGTCAGGAGTGTCGCTGGGATCTGGCTCAAGCTTGTCTGAAGGAAAACTTTGAGCTGTAGGTCCTAGTAGGGTGTATTAGGGGCTTTCCTTCTGTATTTGGTGATGCCCTAATTCCGCAATCCAGTGCAGTATCTGCCTAAGAGTGAAGTTAATGTCTATTTTGTTTTCCCCGGGCAGGTTTGTACCGACATCAATGAATGTGAGACAGGCGCTGCCAGAAATTGTGTCCCAAACTCAATCTGCATCAATACTCGGGTAAATATTACTGGAAAGCCTCATGTGGATCTCTCTTCCCCAGGCTCTGGGGCCTCTGTTACCTGTGGCCATCAGCTGCTGAGGGAGGTTACAGCAGAGGTCTGGCAAGACTGGTGTTATAATTAATTCCCTATTGCTTTTTCTTGCAGGGATCCTACAAGTGCGGGGCTTGTAAACCTGGCTTTGTTGGGGATCAAGTCAGTGGCTGCAAGAGCCAGACGGTGAGACGCTGTCCTAACGGTGAAATTAGTCCCTGCCACGAGAAAGCACAGTGCATTGTGGAGCGCGACGGGTCCCTCTCCTGCGTGGTAAGGTCCAAACCTCTTTGCAGCTGGGATCTGCTTGCTCCGGTTTGTCCAAACGTCCCTGCAATTGGGGTCTGCTCACTCCAGTTTCCTTCACATTGTGCGTGCTCTCCAGGGTCTGCCACTGCCCTCTCCTGGAGAGTGTGCCTTCCCGACACAGCCCTGCTCCCCAGAAACACCTGAGCTATGGCAGTATGTCTTCCAGTCCTCTCTGAAAAGTGGGCTGCTCCTGGCACCTCAGATCCACTGCTGTTTGGGTTTTCCTTTGCCTGAAATGTGACAAATTTTTCAGTCACGGAGCATCGCGCGCAGCTGAGCAGGGAGAAGCACTGTTCCGCAACCTGCTGGAGTTGAGAAGTCTTGCTGCTGCTGTCTTTACTGTCTCAGGGGCAAGCAGAGGGCTTGTATCTGAGCTATTTAAAATGCTATTTACAGCATCACTGTTTCTTCCAGACAATATTTTTTCCTTTAGAGCATTGTGTACCTGGATTTGCAATGTGTTGTGCTGGTTCTCATGTAAAGCCTTCAATTTTGGAGGCATATGGCCATCAGGGGACTCACTGGCAGCCTTGTTTTGTTTATCTGCTGTCTTCCAGTGCCTCGTGGGATGGGCAGGGAACGGCTACGTATGTGGGAAGGATACGGACATTGATGGAGTCCCTGATGAGAAGCAACGCTGCTCTGACAAAAAATGCCGCAAGGTAAGATGCAGTCGTCTCATTTTTTGCTGGGAGCAGTGTATCAGAAGGATGAAGAACCAGAAGTGGGCAATTCTGACTTGAGGGCAGGCCTTGACTGCCCAGCCTTTGGAACTCAGGCTAATTGACACACATAGCTTGCTAACAGGCCCTTTGTTTCTCTCCTTTCAGGATAACTGCCTGACTGTCCCCAACTCTGGCCAGGAGGATGCAGACAGGGATGGAATTGGTGATGCTTGTGATGATGATGCTGATGGAGATGGAATATTAAATGCTGAGGTTTGCATTCTAATGCTTAAGCCCTGACATACCTAAATGTACCCAGAGGTCTGGGTAGGCAACTGCCTGCGCCTTTAATGTGAACATAGAGAACCTGCGTGCAGTGTTTGTTTCCTTTTAGTCTGGATGGTCTGAAGACTAAAAACAGAGAGCAGAGAACGCCATGACACTGAAGGGACTTTACAAGTCATGGTCCCGTGAGAAGTGGGGAGGCTCCCTCTCACCTAATCAAGCACTGGTTGGGGATATTTTGAGGTGCTACTCGTTTCCCTGCACAGGTAGCAACCAGGTTGAAGAGAGGAACCTATGCCTGGCTGCCGAATGGCTGCTGCACTCTCAGGGCAGCTGGTCGCACACCTCACAACTTCTGTCTTGCTTACGCCTCAGCAGGATGCTCAATGCCAAACATTTGCTCTCAGCCAGGTCCTCTCTCCCGCAGGACAACTGCGTGTACACACGCAACGCAGACCAGCGCAACATGGACAAGGATAACTTTGGTGATGCCTGTGACAACTGTCGCCAAGTGAAGAACAATGACCAACGAGACATCGATGGCGATGGGAAGGGAGACGAGTGTGACGATGACATGGATGGAGATGGTAAGAGAGGTGGAGAGCATCTCTGAGAGGTGCATATATATCAGAGTAAGAATTGGAAAGCTATTCAGCACATGGCTAGAGATGCTCATGGCTGGTACTGGCCTTCAGAAGGCTTGAGCTCTACAGAAGCAGAATTCATCTCTGTGAGATGAAGCACGGCTCAGTTCTTAGTGCCAGATGAGCAGTCAAGCCAGCATCCTTCACAGTTCAGCTCTTGTGAGGTTTAGAGATCTTCGGGATGGTGCTAATGATCTTTATTAGCACTCTTATTGTGCACAGTCACGTCAAACCCGTGTCAGACTTAAGAAAGAAAGATGTACCACGCAAACTGATCTCAGTCCAAACAAAGGCACTGCTTTGTGCTACAATTTAAATTTAGGAAGAAATATGGGAATACCCAACTCATTAGCAGCCACTGGCTCCAGGCAGAATGTGTCAGGGCTGTCTTCTGGGGGAAAGAAAACCTGTCTGCCGTTAGAAACAGTCTGTGCGCTAATGATGCCATGTTTGCACAAAGCCTGCTTTCAAAAGCCAGAACTCACAACTGCTGCTGGCCTGAGCCACACATGTTTATTTACAGAGTATTTTCAGGGCACCCGGTGCTGTTTGGGTCTGGCTGCATCCTGCCAAGTAGCTCCCTGCTGGCATGAGTTGCTGGTGTAGTAGGTAAATGCAGGGAAGTGAAGTCATACAGGTCACCAATTAGATTGTTCCTGTCCTGTCTACATCTTCCATGTCAAAGAGCCAAGATTAACCTTGACTTGTTTTATATATAGACATCTACTGTAGAGGAAAAACACCGTCACGGTTCAGGGAACCACAGACAGCTTCATCTTCATCCTCTTGGCCTCTCTCCTGCACAGATATGATGCCACATCCTTCAGCTCTTTAGCTGTCTCTAAGGAATGCAGTTAAGGACATTTCCACTCAGGTTCAGGGGCAAGAGCACACTCAGACATCACTGTGATGCAGGCTGGAGTGTGTTTTAAGATCAGTTGTGCTGTTCTCTTCCATAGCCACGAGGATGTAACTTAAAGTGTGTAAAACGTACACAGATATTGAAACTATGGCTTTCTTGCATGAATTCAGCCGTCCTAGATTTTTGCCATCTCTTACATCCCAAAATATCTTGCTGAATAGACCTTAGCAGCCCTGTTGCCTTGACGGGTCGGCTTTGCATGTTTTTCAGGGATCAAAAACCCGGTGGACAACTGTAAAAGAGTTCCTAACCCTGATCAGAAGGATGCCGATGGCGATGGGGTAGGAGATCTGTGTGACAGCTGCCCGACAGTCAGCAACCCAGACCAGGTAAGCGAGCATGCCCAGCTTTGCAGTCTTGGAGGTTCATTTCTCTCACTCAAAACAGTGTTTAGAAATAGCGCTGCTTGAATTCAGCAGGGCAACGTGTGAAGGAACTCTGCCACTGTTGTCAGGTCTGTTTTCAATCAGAATGACCACAGCACTGAAGCTAACAAACATCTCTCTGTTCTCTTGATTGCCTGTTCCTCCTGTCAATCTATGCAAAGTTTACGTGATTATTGCTTTATTTTACTAGAAAGACACCGATCATGATCTCGTGGGAGACGTCTGTGACACCAACCAGGACAGGTGAGAGCTTGCTATAAAAATTAATATTTCTGATCTATTATTTGTGTAACTAATAGCTTAGGATCCCATAAGGTTAAACTCACCAACTTTTGCTGTTCTTGTTGAGGATCCCAGCTCCTACAAATGCGTTGCACACTTACTTTAGAAGCATGTGTCAGTGGATAATCTTGACCTGTGATTTTCTCCACCAGCGATGGGGACGGCCACCAAGATTCACGGGATAACTGCCCGTCAGTGCCCAACAGCTCCCAAGTGGACACAGACAATGACGGGCTGGGAGATGAATGTGACGACGATGATGACAATGATGGGATTCCAGATCAGAAGCCTCCAGGCCCTGACAACTGTCGGCTTGTCCCTAACCCTGGCCAAGAAGACTCAGACGGTAAGGGAAACGGATGCGTGTTAGCTCTGCTCGGGGATCTTCCGTTCCTGGTGGCCAATTCTTATCTCCTGCTGGAGAGCGACAGGAAGCAGGATCTCCTCAGCACAGTCTCGTGTCATTTTCAGATCTCCAATAACCCTGATATGAGGATCATATTTGGGAAAAATTATCTTCTAGAGGATCTACAATTTGAGGTGTTTCTTCTGTTCACAGCATCTCTGCAAGCAGGAGAAGCCTTGGGGCTTCTTGCAACTAACTTAAAGGAAGAGCGCAGCAGTGCTCTGCCCACCTCTGAACCTTGCACGGACGTGGCTCTATTTAGCTGTGCTGGCTGAGTAAAACCCGGGCACAAGGGGTAAGAAATTAATGGACGCTTGTTTTTCCTTTTCTTCTGTCGTGCTCTCAGGTGACGGTGTAGGGAACGTCTGCGAAGATGACTTTGACAGAGACATGGTGATTGACAGAATCGATGTGTGCCCAGAGAACGCAGAAGTGACACTGACAGACTTCAGGGCTTTCCAGACGGTTGTTTTGGACCCGGAGGGTGACGCGCAGATCGACCCCAACTGGATTGTCCTCAACCAGGTAGGCAGCTGCTCCAGAACAGGCTGGTGAGTCTGGCGGGAACACGCCTGTACCAAACTGGATGCAGTTTGAACTGTTCAAGTGTTCTAATCCTGGAGTGTTCCCCTCCCCTGCTCACTGCACATCTGGATCTGTACTAACGAGCCAACATTCGTCTTTCTCAGGGCATGGAGATTGTCCAGACCATGAACAGCGATCCTGGCCTGGCTGTAGGTGAGACAATTGGTTTGGTCCTATTGGAAAATTATCGGTTAGTAACTGCGTGCTTCTCAGCACGGTTTTTACAAGTATTTCTGATTCTACTTAATGAATCCATCCATCTCCCAGGGAAATACTTCCTGTAGTAGGGCGGAGTCTTCAGACTTGGTTTAGCAAAATCCGCTTCTCCCATCTGAATCCGGAAAGAAATGGATCTGCATTTTATTGTAGAATACAGAGCATTTGTTTCCAATTCCAGGTTACACGGCATTCAATGGAGTGGACTTCGAGGGCACATTCCATGTCAACACTGCCACGGATGATGACTATGCTGGCTTCATATTTGGCTACCAGGACAGCTCCAGCTTTTATGTGGTCATGTGGAAGCAGATGGAGCAGACGTACTGGCAGGCAAACCCCTTCCGAGCAGTAGCAGAACCCGGAATTCAACTGAAGGTAAAGCCACAATTGCAAAAGAATTCGGTGGTGGATTTCTGCCTTTTTCCTAGCGGTGCTGCTTGCACACCCACAGCGGGGAGGCAGCTGCAGTCGCTCAGCCCTTTCTCCACACACCTTAGCGGTCTCTTCTCTGTGTCAGGCAGTGAAGTCTAAAACAGGCCCGGGCGAGTACCTCCGCAATTCTCTCTGGCACACGGGAGACACCACGGACCAGGTCAAACTGCTGTGGAAAGACCCGCGCAATTCCGGCTGGAAGGACAAGACATCCTACCGCTGGTTCCTGCAGCATCGGCCTCAGGTTGGCTACATCAGGTAAGTGGTTTAGTTTCCTTTGCATGGCTGAGTGGAAGTTTAACGCACAAAAGTAGCGTCTCTAGCGCAGTCCTGTGGTAGAGAGGAGGGAGAGTGTCTGAGGAACAGTTTCTGTATCTATTTCTCGTTCATGTTCTACATGTGCTTACTCTCTTCCAGAGCTCGCTTCTACGAAGGCCCTGAAGTGGTAGCAGACACTGGAGTTGTCCTTGACACAACCATGCGAGGAGGACGCCTCGGAGTCTTCTGCTTCTCCCAGGAGAACATCATTTGGTCGAACCTGCGTTACCGCTGCAACGGTGAGTTGGTTTTGAAAGCCAAATACAGAAACCTTTGCCATTTTGCTTTCAGGATGTTAGTTTGTCCTTCGCTGGCCCCCACACTCATCCATAGTGCGATGTCGAGCAGTAGCCTATTCTGTTTTTCATTTCTGGTTCTACTTCTGAACTGCTTTAATCTCGTCCTCCTCAGACACCATCCCAGAAGACTACGAAACATTCAGAGTTCAGCAAGACTAAAGCTCTGGCTTCGATGTCTGTCCAGCCAAACCCGCTTTCAAAGGCGTGCTCAGCTGCCCCACTATCGCTCTGGTGTACGGAATAAAGACCTGTACGTGACGTACCACTGCGCTCTGCACAGCACCAAGCGTCGACGCGTTACCTGGCATCTTTTCTACAACAGCAACTTCCTTTAAATGCTACAAAACCCTACTGGAACGGCCGAGTGCAGACAGCAAGCGTGAACAGAAGCCTGCACTGCAAACACCAGTCCTCTGTGCTGCATGGGAAGTGGTGTGCTGAGAAGCCGCCTGCAGTAGCTGGAATTGTCTGAGTAAGTTTAGTGTGGATGATTCCCAGGAATATTTCCCCTCCTCAAAGGCTCTCAAGTGTGAATGTTGTTCTCCTTTTCAAGACCTACTGCAAAGCAAACCCAGCACAAGGCTGAAAAGGACACAGAGAGCAGCTTATGTACCAGTTGCTCACAGAACATTTAATTGAAGCACTTTAAGGAGAGTATCTTTGTTCTGGAATGTTGGATAATAAATACTAGATTTCTCCTTGGTCACATGCAAGTTGCTTTGTCCTCTTCTGAAGCGATGCTGGTACGATTGTGTAACAGAGAAACCCTCAGACTGACAGCAGCGGTGCTGCTAGAGAGCCCGCAGCTGTGAACTAGTGATTTGTAAGCAGTGCAGACACACAGGGCCACTTTTCCAGTCAAGACCCTGTCCTGGTGAGCCTGTCCCTCCCAGTTCCTGTACGTGGTGGTTGGTTTTAGAATGATAAATGAAAGCCTTAGGCTGATTTGTCTTGTGACACCCAGGCAGGGCTTCTACAACCGGAGAGCTGAGCACTGGGCAAAGCGAAGCTGTTTGCGTCGCCAGGGCTCACAGCAGACAAAGAGTTCCGAGGGTTGGGAACCTGGGATGTCTTAAACCTTGCACTGCTGCAGTTCCAGGTAAACCATCACCCCGCAGCGTTCCAGTCTGCCTGAAGAGATAATAAAAGCCACATTTTGCAAGATGCTTCAGGTAAGTTCAAGTTCATTACAGGGAAACTGGCTCATGGTTTCAGCAGCAAGGCCGTGCCCATCGCACACGTAGCAGCGCTGCAGGGTTACCAGTCCTGCTCTGGGCTGAGGCTGCAGGAACACCGTGCACAGCACGTGCTGCTCCTGTTCGGTGTTACCAAACAAGCGAGGTGTGAACACAGCTTTCCCTCTCTGCTTGGAAAGCCGATGGCAGCAGTTGCATTGTACCCATCACAGCCTCCACAGCTGCGCACGTTTGAATTTCACATTCTGGAGGCAACAGCGTAAGCAGAGCTCTGCCAGAGCGCTGGGTTTGCTGGCTGATCGGCTTCTGGCTGATTGCAGCCCTCAGCGAGCATCTCCATGCGCCGGTCTGAGACCACATGAAAACAGGCACTGAGGTTTCTTCCCCCAAACAGGCAGTTGAGGCAGCCCCGAGCACGATGTGCCCTGTACAAAACAGCTTGAAGTACTGAAGGGCCATTAAACAGCTCCTGGAAAATGGGATTCAAAAGCAGACACAGCTTTCCGACCTGAGCACAGGAATGAACAACCCTGCACTTCCATGGTCACCAGAAAGTCAAGGCATTCACCCAGCTGAGCCGGGGACCCCCTTATTCACACAGCACCCCACCCCGAGCCTGCTGGGCCCTGCTCTGCCATCCCTTGGGTCAGGTACCGATTGCGGGTGAGCCTTTCCCACAGACCAGTGTAAAACAGAACCAGGAAAAGCTGAATTCCACTCAAAAGTGCTATGGAATAAATTCCTGCCTGAGTGGAGGAGTCGAGCATTCTGCCTCGGTAAATAAAACCCCTCTCAGCCCCGGCTCCACTCCCCCCGATGACCAACCCAGCGCCTGAGTCGCTGCAGGGAGAGCTGCACCCGGGTGTGGAACACGCACAAGTGACAACAGAGTTGGGCAAGTGTGAACAGTGACACGCTTGTTCTCTGCACAGACAGACTCTCCTGAGCCCAGAATGCTCCACAGCTGCCCAACAGCCCCAAAATACAACCTCGACTCTGACCAGGGGGAGCAGAGGCATCACCCCCCCATCCCCACGTCAGAACTCAGGGGCTGCTGCCGGAGCTGGCTTAAATTCCAGGGCTCACCACAACTCCTGGCACCTTTTAGACCCGGCTGCAGGTTCCTCATGAAAGGCAACAGAGTTTGGTTTTCATCACTGTAAGATGCCAGGTAACCAAAATTATCTGCTTTTGCTGTTTCTTTATAAACCCAAGCACTGAAACCACCAATATTTCAACACAACCTTCAGCCCAAAAGCAAAGAATGGGCAAAGGAAACTAAGGAGAAGCCAAGCAGCCAGAGACAAAACCAGTTGAACTTTTATTACATTTCATTTACAAATAATGCAAAGATACAAAGACAAAAGCCTTCACACAAAAAAGAAAGGGTTGAAAAGAATGTACATCGGGTTGAGCTGCTTTGTCACATCATTTCTCAGATTGCAAACACTTAAAGCCAACTTCAGTTTTCCACTTTACCTATAGAAAAAAACACAATAAATAAAACTTTGATGTCGCAGGGACAACTTTTCCAGAGTTCCGGTGCCACCAACGCTGTAGCTGAATATTGGATTGCATATATCAGTGAAATCATCCACAATTATCGGAATAGAAAAAGGTCAGCTTGTACAGAACAGTATATTATACTGTCCCTGAAATGCATAAATCTGCCCTCTCTCCCCAAGCTCAGTGAACGACGTGAAGTTGTTTTTAGCTGCCAGTCTGTGAGAGACGCTGCGAAAGCAGCTGTATTGAATTGTAGTAAAATCAAACCTGCCCTCCACGAGTACGAACACGTTTAACTCCCACCTCTCCTAGGAGGGATGCTTCACAAATCGGGGTGAGAAGAAACAGGAGCTTTAAAAGTTCTAATTCCTCCCCAAAATCAAACCACAATACCCACCGCCGTATCAGTTAACAGCTGACTGGAATACAAGACGACTGACGGCGCCAACGCTGCCCGGGGCTGGTGGAGGTGATTGGGGGGGGGGGGGCGGGTTGGAGGGGAGGTATTCATACACAGTTCTCTTCCGACGGGGCCGACGCTCATGCCATGAATATTCAGGATCCAGGGAGTAAAGGAAGTTGTGTCTAAGCAAGCCCGACACCCCCAACGTTTTACCCCTTAATTCTATGTTATATTCTCATACAACTTTTATAATCACCCCTACTCTGCAAGTACAGAAGCTTTACCTATTTATCTTCTCTACATTTAATGTCTCAGAAATCTCCAAATGGAGCCAAGCTCCATCTTTTCCTTCCCTACGGAGGTGTCTGACTTTGTACAAAGCGAGGAGATTTGGGAGCCGCTGCTTCGCCTCCTGACAAGCAGCCAGAGCCAGGTTTGGTAAATTAAAGCATCGCCCTTGGTGCGGTACAACTCATCTCCATCCCTACGAGCCTGTCAAATTCCTGATGGGAACACCGACGCCACAGCTGCAGAAAGCAGTTCTTAAATCGGATGAACACACGGAGACCTGTCCTCCTAAGCCACAGCATTCCCAAAGCTGGACTGAACAATCCATAGGACACGGAAAAACAAACGTAACGCTTCCCTGTGCAGCCGGAGCAGCTCCGAAGGGCGGGTGAGGCGGCACTCAGCGCAGGGGGCTTGTGGGTGCCAACAGCACCTGCTGCGCCGCACTCCCGACTTCCCAGCGACCGGATAAACGCAAAAGCTACCAGACAAACTCAACACAAGCAGCTACCGCCAGCCAAGCCGCTACCGGGAATCTGCCACCGAGCTCCGCCAGGCACAGCACGGCAGCAAGCGGCTGATGGGTCAAGAACCCTTCGCATCTTCCCCCTTCGTCTCTTGCCACCTGGGTTTTCTGCCCCAAATCGCGTTGCCTTGAAGCTGAACCAATTACTAAATGAAAACACAACCAACAAAACCTTTGCACACACCAAACACCGACGCTGGAGTGCTGGGATTCTCCAGCGCAAAGAACATGGACAGAAGATGGAACGCGTTGCCGTTGCTTTATTCTCCCGCAGCTGCTTCACAGCGAATTTAAAGTAAAACGGACCAAGACAAAGCAAAACCTCCGGACCCGAGGAGGGCGGGATCCACGCCTGCCCCCGCACCACGCTGCCGGTGGGAACTCACGCTGCCGGGGACGCTCCCCACATCTGAGTCTGTAAGAGCGCTGCGGGCGCTGCTCAGGCTCCTTTTGGTCTCCGCACTGGTGACCCTCACCCTGTAACAACGTGAGGCTGTGTGGGAAGAGATTTCACGGCCGGCGCAAGACCCGGCCCTGCTGAGTTCCTTTGGGAGCTCAGGACGTGCCCGGACGGGCTGGACAAGGCTCCTCAGTTTCTACGCAATCACGGAGCCCGAACCATCCTGCAAGGCTCAAATCTCATTTCCAATGAGCGACCGGCAGTCGATTCCTCACACAGCTGCACTTCCCTCCTGCGTGGATCCCCTACGCTAAGGATTCGCTTCCCTTTCCGCCGTTCTCCCCAGCCAGAACCAAATCACCGAAGAAAACACTAAACGCGTTTTACCCCTTCAGGCCTTTATTTTGATAAAATTGGTCAAGCCCACATAAGGCAAACGTACACCACGGGGAACACCCCCCACCCCCCAGGAATAACAAAATAAATAACACGATGGAGAGTCGGCGATGTAGTGTTTTGGTTCGCAGTATAGAAATTCCACACAATGGTTCGGTTTAAAAAGGTAAAAATGATTTATAATACAGAGCCGTGATGTCACCGCGGTGCCCGCGTAGAAAACCGCCATGCAACCCATGCCTACGCTGCGCAGGACGCGAACGGGCAACGCGAATACAAACAACAGGAACACTAAAATCCTCTTTTTTTTTTGTTTTTTTTTTTTTGTTTTTTTTTGTTTTTAGAAAGAAGGGACGCAGGGAGGGACGGGCACTGCCTGCGCTCTCACATCGCCTCACAGTGACGGGGCCGCTGCCAGGGGGACGCACTCTGGGTTCGCCGGGAAGCAGCGCGTGTGTTGTCCCGCCGGGAGGAGGAGGAGGAGGGGGCTCTCCTCATCCTCCTGGTACAAGGGGGTCCAGGCGAGCACCGTGCTCGTTAGGGACGGATCTCAAGCCTTAATTATAGTTTCTACAGCAATCCAAGCTTTTACAGACAAGCACAGTCAAGACCTTAGTTTTGGGGGAAGTTTGAACGGTTCCGTACGGTACCGGATGCTGCTTTTACGCACGCTCAGAGGGCAGCTCGCTCTTTTCATCCGTAAGCGTTGGAGTCGCAGCGGGGGTCTCAGGCACGCTCGTAAAAAAGGAATTAAATGGAAAATAAGGTAATCAAACATACAGGTCATGAGCGATTCCACTCGCAGGCTCCTCCTGGAAACCTCCTCCCCTCTGAAAACCAAAAGGAGAGCCCACAGGACCTCTGGCCAGGGAAGGTTTTGCAGAGTCGTGGATTGCGGGCGCAGTTCTGACATGCAGAAGCGGTGGGAGCCGGGCAATCCCGCACGCAGCCGCGCCGCGGCCTCGCCTGCGTGGGGGTGTTGGGAAGGGAACGCGGAGCCTATGTACAACGCGCAGGCCTCCTGCCTGCCCGCCGGCCGCGGGGAGCAGGAGGGCCAGGCAGCTGGAAATCACAGTATTCTGTTACACTGAGGGGTTGTTCCTGGTGTTTCCCCACTGCAGCGGCAAACGGAACAGTCTGGCTCGGGAACCCTGGGAGTAGGATATCGATTATCAATACGTCTGTCTGTATCTGACACCGCAGGTCAGGTCCCATCGGGGGGCGTGGGGACAATCACCCTCTGAGACACCAACAGTTCAGCATCCAGAAGGAAACAGTGAGGAATAACACCAGGCCCTTTTTCTCCCATCCCCAGCAGGAAGGGCCAGGCTGCTCTCGCCCGGACACACAGTTTAACTCGGAAAGGGTGCAACTGAGTTTTCAAATCCCATCAGATTCCATGTTCTGGGAGCACCAGGGATCTGCTCTGCACTCAACGGAACGAATCAGGTTGGCTTTAAACCCAGCCCAGTGCACAGATCCTACAAAACTGGAAATCCGAACGGGAGACGGGGAGAAAACCCCCTCTGGAAGTGCAGCTCCGACTGGTGCTTTCAGGAAAGGAAAACTCAAGAGCTGTTGCAACACCACTCCCGTTCCCAAAGGGTCGACACCAGGAGCAGCTTTTCCTGCCCGCACGGAGCATCCGAGCTGAAACGCCTCTCGTCCCACCCGGCCACCATCCACCTCCTACGGCAGCTTCACCTGACTCCCAGCCCAAGCACCCTGCGCCCTTCGCCCCTGCGCAAGGATTGCTCTCACCCAGATGGTCCCTAATTGTGATAGCGGCATCCAGACGTGTTACGTTTAAATTAAGGCCATTTTAAACGTCTCATTAACGAGATCTCTTATTTACATGCGTAGATTAAAAAAAAACCGAGAAGGTAGCAATTAGCAACAGCTCCCTGTGAAAGGCTCTGTGAGGAATCTCATCTCCTACCTGGACGCTTCCTTCTGAAGTGACTCTGGTTTTAACAAAATAGATCACAAACAGGAATTCACATGCAGGAGTCGTTCCAACGAGAACAGAAATCCCGAGGAACCACGCGAAGTGCTGGGAGCAGATCCCGCTCCGGCTGTTCCCGTGGTTGACTCAGAGCAAAGGGCGCTGAGCCACCCGTGCCCCAATCGCTCCCGATCCCTCCAACAGAAAAAGCATGAGCAATCTGGAATAGGCAGACACCGGGAGTTAACGGGTGCAACGGGGCTGAAATCCTGACAGAAAACACTTCCGACAAAGATACGGAGACCCTTTCCATTGCGCGGGAGGGAACAAAAGGAAAAGACACGGGGAAGTGGAGAGACGGAAGGAAAACAACGATTTTAGTGCAAATGGTCAACAAATGGCACAAACGTGAGCAAACGCGCACCCAGCTCGGCGAGATCGCGACGCAGCTCCTGCTCAGCAGGGCTGGCCGGGATCTCCGGACGGCGTCCCGCCCATTTCTGGAAGCACACAGAAACCTAATATAACTCATTAGGGCAGCCCGGCTCCACGGGCTTCGTTATCGCCTCCTTCCCAGGGGGGTGGGCGGGTGAAGTGCTGAGGGGTTCCAGCTGGGAAGCCAAGAGGGCTGAGAAAGAAGGGACAGGTTTGGGGACAAAAAGCGCCCGTCGCTGGCACAGATGGCAGCGAGGGAGCCCCCATGGAAGGGCCAGGGGGGAACAGACAAACCACAGCTTGTCCCGAGACAGAACCGAGGGGGCTCCTCTGTCGAGGTGGGATTCAACCAAACTGGCTGTAGGTGCTCAGCCCGTTGTGCGCGGGATCGCGCTCTTCCGGCAGGGACGCCTCCATCGCCCGTTCCAGGGGTGAGCAAGGAATTTCTGGTTTGTTAATGAGACTCAAAGTAACGTTAACTCGGAACTTCTCCCAAGAGGAGGCTCCCGTGCTCACGGATCCTGCCCCCACGCAGCGCAGGCACGAGGCAGCAGCGCCCGCCCGTCGCCACACGCCTGAGGGGCTCCTCACGCATCTTTAAACGCCTTTTTCCAACCTGGGAAGAGTCCCAAGTGCAGAGATCGAGGAATTCTCCCCACTTCTGCCCTGACATCCAGACAAAAGCACCGACTCGGAGTCAGCGTGGGGCTGGGGGTGTTTTAATCCATGGATCACCGCTCCGTTACAGCCAACGAGGACTGAGAGGAACGGCCCATGGCCCGTCCAGCAGCAGCGCCGAGGATCAGGACACTGACCATTCCCCCAGGTGAAAGAAGGAATATCTACATTCCTGCCACCCTGTTTGGACTATGGAAAAGGAAAACATCCAGACTCGCCTTCAGCTTCCTTCCTTCTGCTCAACAGCTGTTTAAAATTCCAGTTAGTTAAAAATACCTGTATATATAATATATATAATATATTTCTGGAATAAAAACACAAAGAAGATGCACTGTACAGTCTGACGTCGCGTGCTCCAGCCGGCCGGGTGTGTAGTTGAAGCTACTTTCCTAATATCCAAATAATTAAATAAAAAAAAAAAAAAATCATAAATAATGGTAACAGAATAAGTAATGACTAAAAAACAAACAACAGTCCTCGCGGTTTGAGCCAGGCATTGCTATGGGAATGCCCTTCCTGTTGCCCAGGAATCTCTCACAAAGCACTACTAGGAACATGCTCTGCTCTAGTCTCCTCCGTTCCTTTAGCTGCTTTAAAATGCTCTGATCCTTCCTCCGTGCTAATCAAGTAATGAATTATAGTACTTTCTTGTGTGCTCAGAAATGCTATATATATGTATACATATATTATAAATATATATAGTACACATATATGTTTTTTAAAAAAAAGCTTTGCACATAGTGTTTACAGTTGCCATTTGGAGCGCCCGGCTCCACGCAGCCCCGGGGCTGCCAGCCTGCTTTTCCACTTTGCCAAGGACGCGGGTTTGCTCAGGGCAGGGGAGGAGGCGGTGGGCGCGGGACAGGCTGGGGAACAGACCTGGACACAACCAGGGCAGCGCGGTGACGGAAGCAGCGGGTTTACTCTACGAAGCGGCTGTCACAAAGCAGAGCCGACCTCCCCGAACCCCCTCAGCCTCTCCTGGAGGGGCCACTGCCAAGATTTGCTTCCCAATCGGAGCGGGAGACGGGGGGGCACAGCCTGCGTCCCCCTCCCCGTTGCAAACAGCAGCCAACGACTGGGTACGTCAGAAAACCTCTTGACCCTCGGCTCTAAACCTGCCCAAACCCACCCCCTCTCTAGTGCAAAGGATAAACCGACAACGTAACGCTGGAGCTTTGGTGGGGGGAAAGGGGGGAGGAACTCCAGAGAGGAAAAGGCTGATGGAAACTCCTTACTCATTCATGGCAATGAGTGGATAGGGGTGAAATACGGCGCGACAGGGAGTAGGGGTCTGCAGCGCTGCAAGCTTAGAACGACAAGCTTTACTCATTGTACAGGTTGGACAGGACAGCGCTGCCGCTCTCGGCAGCTCCTGTTCTGCCCCGACTGACCCATCGGACTCTCCAGTTCGGCTGGGCTCCAGGAACAAGCGCCATTCCCACGCTCCTGGCGTCCACGCTTCACAGCCGGTCCATCCTGAACGTGTCCTCTGTGGCGGGGTCGGTGAGGACCATGTCTGGGTCGTTCAGCATGTGCAGTCCATCCAAGGTTAAAGGGTCGATTTTGAGTTCATCCAGAGGGAACTGGGAATCTGTATCAAAGCTGACGTCTCCCACTCCTGCCAAAGAGCTGGTCAGTTCTTTTGATAAGCTGGGAGGAGACTCTCCTGTCACTGCAGGGAAGAGGAAGAAAAGGTGTCGGCAGGACTCAGCAAACCACACGTTGTCCAGGCAGATGAGTCATAAAACAGCTTGCAAAAAATTCTTGGATAGTTCATTGGACTCAGGCTGACAGAGGAGAAGCGTCTGCCCACACCTCCAGGGGAGGAGTTACGGCTTTGTCAGAGCATCTTAAAACCATCTCAACCACCAAACACAAAGCACAATTCACCCATATTTAGGGGCCATAAAGCGGCGTTACACGGGTGGGTCCCTTTTCTCTCCCTTAGGTTTAGGAGCAATAATCTGAATTTACAGGATTCTACCAGCAAAAGCCGTTGGCTGAAACAGGGACTGAACCGCAGGATTGTTTCCAAACGTCCCACCGTGACCAGATCTGCCACCATATGGGACACTGACAACTCCGGTGTTGGCAGGCTCCAACAGAGCAGCAGAGGAAGGCATTCAGCTTCCACCGCTTCTCCCTCGTTGTGAGAGAGGATCCAGTAAATTCGGAAGGTCTGTAACCCAGTGAGTGCTGCTCTGCCTGGTTGCTGGGATTAAAGAAGAGGAATCTGCCTGCTCGGTAACAGGAATGTTTACACAAGGTGAAACCCAACCTTCAAAGGCAACAACACCCTTTGCCTTTAATGTTGTGCCATGAAGACAGTCATAGAATGGTGGGATGGTTTGGGTTGGAAGGGAACTCAAAGCCCACCCAGTCCCACCCCCTGCCATGGGTAGAGACACCTCCCACTGGGTCAGGGGGCTCCAAGCCCCATCCAACCTGGCCTTGGGCACCTCCAGGGATGGGGCAGCCACCACTGCTCTGGGCAACCTGGGCCAGGGCCTCCCCACCCTCACAGCAAAACATTTCTCCCTAAGATCTCATCTCAATCTCCCCTCTTTCAGATGAAAACCGTTCCCCTCATCCCATCCCTGCACTCCCTGATCCAGAGCCCCTCCCCAGCTTTCCTGGAGCCCCTTTCAGCACTGGGAGCTGCTCTAAGGTCTCCCCAGAGCCTTCTCCTCTCCAGGCTGAACAACCCCAACTCTCAGCCTGTCCTCAAATGGGAGGTGATTGATTTGTTGGTGAAGGCTGAGACTTTCTTACCTGTAAGGATGATGTTGGGGATGTTTCCATGGCTGGAGTAATTCAGCTGCTGCGCGTCCTGCAAGCTGCCGTGGCTGCCGGTCAGTCCCATCATTGCTGCCTGGGAGTAGTTGAGGGTGGAGCAGGGGCTGTACAGGCTGTTGGAACTGATGGCGTTCTCGATCATGTTAAACTGTTCCAGCTGGAGACCAAAGGCACGAAGGAATTATTACTTCCAACAATCAAGAAATACAGCAAAACAACTTACAAAGCTCAAGTACAGGGAGTAGCACTGAGAGAGACAGGCAAACAAATTCATCTTTAGGTTTCCTTGATCAAAACGTGGTCTATTTTCACTCAACTTTCCAGAGTGGTTCAGTGCCAAATTCAGAGTGCAGGGGAATGAGGAGGGGGGATGCAAAAAGAAAATGCTTTTGGTATTGTAAGAAGAAAAGAAAAGGTGGCTTAAAGCAAAGCAAAAACCCCATAATCCATGCTGCTATGTTGGGTATCTGCCCCTTGCAGAAGCATTCTCATTTTTCCCTGCTCCCAGAGGATATTTCACCGTTGGATGACTCTGTGCGTGCACTGGCCACAGTATCGACGGCCCAGCTCTGCTCGCTGGGTTTTGGTAGCATGCACAAGCTCTTGGCCAAATTCAGGAGTAAATATTATTCCCATCTACACATGAACCCTTCCCAAAGGCAGCGACGGCCTGGGGGGGGGTGTTAAAATCTATTTTCATTGTTTCTAATCCACTAAACCCTGCAGAACACCTTTAAACCATCTGCTACGGTGGCTAAGAGGGAGGGAGGGGAAAGAAGAGTGAGGGGTGGGGGAAAGAGAAGAAAAGAAATCCCTGAGCATTGCAAACTCAAAATGACAGAAATAAAACTCTATGGACAAAGTGGGATCTCACATAAAATAATCAGTTGATCTATATTTATTTTAAGCTGAAAGTGGCCGAAATAGAGCTGAAAATCCGAGATGAATTTGCTCACCTGGTGGGATAGGGCATTAGCCTGCCTAGCTGTCATCTGCTGATCATAATAGGAGTCACCAAATACACTCCCCAGAATGGAAGAATGCTGAAAACAAAACAGAGTCTTTATGGTGCAAAAGTCCCACAACAGATGTACCCACGGCGTGCGGGGCACCCGCGCCCTCCGATCGCTCCTCCTCAGAGCCAGGTAGCAGCACTCTTTGTCATTCAGAGCCTCTACCCACCAGCACGTTCCCAGCACAGCCAGCGCTTCCCTCCGAGACGCAAACCCTGGCGGCCGCGCTGCCTCGCGGCGGGCACAGAAACACAGGCACGGAAACCAAACAGACTCCTCGCGGAGGACACACGACACAGAAAACTTCTGGCTTATGGATACAGACGAGTGCGCGAGGAACACGAGAGAGAAAACCACTCTGCACCTTCAGCCTTTTGCTGAAGTTTTTTGGTTTGGTGACAGACAAACCCCACGGAACTGAACGGCGCGGCGCAGGCGAGCGCAGAGCAGCTGCCCAGCAGCAGGCGGGGGGCTCCCTGTCTGCGACCTCCTGCACCCAGACACCGACAGCCCAAAGTAACAGTGACGGTTTAAAGCCACCTCCCTTTGGCTGCAGAGCAGAAAAGTTAAGGAGAAAGCGTGTTATCAGCAGCTCCAAGGCAGGAATTCCTGGAGGGATCCCTCAGCCTTGCTAACTTTATCATCCCCTCTAGCATAAGTGTTTATTCTCCAGCATTTCTTGATGACCAAGAATTTGAGGCCAGCATTTTAATACTACTCACTTCTGTCCCCCAAAATTGCCAGATTTAAAAGAAATCAGAGATTATTTCTTATTTAAACTGTCACAAACACTGAACACAACACAAAGAGCTGAACACAGACAACAGGAGCGTCCGTAACACTCGGTGCCTGTCAGAGATGATTGCCATGGAGAGTTGGTATCAGTCTTGAAAAGAAAACCCAACACCACGCACAGCATTTCCCAGCAGAAATGAAAAGAGGAAGGCTACAGATTTTCTCCATACAGACCTCATCAGCACATGGAATTAAGCAGAAGGCCAGGAAATATCCAAACAGAGCTACACCAGGCAGCACAGCCAAAGAGTGAGACAATCAGAAACCACAGGATATGTCCATCACCGTGAACACAAACACTTCAGCAAACACCACAGTTTAAACACTCTCCCTCCTCCACCAGCACGTCCCAGCGCAGCCTACGTGCGGGCTGCACGCGGGGACGGGGAGAGTCCTGCATTAAACCCCCTGCATTGCCTGCAGCCTCTGCGCGAGGTGACTATGGGGACAGAGCAACAATACATTCTCTTTAAAGCAAACATAAACCCCACCTTCAGCCAGAATCCTCGGCTATCGCGTTACGTGGCTGCTTTTGGATAAATGGGGCATCAAGGGAGGAATTCAGAGTCCATGGGGGAAAGGGGCTGGAAGTTCAGCACATGCCACGCGTGCTGCAAAGCAACTCACTGAGCAGGTCCAGGTTGATCCAAGAACCACTCTGCGCATCACCGTGAAGCCCTTTCCACCAGCTGCGTGCGAGGGTGTGGGTGGGGTTTGAGAAGAGGGAAGTTTTCTGCAGAACAGAGCTGCTGGGTAACGTCAGGGCCCTGGAAACTGGAGCCTCACAGAATACGTGGGGCTGCATTCAAGGTACGGCACCAGCAGAGTCCGGACAGGTGGCAGAAACTGCCTCCAAATCTGTGTCAGAGAGGATGGGAACAGTGACTTCTCAGTGAGAAATGGTTTAACTAAGTGACGCCAGGTTGGTTAAACAGGGCCTGAGTCAGACCCCAGCACTAAACTGCAGCGACCGGCTCAGGACCAGCCACACTGAACTCTGCTACGGGACAAACGTTCCCATCTGAAGCGGCAGGCGCGGCCTCGGAGCTGTGTGGTGGTTTAGAACCAGTTCTGTTGAAAGATTTGTGCCTCAGGATGCCACACACTCAGCAGGAATCCACACCAGCGTGGACCAGCACTAGAAATACAATTGCTACTCCAAAGCTCCAAAGAGGATCGAGCTGTTGTTTTCCTTTAACTTCTGACACTTCAGATTTGCAGGAGCTTTTCAGGAGCAGGGCAAAACCAAAAACCTTGGCATTCTGCTCAGCATCCTTCTCATCTTCAAAAGTTTGGGCAACATGAAAAAAACAAACAAGAAGCCAAAATCTCTTTGCACAGGTCCAGGTTAGGAATTCCTAACCAAACATATAAGCCCGTATTTATTGCTCAGCTCTGGAAAACACCGGTTATTACATCTGTAAGTGCTAAGACTCCCAAAGGAAATCAACTGGAAATGTCATTACTTCAACACTTCAGCGTCCTAGAGTAATTTATTGACAGCTCTGAAAAACATCTTGCTCACAGCACCTCCCAGAAGCAGCAGATGAAGTCTGTTTTGTCAACAGTGCATCTCCTCCGGTTAATGATGTGGTGACTGCAAGGGAAAGACCCAACCACAAAACCCCTGGCTTAAATTATTAATCTAAAAATACATACCATGTTATCCCATACACAGCCATTCTACTCGAAAAAGCAGATTTCTATCTAATTGGAACAGTGTGCCGGGGTTAGAGGGGAGGAGCGGAGTGGTAATAAACAAGCCATCGTCAATGAGAAGCCATGCAAACACAAAGCTGGGAACTACAAGCAGAGCTTTTCAATCCGTGTTTGAACAGGAAGACTTTCATAAAGCACACACACATCTGAAACACGAGAGCAAATAGATCTGGAGATGGGGAAAGATGAGAAAGAACTTCTGGTGAATGAACCGTACGTGATAAAAATCAAACCACGGATCTCTATTTTTGGAGTGCTGTCTCTCAACGCGCTGATACGGTGCAGAACCATCTACCCTAAAACTCATCAGCGCAGTGGGAGCCAGGGGAGGACGCCTACCTGGTCACACCTACTGTATTCCCCCCTTGCCAGCCAGTGCCAGATCGCTCCATAATGGGCACGATTCTGCTCCTGGCACCACTCTGCCTTCACCCTTGGCAGATCACACTCTGCAGCCTGATGGATGCTGCTACTTGGGATCTGCCTCCATAATCATAATCAACCCCAATTTTGCTTCCAAACTGTTTTTTTTCTTCCCCCATTGCTTCTCTCCATGCTGAATATCTGTGACCACCTCTGCCACAGGCTGATCACTCGGCACTACGAGCTTCTGGTTCATGGACGGAGGCAGGAGAGCTGCCTTGTTTGTAATTCAGCAAAACTAAAGACCTCTGTGGATAATTTTAAGAGGTCAATACTACAGTAATTAATCTTTTCACGCAGAGTTATGGTGTCCCACTTGAAAACACCAAAACCTAAGCAAGAGTTTACAGGACAGAACAGGTCCAGCAGGAAAAAACACAGTCAGGCGTGTGTCCCGCCGGGGACTGCCTGCTGCACCCCAACACTTCAGGCTGCCCTGTGGCAACCAGGCTGTGGACAAACCCAAGGCAGAATTATGGAGAAGGCAAGGGGGAAAGAAAATACATGTAAAAATCAGAATTGATGCACTGCCCAAATGAGAACCGGGCCTGCGAGTCTGCAGCAGCCCCGGCAACAGCTCTGCTCTATGTGACAGCCTAGAGGAGTAAATGAGCTTGTGTTTGAGTCACACGGAGAACACAGCAGAAGGGGCAGAAGAGAGAGGAGTTAAGAAGCAATTATGCAAGAGTTAAGAAAATCCAGACAGTCCTGACACTCATATCTATTGCTGAGCTTACCAGTGACCTGTCTCTGGCTAATGGCAAGGAGAGGCGGAGCTTCTGCTTTGAAACCATGAAGGGGCAGCGCTTACTTAGATAGGATCCTCCTTACAGCCTTAAACGTTAAATGACGAAACAGAAAATGCATTTTCAGACTCTGTCGTGGTGCTCTGGAAGAATTTCCCCACCTCATTTCTACAGGGGCGATTTAGGAAACGAGCACATGGAGCTGTTGTTGTTATTGCTGTGCTGAGAACGGCCTCGCTCCCTCACATCAGGGGCACCCCCAGAACTGCCTGGGCTTTCACTGCCGTGCTGCTGGCGGATAAAGCACCCCCTTCACAGGCTCATCCCCCCCCAGGCTATAGGGGACACATGGATGCATGAGTATATACATACACAGGAAGGAAAACAGCCAGCATGCACCAAAGCACGTTCGCTAACCCACTAATGCCAAGCCACAAATACAATTCCTACTTGTAAGAGCATTTTCTCAAGTGTTTTCTTTCCACGTGTATGTTCCCACATAGAAAAGGTCCCGAGGTGATATTTAATGCCACAGGTGTTATCCTGCTGCACGGGGCACTTCAGTTTCCTTCTCTCTCTCCCCTGCCCTCCCATCCTTCTCCGTCAGCTCCGACACGACGTGGCTAACTGGAAGGGGTCTGCGGGGATGTTCTGCCCACGGCACTGCCCACGGAGTTTTAACAGCGTTCAAATAGCAGCTCGGATCAATAAAAAGGCAATTCACCAGCTTTTGAAAAACTCTGGGACGGAATGGAACCGCAGACAGGATGAGACATCGGCAATGCATGAGGCACACACAGTTACAGTGAGACAGCTATGGGTCAGTGATGGAGAGACTCAGCTAAAAACACACACGAGAAGCAAGGCCTGTGGAAGCACAGAGTCCCTTACTTGAGGGGAGCTGCCAGGAGAGAAGCCTTGATTGGAGACAGGAGAGGTGGGAGACTGGTTGGCTGGGGATCCAGCATTACTGCGGTACTGCTGGAGTGAAGCCTACAGAACAACACAGAATTAAAGACCATGGGATTGATGGAAGGCTGGAAAAGTATAAACTTCTGGTGCAAACAGCTCGAGGAAGCTGGGAGAAACCATCCTCTTCAGCAGCTCTGGGCTATGCATGGAGACACGGTTACTGTGAAAGGAAAGCTGAGGAATCGGCGTGGCACGGTCTCGCCTGACGGAACGGCTGAGCGCGGGGCAGCGCCGCCGATGAAGGGTTTTCTCACTGCTCTCAGCTACGTTGAGTTAAAACCACCTGGGGCAGCCAGGGGTGTAGGGAGAAAAGTCTGGAAAGCTGGGAATAACTCAAAAATACTGTAACTCATCCTTCAGTTCAGCTGCCACACCTGCACATTCTGAACCTGTGTTTCCACTGCTCTGGGAATCCTGCTCACGGTACCCTGGGTGCGTTGTCAAGAGCGAAGGGCGTAACCACGCAGACCAGAACCTTCCCAAAGCTGCCTCTACCCCAGGACACCGGACAGGTCCTGTCCGAGACGTCACTCTATTTTTAGCAGGTTTATATTCGTTGTATTTACATCGTTCTCAGCCAACCTGAGAACACGTTTCCAAAGATTTCCTTTTTTTAAGTCACAACAAACACTGGATTTGAACAAATTAATGATCTTAATGGCACTTAAATAGACTGTGACGCTAATTAACATAAATAGTACGGCTGCGCTCGTTATCCTTGCTTAAGAAATCAACAGATTGAGGAAAACCTGCGATCCAGTGGTTGGAAGAGGAGTGATTTAACCAGACAGCTTTGCAGCGCGGAGGACGCTGCGCTACCGATGCTTTCTGACACCCAGTTCTGTACATCTCCAGAAAATAGGCCTTAACCCTTTTCGCTCCGCGTTGCTACTCACACACTGTAAGCTGAGATCCAAACTACACCAAAACTAATTTCAAGGTGGCTTTACAAATCCTGTGTAAAAGCTGTCACTGAGACCCTAACACGGCTCAAACAGCTCTGATAAACTCAACTCATAAATAAGCTCACACTTAAGGCATTTCAGTTGGTTTAAAAGATAAGCACCGGATCCTAAAAGTTAAGGGCATAAAGAAATTTAGGATGAGGAAAGCAACACAGAAAGCAAGGATGAAAACCAGAATCATCTGTACTGCTTATGTGAGCATTAGAATCAAATGGTGGGACACACTTTGAGAGGGTTGGTATCCTTTCCACTGCTGGATTTGTCCCTTCTCTTTCCCTTCCAATCCTGAAGGGGACACAGCTCCTTCCCAGAAGCACTCAGCACAAACTTGTTAAAAATCTCATCCACAAATGAAATCCCCAATCAAGTACAAAATCAGTAAGACAAGGATTTCTTTTCATTCTCCAACCAGTTGCTGCCACTACAACGCTGCCAGGATACAACAGGTCGGACAACCCAGATGGGGATGAGCACAGAACGAGCTGTGAAATCTTCTCTGGCCACTAACCCTGAGCTTGCTCCACATTCTGGATCTTCATATGCAGAGAGACAGAACTTTTCCTAACAGATTGTGTTAAAACACGCAGAGGATGGAATCTGTCCCTAAATCAGTGCTGCAGGTATGTACACACCTCATTTCTCCTGGGCATCTGAAGGCAGCCACAAATCAATTTCTGAAGATAATAATGTACGCTCTAAAATTCCTTAAAACAAGAGTTCCAATACTGAAAGTATAGGGAATACGTGGTTCTTCCCAACTTTTGGAAAATGCCTGTTAGCAGATTTCTCTACCAAGGTGCTGTTAACCCCTCCAGTCTACAGAAAGCACACGTGTTGGGATGCGTTGCATTTAACAGCCTGAAAATGCACCAGTGCAACGGCAGCAGCCAGGTATGAAATAAATGCTGACATATTTTACCTGGTCTAATTAAACACGGAATTGTAAGGGACACTGTGTGATAAAACCACGGCCACCCTAAGTGCACATTAAATCAAATCTCCCTCTATAAAATATTTAAATGTGGATTCAATCAAGACCATTCTAAGGCTACTTCAGACTCTGCCTAAAAGCGTACTTCTTAGTGTCCAGCTGGAATTCCTGACGCTACGCTGTACGCTACCAGGTGCTCCGAATGAGAGCTCTGTCCTACCCAGCTGTGCCCAATCTTACCGAGTTGATGTCTATTCCCATCGACGGCTGGGTCTGGCTGCCCGGCGGGGACTGCGGGATGGTGGAAGGTACCGTGACGGAGAGTGGGGGGAGCTGTGTGCCTCGCTGCAAACCAGAGGTCTGCATTAATGGAGTGTTCTGAGGCAGGGTACTGGCCACCTGGGTCTGCGGCTGTTGCTGGGAAGTTGTCTGGGTAAAAAACGGATATGGGGGAAGCTGCTGCTCCAGAGACAACGCATCCATAGCCACGGCCTTAAAAAGAAGAATCAAAATCATCCACGCTGGCAGGTGATTTCCCTTCATTTTCAAGCACATGAAGTTTCACTCCAGGTGAGCTGCATTAAGCCAATGTCATCTTGCATTTAGAAACGTTACCTAGGTGTTCACAAACAGCCAAGAACCTGTTCCAAAAGACTCGACATCCCCTCCAGCGCACAAGAAACACAATGCTCTAAAAGCATTCAGATTACACATTACTCTAAACTTACGTTCAGAGTATTTAACTTACTTTAAATTTACTCACTCTAAACTTTTTCAAACTGAAATGTCTGAATGTTGAATGTCAGGTCAGGAATTGATGACCCAGGCACTCGCAGAGTCATACTTACAAAATCAATTTAAACGGCTAATTAAGCTTCTCTCATGGATCAGAGAAAAGTCTTTCCAATGGCACAATCAACTTCGGGACAATCCCATTCCAGAAAAGTCTCCTGACAGATGTTTCTTACTACTGTTCTAGAAAATTCAAAGTAAAATCTGTCCCCTCTACAAATCTCTTGTCTTCTCAGGGCTCCAAATTAATGAACGCATTTGAAGAAGAAAATTACAGAACAAGAGAGGTGAAGTTTGAGCCGGCTTCTCCCTGAGTAAAACAATTTAATGCTCCAAGTAAGTTCCTACCTGAGTGATCGGTGACAGAGGGGAAAGCGTAGGAGACATTTGCTGTGACTGTGGTCGTCTCGAGTCCGCGCTCAGCGAGAGCGGGCTGACGGCCGGCTGGCGGTGCTGCTGGGACGGGGCTGGCGTCGTCGTCATTCCTGCAGGAAGGGACAAACCAGCTGAAACGGGAACAGAGCAATGGAGGCAATTACCTAAATGATGAAAAATGAATGGCATAAGTGGACAACCGCTTAATGGAAAGCGCTGAATGCGCCTTGGCCAATCAGGCTGGAACTCATTAGCTAATTTGCAATTAATTTTGTCAGGCTGAAGAGCATCAGGATGAGAGGAAGATCCCTGTGGTTTAATTCTGGCCCCAAACCAGTCCTGGTTGTTCATGTTTGTGCATAGATATTGAGTTGAAATGGGAACAGGCAGAGCAGCTCCAGACATGGACAGAAACCATCGGCATCGTTCCCGCACACCTCTGGGCTGCAGGCACTGAACCCAGGAGCGGCACATTCTGCTCTATTCCCAATAGCTCAGACATCAAGAAGAGAACAGATCACGGAATAAGCCTGACCAGAGGGCACTTGCGATATCGTAAAAGCAAACACTTATTTAGGGGAAAATGGGGAAGAAAAACTGGTTATGCAGGAAGTTCTCCAGCTTTTATGGCATAGCAGCACACGGGAAAGCAGGAAAAATCCTTCACGCTCTGGAGAGCCACAACCAAATAGGGGTAAAAAATTCGAGTACTGTAAGTTTTTTCAAATTCAAGACAAAAAAATTTGGAGGTTTTGATGCCTCCCCTCTTTTCTGCCTCACCCCAAAGAAACTGAGACACCCTGGGAAGTGATTTCAGGACAATCAAGCTGGTGAGTTGTTCTTACAGAGCTGCCAGAAAGGAGGAATTCACAAAAGCCTGAGAGCTCCTAAGCACTTGGCAAACACTCAGGGCTTCCAGGCAGGCTGCCAGGGAGCCAGGAAGTCCGGACTGCCAAGGAGCCAGCAGGCAAACTGGCTTGAAGGACGCTGATTCTGAAGACGGCCTGGCTTCCCCTGTGATGTTTGAACAATCAACACCGTCTTAGGGAACGGGTGAGCGAACTGACAAACCCAAACTGCTGGCAGCTCTTTGTTTCCTGAGGGGTGGCTGTTCCCCCACCTTCTCTCGGGGCAGAGGACAGGCCTGAGGAGTGCACAGAGCTCCAGCCAGGGGCGCAAAAGCCTTCACCTTTCCTGCTAAAGAGCTGGGAGATAAAAGAGAGGCAAGGAAGGTTTGGAAAAATCAGTTAAAGCAGGACCAAACACTGACTGTGCCAATGATTAAACTACGGGACAGACTCCAAAGAGAGGCAGGAAAATCATCAGTGAGCATCTCAATTTGTTATGGCTTTGAGCGATGGGGATATGTTTTCAGAGCAATTATCCACTTACCGGTTTGGTTTGGTACCGTTTACTCGGCTCATTATGGGACACAGCAAAAGCCTTTTGTGACCCAATCTGGCCTAACTGCATGCAAGGTGTTTGTTTCGTTTTAGACACACAACAGCTTCCTTCCTGCAGAGTCATCGAGTTCTACGTGTGTGACAGCCCATCTCTGAAACTCCAAATAGGCTCTTTTGAGACCTGGAGAGTTGTCGAAGGATGCTGTTAAGTGGCTGAGGGACCTGGGGCTGTTTAGGCTGGAGAAGAGGAGGCTGAAGGGACACCTCATTGCTCTCTGCAGCTCCCGGAAAGGAGGCTGGAGCCAGGGGGGTGCTGGGCTCTTCTCCCAGGTAACAAGCCAAGACAAGAGGAAATGGCCTCAAGTTGTGCCAGGGGAGGTTTAGACTGGATATTAGGAACAAATTCTTTACTGACAGAGTGGTGAAGCCCTGGCAGAGGCTGCCCAGGGCAGTGGGGGCGTCTCCATCCCTGGAGGGGTTCAGAAAGCATTGTGGCCGTGGCACTTTAGGACAAGGTTTAGTAAGGATGGTGGTGTTGGGCCAGTGCTTGGACTGAATGAGCTTAGAGGGCTTTTCCAGTCTTCATGACTATGAAAGCTGCTGACTTGCTCTGTACGCAAAGGGTTAAACCATCTTCTTGCTTCGTGCTTAAATATAACTGCTCAGACACAACACTGCATAACCTGATTGGAATTGTTTCCTTTTCCTAACATATGAGAGGATTTTTAAGTGGGCAGGGGAATCCTGCCCAACACAGGAAATGCACTTGTATTTTTGGATGCAGCGCCTTATTTCTATTCTAGGAACCAACTGACTGTAATTGTTACTGACAATAAGAAAACACAACCCTCCTCACAGCTATTCCAATATGACCCAGGGAAATGGTTTAAAAAATAACAATCAGCAGTTTGGGCTCTTTGTCTATAAAGTTAAACTTAATCCTGAAATTATTGAGTGATCAGTACACGATAGATCACCAGCACAGCAAATAACGTTTGGTTGTGCTTTGCTTTGGTTTTAACACACAGCAATTCAACCTCTGTGATTTCAGACAAGGGGCACATTATGGACAATCTGTACATCACCTCAGAGTGAGGATCTTACCCTGACTGGCAGTGCTGATGCCCAAGTGAGTCAGATTGGCAGCAAGATTTCCGGTGCTATTGGAGCTACTCAGGGCTGGGAATGTGGATTCCTCTGGATCTAACGGCGTTGGGAGAGGGGAAGGGAAATGGATGTTTGTCAGGTCTGGCAGGGAGCCACCCGTGTTATGCGTGGCAGGAATCAGGGTTGTAGTGTTTTCCTGGTCAGCTGATGGAAAGATGCTAAATAAGAGAGAGAAAAAAAAAGACACATCTCAATTTAAATTTCAGCCTGGACAGATCTGTGTGAAATCTCTTTAAAAGAAGAAAAATGCCATATGATCATGTTGCTGATAAACCAATCGGAGCTGTAACAGCCAGGGGGGTCACTCCTAGAGGCTCTGGCTTGGCTTGTGTTACGGCAGTGTTAGACCATCTAAGGGCTTTTCGGAAATTCCAGAGCAAGAGGACATTCAGTCTACAACATTCATTCTTAAAGATCTCAATGCTCTTTGAATAAACATTGCTCAAAACTTACTTGATTCCTGGAACTTCACATGATTTAGGTCTTGATGACCCAGTCTAAAATAGAAGGAAGACATTTTTTTAAAGGCAAAGACACTGCTAGGGATTAACACTTAGGATATATTTTAATTACCAAGTTTTATGCAACTGAATACATCTCTATAGAAGACCTTCCACACAAGACCTCTGTGAAGCTTGTAGAAGATATCTGTCACCTCTTAGGCTTTATTGGCCCAACAAGACTCAAATTCAAAGAGAGTTCTTCCTGATATAATTAAACATGCGTGAATACTTATATATAAAGTGCCCTCTAATCTAAAGGTTAGTGATTTGTTGATAAATACAGCATTTAATCTCTAATCTCTGCAAGTAGTTTCTTTTGGCTGACAATACTTATGGCATTAATTTACCTGAATATGCTTAGAAAATAAAATCCCGGCACTTTGAAATGTGAGATCCCTACCTTTTTAGTGTCCCATCCTTGCTTAGAGAGGGTTTTGTCTGCCTCCGAGGTGGTTTCCTCCATTCCAGGGACAGTCAATAATAAAACTAAACAATAAGAACACAAGGAATCACATCATAATATTAAGCTTCTCCATAATAAATTTTCAGATTGGAAGTTTAAGCATTTGAAAACTCTTAAGTAACTTTATTTTTTTAACAAATATTGAATAGCAGCACTCTACTGGTATGAGAGCAAAATTTAAAAAACAAACCCCAGGAGAGACTAAAATCATATTTAATTAGCAAGGAGACATTAACAGCCTCAAAAAAACCCCAACCCAAATACCACTTTAAAAAATGTTGGCCTCCAGTTTAGCCTGCTGAGATCCAAAGGGAGGAGTATCTTGGGACCTAGTTTTCCCTACCTTTCGCATTAGCGATGCACGCCTGCGACATCTAACGGGCAGCCAATAGGATGATTCCAATGGCAAAAAATCCAAACCATTTCTCCAGGAACAGAAAAATACTATAAAGCTGTTACTTCTCCATATTCTAAGCACCTTTATTTGTTCAAAGCAATCAGCTGTTTCACCATGCTGACAGCAAGGTGACAAAGAAACATCAAAAGAAAGCCCAGAGAGATGGACCAACAGAGCCTTTCACATCGTTGACTGGAAATCCCTATGTATGCAACACTGGTTAAGGTGATGCCCAGAGGAGTCATGGCAGCTAAATCCCTGGAGGTGCCCAAGGCCAGGCTGGATGGGGCTTGGAGCCCCCTGATCCAGTGGGAGGTGTCCCTGCCCATGGCAGGGGGTGGCACTGGGTGGGCTTTAAGGACCCTTCCAACCCAACCCATTCTGCGATTCTATAAAATGATCGTTATTTCATGTTTACAGCTCTACAAGGACATGGAAGAGCAGCAGTACAGCGCATACGCATTTCAATGCCGCGTGTTCATCTCTCTGTGTGGTTGTTTAAGGATTAAATTTCTCTGCACAGATGTAAGAGCTTTCACTGTGTTTCTTGAACTGACAGTGGGACCAAAGGCCAGCAGAGGGCACCAGAATTGTTAGTGCTGGATGGCTCGTAACCAGAAATAGCATCAGAGTACTGTGTGTAAGTGTTGCCTCTGAGGGCGTACTCACCAGTGATCCCAAAGAACCGACTGGTTCTTTGTTCAATTCCTGCGTAACTGAACACAGGAAGTGTTTTGCACACCTGTATTTTTAGAGATCGATGGACACTGACAAGCATGCACATTGCCTGAAGTACAATGCTCCAAATGCTACCAGTATTGTTACAGTTAGATTTCTGTTTACCTCTTTTCTGCTGCATGTCCTGGGACCCTCCCGAAAAGGATTCTTGTTGAGTTGGGGTCATAGTGCTCTGGTGCAAGGCAGAATCAGAATTTGTCCTGAAAGGAAGACAAAACCAACATTTTAATAGACAGTTTCTCTAAATAAAAGAATGCTTCACCTCAGATCAATGTATCCAACTCAGTAAAACCTGAATACTCTGCATTAAAAACCCCAAATCTATATATGACACATACCAGGCACAATTTCCTTGTGAAACAATCAATTCCAGAACAAATTAGTTCAAGTTTGAAAAGCAACTGTTTCAATAATGGGATTGAGAGAAATACAGGATAAATTGGTCGCCACCGTTGAAAAATAATTTGATAGGCTTTGTTAAGACTATGCATGATCAAATCATGCAATTTTTAAGCTGAAAGCTGCTTACACACACTTTGAGTTGAGAGGTCTTTGAAAAGACAGCATCCCTGTCCCATAGGGAGGGAAAATGACTGGTTTGGGATCTGTGTACGTGGTGCAGACGGGAAGCTCCATGGTCAACACATCTCATGGTGAGCTGCCCATGACTTGGGAACATAGCCCACCACTGAGGCACCTCAATTCCAGGAGCGGGAGGAGTCGGAACAGGCAGCTCGGAGCTCCTTTCCACCCGAACGCTCGCGAGGGCAAACCAGCCCAGCTGCCGTGCAGTGAGAAACATCCAAGTCCTTTACAACTCAATGGTTTTGAGGTATGCTTGCAACACCTGGCAAGATCTACCCTTTGAAAGATCACGTTCGCTGACACACCTCAAGTTTAGAAGTGAGTCATCTAAAGAATAACAGAAGAAAAAATCACTTTCTAAATCCAGGAAGGTATTGCAATTCAGGTGACCAACTGCTGTGGAGAACAGTTAAGGCCTTTGCAAGCACTGTAGTATCAGAGAACGCAGTCCATACACTCACACGCGCATACGATGGTGCTACTGACCTTCTCCAGCTCGTGTCGGACGGAGGTGACAGATACACAGTGCCGTACGGACAGCTGTCCACGTGATTCCATCAGTTAAGGAGAAGAACATCGCTTTGTCACTTAAGCAGGAGGCCTACTTGAAATCTTTTCCTAAGGAATAATTCAAATTACCCTGTCAGAACCATTAAGCTCACATGAGAAAGGCAGGCAGACTCCCTATGGGGAACAGCCTGACTTTAAAAGGACACTCAAAATATTATCTGGATTGCTGTAATGTTTGAGCAACAGGACACCCATCCTCTTTTTTCCTTTCTGAGCATCCAACTCCTCCCTGAGAAGCCATCATCTTGCCCCTCTCCCACTCACACAGACCCCATAGCCCTATCAGGGCGTTCTGACTGCGGCACGCTGTAAGCCAGTCAGAAATAATAAGCTAATTCCTTTTCACAAATGGCAAGAAGAAATAGCACTTGGCAAATGCTAAAGTGGTGAATCAACTTGTAATCAAATGCACTGCAAAGAACCATTCTGCTTTGGATTTCCTCAGCTCTGAAGGGAAACTCAGCCTCACCGAGGCTGCCTTGGCTTTCCCATCACAGGAGCTCGATCCCTCGCAGCCTCATGCAGATCATTATCCCCATCAGAGCGGAGGAAACAGAAAGGTAAATGCTTACTTTACAAAATAGCAGGTATTTATAGACTACATCACAGTGCAGGAAAAGCAGATGACACGAACTGTGTGGAGATGGGAAGCAACTCTGCTGAGTGAGGAGGGGAGGAAGAGTGGAATTGTAAAGCTGTGATATTGCTGAAAAGGCAGGTGTTCACTGCCAGCTCGTAAACTAAAGGATATTTGTCTTCCGTGTTTATCCACAGAGAGCGGGCGGCGATGCGGGGAGCCGAGGCGGTTTCTGTCACGATACACTCTGTCCACCAGACCATGGTGCCGGGTTGTTCTGCTTGTGTCCAATCCTGATGACTGAAAAGGAGTCTGAGAGAGACACACGAGGTTACAACAGGAAGGTCCATGCACGAGCAGCCTGCCCAGACCCGGTCACATCGTACGCAACGCTGTGTTATTCTAAGGAACAAAACTCAAAAGAGAGATGGGCAAGTGTAACCATGTACATTTTCCTCCAACAATGTGTTCCCTATAGCCATGGGAAGCAATGACCAAAGCTCTCTCTTCCAGAGATTAGCAACAAGCGGAGGCAGCCCATGCTGGACCTGCCTTCTCATAGATCAGCGCTGCTCTCCAACCTTGGTGTCTCTAAACCACCACAAGTGAGTGTGGCAGGGAGCCTGCGGACAACGGCTGCTCGCATTCCCTCGGCCCAGCATGCAGCATGCATCCAGAAGGAACATGCTGACATCCAGAGCTTCAACTCCCAGGGCAGGAGATGCACGAAGAAGATGCACGGTGAGCCTAACATTCACCAGAATCCACGTTCTCTCAACACCTCCTTTCACCCTTCCTTGCAGCAGAATTATTTTAAGGAGACACTGACAGAATGAAAAGAAAAAGAAAAGCCGTTTCCTTCCTCCTCTGTCTAGAAAAAGTTACAGCATCCGATATCTTTTAGTGATTTTCATTCCATTCAGGAGAAGCTGGGTGGGTTGATTCCACCATGAATCTTATCAGCACGGATATCTTGAGAGCGGTTACTCGCCAGCGAGTGATTTCAGAGAAGGAGGATGGCAAAGAAAGGACAAAGAAGATGAATTCCCAGGCTTAACTGGAAAACATCTCCTACATTTCCAAAGCCTTTCCCAGTGTCTACCTGCGGCGGGGGAAAGGAAGTACCGAAGGGTCAGCGTCTACTTGTACCTCAGCAGCAATATACGGGCCCCTGGGGGAAAAAAAAAAGCTCCACAGGCTTCCCCTCCTTGCCAAGGCGAACAGCTTTGCCGAGTCCCTCAACACCATCTGTTTGGAAACCCAAAATTCCCTCCTCCATTCAGGTGCTGCACGTGGCAACCGCACTGTCCTGTCTGCCAAGCCATGAAACCATCTGGCCTCCACATCCATCTGCATTTTTTAGTGTCCAGCTTTGGCTGCTAAAATCATTATTGCTAAAAAGTTTTACATTTATTTTTAAATGTCTTGTTTGTAATAACTTTTTTAAGAGTCTTTCTACTATTTTAAACTCTCTTCTGTTTAACAAATATTCGTCTCCTCTCCCTCTCTGCACACACAACCTGTGTTAACATAAAGGGATGCAAAGTGGCTGTGTGTTTATTTTCTCAGTTCAGGGCCAACACTTTCTACGCAGCAGAACATCGCTTAAATCAACACGGGACAGCAGAGCAGTGACTTTTACTCTACTCTCAGCCACAAAGCTGATGGTGTTTTCACTAAGTTCCTTACAAAGTCTCACTTTCTTGTGTAAAGACTTGGAAACCTCAAGTCATCTCGATTTAGAATCATAGCATGGTTTGGGTTGGAAGGGACCTCAAAGCCCAGCCAGTGCCATCCCCTGCCAGGGGCAGGGACACCTCCCACTGGATCAGGGGGCTCCAAGCCCCATCCAACCTGGCCTTGGGCACCTCCAGGGATGGGGCAGCCACCACTGCTCTGGGCACCCTGGGCCAGGGCCTCCCCACCCTCACAGCAAAACATTTCTTCCCGAGATCTCATCTCAATCTCCCTTTTCTCAGCTTAAAACTGTTTCCCCCCCTCATGTCTCCCTGCACTCCCTGATCCAGAGCCCCTCCCCAGCTTTCCTGGAGCCCCTTTCAGCACTGGGAGCTGCTCTAAGGTCTCCCTGGAGCCTTCTCTTCTCCAGGCTGAACAACCCCAACTCTCTCAGCCTGTCCTTGAATGGGAGGTACTCCAGCCCTTGGATCATCTCTGTGGCCTCCTCTGGACCTGCTTCAACAGCTCCAGGTCCTTCTTTAAGTAATTTAAGTAATCTAAATTAAAATGCGTTGGTTTAATCCCTGCTGCAAACACTCAACAGCAATTCAGTTCTACCTAACTGGAACCACACATGACTGTGAATATCTGTAATTCTAGAACAGCAACACAAGGTCTCAAATCCCTCTTTATGCTGTTGTTACATCAGTTCCACCCCAAGAGGCAGCACAATTTGCCAACACAAGTGCTTGGGAGGTCAACAGGAGAAGCCATTTCCTTCGGCAGTGGTGTCAACCACAATGGTTCTAAAAAAGGAGAAGCCAGGCCAAAGCACACAGAACACAGACCTCACCTGAAATTTAAAAGAAAGCCAATGCACATCAGTATACAGACAAAAAAAGGTGAACACAAAAATAGTTAAGAAGATGTTTTCCCTGTTTTGGCATTGAAATACAACAAAAATCTGACTGGAGTGCAAGAGCAGCACAAGTAAACACGGATCCTGCCCTGGCATAGGGCTACAGTTCACAGTGTGAGGAATTCTGGGGCAACACTGTGCTCTGGCTTTCCAGGAACAAAGACCCAAAGTGAATCCCTAACTCACTTAGGGAAATCAGAAAGGAACAAAAACACCTGAGAAAACAGGCATCACCTCCAACAGGTCTGGACCAAACACCTTTTTTCAAGTCCTCATCCCTGCAGGGCACTCAATATTAACTGTGATTAGAGCAAAGAAGAGAGCTGAGCATCAGTTTTATTTCAAAAATGAAGAAGTAGAACTGTTTCGCTTCCCTGAAAACTCTTCAAGGATTTGAGATCAGCACTCAAACTCCACAAAATATTAAAAAAAAAAAATAAAAGAAAAAGGATCTAAAAATACAAACAGGAAGGAAAAAGCTCAGTGCTGGAAAGCAACAGTGTCCCTTTAAGATTTGGCAAGACATCAACTTCAGAAACAAAACCAAGCGAGGTGGATGAGGGGGAAGGAGCAGAGTGGTCCCTCCTGACAGTTCACATCCCAGTGCCCCTGGCAACAAGCAGCGTTTGGGTCATCATTCTGCCCTTCCCAAGGGAGTTTAACATGCAGGCTGAGTGCACATGCTCAGAGATTGCTTAAACACAGGCCAAGACAGTGCCAAGGAACCCACCGCCTGCACCAAATGAACCCCCGTAAATCATAAATCAACACGCGGCAGAGCACAGCAAGTCCAGGGAGTCTCTACGGGAATTATTATGCACGTTCCAAACGGGGATGCATGGCAAACCCTGTATTTATGTGACAGACCACAACTCCCATGGAGCTGGGATGGTGAATCAAATAAATACTGTGCATACCAGGAAGAGTAACGTGTGCTGAAATACGTATCTACCTGGGCAAACAGGACACCAGTCCTAAATACGTATTTGCACAAACCTAAATGCTTGTTTACCAAAGAGACGGGAACTGCTCCAAAGGTTTCTGCCAGAGCTCCGTTGTGCTGCAAATGCAAAGAACCAAGATTCTCAGACGCAAACGCTCTCAGCAGAGACAACCAGACAGGCTTCGCCTGTGCGGTGCAGCGTACAGGTGTCTGTCGGCAAAGTCAGTGTACAGTAGCTTAGAACTGAAAACCTGGAAAGCATTCATCACTGGTACAAATATACGGGTTTATTTTGGTGCTTGTCACCATTTGTTACCTGTAACAGCATCAACTTTGGGGTTTGTGTGTGAAAAACGTGTAAAAACATGGACTCTCAGCATAATTTCTTTCCATACCCCCCTCTAGTCATTCACAGATGTTCGAATGCTTCAAGCAGTCTGTTAGTTCAGGACTAAAAGAGTCCATGGAATAACCATCAGTAATGGCCATCGAGCACAAAAATATTGAAATACTATTGCTCAAGAAGACCAAACTTACTCTGAGCCTCCTTAACAAGAAACTAAACACCTTGCAGAGACCAGATGCTCGTGGAGCAATACTGAAGCCTTCATAACATCACAAACCTCCCTAAAGGTGACCAGATTAAGACAGACATTTGTTTCTCCTCTTGTACAAGATTCAAGCTTTTAACCTCCACAAATTCAGCTGCCTACACGTATGTCAAAATGCGTAGTTAGAGGACGTCATCAATATTTCTCCGTATTTATTAAGTCAGGCTTCATCAGAAAGCCACGAACTGCAAAATTTCTTACCACATCCTTTCTGAGATAAAATGTAAATCTTACCACTTGAAAAAGGAAAATTAACACAGAAATTTTAATGATGTTGAGCACCCTAAATCAACTATGGAAATCAGGAGTTCCCAAGTTATCCATCGCCTAATCTTACCCACTGCACATCACCTTCTGTCCAAACACGCTTACTGACAGCAAACCATCCACATACAGCAGGAATTTTCTGCCTGTAGTGCGCTACCTCTAGAGTCACAACAGCAGGGAAAATAAAAAGCCAGCACAATCCCTACAGTTACTTTTCAGCCAGCCCAAGGAAAAGTGACTCTTCTGATACTGGTTTGTGTCCCATTCCCCCTTCTCCTCTCCTAAATCCTATACATCACCCTCATGAAACATACACACTGCCACGGAGCACCTTATTCCACAGCCCCACCTCCCAGCACGTTCCCCACTTCCCCTTTTCCAAATCCCCCTGTGTTATTTGCTCCCACTTTTGACTTTGAGCTGGCAGAATCTATGCAGGAGATTCCACTACGATTTGATACTGAATAAAAACCCCAACCACCAACCACAAATATTCACTGATGAAGAAACCGCCTTGCCTCTGCCTGTTCTGACACAACAGCATCACCGGGCAACAGCAGGACCAATGTCTGACACTTTTATCCACACCCCCCGTACACAACTACACTCCATTCCAAAAGACCAAGGGTTTGTAAGGCAGGGATCTGCTGAGGTCATGGTGCTATGTTCTGGACCAGGAGCTGGTTCATGGTCTTCTGTGAGGAAAAAAGAGCATCCAGGCACAGCACTCATCAACAAAAAGAAAGAAACATGTTATTAAGCTCACCTGGAAGGGCAGATCCATGGCACTGTTTCCAATCTGGTTCACATTTGGCAGCGACCCACCATAGTACTGGCCACGACTCTGTCCCAGTTGCAAGTATTGGGTTTTCTGCAGCTGTAACTGAAAGAAAAGGATGGAGAAAGTGTAAGGACAACTCATTTATTCATTAGTTGTTTTAACTATCTCAACTCAACACCATGTCCATTGTCGCCGAGTTCTAATACCATCCCTAAACAGCACGAATTCCACTTCTGCAAGTGGAAGTCAACCTCCTGCCATGTTGGGTCTTGGTGAGAGGGTGAAGGGATAAGGAGAAAAATCAACTTCATGGTCAGCGAATGTATTTGTTTCCCAACAAACAATCACCACGTGGAACCACACGGTTCTTATGTCACCTGCTATTCTGAATACCAGGACGCAAAACCCCGTGCCAGTCTGATCATGGCTCTAATAGCAAAATCAGCTGTTCCTGTGGGATACACACAAAAGAAAAGCACCTTTGTTTCGTATATCGAATATACTGTCGAACTAAACATTTGCCCTTTTAGCTATCCAGGTAACACAGATGCTGCGGCTTCCCACCAGATCAGTGTCTTTGTTTCCTGCACCAGGAAAAGCTCAGTAGGAACACAGAGTATCAAAGAAAATCTCACCAACCAAAGGCCAAAAATAGCAAGGAATTCCATACTGATCAGGTATACATGGAAATAAGTGTGATGGTCCATAAACACCGGGATTCACTCCACTTCTGAACGACACCTCCCTGCTAAGACATCCCAGTGCTTCTCCTCAGTCCCTGTACATTTCTAGGGTACAAAAACATGTGCAAGCAAGGTAGTTGTTTCTTTTCTACACAAAGGCCAACTTATTTTTACTGTCACTCCTTTAAGAGGACTATGCTGTCTCAACTCACTAATAAGAGCCATAATTTTTAATCAATCTTTGTTAGTGACCTTTCTCAATTTTTCATATTAGTACCAATATTTAAAATAACGTTTCGTTCAGTTCTGAAATGTGTTGAGTGGGAACACTGTAATCTAACACCGCGTTGCCACCAAAGCCCTGTTTTACACTCATAAAGGAGAATCTCTAACCATCTGAACACAACAACCCTGCTCCCAGGGATGCATCTCTCAGGCACTCAAGAAACTACAATTAAAGAGGCAAAGAAATGAGCATACATAAGACCCCTCTCCTCCCACTGTGGAGGAGTAGGTATTTTATAATGCGTGTTGTTCCTCGCTAGATGTCAACTGGCTGGTTCTGCACTCTGAAACGCAAGAACGTTCCTAGATTGGTAGCAAGGAATTGTTTAAAGACTCAATGTTCAGATCTTGGAAGAGATGCAGGTTGGTTGCTAAGGTACGAGAGTGTGTACATCAACAAATCTGGTTCAGTTTCATTCAGACAGATTCAAAAGCTTTTTGCCTCATGATGCCAGAATTCTGAAGAGTAAAATTGGGAAAAGCACTGGAACTCGCTGCATCCCCAAATCTGGATGCTTACACAGTGGTTTTTGGTGGCCTTGTCTCTCCTGCTTTACCACAAAGGCCTTGAAGTTGGGTGAAGACGTTCTCAGCAAAGCAAAGGAAGAGCTGGCACCATCCGTGTTGATGAGGGGATCCACAGAGTCCTCCGATGAGAGGGTCAAAAACACAGAGTGGTGCTGATGATCCCAGTCTGCACATCAACAGCACCAGGATAGGACAGAGCGAAAAGGGACCAGTCTGCTCACAGCACACCGACACACAGCGGTAGACATGTCAAAGAGTCCCCGAACAGAGGAGAACACGAGATCTCCCTGAGGAAAACAGGGCACGCATTCATCTGACTTCAAAACCATAAACAAGAAAGCAACCCCAACACTTTATTGACGGAATCTCCCCTAGAAGCTATTGCTTCCCAGACACACAGCCAGTCAAAATCACAGAATGGGTTGGGTTGGAAGGACCTCGAAGCCCATCCAGTGCCACCCCCTGCCAGGGGCAGGGACACCTCCCACTGGATCAGGGGGCTCCAAGCCCCATCCAGCCTGGCCTTGGGCACCTCCAGGGATGGGGCAGCCACCACTGCTCTGGGCACCCTGGGCCAGGGCCTCCCCACCCTCACAGCAAAACATTTCTCCCTAAGATCTCATCTCAATCTCTTGCAGTTGAAAACTGTTCCCCTTGTCCTATCCCTGCACTCCCTGATCAAGGGCCTCTCCCCACCTTTCCTGTAGGCTACCAAAATCTTTACACTTCAGCTGAAGGACTGAATTAATTCAGAACTTCCAAGATGACTCTTGGAGACGACACCTCTCTACAGAACGGGTGCTCTCAAAAGCCTCAACTATCCAGGCAAGGTACCAGTCACACAGGGCTGATGTTTTCTTTCTTAACCAAAAGGCAGATAAATCCCCTCAGCCTGTAGACCCATCAAATGTTCTGTGTGCCATATCAAAGGGTTCAAAAAGCTCCCATCTAAAAAGCAGGAAAGGGCCCCTCCACTTCCCTTTTGCAATCTTTTGACAGCAATTAAAACCCCTGCTCTCTAAGCAACACATGAAATTAGAGAAACGCTCTGCGCTGGTACCGCTTAATGAGTCACAGTCCCTCCACCTCGGAGCCGTGGATCCTTAAAAGCACAATAGCAGAACTCGCTGTGCTTTTTGCCTGGCCCCTACATATGTTTTTGTTGTTAAAAAAGGCTCACTTGGGATTTCTGCCAAACATTGCAGTAACTATTCCAGCAGGTGTGGGTTTCTTGTACAGAACAGGCTCTAAAACGCCCAGGGACGGGAGGTGCTTCGTGTTTTTTCATGTTTTGGCCTCCCCTGGTAAAAACCTATCTCAAAACACAACACAACCAGGAGGTCATGACCATTTGTCTTTCCACTGCAGCTAAACATGGAGACATTCCCCAACCTGAGCTGGTTAAACAGCTTTGCAGCATCATTCATTTTAGTAACACTACAAGGATAAACACTTTTGGAGATCCGTGCCAAGAACAAGAGAGCCGATCGCTGGTTACTGCTATCGTACATCATCCCAACAGCACGCGGAGCGGTACCTGCTCCTCTCTCCAGCCCCCGGACTACGCGGTTATAGGAGATCATCAACAACTGCCATGGGCAATCGGGGAAGAGCAAGGAATACGCAAAGCAGGCCCGTTCGCCGAGCACCTCAACCGACAGCTTTTTAGCCAGAAAGCATTTGTAAATACGGCGACATCAGACCCTGCTGCAATTCCAACAGGGACTGGAAGGAAAATCAGCTCAAGTTTGTCAAAGCAGGGTATCAGCACTGAACATTTCACTGCCATGGTTTGAGGTAACTCAGGAGTCTCTAGTCCCGCTACAGGGACCTGCAACGCTGCAAATGGAAACAGACATCAGTTGTGACTGAAATGAACCCTTCCTCCTCTTCTGTACAACCACCTTACAAGGTGAATTAAGGATATTGCACAACTGGGGCTCGGGGATCAGGTTTGAACAGGGCGGGTGTGGGATTTTATGTTAAAATACATTTAAAAAGCCTTTTCTTAATAGAAAAATTCAGATTACTCTTAAAATGTTAGCAAACCTCCCGACAACTCCAGCCATGTCTCCTGGGGTTGGAGTCAATTAGTCGCAACTTGCTTTCTGTATGAACTTAGATGGTGAAGCACGATAATGAATTACTCAGTGCTCACCAGTTATACTAATTTCTTGAACTGCGAGAACTTGGTGACTCCACATCACAGCTTTTCCATTTACGTGTTGTGTGGCCGAGATAACAGCTCCTTGACAGCTGAAAACATGGCTAAAGATTCCAGTCCTTTCCCAACAAAGCTGCTGGTAAGGACAAAGCTTTTGCTTGTTAAACCACTTTCTTTCTGCTTGGCATTCTTGTTCAGAAGGAGCGTTTCCCAACCAACAGATCCTAACTGAATCTGTCATCTTCCCTCCACCAGCACCCCTCTTACGCTACTTAAAGATAAAATGAAGATTTTAAGTTAAAATTCAATTTAATCGTTAAAAATCAAACACTTCTGCTTAATCAGTTGTCTAGAATAGCTGAAAACAACCCCCCAGTAAAAGTCTGAGATGCTGTGGCTGCACCAGATCTGAAGGGATGTTAAAACAGATAAATTCTACAAAGGTGCAAGTGCAGCATCTGTACAGCAAACAGGGAAGGAATCGTTACCTTTCATGTAGCAATTAGGGATTTGCAAGCAATTACACTGTTAACTCTGCTGATGGTTGAGTAAGATGGCATGATCTTACCCTGGTTAATGGCACCGCACACACATTACCTTGGTTTAACAAAAGGACTGACTCGCTGGCAATGGAACGTTCTCCAGGTACTGGCTTTGGTGGGAATCCATTTACACGAACCACCTCAGTTTTTCCGTTTAGACTGGGTTGGGGTTTGCTGGATGCACAGCTGTGTTTATAGTGAGAAAGTCAAGTTATACATTAAAAAAAGAGAGGAGCGTATCCCTAAAAGCATATCCAGTTCTCCAACAGACCTTGAAACTGTCCAAACCATGCAGATGGGAATCAAAGCAAGCATTTACTAAAACTCAACACTCCAACTTCTCTAAGTTCTTCCAAATAAACTCTAGGAAAATTACAAACTTATGGACAGAACTCGATCGTAATCAAAACAGCAAACCCGACACTGGAACAGAGTCAACCAAAATCTACCACAACCGTTGCTTTTCATCTGCCCTTTTAAAATATATAAATACTCAATTCCTTTAACCGTAATAAAAGGGTGGAGTGTCCTTTTGATAAAAAACCCCTAAGATATCTGATGAATACAGGAAGCAAGATCTCACGATAACTGCTCTTCTGCTGGTTTGCAGTTTCCATACCAAACTTTCTTATAAATTTCAGCCTTTCACCTCAGAAAAGCTCTCTCTTTAGCATGCTGGGGCTAATAAGAAACAAAATGAGTGCGGATTAAAATCAGAAATGTCTTATTAAAGCTTAATTGGAAATTAAATTCTTTGTAAAGGATTAACTGCAAGTTTTAGAGACTGCATTATAGGTAAATCCTGTTGTTCAAATCAGTTCAAACTTTCCCAGTTGGAAAGGTCTGAAATTCCTCAGGAAGACCTTCTCCTGGAGCAGCCACAGAACGGAATTTGTGGTTGCCTGGAGTTTAAATCCAGCTGGGATTGATTTGGCATTTCAATACTGTCATTGCTATTTGCTGATCTCTCCCTAGGAATGAACTCCCAGCCCAGCTCTGCCTCAATGAAAAGGCACTGGTATCGCTATTACTGGCCGTTGCAGATGAGCCACAGCAGACATCAAGCACCCTGTGAAGCTGAGGACTGGACTTTTCATGTTACACAGGTAGGGCAACAAGAGAGAAACTGCCAACTCTGCCCTTCCTGAGAGCCAGTAGAAAGCAGAGCCTCCCAAACTACAAACCTGGCTTCTTTCTCCAGCACAGAATTAAACACCAAGTCAAACAAACCCTCAGGACAAGTCAGTGACTCAGCAGAATCCCAGTGGAAGCCTTTTCTTCAAAGGGAGGTTTCTTCCCATTCACAATTCTCGTGTTGATAAGTAAAGCAAATACAGTCTTAAAAGGAAAGATATGTTAACACCAATTTAATGATTCAGAGTTTAGACACAGTGGCCACACAGTCTCTGGCTCAAAATCACCTTGTAACTCATCTAACCATTGAATTTGCAAATCTGGGTCCAAGTTGCCCAAATCTATCCAACAATTAAGAAACTGTTCTGACCACCAAGAAGTTTGGCTCATCCCTTCCCCTCAAACCAACTCTTTGAAGTTAATATTCTAAAGTTTGTATCAGAACTTGAATTTTCAAACCCCTGCGCTTCCTCCCCAACCAATTTCTAAAATGAATACACATCAAAATAACTGCTGACTGACTAAAATCACCCTCCCTGAAAGCTGCCTAAAACATATTTAATTAAATGAGGATGGAATCACAAATCAATAACAGAGAATCCTGGTAAGCCAAGGGAAAGAAAATCCAAATGTTAGCCACAATTTCATTAATTACAGCAGGTACTCAGCTGTCAGTCCCTCTCCGCATCAACAGACCCAGACATGATCTCATTAAAGCCAAGAACCTAAAATTAATATCAATAATGAGAAGACACAGAAAGCTATTAGCAGAAAAAAGTTCCACGAGTAAGGATGTAGTTTATAGCAGAACCCAGCAGATCCTGCTGTGGAGAACAGTCCCAGCGCCCTGGCTGCCTTCTCTTTCCCAGGAAAGTTGTATAACCTTGCCCCTCGCCTCGCACCCGAACTCTTACAACCTGAAAGGAATCTGCTTAAAGAGGCTGAACCAGCAGAAACGCTGTGTGGGTCAGCGTGGTTTCTCTTAATTCCCTCAACCAGAGGACTCTTTGATCCTTCAAGGGAAGCAGGAGAGCAGCAGGAGCCAACAAAAAGACGATCGCTTCAATACTCAGAGTAACTCTGCTGCATGCTCCCAGCTCACGTTGTTTCGGGGCTGCCCGCTGAAGCCAACATCTGAGGAAACTTCACCTTCGCTCCCATGGGAGCTAGAAGGCCTGAAAGGAACAAACAACAAGGGAACGGGGCCTCGTGGTGCAGCAGCCTGGCACTTCTGTCCTCCTTCTGCTACAAAAGGCCCTCAGGATACTACATGCTCAGTGGTGTCTCTAAAATGACAATAATCACACCAGAAGATTGTACAGATTAAGCTGGGTTTGAACTACTCCAACTCTGCACCAGCACGAGGCGCAAAGCCCTTCCCAGGGCGGTTCATTATCCCACCAGCACCTGAAGTTTGATGGGTGCATGCTATGGCCCAGAGCTCTGCACGGAACACCGTGGATAAATCAGGATATTTCACAGCCTCCCATTACCTGTTTCTGTGCTGGAAGAGGCAAGAGTCTCCGTCTCACCAAGCAAGGGGGGAATATACGATAAACTAATTAAAGACGCTCATCCTGGTCACGCAGGAGATGAATGAAGATTGGAGAGAGGTTTGGTATGCTTGACTTTTTAATCTCTAATGCTTTTATAGTTTGAGTACAACTGATAAGTTAATGCTGACTGTTTGATAGTGCTATCAGGGTTCTGACAACGTATTGCAAGTAATTAAAAAGACTTCCATTATTGAGATGTCACAGATTAAAATCCACCTACGCGTGTTATCGGAATAGGTGGCTAAAGAAGGGATGGGTGTCTACTCACAATTGTAGCCCTTTGCTTTCATTTCTCAAGTAATTAAAAGTTAAGATGATGAAATCTAATGACACCTATACTCTCCCTTTCAGCTCTGTGTGCACCCACAGAGCTGTGTGTATACAATGGGTGTTGCTCTTCAATCCAAAGAGCATCTTGACAGCCAGGGGAAATAAACCGTGTGATGTAAACCCGCTTTTAAATTGTCATTCAGAGCCCCTCAAGCTGCTCTGCCTTGTACACAGGAAAAGGTGCAGCATCAGGAAACCACGGTTCTTTGATAAAAGACCCCTATTCTCTAGAAAGAGGCTTGACCACAGAGCCAGATAAAGATTATCTAGAGCCACACAGGAGCACGCAGGCTGCTATCAGCCCCTTGAAGCTGTTGATACAAAAAGGGATCTCTGAAACCTCTTTTTCTTCTAAAACCCAGGACACATTTACATATGCCTGCTGCAAAGCGAGTGACGCTGCTCTTTTACTCCTGAATAACCAACCATTCATGGCAACAAGGGAAAGCGAGCCCGGCAGACAGAGTAATGCTGGAGCAGAGCGTGTAGCTGGCGGCTCCACAACTCCTGGCTAATGGAGACAGGCTCACAGACCAATTCATCACGGAGAGGGAAAAGAGGATCCCGCGCATTCCTCTCTCATTTGGGCTGTCACCATCAGGAAGAAACGCCATCAAGTTGGATTTTTGAAGTAACTTATTTCCTGCAGTTTCCAGTCCTGATCCAACGGCAGCGATGGATCCAACTGCACAGCTGTTCCTCTCGGGAAGGCTGGTGGAGGAAATGAAGCCTGAAGTGCAGAGGAAAGGTATAATCCGCAGTGATAGCAGCTGCTCCGGCTGGGTCACGGGGGATTTAAAACATTCCATCAGCAGCTTTGTAAGAAAATGGTTTGCTATATGGGGTTTTAAAAAAAATTTTAGCATGTTTCTATTTCCATAAAAGTGAAGATTTTAGCACTGGCCAGACCAGAAAAGTGCGAACAAAAGTTTCCCTCGTAGCCTCTGCCAACTCTGGGCTCCTAGCGCTGTGAGCATCACCGCGCAATAGACAGCGCGGAGCACAGCTCGCCCGAGTCAAAGCAGGAAGACAAACATCTACGACAAACGAAGTGAAAATCACCATGAAACAATCCAGACACATGGCATGAACTGGATTTGAACCCCTGCTTTCAGAACTGCTACCTCATTGTTTACTCCTCCATCACCATCACTGTCATTGCAGTCACTCGCAAGTATTTGTTCCATTATCGCATGGCCCTGCCAGGACACAAACAGAAAAACCCTGCAGCGCAGCCAAACACCGAGAACACAAATTCAAGAAAAGAAAAAACCCCGCAATTTTGCTTCCTATTTTTTTTTAGGGAAGGAATCTGTTGTAACACATCGGAATTTAGCAGCCACAGAAGAGCAATAGCTTTGTTTCTGCCACACCAAAACACTTCGCAACCCTTTACTCACAGCAGAGCCACACACCCAAGGCCAGCTTTTTCCCTGGCTTTTCCCGGCGGATCCCTCCACTGGACTCCCAAACACACTGCCCAGGGTTTGAGGTTTTCCCAGGGCACTCACACACCCAAATAGTCTCAAAGACTTTGGAAATTAACACCACACCAGGAGGTGACACATCCAAGGACCAGAACCAAAGCAGCCTGTGAGCAGCCCAGCCCAGCCCAGAGACCTGCACAGAGGAAAGAGGAAGCAGAATCCTCCCCCCGTTTCACGGAGCCAGAGCTTGAAAGGCTGGGAAAAATAAATTTGGAATCAGAAGGAGGGATCTTCATCATTAGAATAGTGAGATCTGCTGTCAGAGGAGAGGGGACAGCACAATAGCTGACTTCAGATTTTATAAACCTGGTTAAGTTTAAATGTTACCTGATAGCACAACACAGTGCAATTCCAGTTGCCTACCAGTAAAACTGGGAAGTCTCAGATGGTGAGCACCTACTGGAACACCCACATGGGTCCCCTGCAGCTGCGTAAGAGCCTCTACAAAACTCAAGACACTCCTGGATGATTCTGTGCTTTGAACAGGAGAAAGGAGACGATGGAACACGTTCCTATCTCTAGCACCTATGACAATGCCAGTCATCCGAGGAAGGTGTTCCTGACAGCTTGGTTTAGGACCACCTCAAACCGTTTCATCTTGGCAGCCTGTGTGCCCGTGAAGCAACAACCTGCAAAGGCCAAGATCGCTTTTTCTCCGCTCCAGGAGGTACAGGCACTGTCTTGGTCACCTGGCTGTGTCACTGAGCGAAGAGCAGAGAATAGGAGAAAAAACAGACCTGGAAAGATGAGGCGCAGTCCCAGCCCACACAGCTGAGGTGCAAAGCACCACTACTACAACTCAAAATAAACTTCTCCCGACTGGGAACTGCAAGGCTGCTTTGCTAAAGGCATTACAGTCCAGTCTGATAAACCTCATTCATAAGAGCCGAGATCTATATTGATCAACAAAGCCTAAGCAGGAATCCGCTGAATCCCTGCCAACCAGCGATCGCTGCAATCTTAGCACTCCAGGAGAGCCAATTATTGCTCATGAGTTCATGATGTTTTCTTCACCTTCCTGTTGAAGAGATTATTTAAGACCTCAAATCACTTAACTGGATTGTTTTGTCCTGTTATGAGTCATCTACGAATTCCAAGGCACCATTAGATTCTCCTTCAGGAGCTGCAACCACCTCCCCAGCTGCCTCGGCCATAAAACCGGGAGGAAACAAGGTTATAAAAACTGCACCCGGCCCAGGCCCTCCACCCCAGATGTCTGCTGGAGCTCATGGGAAAAGATCTCACCCTGAACACACACTCACTATTTATAAACCACCCCAAATCCGCATTAAATCCAATCCAAAACTACTCTTCTTGTGAGCCCAAAGAGGAGACACCAGAATCTTTAACTGGTAAAGAAGGACAAATGCAGAAGCATTTAATGGTGCAATTTTTCTTCCTATTTCTGTTTTTCAGCAGAGCCGCGAAGAGCAGCACTTCTTTACACATTTAACTTCTCCCAAAAATGAACCGACAGGAATAATCTGATAATACGGGGAGTTGGTGAGGACACACCTTGCAGAATTAAAATTAAAAAAAAAAAATAAAGCAATAATAATAAATTTGAATACCCAGGCTGTCGCTCTGTTTCAAAACACTTTGCTATTTCTGGTGAACAAAGGTTTACTGTTTAAAACTTAACAGTCACAACCGAGCAGCGAGTAAAAACAGGATACAGCACAACTAGAGACTTAAAATAGTGACTATTCTTCAGCATTCTGCTCTATCGCTGGGCAGGGAGCCAAGCTGAGCTACAACACAAACTAAACCCGATTTGCACTGCTTTGAAAAACAAACCAGATCCCGTGTCAGGCCTGCAAACGCCACCCTCCTCCTCTGAAAGGGTTTCAGAAAGAGACAGGCATGTGTGCTGCTGATAATTCAATCTCGTACATCAGAGAGCACTTGCACTTGAAGCTCAGTGATTATCTGATATCTGGGAGGCAAAGAATTCTTTTTGCTACGCTTAAATCTAGCATGACGCTCTCAAAAATCTATGTATTTTAATGATCATTATTAGCTAACAATGTGCTTTTAAGGAAAATATTCATCCTGAGCAGGGCAGCATTTGTTCTTTCTGGCTGATGGACAACGACTGGGAGAATGAAAGTCCAGTCTAAAAAAGAAGTTCCTAAGCCATCCCTTTTCTTCCTATTGAAACGTCTCCAAAAAGATGAAATAAAAGCAGAGATGCCCTCATTAAACAAGATAAAAATAGCTTTTATGTTCCATTTTTTATTTTTAGCCAAAGAATGAAAATTCAGTTATGTAACCCTACGAGTTTCATAAATTAGGAGAGGAGCACGGCACATTTGCGCTCTTTGGAGTTTATCAGCCAGCAAGAGCCCCTAACTCCGCACCGACAGTGGCTACAAACACAGCTGAATAAATGTGTGATGCCGCTGCTGCCGAGGCCCACAGTGGTGAGAAAGCCATCTCGCTATGACCTCCAGCCTGTGACACCAAGATAACGCTTCTGCAGTCCCCAAAACCACCATGGCCTTAGCAGCACATTCTTCCCTCCAACGATTCCTCCCACTCCAGCTCAATCTTAACCCCTCCTGTTGCAGCTCAAGAAACAGTTTGTAGCTTTTAAGATGATGCATCCAACGATTCCCTAGGTGTTTAAATATCTGCCGTCAGAGTCACAATTCTTCGAATGCAGAAGGCTCGTACAGTGTAATTATTCCACTGCACAAGCGAAAAATCTAATTACAAGGAGAAGGTCAAGAAGACGCTTGAATCCAAATAGCATGGTGGAAATGTGCAGTATTTAAGACGTTATTTTTGCTCTTTCCTCACCATTGGAAAAATGCCAAAGAGGTGGCAAGGGGAACCAGGGTTTCATGGAATTGTGACTGGAAGATTGCAACAAGGATCATCCTTTTCCATTGCGTGTACAGACAGGACTACGAGAAATCCAGCAACACCGCTCCAATAACTGCTGGATGCCATGAATATGATCTACATCAACTCCACAGGGAAAGAAAAAGGTGAAAAAGTCAGTGTATTAAACACTGTCTTCCCTTTTGCCACTGAGGTTGTTTTTTTCCCCCTTAATCCAGCTTACGGATCTCCAAACGTGACTGATGGACCCCAGAGCGAGAAAAATCTTCTGCACAGCTTCACATCACTACAAGATGTTGCTTCTACAGCAGGGCTGAAGAGGCACTGGGACACAGAAAAGCAGGTCACGAAAAACTGACAGGCTCTCCAAGTTGAGAACTATCACCATCTGCCTGAAAATACATATATTCTGGAAAAGCAACTCAAAATCCCTTCCCCTTTGAGACCTCAGCCGTCCAAGTAAAATAATACTAACAGAAATAGTAATAGCTGAGTATCAAAATTAACTGAAAATTCATCTAACAGAGCAGCAGTTTGCCATTAACACATCCTACCACCACGTAGTGATAAGTAGCCGTATTAAAAACCAGGAGCGAGCAGCCCAGCCGGGACATCACAGAGGATATTTTCCCAGTCGTCAAGAAAAGTGATAGACAGAGCAGGCAAGGAAGTAAAATACACATTGAGAAAATCTGCCTGGAAAATAGACTTTCAGACAAGGATCGTGAAGTGCTGCAGAATTACTGCTGCAGCCTAAAGCCAGGACGCATTATTCCATTCTCCTCTATTTTATTATAAGACCCATTTTTGTGGGCGGCGGCGGTTTATTGCAAAGGATTGTTCTTGTTCAAGGGGAAGAATCTGCAGTTCCCAAGAAATAATTTGCAAAACAAGGCTATTATCAACACTCGGTTACAACTTCATAATTTATAAAGTACCAATGAGATCATGCAAAACCAGCCCCAGCTGACAAACACGCACTTTTGCAATGCTCGTTTGGCTCGAGGAGAACCCATGGAGATCTTGACAGAGATCTTATTCCTGGATATCACTTACACAGCACTAAACATGCTATGCAAATCATGTACAGCAAATCAAAGCAACGCTTTAAATATTAACTCCTACGCGCTATCAGACACGCGGATCTCGGGTAATGAGTTAATGAAGACTCGCAAGTTTGGCTGCCACCTCAAGTTTACACCAAAGTCCTCGGGACCGCATTTGTTTATCGAAGCAAGAGTAGTTCAGACCAAAGGAGAAAACGGGAAGCAGCACGGAGGTCGTAACCTGTCGCTGTCACAAAATGAACAACGCTGCAAGCTTCTGCTCGCAAAAAACCTGCCAGATTTTGACAGTTTGCTTCTCTTCACCCACTTCCTCCGGTCCCGTCAGCTACCAGCTATCCCCAACTGCAAACCACAGCAACTCCAGCACACCTACAAAAACCAGAGTACAATTCCAGCCATTGCAACCAGAAATGCAAATGCAAAACAACCTGAAGTACAGGGGAGTCTCAGGTCCTACAGGTGCAAAACCTTTGCTGCCAGCAAGGAACACACCGTTAGAGACCAATTGACACTGGCAGAAGAGTGACTAAACCCTTCTAACGCAGCCCAAGAAAAGGCTCCTCTGCAATTAGAGACCAGCAACAGAAAGCCAAGACAAATATTTAGCCTGTAAGGCATTTTCTTTAAATCCCTATCGATCAGTTTTGAGAAGACACCTACTTTTTGCCAAATTTGTATTTATTACCACAATGACGGACGTGTCTAGAAATGCTCGATAATTTCTTACAGAACAACTTACAGGTCTGGTCAGAGCGGAAACCATCTGGACTAAAGCTCATCTCACAGAAACTACAAACCAACTGGTTTAGTATGGCCAACCTCTGATGTGACCCACGGCACTGGCACGCCGGAGCCTGCTCTGAACGGCGCCGGGCAGCTGCGGGAGCAAGAGCTCACATGAGCTTAATTCTGCCCAACGCTGCTGCCTCAGCACAGAACTGGGTCTTGATTGTGGTGAGAGACAGAAAACGCCTCATAATCAAAATCAATAAATTGATTGTAAAGGTGAAAACAACAGTGAGTGCTAAAAAGCAGTAGTTTGATGAACAGCAGATTCAAATAAGTGCTGTTTCCAAATCAGCACAGGTAATCGAAGACAGCGAGAACAATAAAAACGTAGTTTACATCACCTAAAAACTAAATCAAATCAGAAGTCATTTGACTGAGAAACCCAACTACAGATAAAATGGGTTTCAACATCACGTCCTTAGAATCACAGAATGGTTTGGGTTGGAAGTGACCTCAAAGTCCATCCAGTGCCACCCTCTGCCAGGGGCAGGGACACCTCCCACTGGGTCAGGGGCTCCAAGCCCCATCCAACCTGGCCTTGGGCACCTCCAGGGATGGGGCAGCCACCACTGCTCTGGGCACCCTGGGCGAGGGCCTCCACACCCTCACAGCAAAACATTTCTCCCTAACATCTCATCTCAGTCTCCCCTCTTTCAGCTCAAACCCTTCCCCCTGGTCCCATCCCTGCACTCCCTGATCCAGAGCCCCTCCCCAGCTTTCCTGGAGCCCCTTTCAGCACTGGGAGCTGCTCTAAGGTCTCCCCAGAGCCTTCTCTTCTCCAGGCTGAACCCCAACTTTCAGCCTGCTCTCGTACAGGAGGTGCACCAGCCCTTGGATCATCTCCGTGGCCCTAAAGTCCTCACACAGTCACAGTGTGGGCTCTCCAGGCTTTGGGGTTTCACAGTTTTCCCCTGCTCCATCTAACGAGTACTGGAGAAACTTTGCACCTGGGCCACATTGCTATGAGAATCGTGTTTCTGTACAACATATTCTTGAGAATTACTTTAATGAATGCTTCCTGCTGTACCGTTCTGTGGTCTCAGGCTTTACTCAAGCAGAGAACGTTCACCTCTGCCCTTCCATGCCAGCACACACATAACTCGGACTCACACAGAATCATCTCCTGCCGACCAACACATATGCTGTGTCCGTAACTTCTACAGGACGTTTGTAGCTCCGATGCTCACAACTAAAAATCAAAGTCATCAAAACTACAAACTTCAATCCATAAATACAAGAAAAATCAGTATCCACACCTGAAGGTTTTCATGACATTAATTACAGGCACAGCTTGCCTCTGCCAGAACAGCTCCGCAGCTTGGCAATTCGCTTCGAGGGAAAGCCCCGAATCACCCTCAAAGAGCTAAAAGAGCTGACTGCACATAACCTTGAGAGCGTATTCTCTTACTAAATTAGTACCTTTTATAAATGCAAATTACTGCAAATGCTCTCCACTGCTGGAGCTGAAGAAAACCGAAACGCAGCACACTGAGCTGAGTTCCACGTGTGAAGTACAATGAATACACTGAAATCCAGTGGTCGCACAATAGAGTTTCACATGCCAACAGATCCTTCACGGCTCTGCTATGTCATTAAACAAGACAGACTTGGCCAAGGCACAGAAAAACGCTTTGAGAACTGAGGCGAGCAGCTGTAACGCATGGTAATGGTGGAATAATAACCAAAAAAATAGTCATTGTCTCCTAAAACCCAACAAACCACAACAAAAGCCTGACGGGTGCACCAGAAGAAACGCGACGCTGCGGGCTGAGGCAGGCGAGCTCTCCAGCATGGCACATCGGAAGCCGGCGGGATGTTTACCTTGGACAGCTCAGCCGAGTGTCACACAAGAACAGAACCTTCCTGTCCCCACAGGCAGCTCACCTCTGCATGTTCCCTCTCTCGTTTACAATAATTCTTTGAAAGAATTAATGACGCTGCACCAGTATTTCAGCACGGTTGAGGCAGTTCCTCACCCAGCCCATGTCTGTCAGAAGAACGACGATGCCCACTGGCAGTGGCAAAGATGCTGCGACGTGGGGAGCGCGTTTGGCAGCAAGGAAACCAGCTGACTTGGTGCTGTGTCCCATCTCATTGGGGAAATTAGAGGAAGAGCATGGATGAAACCTCGGTGACCTATTTCTCAGCCTGGAAAATGTGCACATGTAGGGTTTAAACCCTGCATCTGGGAAAGTAACAAAGAAAAACACCGTCCGGGGCTTGAAAAATTAACATTTCTGTTTTGAGAGAACATCACGACACTATTAACTTGAACAAAACTCTTTCCAGCTGAAAGCACTCATCTCCATGCTCGGTCCTGATTTTGATGCATTGCTTTAATATCTTTCAGACATTCAAAAACACTGTTACATAGTCAGGAATTTATTTTTTTATCAAATTATTTAATAAAAACATGCTGAAAACATTAGGAAACATCGTGACACTGGACCATCATCATTAGTGTTTCTCATTTTAAAACCCACAGATTAGCATTCCTGATTTAACTAAGCTTTTAAATGCTGGTTTGCATGCTGTCTGCACCAAACGATGATCCATGGATGCACAGAGGCAGTGTGATCTCTTCCACAGACAGCCGGAAGACGTAAAGTATGAGGCAGATATTTAAGTACAAGTTTTGTTACAGGGAGGCATGTGCCTGTGTTTTATACATGTTGGGGGAGGGGGGGGTTGCTTGATTTTTACTTAACTGCACCTCACTCCAATGGCCATTTACTTGCAACATATCCCACTCGAAAGAATTAAATTAAACCAAGACCCTCACATCAAAAACATTCAGATTTAAAATATAAACACTGACTTTTTACTTCATGTATTTTTCAAGAACTTGCAAAGCACCGCAGGTCCCCCCAACTCTTGATAACACCTAAAAACACATGCAAAGCCTGTCACAGTCTCATCTCACAGATGGACAAAACACTGAATTCTGGACCTGGGGACACGGACAGGAAGCATTGTATCGCTGAGGAACACTGGTTATTACTAAAGCGCTGCCAGGAACAGCGCACTGAGGCACCGTCCACAAGCTGCCTGCACGGGGTGGGGCTTGTGCACAGGAAAAGGTGCTGGGATTTTGAGGACTGTTTCCAAACATCACCATTACCCTGGTTTTTCTCCGGTGTTTTCACTCCAGGAACACCAACACCAGTGCAGCTGTGCAGGCAGGAGGGGCTGGGAGACAGGTTTTGGAGTTGGAGAGTTCTTCTTTTTAAGGTGAGAGAATGCAAGGTCCGTAAGAGGGAGCTGAAACCCAGCTCCAGCTGAAATCCCTCAGAACTAAGTGATTTAACTATAAATTCAAACACCAAACCTGAGAAACCTGAATGAGTGCAATGGAGGTCATGAGCTCTGCCCATGTTTTCTTTACAAATCCTACATTCCCCAGCATCTGAGGAGCCACACATCGACGAGTTCGGCACTATCCAGGATTATCCTGACCATTAATGTTTTGTTAATTACAATTTCAAAGGGCAGGGACAGCCTTGTGTGAGCAGATCCAGGCAACACAGCGAGCATCGCCGGGCTGCGCTACGACAGAGAGCGAGAGCAGGCCCTGGTAAACAACAGAAATCCAGCAGTTCTACATCACGCTGCACATGGAAAAGGAGCAGAGCAGAACCATAAGAGAAATACAGAAGTCAATGTCACACCAGAAGAAAAAACCTCCCCCTCTCCTCACCCACTTTGTTACTATGGGACTCGCAGAAATCTCCAGATTATAAACACGGAGGTCCCACTCACAAGACAATTAAGCAGCTTCTATCGGCCACCCACCTCCACAACTCCTCGCAAGGCCTGCATCTCCCAGAAAAGCTAAAATGCATTCTGGAATTTGCCAGCTGGAAAACAGGACTTGGTTGCTCCTGAACATTTCTGAAACCAAAGTGATTGGCTTTTCAAGGGAATTCTTTCTTTTTCAACTGGACGGTGATGGCAACAGAGAAAGGAGGAGTTAATGTCTGCTTTGTCCTGGGCAAGAAAGATGTGGCAGAACTTAAAAAATCTCAGAAGGACCAAAGAGCATAAATAGGAGGAGGATCTCCAAGGCAGAAAGCAAGCTCAGAACCAGCACAGGCGCAGGAGAAATGGTGGAACGGGAGCTCTGCCTCTGCTAGGACGGGTAACTAACAATAAAGCAGACAAGATGGTAAACATTGCAAAAAGACAATTGCTAATAATGAAAAGGCAACAGAAATTTTGGGCTGCTTCCACAATCTGAGTAACGTATTTTCAATCTGACAGCAAAGCGTGTGTTGCCAAATGAAAATGAGAGCAAACAGCAAAGTTGTGCTTAACCCCTTTTTGCTTTTAGACTGCATTTTAAACACCGATGAAATCATGGAATTTAGAAGAAAAAGTGTACAAAGGAGACATTTTACTCAGCTATTTGGTCAGTGTTTCCATCACTTCAGTACCCAGAATCCTCAGACAACTTATTCATCTCGGGTCCTGTTCTCAATACTGGGTTCGTGAAAATAAATGGGTTTCCATGTGCAAAACTTGGGTGAGGAACACTCAGATTCCAGAGAAACTGAATTAGGAATCTGAATTCTCTTGCCGAAGGTGAACACTAAATCTGAGTTAACTGCAGCACAACCTGTAATCGCAGACTTCAGGAACTCTCTCCCTCAGGAATACCTGGCTCTCCAGTGGCAGCCAAGGAACTCGGTGATCTTTAAGGTCCCTTCCAACCCAAACCATTCTTTGATCCAAAAGGGAAACCTTGAGGTACACAGGCAGGACAGAGGGGGAGGAAACAAGACACCTCTGGTACCTTCAAACACCTCTAAACTGTCCTCCCTCTGCTCTCCACTGGCTATAGCAGCACCCACTTATGGAACATCCTCAAACAGGTTAACGGGAACAAAGCACTGGCCTCGTGCCTTCCCAAGCCGGAGGTGGCAGAAGCAGCACTGTCCTTTTACATCCAATGCACCAATTCCAAACAGATAATCACCCTATCCTAACACAGAGGAATAAAAGAAACATCCCACTGCAAACCCAACTGCACCTTCTCCTGTCCCCACTCCTGCAAAGGTTCAGCCACAAACGAGATCATAAATTCTCTTTAAATGGTTAAAAGAAAACCAGAAGCGTTTGGCATGAGCAGGTGAGATGGGAGCCACAGGGAGCAGCTCTAACATCCCTACGGCTGCACCAGGAAAGGCACCTGATGGGGAAGCGCATTCGTTACGCTGTTAATTTCTGCTGAGGGCTTTGCAGAGACATCAGAAGCCAGGGAGGATTTGCAAGTGCAGCGATTCGCACCTACGACAACCAGAGTACAACAGGAATAACAGCAGGGACACCGCGTCCAGGAGCTCCCACCGCGTCTCCGCAGGGCCGTGGGTGCTCCGTGCCCGCACACCTCCGCAGCGGGAAATGGGGGGGCTTCACCTGCTGCTGGTCTGGGGCTGGAGGTGGCCCTGAAGGAGCAAGGATGCTCTGCAGCACCCAGAGGGAAGCGTTGCCCAGGCAGGGGGGTGCGAGGCTGGGACCCCAACTCCAGGCCTGTCCCAGGATGAGGAACTGGGACCAAACCCCCAGTCCAGGCCTGTCTAAGGATGAAAGAACCGGGATCTCCCCTCAGAGCTGGGTGAAGGAACCGGGACCCCCTCCTCAGACTGCAGTGAGGAACCAGGATCCACCACCTCCCCCTCCAACGGGAGGATAACAGAGCCCTCTCCCCCCAAAACCATGAGAACGATGAAGCCCCCCTCAAACCATGAGGATGACGAAGCCCCCTCCCCCCAAAAAGGACAACAGAGCCCCCCCTAAAAATGAGGACAATGGGCCCCCCCTCAAAATATGAGGGCGACAGAGCCCCCCTCCTCCCCAAAACACGAAGATGATGGAGCCCGCTCCCTCCAACAGAAGGACAGAGCCCCCCTCCCCACACAGGGGCACGATGGAGCCCCCCCCCCCACCGAAACATGAGAACAACAAAGTCCTCCCTCCTCCTCCTCCCCCAGGAGGAAGACAGAGCCCCCCCTCCCCCCGCAGAATATGAGGGCGACTGAGCCCCCACACCCCAAAAACAGGACCACGGAGCCCCCCCTCCAGAGGGAGGATGACAGAGCCCACCGCCCCAAACACGAGCTCGATGGACGCCCCCTCCCTCCAGCGGGAGGACAGAGCCCCTCCCCCAAAACATGAAGACGACAGGGTGTCCCCCCCACCCCCGGGAGGACAACAGGAACACCCACCCCCCCCAAAACGAGGACGACGGACCTCCCGCCCGCGTGAGGCCCCGCCCCGCGGCGCCCCTTCCCCCGCCGCCCCGGGGAAGCCGGGGGTGGGTGTTGCGGGGGTGGGGGCATCGCGCAGCCCCCCACCCCCCCGCACCACACCAGGGGCGCTGCCGCCCTCGCCCGCCAGGGGGCGCTGCCCGCCCCGCCCGCCGCTGCCCCGGCCCGGGATGGGGGGGGGAAAAGGGGGGAACAAAGGGGGGCGCGCAGGGGGGGGCCAGCCTCCCCCTCCCACCTCCAGCGGCGGGGAAGGAGGCGCGGAGGGGGGAAAGGCGCGGGTGTGTGTATTGGGGGGGATGTTCGCAGCGGCTCACCCGGTGCGCGCGGGTGAGGCTGAGGTCCTTCATGACCTCCTCGAAGGCCGCCGTCTCCTCCGCCTGCTTCTGGTTGTGCAGCGCGATCTTCTCGCTGAATTTCCGCGGGTTGTTCGAGGCCGCCATCTTCCCCCGTCCGCATCCCCCTCCCCGCGGCCCGAGCGCGGGGGGGGCGGGGAGGAGTAGGGGGGGGGGACACCACGCGCATGCGCTGCCCGGGCTCTACCGGGGCGGGCAGAAGGGGTGCAGAGCGCATGCGCGGCTGCGCGAGGGGGCGGAGGAGCGCATGCGCAAAGCTGAGCGGTGGCGGCGCGCGCCCGCGGGGCTGGGGGCGCTGGCGGGCCTTGCGCATGCGCAGCGCGGGGCTCCCGCGGTGATGGGAGGGGGCGCGCGCGGGGCGGGAGGGGCGATGCGCATGCGCAACTCGGGGAGGTTGCTCCGGTGAAGGGCGGGGAGGGGGCGCGTGCGGGGGAGGGGGGAGTGTGGCGGGCGTTGCGCACGCGCAACATGGGGCTCCCCCGTGAAGGGGGCGCGCGCGGAGGGAGGGGGCTGTTGAGCATGCGCAGTTTGGGGGAAGCCCCCTCCGGTGACGGGCGGGGAGAGCGCGCTTTGGGGGGGCGGTTGCGCATGCTCAGTGTGGGAGGGCGGTGGGCGATGGGAGGGGGCGCGCGCGGGGGGAAAAAGGCGGGGGCGGGCGTTGCGCATGCGCAGCGCGGGGGGTTCCCCTGCGGGAAGGGGGCGCGCGGGGGGCGGGGCCAAGCGCCCTGAGGCGGTGGAGGGGGTGGGGTCATGGGGAGCCATAGGGGACCCAAAGCCCAGCCAGTGTCATCCCCTGCCATGGGCAGGGACACCTCCCACTGGGTCAGGGAGCCCCAAGTCCCATCCAGGGGCTGGAGAACAAGTCTTTATTAGAGGCAGCTGAGGGCCCTGAGGCTGTTTAGGCTGGAGAAGAGGAGGCTGAGGGGAGACTTCATTGCTCTCTGCAGCTCCCAGAGAGGAGGTTGGAGCCAGGTGGGCGCTGGTCTCTTCTCCCAAGTTACAAAGGGATGGGACGAGAAGAAATGACTTCAGGTTGTGCCAGGAGAGGTTCAGATTAGATATCAGGAAAAAAATTCTTCACCAAAAGGGTTCTCAGGCACTGGAATGGCTGCCCAGGGCGGTGATGGAGTCCCCACCCTGGAGGGATTTAGAAGCCGGGCAGATGAGGTGCTCAGGGATGGTTTAGTAGTGGACAGGTACAGCTGGACTCCATGATTTCAAAGGTCTTTTCCAACCAAGTGATTCTATGATTCCTATGTCCCCACTGGGCACCCAAACCACAAACACCTTACCCTGCAGAGGGAGGTAAACCCCAAATCTCTGAAAAGCCAAGCATTTTTTAACCATTTTTTAAATTTTCCATCTTTTTCTGCCTGCAGTTACTGAGCAGTTGGTTTGTTTCAGAAGGGTTTTCTCCCCTTCAGAAAAGGGAATCAAGTGCAGTTTCTGAACACACCAGTTGTCCCAGCACCTCACACAGATCAAGCAGAGCCCTGCCAAGGCATGAGGTGAAGAGGAGATCCGTCTCCTACCCATCGAAAGGGAGAGGAAAACAAGCTACAAATTCATTACTAAGTCTTTTACGATAAGCAACTGTTTGTACTCCGTGATTGCTGCCTCTTCCTGCAAGATAAACCACGAGACAGGCGAGGGACAGGAGCTGGACTCGATGATCCTTGTGGGTCCCTTCCAGCTCAGGACATTCTATGATTCTATGAAATCCAGCACCAAGATACCAGGTAAACGCATTCGTTCTGGGAAAGGTTCAGGAATTGGGAAAGTCTCTCTTTTTCCTGGACCGTTGAGGTGTGTTGTACAGCGAAGCAGAAGATGCTCCTGCAGCTCTGTTCCAAACTATGCAGAACAAAACGGCGCAGTCTTCCCACACAAGCTCATCTTTGCTGCCAAACTCCTGCGAGCGCATCCAGCTCCAGCCTTCTCCCTCTCCCGTGGCGTTGCGCATACGCACACCTCTTCCCGGTGAACCCCAACTCTACGTCAGCACCAGCAGAGGCTTCTCCCCCCTCCCCGAGGAGTCAGGACCTTGGCGGTTGCAGCCAGGGATGTGTGTGGGACGCAGCGGATCTGTCACGGGACCGCGATGACAGGCAGAGATGACCCTGCTGGGATGCGAGCGGGTCGTTCTGGGGGAGCACAACCGTTTCAAAACACCAGCTTAGGCTGCTAAGCCATTGATTCCAGCTGTGGTAACATCAGATGGGTGCGCAGCGCTGTGATACGCAGGACAGACGCATTAGGCAGTAATAAATCCTGACCATACTGTTTCCCAACACCCACTCGTTGCCCTTTACACTTGATTTTTTAAAAAGCAACGGATAGAAAGCGGACGCTTTCCTTTTCTGGGAGCACCGCTGACCCTGAACGGTGCTTACTCCAGGAACCCAATCCTGTCAGGGCTCAGCTATCAGATTGAAGAAATCAGACTCGCTTCCACTGCCGATCACCTCTTGGCCTCTGTTCGGTCTGTTTACCCAGCATTTATAAGCGTTTCCTGCCCCTGGCAAAATAAGAGATTATAATTATCCACCGCTGCGAGGCTGTTGGAGAGGGGTGGATGAAACTCATTGCAGCAGCTGCCGGGATTGGTAATCAGCCCCACAGTCACGTCCTCCCCTAAATTCTCATTGCCAACTTGCACTTAAAGTTTATGAAATGGTTTGAGATACCATCGCAGAAAACAGAGCTGGGACTTAAAAGATCATCCAGGCGCTGGCAGGATCAGCCCTTCCTCTGTCATTCCTGACAGATGTTAGTCTAACCACTTCTTGCATTTTTCGCCAGGAATAAACAACCGGCACGCATGTTCCGTTAAATACCCTCTAGCTGTGTACATGAACAGTCTGTGACCTGCACAATTGGCCTGTCATGCTAAAAGCACATAAATCATAAAGATGTAACACTCAGATACCTATTATCCACCTTTGTTTTTGCTGGAGAAGCGAGACAATGATAAATAATTTGTTGAGTAATCCCGGATTTAATACCATAGGTGGTAATATCAAACGTCTGGAGACCCAGCTGCCACTCTGCCTCTCCCAGAGCACCAAAAGATTAAGTGCCTAAGATGAAACTTGATAAATTTTCCCCTCTTGGCTCTCCTGAGATTGAAGAGAATGAAATCTTGCAATCTCCCCTCCATCGGCTGCTCCACTTGTGGTTTGCAGGGAAGGAATGCAGATGGCCAGGGAGGTGGGGGGTTACGACTTCCTCCCTCAAGAAGACTCCCTTTTTTTATTGTTTCGCCTGTGCAGCTTTATCAGATTGAATTCCAGACTGCAAGCTGGACCCTGCTTCTGTTCTTAAAATTCCCCTGTTTTAAAACAGTTTGCGTAACAAACTTCTCTTCAATGCAACGTTTGTGTTTGCCGAGTTGCTTCTGGAATTTCTCACCCACTTACGGCTCCACGTTTCGGGGTGTGGGTGGATCTGAATGGCTGCTAAGTGCATGACCCAGCAGACAATGTAAATCTTGAGTGCATTAAGGCATTGGCAAGAAGACGCTTCAGCCGGGTGCCAGGTTTCCTCCTTCCTCCACCGAAGGAGATATGCCATGCGTTGGACAAAATGATGAGCTCATACTATAAGTATTATTTATGTCTCCTGCCGTCTTCACCTTGAGCACAAATGGGGCTGTGCGAGAACAACTTGATCTCACTCGAAAGCTGCGGTGGGATCCCCTGAGAGTGCAGCGCTCTCTCCTCCAGCCTTCCAGACGCGTTATGAAAAGGGTTCTTGTAACTGAGACCTGGAGCTTTGCTCTGGAGCAAACAAAGAGTCTGGGGACGACCAAGCTGTTGCGTTCGCATCTACTTTTGTGGCCAACAACTCCTCGCCGAGCAACCTGCTGCTTCTCAGAGCAGATGCAGCCGAGAGCAAGCAGGTTGCGAGGAGGAGGTTGTGTTTACTTATCCCGTGTTTGTTATCCTCCAGGTCTCTTGGAATTGCTCTGGCAGACGAGATCCAGCTCCTTCCGTGTTCTCCCTCAGAGGCTCCAGAGGAAGGTGTGAAGTTGAACAGCTAACACAACTGCTTGGGATTGTGCCTTGATCGACAAAGAAGCTGACATTTTTTTGCCTACAGACACAAAGATTTTGATCTCTCACACTTCCTACTTAATGTTCCTGTTGACGTTCCCATTATCCTCAGAGAAGAATATCCTGTGAAGTCCCTAGTTCCAATGCTATTTTGAACTGAGCTCCAAATTATGCTTTCAGTGGGAAAACATTCTCTCCTTTCACTTGGAATATGTGACCATTTCTTTAATTTAAGATCTCCTCCTTTCCCGAGGGCAGATAAAAGCACTGGAATTACCCTCTACCCCATTCATCAAATCTGATGAGTGGTTCAGGCAAACCACCTCACAGCCACACGGAACGCTTGGTTCTGCTCTCCGTACCAACATTCCCTTGTCCTTCCAGTTCAGTTCCTTCAGCATCCCCTGCAAATTCTAAAATTACAAAATACATTCTCATTTCTACCAGCCGTATCTGCTGGAGCTCTGAAAGCCTTTGGCAACCACACAGAAGATTCTGTTACGGTTATTTTTCCCAGAATCAAGGCTTGGCTTCAGGCCATGTTGAAGCAAGAAGTATTCCCAGGCTGCTAAGGTGAGGTGTGAGCCGGTAGAGCGGCAGCCGCTTTGTCTTTCCAAAGATAACACTTGGATGGCAGGCAAAGCGCTCCACGCGGGTACGTTCGCAGTCAGCGCTACAAAGCGAGGCACCAGTGGGAATCGTGCGCTTTATTGAAACAAACAGGAAAGCAGGAAATTCTTACCACTAAGAAATTGCAGCATTGCAAATCAAAATGTAGCTGGGACAGAGAAGCAAGTCGGGGAGCCCGAAGTTTCCTGCCGTTGCCTTCTGTCCAATCCAAGTTCAGACAATTTGGTGATTTTCTATATTTAAAGCAGCAGAAAGTATTTGCTTTTTGATTTTCATGGCTCGGCCTCAGAGCTGAGAGCTAGAAGGGGCCCAAAGAACAGGTTTAAAATCCAAAGCTTTTTGCAGACCTTTCCTCAGGCCTCGTGTGTGATAAAACAGCCGCAGGGTAAGCAACAACCCCTGGTGTGAAAACACACAAGGATCAGGCCTTGCCTTGCGCCCTCCTGCTGTACTTGAGCAGAAACACAAAGCAGCAGAAATACAATGCTATGAACCCTACGCTTCGACGGTGCCAGCAGGCTCCCCAGCAGCTCCCCGCCAGCTCTGCTGGGTCGTGTCCCCGTGCAGAACCACCCTCTGCTGTTCCCATGCCTGGGGACAGACGTTTCCCTACAAGTTACAGGCTCAGTTTTCCTGCTGAAGGTGTTAAATAAATCAAATCGTAGAATCATCTGGTTGGAAAAGAAAGACCTCTGAGATCATCGAGTCCAACCATACCTGTCCAGTACTAAACCGTGTCCCTGAGAAATGTAAGGGTGAAGGAGAATTCAGCGTGGGATTTTGCAGGGACAGGTAATTTTTGCTTGAAAAGCTGATGAACGGGCAGGCAAATCCCAGCAATTCCAATCATTGCACTCTCAGGAAAGCAGGGGGGTCACTTTCAGTGCTAAAGGGGCTCCAGGAAAGCTGGGCAGGGGCTCTTGATCAGAGAGCGCAGGGATGGGATGAAGGGAATGGTTTTGAGCTGAAAGAGGGGAGATTGAGATGAGAACTTGGGGAGAAATGTTTTGCTGTGAGGGTGGGGAGGCCCTGGCCCAGGGTGCCCAGAGCAGTGGTGGCTGCCCCATCCCTGGAGGTGCCCAAGGCCAGGTTGGATGGGGCTTGGAGCCCCCTGAGCCAATGGGAGGTGTCGTGAAATGCAGGTGAAGGCTCCCTGACTCCAGAAAAGCGCATTCCTATGAAGTCCCTTTTGGGCCTCTTGGATAGCAGCAACGAGTCACTCATGCGAACTCTAATTGCTGTCCTGAAAATCCCTCCGAAGGAATGTAACAGCTTGTTTTTCCCTGTGAAAATGGGAGGTTCTCCACTGCGAGCTGTAAACCTTCAGCTGAAAACCTGCCGCACAGCTGGCCTGGGATCAGGGTTGGCTTTGAAGGGTGTTCATGGTACAACGGGCAGACACATTTCTACGTTAGTACTACCCACAAAAGCAGGAAAAAGAGGGTCCCCCCTCCTTCTTCCTCTTATCCCCAGCATAACTGCCACAGCTGCAGACCAGCAGATCACACCAGGCTTTTGGGAAGACTGATGGCAGGAGGAGAAGCCTCCAGCACAGAGCAGCCCCACAGAAAGCAGAGGAAGAAATATGGGACAGCTGCCCTGGCCAGCACAACTCAAGAGCAAACACACATGTGCTTGGACATGGAGAGCAGCCCAACTCATTCAAGGACTAAACCTGACCCTGGCCCAGGTTGCCCAGAGCAGCGGTGGCTGCCCCATCCCTGAAGGTGTTCCAGGCCAGGTTGGATGAGGCTTGGAGCCCCCTGACGCAGTGGGAGGTGTCCCTGCCCATGGCAGGGAGTGGCACTGGATGGGCTTTGAGGTCTCTTCCAGCCCAAAACATTCCCTGATTCTATGATTCCGTGGCACACGCTCCAGATTTCTTCCTAAGCAACAGCAAGCACACGCTTTTGGCATAAGGAAGCTTTCACCACGTGAGAACCTCAAAGCGTGCAAAATTAAGGTCCAGGCACGCTGACTGCGCCGCAGGGCAGATTCCTCGCTTCCAAACCTCAGTGAAATTCATACATTCCTTCTAAATCCCGTTGTAAACCGCTCTCCTTAAGGCACTAATACTGCAGGCGAGTATCGATACTGCCAAGGAGTAAATCTGCATCCATAAGGAGCATCACGTGTTTCAACAAGACCCCAGGCCACAGCGAGGGGGGAAAAGAAGGATGCGTTAAAACCAAATAACTATATGGAGCCGCAGATTAGCAGCCTGATTACAAACATCAGATAACCAGATATAAACTACTTTTTAGTGCATTTTCAAAGCGTTGTGACCGGAAGATCTACATCACAATTATTAAACTCGGCTAAAAGGATAAATTCAGCTCCAGGTACTCCAGTGTTGATGTAGTTCATCTGCAGTGACTTCAAAGGACGTGCTGCAGCTCCAGAGCAGCGTAGCCAGGAGCAGACTGGCTGGTAGCCCGCATCAAGTAAAAGAGTTTCATTTTTTAAGAAGCCACCTAAAATAATTCCAGCTAATTACACGGCAGGGGGCTGGGTGTGAAATAGCAAATGCAAAGCCTCAGAGACCAAGCCAAGAACCTTTAATTTGCTCTCCACAGCTTATAAAATGTTCTGAGGCACTTCTGTTGCAATAGCTTTTCCCCTTTCCCCTGCAAACTGCAGGACCTGCTCCAGTGTTGCCCTCCTGCCGGCCCCCACCATCGCGCTCCACCACATCTTTACCTTCTGTCTCACAATCCGAGGCTGATTTCAGGTTGTGCAGCTGAACCCCCAGCTGTTTCCAAGCAGAACGCACATTTCGTGTTCATTTTATGAAACAGTCGATGCTGGAGCAGTTGAAATTGTAGCCACCCCATAAATAAACAGTAAAACTTCTCTGTGAAACACCCTGAATCTGAAATATTAAACTGAAAAGTGCCAAAGAGCCTCCCAGTGCTGAAAGGGGCTCCAGGAAAGCTGGGGAGGGGCTCTGGATCAGGGAATGCAGGGATGGGACGAGGGGGAAGGGTTTTGAGCTGCAAGAGGGGAGATTGAGATGAGATCTTGGGGAGAAATGTTTTGCTGTGAGGGTGAGGAGGCCCTGGCCCAGGGTGCCCAGAGCAGTGGTGGCTGCCCCATCCCTGGAGGTGCCCAAGGCCAGGTTGGATGGGGCTTGGAGCCCCCTGATCCAGTGGGAGGGGTCCCTGCCCATGGCGTGTGTGGGGGTGGAATGGGATGATCCTTAAGGTCCCTCCCAACCCAACCCATTCCATGATTCTGATTCTAAGCCTGTGATCCTGAAACTCAAGTTATTAGTTTGGAACGAGAAACAAAAGTTTGGAGTCTGTGGGATGATGCTGTGCCTACTCACCATTTAAATGCAGAACAGAATCGCAGCAGTCTCTGTCAAATGTAACTTGAACGGAGAGATGTCAAGGTGATGCATGGAAATTCAAGGTAGCTGAGCCTCTTCAGAAGGCACCATCAGCCGGCTCCGCTCCTTCCGTCGCCTGCCATGCCTGCACACCCAGGCCAGACGGTGAATTTCTTCAGCCACATTCACTTCTCCTGCTCCTTAAGTCACAAGTGAGGAAATCTCATTCATTTATGCAAGCGAGTGGAAGATTTATTGTAAATCAAGTTCTGCACATTACACAACTGGCTAAAAATCATAATTAGAGTTGCACTGGGAACCATGTTTTATTTATTCTGACAGTAGTCTGGCTTCGATAATCCCAGCATGATAAATGTCCCTGAAGTTTGCAGAGTTTCAGCAACTAAAGACCTTATCACAGACATGAAGTGGGAACGTCTGACCGGGTTTGATGTGGCTGACGAGAGGTCCCGGCAGTTCTGCTGCGCAGCATCGCTTCAGAGCAGCACCAGGCCCCCGGCGCTGGCGGCAGCGCCTTCCTTCACTGTAAATCAAAGACAGGAGATTTTCCGCTGCTATTAAACTTTCAAGACCTCGGAACGAACGCTAGGACCCGTCTGGGTGAATTAGCAGGGTTCTAGGATAGGGAGAAGTGACAGTCGGATTGCGGAGCCGACAGAGCCTCTGGAAAAGGGTCAGTGACACCATTAATAGGATGCAGACATTCCCAATCTCTGGCTGTTCCGCACCCTGCCAAGAGCTCTAGTGCTCGCTCGCTTTAGAGGTTGAAGTACAATTTCAGGCCCATAAAACATCAGAGAAGACAGAAGCTGCTATCCTGGCCCTGACAGGAGTCCCTGATGGGACGGGCTCTGCAAATACCTGGAACCAACGGCGCTGGGCTTTCACTGCTCCCCATCTGTTCAAGGGCATTTTAAAATGTACCAAATCAGGTTTTTATTGCTTCTCTGAGAGTAATAACTGACTTCGAGCGCAATCAAACACTGATCTGGCTTTGCTCATTCCTGAAGAGGAAAGGAGCCCCGTCCACTCGCTCTCCGGCTGGGGCATCCTGTGGGGTGTTTCCTCCAACCCACCGCACAGCACGACCACGTAGGTGTTTCTGAGACATCTCCCATTAGAAGGGAAGTCCTTGCAGCATCAAACCCGTTGATTTTCAGAGTACTGGACAGGTTACACCTCCTTCACAGGGGAGAAACCAACTTTATTGTCAACATGGATAATGCACACTCCCACCAACCCCGCAGCCTCTGCTAAATTTATAACAGCTGGAATAGTATGGAAAATAATTGTTTATGTTGCTATAAAAAGAACATTCCGGTAACACAGAGAGGTGGCACAGCAGTGCTTTATCACAAGTCTCAAGCTGGAAACCTTTCCCAGCTCCCGCCCCGCAGCACCAGGGGATGGGAACGCGGGTACCAGGCTGGTTCGCTGCACAGCAGGCAACAGTCTGGCTGTTTATTAAAGACAGTTCCAGCATGGCTTTGTGTGTCCTCCTGTCTGCAAAACACCCATTCCAACAGGAATGAACACAGAGATTTACTTGGAGGGGTTTTTTTATTTAAAAGGAGGCTGTAGTCAGGCAGGGGTTGGTCTCTTCTCTCAGGTGACCGGTGACAGAACAAGAGGACACGGTCTCAAGCTTCATCAGAGGAGGTTTAGGCTTGATATTAGGAAGAAGTTCTTTACTGAAAGGGTGATTGGCCATTGGAATGCGCTGCCCGGGGTGGTGGTGGAGTCACCGTCCCTGGAGGTGTTTCAGAGGAGAGTGGATAAGGCACTTAGTGCCAGGGTTTAGATGATGAATAGGTGTTGGTGTTGGGTCAGAGGTTGGACTTGATGACCTCAAAGGTCCTTTCCAACCTTGTAATACTGTGATACTGTGATTTTTGCAAGGTTGAGACCAAGCCTGTGTCCCCTCTGATGCACGCCTGTACCTTGGAAGCTTGAAGTGACCCTTAAAACAGGTTTCCTTGTGATGCGACACCAGCTACGGTCACTGCGTAGCTTCTCCAGTGGCTTCTGGGGTGCAGCTTACGAGCACTGAGGCTGCACAGTCAGAGCCACTCCGTTATTAGAGAACACCTGGACCATCAACTGCTGCCTTGGAAATGCTTTTGGTAGGGAAATTTAAATAAAATAGGGCAGAATATCGAAGTATTTTTAGGAAGGCAATGATGAAGGAATGACAGACTCCTAAGAGGATTAATTGTACTCTGTAAATAGGAATGCATTTGTTGCTGACCCAAGAAAATACCCTTTTCATAAACATATGGGAGCATTAAAAAAAGAAAATCCATTATTTTGTAACTTTGAAGCTCATATTGAGTTACATTTCATCCTTTCAGAATTTGCTCGTTATCTGCCAAGATGGTTCGGCAGCGTTTCTGGCTTCTCTGCCAGAGCAAATGAACAGAGAATGGAGTGAATTAAGCGCCAGAGAGCTCGAAAGCAGAGCCTGCCCACTGACCTCAGCGCAGGGCACAACAAGGAGTGCTTTTCATCCATTTATTATTGGCAAACCAGGAAATGGACTGGAACAGAGGAAACCACACATCGTTTTATCTAAAATTTAGAATGCAGAGATTAAGGGAGGAGCGCATGCCCTCACCGCGTCGTATCCAAAGGTGCTTTAATTCCGTTATTAAAGTGAATCTGAGGTATGGGGTTCATGCTGCACACAGACCCGCTCGGTGATTTGTTAGCGAGACAGACGTCACCCATTGTCTCTAAACAGCACAGTATTGTTTCAACAGCAGAACGCAACAGTTTCTCTGAAAAGAGGACTGCAAACATCGAAATCCAACTTACACAGATACAGAACAAAGCCCTTGCAACAATACCTGATAAAAGGAGGAACCATCAATCCATTAATTCGTCAAATTAATTAGAAAATAATAGCTTTGGAGGAAAGTAAAGTTCAGGAAGTAACGGTACTCTGTGTAGTAAACACAGATTTTACAAAAATGACAGCGTCATCGTAACATTTACCTCTTAATTTAAAGTACCCACTGGCCACAACAGCAACAAAACCCATCCCACTCAGACTGCCGTCGCATTAGGATCCACATCTCTTATTTATAGGTCAACAGAGAAAACCTTCAAGCTTACGACAAGCAGCACCCACCTCCTTCACTGTAGGAAAACTTTGGACCAATGTGTATTGATCGGAAAGGCAGAGGCAGCGGAGCCCTAAGCCAGCACCTCCGGGCGCTCTCGGCTCTGGGGAGCAGCTCCAGAGCCCTTATTGCCACACAGCTTTGGCAATTATTAAAAACAATCATGCCCATTTATACATAATCAAGTTATCAACATGGCTTTAGTGCTGCAAACTCTGGATGCCCCAAGGAAGGGAGAATTTCTGGGCTGGAATATCATGCTGCTGTCTGGAGGGGGTGAGGAAGGGCTCTTGAATTGCAGTGTAGTCCAAGCAATGAAGAACCGACAGAGACCAGAGGTGAGCAGGGATAAACCTCCCCCTTTTAGGAGGGGGGCGAAAGGTCACCTTTGAAAAGCAAGACTATGGTGTCATAATCCAAGCACCTGAGCTCTCCCGCTCCCACTATCCTTTATTGCTTCCGGAGGTCAGTGCATTAACACAGGATTTGGTTTTCCAGTTTGGTAAAAAACACCAAAGCGATACACAATGATTTTTGGACCTATTGATAAAAAGCCCACCTGAACTCTTTTAAATGTGCCACAGTACTTTATGGCTCCTGAGCTGGCGACGTTTACAGTGCGTTAACAGTGTTAGAAGTATGAAAAATTGGCAAAATGCACCCCCCAGAATTGAAAAAAAGGAAAGAAAAGAGAGAAGCTTCTTCCGGCTGTAACATCGGTGAAGGCTGACAAGCGCTGCCGCTGGAACGCGCTTGCCAGAACCCTGTGTAAGAGGAGGAGGGACTTCGTGGAAGAGGGAACGCGAGCGATTCGTCTCCTTCCCTCACCCAAAAAGTGCACAACACCAGTGGCAGACGACGAGGAGACCACACAGCATCCTGACAACATGCAAGGCCAGGTGACTTCCCAGCCGATGCAGTCACGCGTCGTTATCTCTGGGTCGTTACCTGCGGAAGGATAACAGGAGCACATGCTATCCCAGCAAACGACTCTGGAAAATGGAGGTCCCTTTCCCACTCATCGGTTTCTGTGTTGTACACCTGGACAATGCTTGTGACATTGTTCAGGTGCCAGTTGTACCCTCCTACGATATAAATCTTTTTCTCTAGCAAGCAGCAGCCAGCTTCCGACTGCCCCGTGCGCATGGGGCTCACCGTTGTCCACTGGTCTGTTTCAGGCACGTAATACTCCACGGCCAAAACATCAAAACAACGGTCAACATGGTCCATGCGGCCTCCCAGAGCATAAATCCTATTATTTGCACTGACCATGGCGTGCAGAACTCTGGGTTCATTCATGGGGGTTTTAAATTCCCACTGATCCGCAGCGGGGTCGTAACAGTGCAGGGCTTTTTTGTCTTCCACGGAAATGCCGTACCCACCCGATATGTACAACCGGTCTCCTATCGTGGCTCCCGCGTGCCCCCACGTCCTGCGTTTCAGGGAGCACACGTAAGTCCATTCATTATTTTTAGGGCAATACTTCTCTACGGAGGCCAAGCTCCCTGACCGGTTCCTCCCGCCAGTGGCGTACACCATGCCGTGCAGGACGTTGAGTTGGAACTGGATCCTGCTCTCCTGCATGGCCTGGATGCGCAGCCACTGGTTCAAGTGTGGATCGTAACGGTAGCAGATATCAACGGCTCCCTCACCGCTCCGGTACTGCAGGTGCTGCCCTCCTACAACGTAGACAAAGTTGTCGAGAACAGCCACGCAAGAATGGCTGCTGCCCACCTCCATCTCCGTCAGCTCCTTAAACTGGCGCATGCTGGCATCCGGCAGGCAGTAGACTTTGCAGCTCACGGTGCGGTCGTTATCAGTGTAGGGAGTGCCACCAAAGGTGATGAGGGACAGGACATCCGAGCGGATGGTGGTCCGAGGGGATTGCATCTCGTGCTGACGAAATGGCAGGATCTGGTAATTGAACGCCTCTAGCAAATACTGCCGGCACAAGACATCTTCCACCATGATGTCCAAAGTCTGGACGCTGTCCACCAGCTCCGAGGACTTCATCAGCGGGAAACGGATGTGGCAGAGCACCTGGCTGGCGTTGGTGCGGCGTGCTGGGTCGTACTGCAGCCAGCGGACGGCAGCGTGGAAGAGGTCAATTTCACTGCAGCTTTTCAGCTTATTGCTCTGCAGGAAGAAAACCAGGCGTTCCAGCGGCAGGTGGAGGAAATCCTCTTCCTCGGAGATCTGGAGGAAATGCCTAAAAGTGAACGCATCTACCGATTCCTTCAGGGATGCAAGGCTAAAGGTGGTGGCCATCTGCCCGATATTGAGACACGTCTCCACGCTCATGGCAGACTTCAGGAACTCTTCACAGAGCTCCACGACAGGCACCATCTGGAGGAAGACAGCGGCTCCCAGCACGTCCTGAATACAGTCAAGATCGAGAGTCACCTCAGAGCTGTACGCAAAGTCTATGATGTGCTTCAGTCCCTTTGCAGATACGCCTTTCAGCTCAATCACGTCTTGGCTGGCTTCTCTCATCCCGCCCGTGAACATCGCCCTGGGGGTCAAGAACACAAAAATCCCCCCTTTTTAAATCCATGTAAAATGATGCATTGCTTCATAATTTAATTTTATCTTTTGAACACATTTTGATTCTCTTAGGGAGGATGGGGAAAGGGAGGAATAAATCAAGGCTAAGTCTCTAAAAGCCAGGAGAAATTAGAGTACACAATTACTGACATAAAGCTTGCATAAACTGAGAAGTAACATGCAGATATCAGAAAGTTCAGTTTTTCAGTCCCACTGGCAGCACAAGTAGGACTGGATTGCAAGAGAAAGCTTCGAGAAGCAGGCAGAGCTTCCAGAGCAGGGAGTGTAGGACAATGGACAACAATGAATCACCAACCAAAGGATACAAACGGGATCTGCACCAGCAGACTGGTAACCATGCCCTAAGGAATCCAGATACGCAGGATTTGTGAGCACAAACACAGAACACACGTTGGGAGACACCTGTGTTTAGGAGCCACCGATCCCCTGAGTTTGCCCACAGCGCTGCCTTTAGGCAAAGATCTCAGTCAGCCCGTTCGATCGCAGGCAGGCTACGAAATGACTTAAATACTGCAGATGCAATGCACCTAACAAACAGCTCTGGTAATCACAACACAACCTCCCCTCCGAGGCTCATTCCCAACACCTACAGAAAGCAGGAGCTGCAGCCCCTTCAGAAAGCGTCTGTTGTGTTGCAGTGTGACGGCAGGGGGCTAGCAAGCAATTAAAGACACAACCCCAAAGCACAGCTGCAAGCACACCAGTTGACCAGGCCACACAGAGATTAGGCCCTACCTCCCCTCCTTGGGAGGCTTCACAGTTCCACAGGAAGCACACACCACACCAAGGACTGCACGCAGGCATCTCGGAAACCACTCTTGTAGAGCGGGGCTGCGTTTCCCAGCTATGGGGTCTGTGGTGCAATGGGGACACCCCTGCACATTCGGGTTTTACATGTTTATATGACACTGCAGCAGACTGCGTTATATTTGGGCAGCTCAGGGCAGAGGTCTGCGCTCTGCAGGATTCCACAAGTGGCAGTGGAGCAGTTCCGGGGAAGCCAAAGTCAGAGCAGGTTGCTGGAAGACCTGTGACGTGGAGTTTCACCCGGCGCTGCCATCATACGCACAGCACAGTGAGGCTACAGGCTGCCACGTAAAAGCCCTTTCAAACTGCTGGCAGCACATTCTGGGCTGGTTTTCCCACATTGATAACCTACTCTTCTCCATTGGAAAGGGAAATGCCTGGTGAAGGCACGGTGCCGTTAGAGCTGCCTTAGGGAGCTGCAGAGACTCTAAGGTGTGAGTTAGCAAAAATGCTGAGCAGACCCTCCTCTTCCACGCAGCAATAAAGGAATATCTTGGGAACACTGCCAGAGACAGCAGCTCCAAGTTTCCTGTCCAAACCTGGCTAGAAAACCTGCTGCCATCCAGCATAAACCCAAGAAGTCCCACTTGACCTAAGTAAGAAAATATCTGCATGTGAAATCAGCTTTCCGTAACCGAGTGACCAGGAACGCTGTTCCCAATTATTCATCCGTAGAGCAGATGCTGAAATCCCCTCACGTATCCCATGTCCCAGCACAGCGCGCTGCCCCCATCCCCTGCCCCGGAGGATGTGCAGACACACGTGCACTTGGGCGTTCGCTACACAGAGCTGAACGTGCACAGGGAGAGAAAAGCATTATTGTTGCCATGATGAAGAGAAATTGTCAAATAGCATGCAATGCCTTTAAAAAGTGTTACGGTTCTTAAACGCTGATTATATAAAAGCCTCCACTCTTTTCCCTCCCCCCTTCTGCATAAAGACAGAATATTTTCAAAAGCAGGATTATTCTGCCATTGTTCCCCAGGCCAACCTTCCTCAGCACCACAGAAGTTATAACCAGAAACCTACTCAGCAATTATTTCGACAGCAAAACCACACTGGCAGTGGCACCGCACACGGCGTTTCTGAATACCAATAGTGCCATTAGCATGTTGGGGGAGAGCAGCTCCTTCATTAACTGCATCCCCGTTAGGGAGAGGGATCAGCTTGGAAGGTTTGTGTTACCAAAGGGAGAAGGGAACAGCCTGAAAAATTTGTGTGTAAGACAGCATCGAAGCGGCGGAAGGAATGGGCAAGGAACACAGATGTGCCAAGGGACACTGGAATCCCTTGCTCTTGGTTACCTGCTCCGCAAACTGGTCTGCTGGGGTCAAGAAAGCACCTAAACACCAAAGAGGGCAGCCCCATGGAACAGCCCCTCTCTGCCCTTCTCTTGCCCCAGTCGGGAAGAACACCCAGGGTGAGCTCTCTGTATTCTCAACCCTCGCTGTAGCCATGGCCTCCAGCACGCCCCTCACGTGACACTGCTACCGGTGCTGCCAGAGAAGATCCTGAACTCAGAAGGGAGTCATTCCCCGACAGAAAACCTTTACAAAAGAGTCTGATGGAGGTAGGATGGATGCAAACATATTTTCCCTTCAGACTTAGTTTCCTGCTCTGCAATTGGCTCACTCTGCATTAATTTGGCAGAGTAAACTTATCTCAACGCTTCATCTTCCCATCAATGCTGAGATGGGACAATTCTCCCTATCTCTGGAGGCCTGGGGAGCGTACACACAAAATGCTTCCCGCTCTTCAGATCAGTGGTATTTAAAGATAACACAGTGTAGTTACAGCAGGCTCCATGGGCTGACTCATTCGCTGCCACTTCACAACCAGCTTGAGTAGCTCCAGGGCAAACCCTGTCTCCTCCAGCCCACAGAGCATCTACCAACGCTGCCTAGGTGGGTTCAAGGCCTGGGCTTCAACTCACGTCTCGGCCCAGCAGCTGCAGTCAAACAAACCTCCTCTGCGTGCAGAGGGACCAGCTCTGAGCCTCCAGGTGCCTGCAGGTAATCCCACTACCATCCGTGGGGCAAAGCATCCCTGCAAAGGGCTGTGTGTGGGTGCGTTTGTGGAGGAAGGCAGAATCGGGGAGGATGGGGAAACTGAAAACCGATGGGAAAGGTAAAAATGCCTGCATCCCTATTGGATTCTCACCTGAAATAGTCACTGCAGGCAGCCAAGACAACTTTATGAACCTGAAACACTTCATTATTTATAGTGAGGATGACATCAAGCAGCTGAGCCTGAGCTCGGAGCGAGGCCAGTCCCTGCAGCAGAGTGGTGCTGTGGCCAGGAGCAGAGAACGTGCATTTCAGGGTGCTGTTCTTGTCAGCCATGCTAAAAACAGAACAAGAGAGACAGGCTAGGTTTAAATTAAAACAATATGTGGTATACCTACACAGCATGCTGGGGTAACACGAAGCAGTTTGAACGCAAACTCCCAGCTCGACAGCCACACGGAACACCATGACATCAGTACCTCAGTTGTATTCCCTTCTCCCAGTACAAAAGAGACTTCCAAATGTTCCAATTATCCTTTTGCATTACTGACAGCCCGTCACGCTGCAGCACACCCGGGCTATGGGGACCGTCCAAACACCAGTGAGTGGGGCCAAAAGCTCCAGCGAACACCGGTGTCCCCACACCACAACCACCCCAGAGCTCATCCTGACCTCAACTTCAACCACAAGATGGAATCACAGTTGCTTACTCTTCCCACTACCTATCCTGCCTGCAGCTGTGAGATCCTCGGCACCATCCAGGGCCAGCCCGGCTACCCCGATTTGATCCTTTACATAATGCCTGACCCTCACGAGAAGAGCAAAAGCAAAATATTACACAGCCCTGGCTGCCCTACATAACGTCAGCGGTTTGAACTGTGCTGTAAACAGTCCCCTCCCAGGGTAAACATTTCCTTGGTTTTCCCTGTGCCGCTCGCACGTTCCCCTGCGTGGAGAGCATCATTCCTAGATTCACTTGGCTTCAGATGCACTTGTCAGGGAGAAGGCTGCATTGGGAGGTGAGCATCGGCTGCAAACAGAACAGACTGTGAGGTGTTTGAGGGTGGGGCCCAGGTTGCCCAGAGCAGTGGTGGCTGCCCCATCCCTGGAGGTGTTCAAGGCCAGGTTGGATGGGGCTTGGAGCCCCCTGATCCAGTGGGAGGGGTCCCTGCCCATGGCAGGGGGTGGCACTGGATGGGCTTTGAGGTCCTTTCCAACCCAAACCATTCCATGATTCCATGCTCTGTGCTCCTCTGAACAGAACTGCAATCTCACTGCAGGTTTCCAAGAAGGGCAAGAGGGGGCCAGAATTCCCTGCCTACCAAACAGGCCCACTCGCATCAACAAGAGCATTTCAAATTTAATCCGACTCTGAACTACTTTTCAGGATCAAGATTTGAGTCCTTCAGGGAAGAAAACAAGTGCAAGGACCAGGATTCAGGATGTGGTTTATGTTTTTGGAAGAATCCTGCTATCTGGTCTCTGCATTTTAAGAAATATTTTATGGAAGTGTGACATAAAAAATCCTAAGCAGATCAAACTGAATCTGGAAAGCTGCATTATTTGCTCCTGAGTCCGCAGTGGGAAAGTGCCCTCAATACTGTACTTAAGGGATATTATTATTATTATTATTATTATTAATGCAGACTATCCCAATAAAGTCAAAAACCCCAGGACAAGGACCGGATTGCAGTGTGCTGGGGGCTGCCCAATCCCACCCTTTGCTGTGCAATCCCACACCTTTACCGTCCCACAGAGTTCCCTACCCAAACAACAACAAACGCCACGCACAGAGGACGCAACAAGCAGGCAAGGTCAGAGAGGAGTCAGGGAGATGGGATAACAAAAAACGGGGTATCAACAATCCTCACACAATAAGCAACAATGGACAGGACTTGCCACTTGCCGAACTTATCGGATTGCAATTTCCTGCGAGCTTTACAGGAGAGGAGAGTTAGGGGAAATCTGTGATGTTCATCAGAGCACTGCGAGGGCAGCCGCTTCGCGCGAGCAGCTCTAGAGCTCTTTGGGATGCTGCAGGATGCAGATAGCGAAGCTCTGCAGGCTTGGGAAGGCACACGAGTTCCTACTGGGATGGCTGATAGCGGTCAGCTGTGTTTCTTCTAGCACAGATCTGAAATTCCTACCTTAAAGTCCAAGCATACTAAAAAATCTGAGTTTGGAGTGCGGAGTCCAGCTACAACATCCTCCCTATAATAAAAAGGATTAGTAAAAAGGCAGTTGCTGACAAGACCTTTATCCATCATGCCGGGAGCCAAGAAACCTCTCTCTACTCCAGCTAAGAGGAAAGAGATCGGGAGGGAGGGAGTGCATGAATATTCACCACGTCAAGCTCGTTTTCCTCTCCGCTCTGGAGCAATGGCTTGGATTCACTGGAGTCAAAAGAGGAAACATCAAGCATAAGCAAGGAAATGCTCTTCCCGTGGAACACCATATCGTTCACCGAGCAAATCCAGTTTGCTTCAAGCTGGGCAGGTAAAACACACAGAGCTGGGGAGACGGCAACTTCCGAGTTTAAGGTAACTTCATCACACTCGATCTGCTGCAGGATTCTTCTCTTGGGAATTCTCTTCAGTGTTTCTTTCAAACCAATCCTAAATATTCCTTTTTCCCAGCCTAAGGGCTGATCTTTCAGTGCCTTCATCCAGTCGCAACCCCCCTTCTAGGGACACCGTCAGGATCAGGACTACACTCACTGTATCCGCAGCCTTCCCAGCGCGGTGCCTCTTCAAACAACAACCTCTACCTGAACAAACAGTCCTCCTTTTTCCTTTTCTCCTTTAACTTTTCACAATTCTTAACCAGGGTATAAGTTTGGAGTAGACGAAGAAGTAAATCAGGGCAGATGGATATTTCTGGACTGGAATAAACATCTTCAGTGCGATTCGTTTCAACAGGGAATAGTGAACAGCTATTCCTGAAAAACTCCCTTTTCGAGTCCCTTTGTCCATTTACAGGTACAGAATAAAGGGATCCAATGATTACAAAATCCTCCAGGGGAAGGGAAAGAAAAGGCAAAGCAGTACGAGCAGCATCACTAATGTCCGGTTTTCTTCAGTCTTGAAGAAAGGAATTTCTAGAAGGAACACATAAGCTGGAAGCAAACCAAATCCACACAAAGAAAAAAGAAATCAGTCAAAGACTATAAAAAAACAAAGCAGGAGGAGGAGAGGTGGGAAAACGGCCACAAACACAAAAGTCAGCAGAGAGGGGTTTGTGATAAAGGCAGGCTGGGCTCGAGCCAGGCTGCAGGACCGAGGGCACGGTCTGGTGTTCCACTCCTCGTGCTGCAGTGGGAACAGAGGAAGAACGGAGGCAGCAGCTGGAGGAGAGGGAAAAGAAAAAGCATAAAAGGAAGCCTTGAACACATGAAAGAGGCTTTGTGAAGCTGCCCCTATCTCGTGAGATCGGAATACGCCGTGTACTTGTTGCTTAACACTCTGTTACAGAAGGAACAGCCTTGCAGATGAACTTGGGAAGAGTTGCATCTACTCCTCAGCTGCACAGAACATGCCTCCCAGATAAAAGCCTTTCATCACACAACAGGGAGAAAGTGTTTGTTCTGCTTTTTACCTCTTCCCTTTCCGAGGGAGGCAGGGCTGGAGAGCTTCTGGAATTTTCCTCGGTTTGTCATCTTTGTCCTCAAAAGGACAGCACTGAGTGAAGTCTTTCTCCTGCTGCAGAGCTTTGCAGAGCTTCCCGTGGCCAGAGTGCCCTTCAACAGGGGCCGAGCCCACCAGCTCAGAGTGGGGTGAGGCGTGCCCAGCTGTGCCCGCTCCAATCGATCCTTTGAAAAGCTGGAAACCATAAAAATCCCATTCACATCCAGCAGCGCTTCCGCTGCACGAACCACGGCTGCACGGGGAGCTGAAACTGTTTACATGATCAGGGCCTCCACCAGGAATATATTGGTATAAAGGTGACTTTACAGGAACAGAAATCCTACTTTCCATACGGAAATAGCTGCAGCAGTGAAAGGCATCTTTATATTCATGGAACTGCATCCATAGCAGCTGGACTTCAATAGGCACATTGATTCCGAAGGGTGATACGTTTCGGCCAGCACTCTCAGACTCCAGTAACGCCACTGGTACCCATTTTTCCAAAAGGGACTGCTAGGGAGCAAGTAATGGGATTAAGGATTTGCTTCCAAGCTGCTGCTCTGGAGGCAGATCGCTTCCAATCCTCTCCAGTCACCGCAGGACAGAGCTCAGCATGGTGCAGCAACCGGAACGTGGGGAAAATCAGCCCAAAACCTTGTGCACGTCACAGTCTTGTGAAAATATTAAAAGCATGGGTTAAGGAGTGGTTCCAGTCGGCTGGCAGAGATGGCAAACCAGCCCAGGAACGCTCCTGCTGCCGTGCCGACTGCTGAAACTGGCCACGTGCTCACCCTTGCCCCAAGCACACTGGCCACAGCCTGAGCTGACAAGTTCCGCAGCAAAACACAGCTTGGTTTTCTGACCAGAAACAGAAGCAGCAAGGAGCATCTGGGCACCCCAGAGGCCTCTAATGCTGACAGGCTGAGAGATATCAAAGGGTTCTACCTCAAGAACCAGTTCAGAAGAGGCACAGAGACCATCCCAAAGAACAATCGTCCCCTGCCTCTGCCTCCTCGGCTCTTGTAATCCAAGCTGCATTTCAAGCTAATGAATCATTTTTACCAAATCTGTACTGATTATTAAAAACATCAAAGCTGGAATTAAAGGCTTACCAAGCAAGGGTTCAGATTTCAGCATATTTGCGACTCCTGCACGAGTACAAATGGAGAGAATTACACCGGGCTGGATTATGACATTGCAGTGATTGAATTAAATAATAAATTAAATTTTGCTACACAACCGCCTGTCACCTTCCTGCTCTGCTTTCCTAACCTGGTCCTCCTGGGAAGGAGGGATAACTTGGCGCTAGCCAGACTGGGTCTCCATCCCGGTTCAGCATCCTTGCTAATATCCACCCACATTTTCCCACTCTCCGGGCAGGTGGTGTCGGTAATTTTTCATATGGGAGAAACTCAAGGGGGTTGGCAGGGTTTCTGAGCAGGGCATGCTTCCAGCAGGCAGCCTCTCCAGCAAACACAGACTCTGCGGGGCACGGCTGGGGTACGGAGAGGAGGGAGGAAAGGCAGCAGCGTCTCTCTGTGTGTTTGCATGCATCGAGGAGGTAGCACCACAGCTTCTCCATGGATAAACAAAAGACCTGGGATTGCAAAACAGCCAATAAGGCACCTTCAGAGCACTCAGGCAAGAAATATTTTATGGGGAGAGCAGCAAAACTAACATAAAGCTGAAGAGTAACTTTATTTAGAACACAGAGTATGAATATTAAGGACCTGCTTTAAGAACCTTTGAAAGGCAGCATTATAGATATTTTAATAATGCAAATCATTTAATGCCTTTAGTTTCACGCCTAAGTAAAAAACACATTCAGATTCTGATTTTTAAACTACAATTAAGACACTTAAAATCAAAACAAAAGTCAAACTCCCTCGGATAAGTCACTGGTAGCCATGGTTACTGTAATATTTCAGATCCCGAGGCTTTATATCACATGCCCAAAGGATGAAAATGAGTTCCCAGCACCTCACGCTAACAAACGTTACGGTAGGGCAGAAAGACCAAGTGCGTTACCGTGGACTTGCTGTGTCATAGACTCTTGCTGGGACTGTGGGATAACACTCCCATGGCCTTTGCATCCCTCTAGGAAAAGGCATCCAGAGGTTTCCTTGAAGATGAGATGCTGCGAGGCAATGAGACTTTAAAATACCTGCCCTGTTAACCTACTTACGTTCCCAGCAGCCAGCACGGTTGCCACCAGCACCCATCCAAAACAACACTTCCCATCGCTTCCCTGTCCAGATTAAGCACTCAATGATCAGCAACTGATTAAATATTAACACAGCAAATGAAGGGGAGATTTTCCAGAGAAACATAATCATTTAATCAATATCCTTGTTCCCTTCTCCACCTCTTTCCCTCAGTCTCTCCCATTTCTCTCCTCTGCCTCCACTCATTTCCCTCCCCTCACACCCTCTCTTTCAGCAAAGGCAATAAATACAAGTAGGAAGCTTGAAACTAATATCACTATTTAGAAGTGACGAGCAATTTGAAGCGCTCAGATAAAGAGATTATAAATGGGTTGGAGTTTTAGAAGGAGTAACACTGTGTGAAAAACATGGTCTTCTAGAAAACGCCTGAAATCGAAGAGCTTCGTCTTCCATCTCAAAGTTGAAGAACAGTTAAGGGAGAAGAAGTAACACCCACTGTTTTAAATAAAGAATAAAACCCCAAAACAAGGCAATTCTATTTGCATTGCGAAGACCCAGAGGTTCATCCCCTTCACAAAGTGGGAGGGGAAGTCCCAAAAAATGGACTGCCCGTCACTGAGCACCTACGGTGAGAGCTGGACAACCCGCACCTGGTTCAGTCTTGTCTTTAGTGAAACCAGCAATTCAAGCCATGTTTCACAGATGCCAGGAGGCACCTTAATGGTTCGTTTTTAAGTGCTTTCTGACTCATGTCCTACGAATCCCCTCACTGGCTTATGCGCATCCTGCTTCTCCCAGGCTGGAACCAGGCGATCCCTACAACCCCAAGGTAAGGCAGGAAGTTGAAGCAGGAGACTTTGCAAGTTATTTTTTAAAAAATACTATTTTTCATCCCCTGAGAGGTCTCAAACACATTTCCACATCGCTGTTCGTTTTGTTTTCTGAGCAGGACTCACACACAGAGATCTATCCAGTTCCCGCGCTTCAATCAGCAGGTTGTTCGCAAGCCAAAGGAGGTGGGATTTTGGTTTTGGCTAAAAGCATTTATAAAGCAGGATGTCTGTCAAAAGCTGGCTGGCCTGGTAAAATGGAGCGCTGGAGCAGGGAACGAAAAAAGCAGAGGGTGAACTATCCAAACACGTTAAACTCTGTGCCACCTCACGGGGTTCCAGTGTGAGGGACTGGTCAGCATGCACTGCACCTGTGAGAAATTTGGAAGCAGGGGAAGAGCAAGATTCTTAAACATGTTTTTGCCACAGAGCCAGAGGTCTTTATGGTGGTGTGGGGACAAATAGGGATAGCTCTTTGATTTCCTCCATTCAGCAACCGAAGTGGCCAACGCAGCCTTCGGGGATGGCTCCATGATCCTAAATTTGCACACTGGGTCTTGGAGGGGCACAAAATGTCCTGCAGAGAAGACCATTTCTGAGGATCTGCCACTTCTCTCTACCCACATCCAGAGCTATGGCAGAAGAGGATGTCCTGCATAGGGATCCTCCTGAGGCCCCCTCAGTCCTGCCCACGCCTCCTCTGGCAGCAGGGGACACATGCCCTGTCACCAAAGACACGCCATCGTTCCACAATCTCCACCTGTATTTTCACAAGGACTGAGAACAGGAAAACACTATCCCACCCCCCAGACTTCACCGTGATTATATTCCTGTCAGCCCCAAACCTAATCCCGCTGAGCCAGGAACAAACTGAGCAGATATAAAAATCACTGTAAGCATATAAATTACTCTGGCAGCCCCAGGCAGCATCACGGCTATGAAAACGTCAGCTGCTTTCTGGCTGCTCTCGAGCTCAGCCAGCCACACCAGGACCCCCAGAAGGACGGTGGATTTTACAGCACGTAAAATCTGCCTGTGCATCCTCGGTATATGGTGAAGTATGGGCTCTTTATGCACTCGATACTCCTGCTGACAGCACTGCCTTAAACAGCTCCACGTTTCCCACACCATATGCCCTTAATGGTCCAACCCTGCCAAACCCGGTGCTAGAAAAAGGAGAACTACAGTGATGCTGGATCAAAACTAAAGGGAATAGAAGCAGCACCATCCCTGCAGAACACACGGCCGCTGTGGTTCCAGCAGCCAGCAGGCACAGCGGGCGTTCTCTGCGCCCACCATCCCCTGCGCACCTCTCCCAGCAGCACCCGTGGCAGAGCCGCTGTGCAAAGGCCGAGAGGCACCTAGTGGTGTCGGGGAGCACAGCAGAGCCACCAAGGCCACCCCAAAAGTGACACCCGAGCACGGCGTCGCTGCTGGCCTTCTAGACACCACCCTGCTCCTCCCTGCACCCCTGCTCTTCCACCCACCCAACTCCACCCTCACATTTTCACCTTTGGAAACAGTCAAAGCTAATCTGCGCCACAGGTACTGCTGCTTTCATCCAAGAACCCGTCAGGACCTGTCTGAGGTTCCTGGTTCATCACAGCTCGGCAGTGGCCGGGTTGCATTCTCACTGTTTCAGCTCTGACAGCAGCTCCTAGCAGGGCAGAGAGTTCTCCCCGCCAAGCAGATCACTCAGTGACCTTCTCCCACACAACCACATCAGCGCTTCGCTCCACGAACTTGAGAAAACTTCAAAGCCAGACTACGAGGTTCTTGGAGCAGCGTTTGTCTCAGCCTGTCTCTGCAGCATCTGATTGCGTCCTCTGGGCAGTGTTGCAATGGAAACACCAGGAGTAGTAAAAGGCAGAGTTGGTCCAACAGCGTATGGTGCCCCACAGCCTCTCCTTCTCCCATACCTCCACATCCACATTCCTGCCTCTGAGCAGCTTGGGATCTCAAACAAGAGCAACATAAACTGGTGAAACAACAGACAACAGCAGAAAACCAACCACCCCTTTAACGCAAACTACAGAAATGTAGGGACATGGTTTAGTAGGGAGACAGGTACGGCTGGACTCGATCTCAGAGGTCTCTTCCAACCTTATAATTCTATGATTCTATGAAAGCTTGTTTTCTAGCAGATGCGAGCAGCTGCCCCAGCACTTGGCATCGTAACATCAATTCCAACTCAGTTCCAGGAACAAATCCTCTTACGGCCACAGCCACTTGTACCCTGCTTCCCTCATCACCACAATCCTCTGCATTCTCCTCCCGACAGGCCTGCGCCCAAGCCCAACATCATCAGCTTGGGGAAGAGCGGCTGGAAAGCTGGCTGGCAGAGAAAGCCCTGGGGGTGCCGGTCACCAGTGGCTGAACAGGAGCCAGCAGTGGCTCAGGTGGCCAAGAAGGCCATCAGCATCCTGGCTTGGACCAGCCACAGTATGGCCAGCAGGAGCAGGGAAAGGACTGTCCCCTTGAACTTGGCACTGGTGAGGCTGCACCTCAAATCCTGAATTCAGTTTTGGGTCCCTCACTCCAAGAAAGACTTTGAGGGGCTGGAGCGCATCTGGAGAAAGGGAACAAAGCTGGGGAAGGAGCTGGAGAACAGGGGTTCTGGGAGTGGCCGAGGGACCTGGGGCTGTTTAGTCTGGGGGAGGCTGAGGGGAGACCTCATTACCCTTTTCAGCTTCCAGAAAGGAGGCTGGAGCCAGGTTGGTGCTGGGCTCTTCTCCCAAGTAACAAGAGACAGGATGAGAGGAGATGGCCTCAAGTGGCACCAGGAGAGGTTTAGATTGGATATTAGAAAAAACTTCTTTACCGAAAGAGTGGTGAAGCTCTGGCAGAGGCTGCCCAGGGCAGTGGTGGAGTCTTCATCCCTGAAGGGGTTCAAAAAGCATGTAGATGTGGCCCTTTGGGACAGTAGGAACTGTGGTGTTGGGACAGTAGGAATGTTGGTGTTGGGCCGGAGATTGGACTGAATGAGCTTAGAGGGCTTTTCCAATCACAAGGATTCTAGGATTCTATGATCATCATGCTTCCCAGCTCCTGGGGTGGCTCAGTTCTGCACAGGCTCTGTGCCACCCTCACAGTGTCATCTGAATGGAAGGACCATCAAAAGCGTAGCAACAGCTTTTCCTAAAGGTCCTTGGCTTCTGGGCAAGTTCAGCACTATCTTCCATATGAATGAGAAACTGGAAAAGATGCCTTAGCCATATCCCGCGATGCAAGGCTCTTCCTTGCAAAGCAGCTCACGCCACGCTTGGAGGTAAGACAGGAACCTTTACAGAATCACTGAGGTTCACTTGGGGTCTAAACAAAACCTCCAGCTCCAAAGTCTCCCCGTGTGGAAAAGAAAGCAGCAGTTATTTTTACAGTGATTCAATTAGAGCGTAAACATTTACACCATGTCTACCAGATCCAACAGCTAAAGCTGTTTTAGAATTGCCATGTGGCGGAGCACGGAACACAGAAACCACACAAAACCAAACTTTCAATAATTTCAAAAGGGAAAAGAAAGCCTAATTGAAGAGCGAAGCTATCTGAGATCACAGGAACACAAAAGCAAGGCAGACCCGTAGCCCCTAAGCTCCCCCAGCATGGTTTTATTCCGTTCTGCACATTTGCTCTTTCCCACCACTTTTCTGAGCAGGAATAAGGGCACCCAGATGTGTGTACTTTTAGATAAGGAGAACCTGCAGGTCTCCCTCACCCATTTATTCTGGTTTTGAGAGCTGGGACTGCTTTCAGCGAACACACCAGCCTGTAAAAGCATTAGGGAGGGTTTGAAGATCGTTTATACAGCCTGGCTGCCTTCCTTTCTTCAAGGAATCATTTCCAGTTTGAAAGATACACAGCTCTCCTCAACAACTTGTCTGGACAACCTGATTAATTCCTGCGTAAAGGCCTGCATGATAACATCCTCTCCAGTATCTGAAAAGACATTTTTCCTAGATCTTTACCACTCTGCTTTGTACAACCCTACCTCACCAGCACCGCAGCAGAGTTCACGCGTCTCAGTGTCGGCTCCTCTTACCGAGGGTACCGATGGATATCACTTGGCTCATCAATCTGGAAGCATATCCTCAGCGTTACACAGTGAATTATGCAGCCTCAAACTCTCCCTCCACATAAAACTGAGGGCTGGGAGTAAAACAGGAAACTTATTTGTAATTCATTAAATTCTATCCATAGAGGAAGAAAGCAAGCTTATTTCCAAACAGAAGACTGGGGCTGTTCGCTTTTCAGTGCACAGCAATGGCCCTATCTCATGCCATCAGTCTGCCCAAAGCCTTTTGTCCATGTTACCCTGCACAGTGTGCTTCGTATCGAGAGACAGCGCAGGATCCCCAGCAGACAAGTCGATTTTCTCACTCTGGCTTCCCCAGAGTGACTCGCATCAGCCATGCGGTCGCAATTCCAAAGATGGAAATTCTGCCTGTGCTTTTCGAGTAACAGCGCACTATTGAAACAGCACGGTGATACAGCCAGAGGGGACTCTGTCCCTTTGCCTGAGACAGTAAATAGTAAGTGTAGAAAAGTTAAAAGTGGAAGCACCTAACAAGGAATCATTTGTGGATAGGGAATGCCCTTGAAATCCACTCACTCTACAGAGGTAATGTGGTACATACAACATCCCCCACCAAGTTTCTACCCTGTATTCTTTGATAAATCCATCCTTTAAACCAGGACTTACAACCAACAGGAAGCAGATTCCAAACTTCAACAGGCTTTACTTAAAAACTCCCAAAGAAAATAAACATGCAGTGATAGGGAACACGACAGAGCTACAGCTCAGGGAATGAAACTGCTGCAGCTCCAGGCTGGGTGATTTATCATGGCCCTGAAACAAATCACTTCCATTTCTCACAGCTACACACCTGGCTCCGAGAAACTCCAGAGCAAGCAGCCCTACGGACACCCGTGTGAAAGAGGTGCTGCTACTCCTGTTTGGAGAGTGAAGGAAAGGAGGAGCAGGAAAATAAAATGAAATGTCCTGGGTAACACGGCGTGGAGTTTACTCAGGCGGTCATTAAAACACAATAATATCTATATATAAGGTGAGAATTCCAAGGCTCCTCCAGCACGGAGCAATGACCGTGAGAGCTTCCCTCTCCGCTGCGAGACATACAGGATGGTTATTTTGGGAGCGAACATAGAGTGAAGTTGACAATAAACGATGCTTCCAAGTGACAGGTTGACAGCGCAACATTCCAGAGACAGACACCACAACTCCCGAATGCTGCCCAACATGGTGACTTTTGGACGTCGATTGAGAGAGAAGCCCTGGGAAGAGGAACTCCCCCAGGTCCAGGTCCCACTGTTGGCTACCACGTCACCTCCACGCCACCTTCCAAGGCCAAGTCACCTCACAGGGACAGAACTCAAGAAGAGCTCTGCAGCCTGATGGCACGCAGAGGGGATGGAGTACAACGGGATGGGCCTGGAACTCCAAAACTTGGTGTCTATAAATCTATTAACCCAATTTTTCTATAAACCCACAAGGCCGGTGGCTTCACAACCCCAGGCCCAGCAGGGTTGAGGTGGGACACACAGTATCCTGGGTTAGAGCTGTCCTCAGCCCCCGGCCCACCTCTTCATAAAGGGAAAGCACTCTAACTAATTATCATCGTTATCTCCACAGGTCCCCCAGCCCAGGGCCCTGCTCAGGTACCCCCCTATCCCCCGGGACTGGGCCCTGCTTCAGACTACCTGCCTCCCCAGAACCCCCTTCCCCGAAGACCAAGCCCTGATGAGGATCCCACTCAGGACCCCCAGCCTCAGGCCCTGCACAGGACTCCCCCCCAGGACCTCCCTCCCCCCAGGGCCTCCATCACTTGCTCAGGACACCTCTCCCCAGGAACCCCCCGCCCAAAACTCACACACAACCCCAGGATCCCCAGGCTCCATTCAGAACCACCCACTTCTAAGACCCCTCACCTCCAAGTACCCCCAGGTCCTGCCCAGGACCACCCCAGGGCCCCCAGCCCTTCCTCTGGACACCCCCACCCCTCCCCAGGACCTCCAGGTCCCCACTGAGGACCCCCTCTAAGGACCCCCAGCCCCGGGCCTTACTCAGCACCGTCCCCCCCAACCCCTCAGCCCCAGGCCTTGCTCAGAGCCACCCACCCCTAAGACCCCTCACCTCCAAGTACCCCCAGGTCCTGCCCAGGACCACCCCAGGGCCCTCAGGCCCTTGCTCAGGACATCCCCCCCCGCCAGGACACCCCTCCCCAGGGCACCCCCATCCCAAAACACACCCCTCCCCAGGCCCCACTCAGAGCCACCCACCCCTAAGACCCCTCCTCTCCAAGAACCCCCAGCCCCGGGCCCTGCTCAGGAGCTCCCTCCCCCCCCGGACCCCCAGTTCCTACTCTGGACACCCCCCTGCCCAGAACAGACACCCCCCAAACCACACACATACAGAGGCCCCCCAGGCCCCACTCAGGCCCCCCCCCAGCAGAACCCCTTCCCCTCCAAGGAACCCCAGCCCCTGCTCAGGACACCCTCCCCCCCAAAAACACACCCCTCCCCAGGATGCCCAGGCCCCGCGCAGGGTCCCCTCCCTCCCCCGGCGCCGCAGCCCCAGGTCCCCCCTCACCCTCCGGGCCGCTCCGCGCCGAACTCGGCCCCGCCGGACTCCGCCATCTTCGCGCGGGGCGGGAGGCGCCGCGTTAAAGGGGCCGCGGGGAGCGGGGAGAGGGGGAACGGGGAGAGGAGAGAGGGAAATGGGGAGAGAGGAGAAGGGACCGGGGACCGGGGAGCGGGGAGCGGGCCTGGCGCCGCCTCGCTGCCACCAGCGCTGGCGCTGTCACCGCCCCGCAGCCATGGGGTCACAGGGCTGTCACTGCCCCACAGCTGAGGGGGCTGGGGGGCTCTGTCACCGCCCCGCAGCCATGGGGTCACAGGGCTGTCACTGCCCCACAGCTGAGGGGACTGGGGGGCTCTGTCACCGCTCTGCAGCCATGGGGTCACAGGGCTGTCACTGCCCCACAGCTGAGGGGGCTGGGGGGCTCTGTCACCGCCCTGCAGCCATGGGGTCACAGGGCTGTCACTGCCCCACAGCTGAGGGGGCTGGGGGGCTCTGTCACTGCCCCGCAGCCATGGGGTCACAGGGCTGTCACTGCCCCACAGCTGAGGGGGCTGGGGGGCTCTGTCACTGCCCCGTCGGAGAGGGGGATTGGGGGTCTGTCCCCATCCTTTGGCTGAGGGGTCACAGGGCTGTCACTGCCCCACAGCTGAGGGAACCTAGGGGCCTCTGTCACTGCCCCACAGCCGAGGGGGCCAGGGTTGTCACTGCCCCATGGGAGAGGGAGGCTGGGGATCTGTCCCCATCCTTCAGATGAGAGGGTCCCAGAGGCTGTCACCATCCCACCACCGATGGGTCCCAGAGCTGTCACCACCCCATAGGCCACCATGGGCCTCCTCAATTTCCTCCAGCCAACCATCATCCAGCAGCAGCCGATGGCCCCTGCCCAAGTTTTGCATCCGTTCTCTTGGGATTTCACATGTAGGTCATTAAGCGTCTCCTGCAGGGATCACCATGTGTGCCACCAGCCTGGGACTGTGGGGACATCCCCACTCCTCATCCCCCTGGGGACAAAGCCTCTCGTCACGCCCTCCAGATGGTTATGAAGTGGGTTTTATTGCCATAAGTGCTTTGTGCAGGAGCAGCCGTACCCTCCAGAGGGTGCAGTCTTGTCGCCAGAGATCGCACGCCGTCTCTGTGCCAAAGATGCCTTCACTGCCCTGCGTCCCCACACATGGTCGACATCAGCATCGCTGCCGCTCTCCCCAAAGCGTCCGGTGGAGACGAGGCCAAGCATCGCTTTGGGGTCCGTGTAATTGATAAAGCCGGAGCGCATCTGGAGAGAGCGGACAGTCCAGAGGGCATTTCCAATCAGGAAATTCTTCATAGTGGTGGCTCTGCCAACGGCCGGGGGTAAATTGCTTTGATTTCCCATGCCTTGGTGTCCACATCTGTATAGGGAAAGGGGGAATTCATGCACAAGAATAAACATACTTGGAAAGCCGTGACCATACTCTTTCAAGTCAGCCTGATGAAAACTTCATGTTCCAGAGCCCTCCACTTCAAGGACAGCAATCTGTTTCAGAGGCAAAGCTGTGTATTTTTCTTATTTAAACCTTCTAAATCTGCTGGAGCATTAAAAATATTTGGCATTTCCACAGCACATTTCATTCCCAGCTCCAAATGCATTTTACAGACATTCATTAATTAAGCCTCGTAAAACCTTTGGGAGAAAGGGAAGCAGGACTTATTAATTCGCTATTTGTATTGCTGCAGCGCACGGAGACCCCGGCCAGGACCCCAGGGCCCTGTTATTTTAGACCCGACCTCCACGGAAGAGGAGATGTCAGCACACGGAGGCATGGGGAGAGCAGGAGGAGAGGCAGCGGATGAAAGCTAATGCTGTAAGTCATTGGCAGAGCTTGCAGCGGCTCGTGTCCAGTGTTCCCACACAATGCCCTTTCCACCGGGCAGTGCTGCTGGCGAGACAGGGTTGCAGGAGTGAGCGGGGCTCCCTCACCAGTTGCTCTGTGCATTTTGCTGGAGTTCAGGGGCTCTTGCTCCTCCTTACCCACTCCTTGTCCTGCTTCTGTAGGCACCAGTTTTGCTTCATTCGGTCCCTTCCACTTTCTCCTGGGGTTGCTTTCTGCAGCATTAGCTTTGCCACACACCCTCCTCATTAAAAGGTTTAAAAGAAACACTTTCCCTTTATTTTCTTTAGGTCCATATAGATATTTTAAGTGCATCTATTTCGGGTCAACAACGGCACAGCAATAAAGCTGCCCTGCTGATGGCTGGCCCAGCCAGGCTGCCTGCTCACCGTGGACCTCTCCATTCCAGGTGGGTCTGCGGATAGGAGCTGTGAACGTTACACCTCTGCTTCCCCTGCAGGAAAACCCAGGCTGTGCCGCATGCTGTAAATGCCTTTCACATGTTCCCCAGATCCCAGTTAAAACGAACCCCAGAAGGGCTCCTAAAGCAAGAAAAATGCATTTATGAGATGCTGGAAGGAAGATGTGTTCCATAACTACTCTGGTGACCAGGCGTGCTGACTTGGGTCATGTGGAGAAGGAACCAAGAGGGGGTATTTCTCGTTAATTCATCCTGCTGGTGGGATTTTATCTCTCACAGCAAATCCAGAAACTTTTTAGTTACCGTTATTGCTTGATTTTATGGGCCATTTGATATTTATTTTTATTTCTATTCATTATTTGTTGAGTGCACTTAGCCCCTTCCCCAAGGAGCCTGCCTTATATCTAAGGTGATTTTTACAGCCAGTGTTAGCACAGCATCTGAGAGGCTCGCACAATGCTAATACATTTATCCCGCACACACAGTATATCAAGGCAGTCCCAGTATTCCTACCGTGGAGAGCACTGGGCTGCCTGGAAAATCACAAGAATAACTTATGGGTTAAAAAAAAACAGAATAAACTCCAAACTATTTACATTCTTCTTATTTCTGATCCTCATTTTAAGCCATCAAGATGTATTTGAGTCACATTTTCACTTTTTTCTTCCCCCTTACAAAACATGAGCTCTACCTTGTACTGCAAGCCAAGCGCTCGCATATCCCACGACTCCCACAGCTGGGGCTTTAAAATCTGCATCCAACACTGTGAGACTAATGACAAAATCATGAGCTGGCAGCACTGCCTTTTCCTCCGACCTTTTCGTTTCATCCTGCGAGCGCTCAGAAACAGGAATTCCTCGCAGCTCGCAGCAGCAGTGGTCCCCGCAGTTTGTGCTGGGTGGAGGAGCCGGACAGCTGGCCCCAAACAGCCTTGTTTTTCCCCAATTCTTGCTAGATTTTCCTCAGCACAACAAAGCCTCTCTTTCCTTTATTTGCTATTGTGATGGAGGAGCCTGTGAGTGACCTCCCTCTCGCTCTCTGCCTCCGCAGAGCATCAGCTATGAGCAGCGCTCCATCTCCTGCTTGCCATGTGTGCCCGGAGGGTGCCGGTGGGCCTTCTTGGTTCCTGTGCTTTTGGCTGGTTTCACTCCCTCTCACTTTCTGGTAGACTGCTCTCTGCTAATCCCCGTGTAATCGCAGCGAGCGTGTGAGCCCGGGGAGGGGTCAAACATGAAGGCTGGGGTGCATCTGCATGTTCTGGCAGAGCCAGGAATCTCCGTGCAAAGATGGGCCATGGCATTGCGTGAGCTGGTTCTTCTCCCTCCCTTTTATCTTGCCTCGTCAGGATTCCCTGCCTGCATCTCTCCAGCATCATGTTTAGACATGGAGATGTTTCAGCTCCCTGAGACATTATCAGTCTCTCCTGGGTGAGATGCTCTCTTCTTCCTTCCTTGAGCACCACCTCTGCCAGTTGCCAGCTCAGATAACTCGATGACTGAGAGCTGCCACCAGTGCAGGGAACTCCCAGAGACACAGTGGCACCTGAGCCCCCAGGCAGGGTGAGGTCTGTAAGCTCCCACCTAACCTGGGGTGCAGAGCAGCCCTGCAGGTCCCCAGTCTCCTGCTGCAGAGCCGAACCCGTATAGCAGCTTCTGCTGAGGCTCAGACACAACACACAGGCTGAGCAGCTTTTCTTCTCTGCTGGGATGGAGACAATCTGGCTCTTTCTTTGGGATCCCAACCCCGGGCAGCGTTATCCACCCCATGGAGCAGCAGTGCCGTCTCATCCAGCATGGATGGCGCATGCGTGCACGTACGCCCATGCCGCGAGGCGTAGGAATTGCCGTGCCCTGCACTGAAGAGCAAGCAGGAGGAGCAGGCATGAGCGGGAAGCAGACAGCAGAGCCACGTGGGATCTGGCTTGGAGGAAGGCTGAACACCTTCTTTTACGAGTCTTGGGCTCCTTCCACTCCCACGCACGGCTGGGCGAGCTGACGCACACGGCACCCGCGGGAGCTGGCTCCCACGCCAGCTGGAGGCGTTGGCCGTCCCTAGTGCCGCTCGGCACCGGTGCGAGGCCACGATCCAGCAAATCCCCCCTGCACGTGCTGCAGTGTTAGGCACACGTGTCATCCCCGTGAAATCATGGGATGGCTCCAACGCCTGAAGGTGAGCAGGTGCTGTGCTGCACCACCGTGTCGGTGCTTAAGGGAGCTTGATTCCCATCCACCCAGCCAAACCGCAACCATACATTGCTGCTTTCCCTGACCAGCTTGGCTGTGCTTCTCACCTGGCAAAAGAACACACGGCAGGGAAAATAAACACGGAGGGAAGCGAAGCCCCTCACGGCCCAGCAAGCAAGGTCTGCGTTCCAAGAAGTAATGAAGCCCAGGGAATGGAAAATGCACGTCACTTGGCGGTGGGCTGGATGCGCCGCGCAGGCGCTCCATGCCGGCTGCCGACAGGGCGCTTCGCCTCCGCACGGCATCGCCGCAGCCCAGCAGCTGCGCCAGGTCCAGCCAGCGGCACCGCACTCAACTCTGACATTTGAAGACAGAGAATAATAATTTGGCTTCGTTAGCCTCCCCTTCCCCCCCACCCTGTGCGGTCCCTCGAGCCGGGCTGGAATGTGCGTGGTAGGGACAGAACCAATCCCATTAGCACGAGGAGATTGTTTTTCGTTTGGTGGTGGTGTTGTTGAATCACCCGCGGCTCCGCTTCTTTTGGGTAGGTCATAGGAAAGAGGACAGGGAGAGGAAAACCCATGGATGTGTTCTCCTGGGTGGCCGTTCATGGCACGGTATTGCCCTGCCAACCTGGCTGCCTCATTTTGGCAGCACCATGAGGTTTCCAACTTTGAAGGCTACATGACCTTTGTTACTGGCTCCAGGGTGGTGCCCAGTGTGGTTCAAAGCAGAATTTATAAGGGCAAGGGAGCAGCTCCCGCATGCACGGTCAGGACGGTGCCAGGACCAGCAGTGCTGCCAGAGCTCAATTTGAACCCCCATCAAATCCCACACCCCGCATCCTCATCCTCGCTCCACCTAGGGATAGAGACCTCCCTCCACTGGGTTCAAAGCTGGGTTTACAGCTCAGTGTTGGTCAGGACAGCACTGGATTGCAGCCATGTGCTGGCAGGAGCTGGGCCGGGGCAGTGCGAGGCAGCTGGGGCAGCTGGCAGATATCTTGTCCTCAGTGCAGAGAGCAGCCCAGGCTCTTTTTCCACCGTCTTCCAAAGCCCTGCCCTGACAAGGCCCAAAACTGTTGTTTCCCCCTCGTTATGCTTTCTCTTTATCCTCATTCCTCCAACACAAGACAAGAAGGAGAAACCACCCTCCAGCTGCTTTGCATTCAGCAACGCCTCCTCAGGATGCAAGTGGGAAGGAGCGAAGAGGAGCGATGGGTGCAGACCCTGGGGAACCAACACCATGTCCACTTTGGATCAGGAGAATTGACCACAGATCGTGAAAATGGGGGTTTGCATACGTGTGTGCAAGGAAGGATTTCGCCAAGTCCTTCCTCACCCTGCTGTCCCAGCCCTGGGCTTCCTGCACATCCCTGGACCGTGGTCCCCAATGCTCTTTCCAAGTAGAGACATCCTGATGGAACACAGCACGGGGCTCTGGGCACTTAACAGTGGGACAAGGAGGTGCAAATGCTTCCGAATCATCATTGGCATGGGAGGACGTGATGAAAAATAGAAGTGAACGGCACCGTTGGGAGCAGACGGTGGTGGGAGGGAAATCCATGCGCAAATGCATTCGCTGCGTTGCCCGGCTCCTCAGCTGGAGTGTGCGAGCGGCGGTGGAGCCGGGCCAGCTCCCGGCAGCTGAGATCTGCAGGGGGGGAGAAAGGAGGGGGCATTTTCTGGAGGTGAGAACAGCAGCCCAACACAGCCATGGAGAGAGGCTCTCACTCCAACCGCGGCCGGCGAGACCCCCGTGACCCTCAGCAACCACTGCTGGCCCAGAGGCTGAGCGATTGCATTGTGATGCTGTGGGGGTCCAGGGGGCAGGTGTGGGGGGCAGCTTGATGGCCATCCCCTGCTTTTTGAGGCCACTTCTCCCCACAGTGTGGCTGACAGTCCCCACCTATCGGTCTGCAATTCCTTGCTGACCTGGGGCTGGACACATGGGAAGCGAGCGTGGGTGCACAGATGTTTGCCATGAGGACACAACCCACCACAGGTTCATGGTCCCCATGCCCTCACCACCAGCCATGGATGGAGGGTGCAATTCCACCGTGTAGCTCTTCTCTTTGCTGATGGGGCCACACACCATGAATTTTGCTTCCCCTGTGGAATAAGAAAAGAAGGAGTGAGAAAAAAAAGGCGTCGGGTGGAAAATACCCCGTCTGCCTGCTGGGGGGAGTGGAACCAGCTAATTTCATGCGTCTCCTTTTTGTTACAGTGGGGTTCCTCCTCACCTGCTCCTGGGCACAGTTTCCTGCACCCCGAGCCAGCAACAAGGAATCTGACTCCAGTTTAAAGGCAAGGAGTTTGTCCACGGTTTGTAGCCCGGCTCCCAGCCCAGGAGGGGACCCGCTCGGAGCCACTGCCCGCGGCAGGCAGGGTTTGCCAGCTGTCTGCACCCATCTCATGCCCTGCCATGTCATAGAATCATAGAATCGTTTGGGTTGGAAGGGACCTCAAAGCCCACCCAGTCCCACCCCCTGCCAGGGGCAGGGACACCTCCCACTGGATCAGGGGGCTCCAAGCCCCATCCAACCTGGCCTTGGGCACCTCCAGGGATGGGGCAGCCACCACTGCTCTGGGCACCCTGTGCCAGGGCCTCCCCACCCTCACAGCAAAACATTTCTCCCCAAGATCTCATCTCAATCTCCCCTCTTGCAGCTGAAAACCCTTCCCCCTCGTCCCATCCCTGCACCCCCTGATCCAGAGCCCCTCTCCAGCTTTCCTGCAGCCCCCTTCCCTACTGCGAAGCTAGAGCGCTCTAAGGTCTCCCCAGAGCCTTCTCTTCTCCAGGCTGAACAACCCCAACTCTCTCAGCCTGTCCTCGAACGGGAGGTGCTCCAGCCCTCAAATCATCTCTATAGCCTCCTCTGGACCCACTCCAACAGCTCCACGTCCTTGCTGTGCTCAGGACTCCAGAACTGAACTCAGTACCCCATTCCACAGCAGGGAGAGCCCCATGTTGGCGGTCTCACCCCCAGGCAGCACCATCCTGGGATGTCCCTGCTCACTCTTGTTTGCACCCATCCACTGCTCCATCACCTCAGGGTGTCTGCGGGCGAGCGGCTGCCAGCACCCTGACTCAGCACTGAGGCCCTGGGCTGCGTATGGAAAATGCTGGAGAAGCACACCCCCATTGTGCCACCCGGGGGGCACTCGATGGCTTGACCCTGCCTTGGGGGGCTCTTAGCTCTGGGTTATCAGCTTGCACCTACCCCGAAGGGTGCTCAGTGCTGGGCTCCCACCCCTCAGCCTTTCTCTCTCATCTTGCCGCCTTCTGACCCTCCTCTGCCCACACCAGGACTCCGAGGCACCGAGCCCCCTGCTGAGGACACCGTGCCAGCCCCCAAATCCTATCAACTGAGAAATGCAGCCGTGGCACACGCTCTGCCTCCCACGCTGGCCTCGCGCAGCCTCGGCTGCCCAAGGCATCCTCTGCACGGCTCCCTGCCCGCTGCACAGGCAGCGAGCAAGCTGAAAACACATCCCTCTCCCTCCATGAGCTGAGCCCAGAGCGCAGTGTTCCCCTCCAGCACTGCCGCGCTGCGTGGGGGTGACATCGCACCCCCAATTTAGGGACAGGCGGGGGCCGTGCTCCGGCAGCAGAGGCTGCTGGCAGGCAGCAGGCAAAGATCAGCATCCCCTTTGGAGATCCTTCTTTGGCTGGGACTCGTGTCTAGCGCCCCAACATCCACCGCAGCCCTCGCAGCGCTCCTCATCCCCAGCTCCGCATCCCGGAGAAAAGAAGGAGCTGAGGCCAACCCCAGCGCCAGCTCCGTGGGGGCCCCTGCGCCGCTGCTGGCTCTGAAGACAGGACCCCGCTGAGCTACTGAAGTGCTAAAAACGAGCCTCCAGGCCCTTGCGTGAGCTTTTGTGGCGTGCTTGGCATGGGGAGAGAGCTCGACTGTGGCGTGGATGCGGGCACCATGCCAGGAAAAACACACGCCGCGGGGGAAAGGTGGGCGCGAGCACGTGCGAGCGCGTCCCAGCCCTCGAGCGTGCAGCCGCAGCACGTTCTGCTGACGTGTTGCGTGCGTGCACAGCCCCATTTACGCTTTTCCTCCTCGAAATGGGTGCTCAGGTGCCGGCGGGCATTTTTCAGTGGGAAAAGCCCTCTTTCTCCAGCTCTTCTTTGTACGCACGTGCGAGCAAGCACATGCAGTCCTCCCCACTGTCACCTCTGCCTCCTACTCCTTGCAGCTGATGGGTGCACGTGTAGGGGTTCACGGGCCCCTGCCCACCCTGCACCCTCCCAGCACCTTATGAGCTCCCCAGCACCTTCTGGGCCCTCCCAGCACCCACCTACCCCACAGACATGGGTACCAGCTCCCCAGCATCTCTTTTGTTGCTTGATGCTGGGGCTCTGGATGCAACAAATCTGCCGACCCCACATGCCGCAACGGAGAGGAGCATTGCTCCGTGTCCATGAAAAATAGCCCGAGCAGTGGATTTATCTCCAGTTTGCCAGGGGTTTCATCCTGGCTCAGCTTACAAAGATGGGACAACAAGCTGGGAACAGCCCTACACCCACACAACAGCCCCATGCCTGGGCTCAAACCTCCTCCCCAGCTGGCAATGAGCACGCTGCAAAGCCACAGACTCATCGGATCTGGTACAAACCTTTTATTTCCCCTCCGCCCGCAACACCCAACCAGCCAGGGGCTGGGTTTGCCCTTTGGAACTGAAGCAGGGAGGGCTCTGTCCTTTCTGCCCCCTCCCCGAGCATGCAGCCTGAACTGGGAGAGCCACCGTGGCGGGGCCAACCCCACAGACTCCACTGAGCTTCACAACGAGCCGAGCGGCCAAATAGCGACAACGAAAAGTGAACCCCAAAATAGACATGAGACCGCCCCCCCCCCCCCCTCCCCAGCCCCATTCCCTAGTCCCAGATATGTAGCACAAGTGAAAATGATACGGAGCAGCACAAAACCGGCGGGGGATGGGGATGAGAGCCCCCCACCCCACAACACTATGGTCCCCCAAGACCTCTCAGTGCCGGGAAACGGTCGGCACATGGAGAGAAGCCCAAAAACCCAACGAGGGGAGTCATGGTAATAAGTTAACCTGTACAGACGTGTTAGGTGGATGTGGGGAAGGCAGGGACCGCTGCCGCCGAGTTGTCCCTCCTGAACACAGCGGTGTCCCCACAGGGGCCGAGGAACCACATGCTGGTGCAAACCAAACCACAAAATGATGCATGAGGTCAAGTGATGGAGAACAGTGGGGAGATGGGGAGATGCCCCGGGCTGCACCAAGCCTGGCTGTGGGAGCAGAGGGGAGGGCAGGGAGCCCTCTATGCTAAAGGGCTGTGCTGGGGTGAGCTGAGGGGGTCCCTGCTTGGCTGAGCCACTCCTGGCATTGGGCTGGGATGCTGAGCTCAGGACAGAGGTGTCCCAGCAGCTCCCACCTCCTGCCCAAGCTCGGACACAAGCCAGGAGCAGGAATCAGGGAATCACTACCCCCATCACCCGCTTGGTCCCACTGGCAACCTGTTGGTATCGGGGCCAACGGCCCCAAAGTCATCGCAGAGCTGGGAAGGGCAGGAGTCACCCTGGGGCCCCTCTGCAGCTCTGGGAAGGAGCCGGCTGGGTCCTCGCATGGGCACGGAGGTGGCAAGATCTGCTCCTCTCTCTAGCTGCCAATGCCAAATCCATTTGCCACGTTTCAGCTCCCCAAGGCAATGGGCTCCGGTTGACGGAAGGGAGTTCCCAGGGCCAAGAGCCGGTGCCTTGGAGGCTCAGCCTAAAGGTGGGAGGCCAGGATCTGCCAAGCCAGAGCCCAGAGCACTGCAGACTCTTTCCACCCCCCACCGCAGCCAGCTCCCTCCTGCCCAGCGCTGGACCCATGCCCGGAGAGCTGCGGGGCTCCGGGGGCTCTGGTTGGGAAGAGATGGACCTCCTCACATCGAGGATGGGCTCCCCATGGCCTCCCCACTCTGGCAGCTCCTCTCTTGGCTTTCCAGGATTGGAAGCCACCATCCCAGCAACTACAGAAGAGGCAAAGCTGCTGCCCAGCTTTTTGAAGCCTCCTCTGCAGGTGCTGTTCCTGGGGAGGAGAGTGGGACCGAGACAGATGGTCCTCCGGGTTCCACCCATGCCAGGGCCAAAGATGTCCCACCAGGAGCTGGGGGCACGGGGCAGTGGAGCAGGACTGGGGATGATGCTGTGGGGATGGTGACAGGGAGGTGGCGTGGAGGTGATGGGAAGGGAGGTGAAAGCTACAGGATGGTCTTGTCCAGGTCGACTTTGAGGGGCAGTGGCCCCGCGTCCTCGCCACCGGGACAGAGGGTGACGGCGATGACGGGCGGCAAGGGGAAGGCGCCAGGGCCATCCAGGTCCTCCAGGTACTCCTTGTCCCCGTTAATGCTCAGAGGCTGGAAGAGAGGCAGAGGGGATTGTGTTGTCGCAGAGCAGGGGACAGGACCCCCTGGTCCCCAGAGTGGGAACACAGTGGGACTGGCTGGGGACACAGTATGGTGAGCCCAGCACGGTGACCTGGGACCACAAACACCATACGGCCACATCTCAGCCCCACAAGGCTCACCCAGACCCAGGGTGTTGGGGGCCCCCATAAGAACCCCCCGGGTGCCCTGAGCACCACTCACCCCCTTACCTGGGTCTTGACGTGCTGCTCGGGGGCCGTCACCAAACTGGCACAGCTCAGCCACAGCATCACCATGATTGAGAGGAAGAGGCAGGCAGCCAGGATCCAGCGAGGAAGACCCGAGCGCCTGTAACACCCCACCACCCCCCACCAAAGAAAAGAGACGAGTTTATGGCAGGGCACGGGATGGGAATTTTGGGGAGGGAGGAGAAACACATTCTCTTGTGTGTCCAGCAAGCCCCGGCTTCCCTGGGGACCCCATCCCACCTACTTGGACATGCAGCCAAGGAAGTCGTGCTCCGGCTGCGGGGGGTCCACGTGCTGCACCTTGGCTTTGCCCCGCAGCTCCTTCATGGGGGGCTTCTCCCCCTTTGCCCGGGAGCCTGGCAGGGAAAAAAATGATGCTGAGCCCTGGCACCTCCTGTGGGCTCACCTGCCCTGCTCCCCATCCCCTGCCAGAGCACCATGGGGTGCAAGGGGGCTGGTCTCCTCTGCCCCCCAGGGACCCTCTGCCCACTGAGAAGGTGCAGAACATCTCAGCAGCTTCTTGGAGAGGGTCCCCAGCTTGGACTCTGCCCCCCTGCGTGGGTGCGGTGCGTGGGAAGCGAATCAGAGCTGAGAAGCGGGTAATTTGTTCAGCTCTGGAGAAATCGGATGAGCGCCAGGAGGGCTCAGAGGTTCCCAGCCCCCCTGCCAGCAGCCTGGACCCACACACCCCCACCCCGCACCTGTGTGGGGCTGGGGGACGCGGGGGCTGGACCCCGGTCCTGGCTGCTCCGGCTGGGTCTCCTGCACCTCGGGTACCGGATAGTCCATCTCGGGCTGGGACTGAAGGGTTGAAAGGGAAAAAGGGCCAGAGTGAACAGGGGTCCCCACCCCTCTCAGGACCCAGCAGAGAGGGGACATGGGACAGCCCCACCTGAAACACCACAACTTTGCCATCATCTGCCTGCAGGTAGAAGGTCCAGGTGGAGGAGATGAAGCTCTGGGCAGAGCTGACGATGTCATTGCAGAAGGTGGAAACCAAATCAAACATGGAGAACAACGGCACCTTCAGCTCCGGGTTCTGCAAAGGAGCAGGGGCATTGTGTCACCGCTGTCCCCTTGTCACCCACCCCAGTGGACCCACCTCGAGAACCAGACTGAGCTGAGTACTCAGATCTGAGGCTCATCCTGCTTGTCCAAGGGATAGGGATGTGCAGGAGATGTGGTCCAGCCTCAGGAGGGTCACCAAGCTGATGGTCCCCAGGGCCACCATCCAGCCCCAAGGCCACCACCCCAGCCCCTTGCTCCCACCAGCTCCTTAAACAATAGAAGCAGAGCGGCCGAGATGCCGAGGGCGTTTCTCTCCTGGCAGCCTCTCCGTGCCCTGGATTCTTGGCCGTCCCGCCGGTTTGTTATTTTTAAAGCATCCCTGCTGGAATCCGCTTGGCTGCTCCCTGCCACTGGCTTCGAACATTTTCCGACAGCCCCTTGCACGGTCAAACCAGCAAACAGGAAATAAATAGGTCAGATTCTGTATCTAATTATTATGCTAAATCTGCTTTGCCTGCTTGTCTGGGAACCCGGAGGAGAAATGCTCTGGGTGGGTGAAGGGGGTGAGAGCCCTCCCTGCGTGCCGCTCGCCCCCTGCTCATCCCTGACCCCGGAGCGGGGCTGGGAAACGGGATTAGACACTGAGATTGCCTTCAAATCAGGCTGCAAAGTGGTTTTTCAAAGGAGCTGCAGCTTTCTAGAGCACAAATCCATCTTTATCTGCACGTGTACAAAGCCAAAAGCCTCCACCTTGGGCCAAAGTCTAATTTAATTAATTAGGCAAAAGCTGAATTAATTAAATGTAGGAGGGAACTGCGTGGCTAATTGCTGGGAAGGATAACAGATCGGAACAGGGGGAATCCGCAGCGGGCACCGGTCAGAACCTCTCACCCTGGGAATTCTTCGGATTCTATGATTCTGTGAATTGGGCGTAACCGCCCTGCCTGGCCCAGACCTCCAGCAGCCCCAGTTCAGCCCAGTTAATCCGCTTTCCATGCTCTGGATGAAGCAGCGCAATGGGCCGGTGGTGAGATTGTGGCTCCCAGGGCACCGTCCGCAGGGGCACGTGGGCAGGGGACAGGAAATAAAGGAAGACGCAGCAGGGAGCCCGCAGTGTGGGCTTCGCTGGGCAGTGGGAGCATGCCAGGAGCAAGCCTGGTCCCAGTTTGTCCTGGGAAAGCATCAGCGAAAGCCAGGTCCGGGTGGAGGAGATCACCAAACCATGAGGCGGCTGGTGGGGGCAACTGGGAGGCTGCAAGGGGAGGGATGGGGCTCCATGGCTGAGCTGGAGAGGGAGGATGGAGGATGGAAATGGATGGAGGTTGGTTGGATTGATGGAGGGCTGGATGGATGAAGGAATGGATGAAGGATGGATGGATGGATGATTGGATGGATCGATGGATGGATGGAGGATGGATGGTTGAATGGGTGGATGGATTGATGGATGGATGGAAGGATGGAAGGATAAAGGATGGATGGAGGTTGGTTGGATTGATGGAGGCGTGGATGGATGAAGGAATAGATGAAGGATGATTGGATGGATGGATGGTCCCTAAAGCAGGACTCAGGGGCCAATGCATGCATGGACAGGGCAGAACCATGGCTGGTGGCACTGGGGACAGGTTGGGCATGTTAAGGGTGGGGGTCCCCATCTTTCCTGCCCCTCACCTTCTCCTTCCCGCTCTCCACCTCGGGCAGCTGCTTGCGGCACCCCGTCACGCAGCCAAACTGCTCCTCTGCATTGCTGTAGGCTTCAGCACATGCTGCGAGGCAGGAGGAGGGGTCAGGATTAGGGGGTCCTCAACCCCCATGAGGAGTCTCACACCCCCAGCCCCCCCCACTCCTCCCAGTTTCCACCCAGTGGGTGGGAACCTGCACCCCACTTGGTTTGCAGCAGGATCCGGATGCGGCCCTGGGGCACTTCATGGGGCTGAGGAGAGGGAGGATGCTCGGCAGGGGAGAAGACATCGCGGTGGTGCCAGCGGTACCGGGGGGACAACCAGGATGGGGGTTGGGGTACAGGGATGGCTCGGCCACTGGTTTGTCACCTGCTTCACACTCAGCTCTGGTGGTGTTGAGCTCGGCGCTTGCATCCACAAAGTGACAGATGGAGAACAGCCGGCAGCCCCGGTAACAGGCGTTGAGAACAGCATCCTGCGGCGAGGAGGAGGAGGAGGGCGCGGGGCTGGCACTGAGCTCACCCCGAGGCTTGTGCTGGACCCCCACCATGGCCCCCTGGCATCCTGCAGGATGTGGGGCTGGCATCCCAAACCCAGGGCAATGGCACCCCTAGGTGCACCCCTAGGTGCCCCCCAAGTTTGCACATGGTCTCATCCCCTTTGAGGACATGGCAGGCCCCCCCACCCCTGTTGGGGTGTTTGGGCACCAGCTGTGCCCCAGCATGGGCTGGTGAGAGATGGGGGCTTCACTTGGGGGAAGGAGCAGGGGGGGCCATCATTGGGGGCTGCATGCACAGGGGGTACCCCTAGTGCCCCCAGTGCTCCCAGTACCCCTGATACCCCCGATACTCCCAGTACCTTGATACCCTCAGTGCTCCCAGTATCCCCAGTACTCTCAGTACTCCCAGTACCCCTGATACCCCTGATGTTCCCAGCACCCCCAACACCCCCAATGCCCCTGGCACCCCCAATATCCCCAATGCTCCCAATGCCCCCCGTACCTCCGATGCCCCCAGTGCTCCTGATATCACTGATGCTCTCAATGCTCCCAGTACCCCCATTGCCCCTGGTGCTCCCACTATCCTTGATGCTCCCAACGATCCCAGTACCCCGATACCCTCGATGTTCCTGGTGCCCCCAATATCCCCAATGCTTCACACATGTGGCCTGATGCTCCCAGTGCCCCCAATACTCCCAGTGCTCCCATACCCCTGATGCCTCCAGTGCTCCCAGTACCCCTGACGCCCCCAATGCTCTTGGTATCCCAGATGCTCCTGGTACCCCCCAAAGGCCCCAGTGCTCGTGGTACCTCTGATACCCCCAATACTCCCAGTACCTCAATACTGCTAGTGCTCCCGATACCCCTGATGCCCCCAAAGCTCCTGGTACCCCAATATCCTTGATGCTCCCAGTACCCCCGACATCCCCAGTGCTCCTGGTACCCCCGGTGTCCCTGGTAGCCTCAATACCCCTGGTGCCACCAACCGTCCTGGTACCCCCGGTGTCCCTGGTACCCTTAATACCCCTGATGCCACCAATGGTCCTGGTACCCCCGGTGGCCCTGGTACCCTTAATAGCCCTGATGCCACCAATGGTCCTGGTACCCCCGGTGCCCCCGATGCTCCTGGTAACCCCGATGCTCCCGATGCCCCCGCAGCCCCCGTTCCCCCCGTGCCCCGACTCACGCTGCCAGCCGGGCGCTGCAGGCTGCGGCCGCACTGCCCGCGGCAGCCGGCGGTGCCTCCCAGCTGCGGCGAGAAGGGATCGGCGGTGGCGGTGGCGAGCAGGGCCAGGCTGAGGGCGAGCAGCGCCGGGGGGCGGGGGGCGAGCGGGGCGGGGGGGCGGGGGGCGGCCATGGCCGAGCGGAGCCGAGCGCACCCACCGCACCCGCGGCCGCTGCCGGCCCCGCCGTGACGCGCCGAGCGGGGGGGGCACCGGGGGCGGGGGGAGCCGCCGCAGCCCTGCGCAGCTCCGGGGGAACCGGCACCGGCGGAGGAACCGGCGCCGGCAGTGGGGGATGCACGGGAACCGGGGGATGCGGGGATATCGCGGGATGCGGGAGGACGGGGGGACCTGGGAACCGGGGGATGCTCGAGTACCGGGGATGCAGGGGTACCGAGGGATGCAGGAGGATGGGGGGGGCTGGGGAACAAGGGATGCTCGGGAACCGGGGGATGCTCGAGTACCGGGGATGCAGGGGTACCGGGTAACACGGAATGCAGGAGGATGAGGGGCCCTGGGGATCAAGGGATGCTCGGGAACCCGGGAATGCAGAGGTACCATGGGATGTAGGAGGATAGAGGGGGAACCAGGGGATGCTCAGGCACCAGAATGCAACGTTACCGTAGGATGCAGGAGGAAAGAGGGCTGGGGACCAGGAGATGCATGGGAACTGGGGGCTACTGGGGTATCCCGGGATGTAGGAGGATGAGGAGGTGAAGACCAGGAAATATAGGGTTACCACAGGATTCAGGGGTACCAGTGGGTGCAGAAGGACGTAGTGGGCCTGGGGACATGGAGATGCTCAGGCCCTGGGGAATGCAGGGGTACCATGGGATGCAGGAGAACTAGGGGGCCTTGGGGACCAGGGGATGCTCAGGCCCTGGGAGATGCATGAGTACCACGGGATGCAGGATGACAAAAGGGTGCCTGGGCACTGGGGGGATGCAGGTGGACTAAAAGATGCACAAGGACAAGAAGGTGGAGGGGGACCAGGTGATGCACAGAGATCAAAGGCCTTCACGCATCCCCCCCCGCACCCTTGCCACGGGGCCCCTTCCCCCCCAGGGTGCTGGACTCTCCCTGACACCCCAGATTTACAGCTTTGGTTTCCCAGGGTTTAGAAGACATAAAAGGCGCAGGCTTGGCCCCGCGCGCTGCCTCACTGCTGCCCTGCCCATCAGCCTTATTTATGGCAGCACCCCAAAGCGGGCCCGGGGGGAGGGAGAGGGCTGGGGGCTTCGCTAACCTCCAGCCCTAATGGGGAACACGTGGCAGGACCCCGGTGGAGGGAATGGGGGGGTCTCCCAGTCCCAGCTCAGGACTGAGGGGTGCTCCATGCCTTGGGACAAGGGGTGAGGGGTGAGGGCTGGATTTCTTTGGGAATAGCCAGGGGAACACAGCCCCGTGCCCACCCCCCCAGGAGCAGGGAGTGGGGCCTCTCCTCGCCCCGCCAGCTTATTCATCTCGTTAATCAAACCAGGGCCCGGAGAAAACGCGCTGCGGCCGGGCTGGTGGGGCTCCAGGTCTGCTCCGCTCCCCCCTTCCCCCTCCTGGAGCCCGTCCAGCCCCTCAGCCTCGTGTCCAGCCCCGGTGACGGATGGCCAAGTAAATGGGGTAGATTGGGGGCTGCCACCGTAAATCACAGCGCGGCGCTGCAGGTGGGGTTTCCATCACTGGGAAGGACGGAGCCTGATGCTCTCGATACCCCTGATGCCCCCAATACTCTCAGTACCTTGATACCCTCCGTGCTCGTAGTACCCCTGATACTTGTGGTACCCATGATGCCCCCAGTGCTCCCAGTACCCCAGATCCCCAGAAAGACCAAACCCCATCGGGATGAGTGCTGTGCTGGGATCCAGGACCAAGCGCAGGTGGGCAGCGCTCCAGCTGCACCTGCCTGCTCCATCCCCCACTCCGTCACCCTTCAACGGAAAACCTCCTTCCCAGGCCATAATAACCCAGTTGGCAAATATTGACGGTCGGGTGATTCCTGGCCCTCCCTCTGCTTCCCACCCCTCTCCAGAAGCTCTCCAAGCTTTTTTTCATTTATCACTACTCACCTGCACTTTTTCCCCAGAGCCTTTCTTGAAGCCCCGGCTCCCCGCGGTTCCCCGATGGGCAGGGGACCCGTCACGCCGTGTCCCAGCTCTGCAGAGCCCGTCTCACGCACTCAAGCACCCCCTTGACATCAAACACATTTTTTTTCCTCCCCTCTAGAGCTCAGAAAAATTCCATCTCGGGACTGTTTGTGCTTCCCAAAGCAAACAGAGCGGGAAGGTGTGGCTGCTCGCTGCGAGGATGCTCTTGAGTGAAGGGGTTGTGCTGGGGGGGGGGGAGGGCTGGCAGGGAAGGGGTTAATCGGGTTATAAATTACCCATGGATGTGGAAATGTGACTGAGAGGAATAAAAAGCAAACTCTGACTGCTGGATTCTTTGCATTTCTAGCCTCTTTATTTTTCCCCCAGGTCACTTTAAAGGGATGCAGGCAGAGCTGCGCTTCCCCACCCGCTTTTTTTCTGGGGGTTTGGGGGGGTTTGGCTGTTTGTTTTTTACACCCTGGCCCTGGAGCCGGATGCTGTCTCTGTCCAAGGACTGCACGGAGCGAGTTCTGGCTGGGAAACGGAGAAATTAGATTAATTGAGGGGAGATGTGCTGGGCCCAGCCCTGGCGTCACACGATGGAGGTGGCTCCAGGAAAGCTGGACCGAGGATGCTCAGCCTGGGTTTGGGGACATCAGCAGGGCCACCCAAGGGTGCTGGGTCCATCCAGGGGGAGTCACATCACGGGGAGCTCGCGGCTGCGTCGGCTCCGCTCTTTGGGAGTTGGGCCCCACGGCCAAATCCTGCAGAGCCACAGGGCAACGAGGCCCTGGGAACGGAGCCACGCCGGGGGGGGCAACTGGACAAGAGCAGCCCCAAGGGACGGTGGCGCTGACGCCCACAGCGCGATCCGAGGGTCAGAGGGGCTGCGGGGCCGGATCCTGCCCCCCCAGCACCCGCAGGCACCCGGCCGGGGCAGGAGGGAGCTGCCCTTTAAAGGTCACTGCCAAAGGGCAGCGCTGACCACAGCTGCCCAGCGCGCTGACTCAACGTGTGGCAGCGGCTCGGTCCTCGCCGCCTGCTCCGCGCCGCTGGCCGCATCCTGCCATCGCCCCGCTGCCGTGAGGGGCTGGCTCGGTCCCCCCACCCCGTCCCCATCCCATGGCGTTGGGTCTGGGTGCTGCCATGGGTCTGGGAGGGTCCCGGAGCCACCTGTGGTGACATCGTGGGCACGTCAAGGTGACACCAGTGGAGACCAACACTCCCCTCTCCTCCTGATGCCACTGACCCCCAGTGAAGCCCCAGACCCCTTCTAGGGACGCCTTCGCTGGAGCTGCCCGTGTCCCCTCCACCAGCACCAGAAGGGGTGTCACCCCCCTCATCCAGGAACCCCCTATCCCTGCTTTCCAGAACTCCCAATCCCACCCCGTCGCTGGCTCTGGCGCTTGGCCACGGGCAGGAGAACATGGATGAAGTGGTGTGGGCAGCGCAGGTGGGCAGCCGGGGGTCCCACCTCCCACCTGAGCCTTGTTTATGGCAGCACCCCAGGTCCAGGGGAGGAGGAGGAGGAGGAGGGCTGGGGGCTTTGCTGACCTCCAGCCCTGATGGGTCCTGGTCCTGACACCCAAGGCTGGGTCCCCCCAAGCATCGTTTCCCAAAGGGGAATGGGGAGCGGTGGGTTTGGAATGGGGTGATGGGTCGGGAATGGGTTGGGAATGGGGTGGTGGGTTGGGAATGGGAGGGTGGGTTTGGAATGGGGTGATGGGTCGGGAATGGGGCGGTGGGTTGGGAATGGGGGGGTGGGTCGGGAATGGGGGGGTGGTTTGGGAATGGGGGGATGGATTGGGAATGGGGGGGTGGGTTGGGAATGGGCCAGGAGCGCGGGCGGTCGCTGGCCCACGGGGCGGCCGTGATTCACTCGGCCAGACTGCGGCCGCTGGGGCTGAAGTTTCTCAGGCTGGGTGGCTCCCCGAGCCTGACGTTTTTGGGAAATTTCAACAAAAACAGTTCAGAAGCTTCCAAAAAACCCGGGCGATGGGAACAGGCATTGTTTTGCCTCCCTCCCGCTCCATTTTGCTATTATTTCCTTTATTTTTCAGTCCCCTCCGCTCGTGCCCAGCACCCCCAGCCCCGGGCTGACCCCACGCAGCCTGGACCCCCCCCTTCCTCGCAGTTATGGGGTCTCAGCCCCCCCAGTGCTATGGGAGGGGGTGTCCAGGACCAACACTGTCACCCCTTTGGGGCCATCCCAGCTCTGTCCTCCCCTCCCCCCCCCCCCCGGTGCTCTGAGCAGCCGAGGGGCTGCAGAGCTGGGATGGGGAACAAAGGGACAGGGAAAACCACCAGACAATGTCCCCAAGGGCTGGAAATGCCCCCAGAGTCACCTGCAGACCTCGGTGATGGCACCATTCCCACGGCCTCAGTGGCCCCAGCCCCGTCCCAGACTCAAGGTCAGGACCACCGGGTCCCTCCGCGTCCCCTCTGGGGGGGAACACGACCCCAGGGCTCCAGCACACCCAAAGGCTGGGCCACGGGGACAACGCACGCTCGGGGACGGTGACCACCAGGACCTGCTGTGCGGGGGCTCTGCCACCCCCCCAGGGGGCTGCAAAGCCCTCGGTGCCACCAGATCCTGGGCAGGGGGACAAGAGGGGACACCGGGGATGGGGGGTGGGATGCCCATGCATCCCTGATGTTGGTGGCACAACCGGACACGCCACCACCACGGGGGGGGGACAAACACAGTCCCAGTCCAGGGGGGACTTGGAGCCACTTGGGGTGGGGGGGGGAGGCGGCGTCCCCACCTTTTTGGGTTAACCCCCCCCCCCCCCCAGCGATGTTGGGTTGGATTGAAAATATTGGGATTTATGGGAAGATATTGCCAAAAAAAGCAGCATTAAGGGCGTTCCGGTCTCACTTTTGGGGGGGGGGGGGGGGGGGCGCCCTGCGTGTGCAGCCCCGGGGGGGGTGGGGGGGGGCAAGTGAGTCACCCGTGGGAAGGCGGCTCTTACGCAGCTCCCGGGGGGTTGGGGGGAGCGGCGTGGGGGGGGCAGCATCCCCGCATCCCTGCATCCCGTATCCCCGCATCCCCGTATCCCCGCATCCCGCCGCGGGGGGAGCGGTGGGGTCGGTCCCGGTACCGGAGCGAAGCAGCGATGCCGGTGCCTCTTCTGCCCCCCCGGGGGCGGCGCCGGGGCCGTGCGGGGCGGGGCGAGGGCGGCATTTTTAGGGCTTTGGTTACCGGGAGGGTTCGCTCAGACTTGCTCGGGACTCTCCCCGGACGTGCCGGTGCACCCCGCTGCCCCGGGGCACCGGAGGAACCGGGGGGGCTCGAACCGGCCATGCCGCCCTTACCGGGGCTGCTGCTCCTGCTCTGCCCGCTCCTCCTCCGCGCCGACCCCCCCGCCTGTGAGTACCGGGGGCACCGGGGGCACCGGGCGGGCGGGCGCGGGGGTCCCGTCGGTCCCGTCGGGGCGGGCGCGGAGCGGACACCCCCCCCCCCCCCCCACCCCGGGTCATCGCGGTGTTGGTTCATGGAGGGGGGGGGGGGTATCACTACCTCCGCCAGCCCCGGGATGCGCTTCCCCCCCCTCCCCGATTTGTCGTGGCGTCGGTTCATGGAGGGGAGGGGGGGGTGTTTCATGGAGGGGGGGGTCTGGGGGTGTCGTTCCATCCGGTTCATCGCGGTGTTGGTTCATATGGGGGGTCTGAGGGTGTCACCCCGCCCCGCAAGCCCCGGGATGCGGAGCCCCCCCGGTTCATCGCGGTACTGGTTCATTGCGGGGGGGGGAAGATCTGAGGGGGTTCAAATGGGGGGGTGGGGCGGCGTGTCCCCCCCCAGCCCTGGGGTGCGGAGCCCCCCCCCGCTTCATTCGCGGTGCTGGTTCATATGGGGGGGGTGGTGTCTGTGTGTCCGTCCCCCCCCTCGGTTCATGGCGATGTCTGTTAATTTGGGGGGAGGGGGGGGGCTGCGCGTGTGTCCCGGTTCATCGCGGTGTCGCTTCCTATGGGGGGGTCTGGGGGTGTCGTGCCCCCCCTCCGGCCCCGGTTGCGGAGCGGCGCCGGGGTCACCGCCGGGCGCACCTCGGAGCTGCGTTTGCCCCCCTTCTCGAGGGCAGCCGCCCCCCCCCCCCATCACCCCCTGCAGGCAGACGGGACCCCCCCTCCCTGTGCGACCCCGCAGCCCAGCCGGGACCCCCCCCTCCCCGCTGAGAACAATAGAGGAGCCTTTTTTGGTGTCCCCCCCCCCATCCCCAGGAGCAGCAGGGACCCCCGCAACCCCCTGGGAGCAGCGATTTCCCCCTCCCCCCATGGAGAAGAGGGACCCCCTCTCCTCGAGAAGCATCACCGCCCCCCCCCCCGCCATGCAGACCCCCCCCCCCCCTCCCGGAGAACAATGCGGCTCCTTTCCCCACCCAGGACAATGGAAATCCCGGCCGGAGAACAATAGCGAACCCCTTCCCCTCCCACCCCTGGGGGCGCTGACCCCCCCCTTCCCCCCTCCCCGAGCCTCTGAGCTCCCCCCTCCTCCTGATCAGAACAACGGGGACCTCCCCTTCCCCCCCCCCCCCCCCCCCCCCCCGAGAACAGGGCCCCCCCTCCATCCCAGAGAACAATGAATCCCCTTTTCCCCACCCTGAACAATAGGGAGCTCCCTCCCCCTCAGAGAACAATGACCCCCCCCCAAAAAAAAGACCCCTGGGGGGTCAGCAATGGTGCCCATTTGGGGGTCCCACCCGGTCCTGGAGGTGCCACCTGTGGACTGAGCTGTGCGCGGTCTCAGCCCCGCAGGGGTTGGTGTCCCCCCTTTGCTATGGGGGGGTCCCAGTAGGGCTCCCCCTCCCCCCCGCTGAGCCCTGCACCCCAATTCACCTCCATCGCACCCCATCGCGCCGGCGCTGCCCGAGCCAAGGGGAGCTGAGGTCCCGTTTGCCGCCGCAGGAAGTTTGGCTTCCTCCCTATGATGGGAATTTCTCAAGGCGATGGATGTTCGCTCCGACACGCTCCAAGAAAAGCACCCCCAGCTCCGGCGAAACCGGGGGATCCCAGCGCTCGCACCCCTCGACCCATCGCGGCGTCAGCGGGGAAGTTGTGTGGAGCGATGGTTGGGGCAGGAACCACAGGAACCGGGCAGAAAAATGCTCCCCAAATCCCACGTTCAGGAGAGCCTTTGGATCCAAATGGGTTTGGATGGGGAGCGGTGCCCACCCTGGTGCCCACCCTGGTGCCCACCCTGGTGCCCACCCTGGTGCCCTTCGTGGTGGCCGGAGGGGTTAACCCCACCAGGGATGACGAGAGGCCACGGTTGGTCCCCATTGGGGTTGATCCCGCGCCGTTCGGCTCAACCCGATAACGCGACGCCCGGTGCCGCTTGCAGCCCCTTTCCCCCCCCCCGGGCCCCCCATTTCTCCCCCCAGACCCCCCGTTCCCACCCATCGAGGTCCGGCGTGGCCCGGTGGGGCGAGCGCTCGCCCTCGACGTGCGGCGCTGGCGAAAGGCGAAGCCAAATCTCCTTTTAGAGAGCGAATGTTTCCCCTCGGTTCAGCTCGGTCGCGCTCGCTGGAATTCCTGCGCTTTTTATAAACCCCTCCTCGAGCGGAGGGATGGGCACGAGAGACGCCCGTGGGGACGAGAAAGGGGGAAAGGGACTGGAAAAGAGGGATAAAACACTTTGGGCCCCAGATCCCCCACTCTGAAGCTTTAGGCGACCTCTCCAAAATTATATATCTATAGATTTATTTTTCTTGCAGAATTCTGCGCAGCCCGAATTCCCTTTTGTTCTCCAGGGCAATCATTTCCATGAGTTTTCCTTCGCCCCCCGCACATCGCAATAAATCCTTTTTTAACCGCGCGCTCTCCGACACCGATCAGAGGGGGTTCCCCCCCCCCCCCCCCGTCCTTCTTTTCTTTCCCAACTCCTTAAAACACCGATATAAAACCAAAACGAAACCCGGCCCTTCGGAAGAAAAGCATAAACGTTCCCGACACCTTGGGAATGTGGTTTTACTTTACAGCCTTACTTAGCACCTGATCAAGGGGGGGGGGGTTTAATAGGAAAGCCATAAAAGCCCCGAGCAGGTATTTTTCGGTGCGCCTCGCGCATTCCAGAGGCTGCCCGCGGCGCTCCGGCCTTTCCTCTCCGCTCGGAAAACTTCACACTTTTCCCTTTTAAAACACATGTTTTGGCTCCAGGCTTGGGGCAAAGAATTGCAGGGAGGGAGGAGAAAAAAATCATATCTACGTATAAAAATATATATAAATATAAATAATTGGTCCCTCCCGAGGGTCCCGCTCGGAGGACGGGGAACGTGTTGGGTTGGCGGCGCTCGGGAGGGTTTCTGGGGCCGGTTACGTTAAGGTTTAGGAGAATCAGGGCCCGCGGGGGTGGATCGGTTGTCGCGGCGATGGGCTGGGGGTGCTGGGCGGGTGCTGGGCTGGGGGGGGGAGCGGTGGGGGCTGGACCCCCTCCCCGGGAAGGGTTTGCTTTGGGGTGGGGGGATGGATCGGTGCCGTCGCCGTGGAGATGCCCCAGGGATGCTCGGGGTACCCAGGGGTACCCGGCACCAGCAAATCCGGATGCTTTTACTCCCCAATCCTTTTACATCCGGATCCTTTTATATCAGGATCCTTTTACACCTGGATGCTTTTTACACCCCATTGCTTTTAAACCCCAATTCTTTTTACATCCGGATCCTTTCACACCCCAATCGTTTTACGCCCCAATTGTTTTACGCCCCAGTCCTTTCAGACCCCAATCCTTTTACATCCAAATGCTTTTACATCCCAGTTCTTTTATATCTGGACCCTTTTACACCCCAACCCTTTTACACCCCAACCCTTTTACACCCCAACCCTTTTACACCCCAACCCTTTTACCCAAAGCATTTTACTTTTCAACCCTTTTATACCCCAATCCTTTTACATCCCAATTCTTTTATATCTGGATCCTTTTACACCCCAATCCTTTTACACCCCAATCCTTTTACACCCCAATCTTTTTACCCCCCAATCCTTTTCCCCCGATCCTTTTACACCCCACTGCTTTTCCATCTGGACCCTTCTCCGCCCCCGTCCTTTTCCGCCCACCCCAAGCCGTCCCGGCAGCGGCAGCGGGCGCTGCTAATTACGATGTCTCCGGAGAAATGAGGATTTCGGAGCATGAGTTCCCGGTGGGCGCTGGTGGGGGCCAGGGAGGTCGGAGGGGAGGTCACGGCACTTTCCGGGAGGTCATTTGGGATTTCAGCCCGGCGCGTGCGGATGGAGCCGATAAGGCTGACGGACACGGAAAACGCCGCAGCGGGGTTGGGGAAGACGTTGGTTTGAAGCTTCGTGGTGGAAAGGTCTTGAGATGAAGCAGCGTGGGGGGTTCCCATCCCGGGGGGGGGTTCCTGGGTGAGGATCGCCATGGGGGTCTCCTGGTGGGGACCCCCTGCCGAGGTGCGGGGATTGGGTTTCGGCAGAGCCACCGGGCACACGGCTGGGCTTTGGTGGGTGGGCAGTGGGGTCTTGGCTGGGTCTTGCTCAGGGGGTGCTGCCGGCCGGCGCCGCTGGAAAAGGAGAGAGGGTAAAAAAATAAAAAATCCCCCCTCAAGTCTTTCTGGAGTCGCTTCTGAAATCCTTTTGTCCTGAAAAATTCACAAAGCCACAACCCAGCCCCCTCCTGGTCCGGGAGAAACCACAGCGTCGCCCAGACCCCCCAGCCTTGCCCAGACCCCCCAGCCTCGCGTGGCAAAGCTCCCCGGCAGCCGCCGGTGCTTCCCAGCAGGACCCCCCCCAACTGGGCCAAGGAGCCCCCGAGCTCATGGGGAAAGCGCGTCCGAGCCCAGCGCCTCGTGAGCTCCTGCCTCGGCTTCGGAGGGGGCAAGCGCTGCTGCGAGGGGCTGTGCACTCCTAAATATTACGTATTTATATAGGAAAATATATACATTTAAGTCTGGAAAGAGATAAAATATATTTTGAAGTATATAAGGCAAAAAATACATTTAAATATATAAAAACAGATATAAAAGATAAGTAAATGTATAAATTAAACTGAAATATATGTAAAATAGAAATGAAATAAATTCAAATATACAAAATAAATTTGAGAATATATAACATAGACATAAAATAGATTTAAATAGATATAGAACAGTTAGATTTATATAAAATTATTTTCTTTTTACCCCCTTTTATCTCTCCGGCTGCAGACCCCGCTGTGATTTCCCCCCAAGACCCCACCCTGCTGATCGGCTCCTCGCTGGTCGCCACGTGCACGGTCAGCCCGGACTTTCACCTGAAAGCCGAAGACCTGTACTGGACGCTGAACGGCCGGCGCTTGCCCGCCGCCACCTACGCCACCCTTGGCCCCACCACGCTCAGCGTGGCCCTCGCCCACCTCAACGGCTCCAAGCAGCAGTCGGGGGACAACCTGGTGTGTCACAGCAGAGACGGCGGCATCTTGGCCGGCTCCTGCCTTTACGTTGGACGTACGTCGGCAGCGCCGGCGCGGTTGCGCGTGCCGGGTATCGCCCAGCCCCGCCGCTGCTTTGCCGTTGCAGGGGGAGAGATGTGGGAGGTTTTGGGGGGCCCCATGGGGGGTAACACCCTGGGTCGTGCCAAGATGTTCCATGGGCTCGCAACGATGGTCTGAGGGCTGGAGCACCTCCTGTTCAGGGACAGGTCCAGAGTTGGGGTTGTTCAGCCTGGAGAGGAGAAGGCTCTGGGGAGACCTTAGAGCAGCTCCCAGTGCTGAAAGGGGCTCCAGGAAAGCTGGGGAGGGGCTCTGGATCAGGGAGTGCAGGGATGGGACGAGGGGGAAGGGTTTTGAGCTGAAAGAGGGGAGACTGAGATGAGATCTTGGGGAGAAATGTTTTGATGTGAGGCTGGGGAGGCCCTGGCCCAGGGTGCCCAGAGCAGGGGTGGCTGCCCCATCCCTGGAGGTGCCCAAGGCCAGGTTGGATGGGGCTTGGAGCCCCCTGATGCAGTGGGAGGTGTCCCTGCCCCTGGCAGGGGGTGGCACTGGGTGGGCTTGGAGGTCCCTTCCAACCCAACCCATTCCGTGACTCCAGCGGTTGTGCAGCCGCTTGTTTTTAGCCTCCTCCCATGGTTTCCGCGCCGTCGCGCAGCCTCGGGCTCGAGCGCTCGGAACGGCTCTTTTTGGCAAACCCTCGGTAAAATTACACTTGTCCGAATCAATAATCGTAAGATTTTATCTCGGGCTATTTTAAGGCCGATGCTCCGTCCTAGGAATACGGAGGCTTAACTGGGAATGCAGCTTGGATTTGTTTTTTTGGGTTGCTGTCGCTGAAAGAAAACAAACGGCTCCGGAGCTTGGGGTGGGGGGGAGGCAGGAGCTGAACCCCACGGGGGTGAAACTTGGGGACCACGGTGGCGACGTCTGCCAGGACCGTGGGCTGGGTTGCGCGGCTGCGCCGTGTCACCCCCCCCTCCCCCCCACCTCTTATTGATTTATCTTTTTCTCTCCCAGTACCCCCAGAAAAACCAGTCAACATCACCTGCTGGTCCAAAAACATGAAGGACCTGACCTGCAAATGGGCACCGGGGACGGAAGGGGAGACCTTCCTGCACACCAACTACACCCTCAAGTACAAGCTCAGGTGGGGCTTCCAACCCTTAATTCCCATTATTCCTAAAAAATACAGCAGCGTGGGGTTTAACACTTTATGGGGGGGTGGGAATGGGGAGCCCAGTCTTCCTGGTGGTCCCAGTTTGGGGTGGTCACTGGTGGGATGAGTTCTGTTGGGTCTCAGGGAGGGTGAGGAGAAGCCACGCGGCCCTGGTTGAGCCGCGCACGGGTAACCCAACGCCTTGGCAGCGTTGAGCGGTGGATGAACGTGGTGGGTAAACGAGCTGTGATCGCCACCAAGAGCGACTGTTTCCTCCGGGGCTGGGTGAGCGCCCACGGCTCGCCCGGTGCCGGCACTGAGCGCCCGCCCGCAGGTGGTACGGCCGTGACAACACGTGCCAGGAATATCACACGGCCGGGCCCTACTCGTGCCACATCCCCAAGGACCTGGCGCTCTTCACGCCCTACGAGATCTGGGTGGAGGCATCCAACCGCCTCGGGGTGGCCGTCTCCGATGTCGTCATGTTGGACATCCTCGACGTGGGTGAGCGACGGCGTCGTGATGTCACCGCCGTGACCTCACCGGGGGAGCGGGGTGGCGGGTTCACGCGGTGGGGGGGGGCAGCAGGAAATGGGCGATATGTGAGCAGAATTGCTCCTAATCCGATTAGGCTGCTTTCTTCGAGGGTTTTTTGCATCTCCGGCTCTGTTTTTTCCATCTGCGGGTCCTTAACTCTTGCGGCGCCGCAGCGCTGCCTGCACCGACCCCGCCAGCCCCTGCCCTGTCCCCACAGTCACCACGGACCCGCCATCGGACGTGCACGTCAGCCGGGTGGGCGACCTGGAGGACCAGCTGAGCGTGCGCTGGAGCTCCCCGCCGGCGCTCAAGGATTTCCTCTTCCAAGCCAAGTACCAGATCCAGTACCGGGTGGAGGACAGCTCGGAGTGGAAGGTGGGGTGGCATCACCTACTGGTGGCGGGGGATGCCCAAGCAGGATTCCTTGGGATGCTCAACAATATTCATGGGATGCCCAACTGGGATGCCATGGGATGCCCAACTATGCCTATGGAATGTCCAACCAGGATGCCATAGGATGCCCAACCGTGCCCATAGAATGCCCAGTCAGGATGCCATGGGACACTCCACCATGCCCATGGAATGTCCAACCAGAATGCCATAGGATGCCCAACCTTGCCCATGGAATACTCAACCAGGATGCCCAACTGTGCCCATGGGATGCCCGACTGGGATGCTCAACCAGGATGCCATGGGATGCTCAACCATGCGGGCACTGCCATCTCCTCCCTCCTCAGGTCGTGGATGATGTGGGCAACCAAACATCCTGCCGCCTGGCCGGCCTCCGCCCCGGCACCGTCTACTTCGTCCAGGTGCGCTGTAATCCCTTCGGCATCTACGGCTCCAAGAAAGCCGGCATCTGGAGCGACTGGAGCAACCCCACCGCCGCCTCCACCCCGCGCAGCGGTGAGTGCCACCCGCCTCGCTCGGCCGCTGTGACACACAGGACGCGCCGGGGGGGCCCTTTCCCGCTCCGTGCCCAGCACCTGGATTTCTTGCAAAGGAGCCAATTCAGAGCTCGGCTTTCCCAGAGGAAGCCAGAAAGCCGCTGGTTTTCCTCTCGCCATCGTTACTGGTGGCACTGGGGGGAGGGTTGAGCCACGCGTGTCCCCCCGGCGGTGCCACCGACCCCCTTGTCCCCGCAGAGCGAGCGGCGGGGGGCTGCGACCCCAAAGGGGGGGAGCAAAACACGACGCTGCGGCGGGAGCTGAAGCAGTTCTTTGGGTGGGTGAAGAAACACGCGTACGGCTGCTCCAACCTCGGCATCAAACTCTACGACCAGTGGCGCGTGTGGCTGCAGAAATCGCACAAAGCACGCAACCAGGTAGGTAAGGAGCCTTTCACACTTCTTTTTCCCGGCCACGGGGGGGGGGGGGGGGGATGGGGGATGGGGGATGAACCCCCCCCCTCCTCAGTCCTGGGATAAGGCGGGGAGGGGATGCAGGGTGAACCTTCAGTCCACGGGATGTTGAGGTGGGGGGATGCAGGGTGACAATGACCCTGGGATGCTGGGGAACCCCCCCCACCTCTGGGATGCTGGGGGGGATACAGGGTGAACCCCCCCCACCCCTGCGATGCTCGGGGCGGGGGGGATGCAGGGTGACAATGACCCTGAGATGCAGGGTGAACCCCCCCACCCCTGGGATGCTGGGGGGGGGGATGCAGGGTGACAATGACCCTGAGATGCAGGGTGAACCCCCCCACCCCTGGGATGCTGGGGGGGGGGATGCAGGGTGACAATGACTCTGAGATGCAGGGTGAACCCCCCCATCCCTGGGATGCTGGGGGGGGGATGCAGGGTGACGATGACCCTGGGATGCTGGCAGAGGGGTGCGGGATGCAGAGTGACCCCCCCCCACACCCCTGGAATGCTGGGGGGGGGGGAGTGGGGTGCCACGGCCCCCGGGGCGCATGGCTGGCGGCGACGCGGGGCTCTGCTCCTTCCCGCAGGTGCTTCCCGGCGATAAGTTGTAGCCCCCGGGGGCCCGAGCGCCAGCAGGACGAGATGGGGCGCCCGGTGCCCAGCCGGGACCACCCGCGGCCCCCCCAGCCCCGCCGTGGGGGGGCAGGAAGGCAGCCAGGGCGCAGCGCAGCCCCGCGGCCCCCGGGATGGGGTGAGGTGGGGAGGGTGGGCTTGGACGGCACTGGGAGCCCTTCGCTCGCTCCCCACAGCAGCGGGGGGACCCCCCAGCCTCACCTGGCACGGGGGGGGGCGGGGGCTTCGCTCCTTCACCACCAGCCGGAGCAGCCCTGGGGATGATGGGAGCATCCCAGGTGCCCCCACCCTGGGCGCAGCCCCTCCCGCCCCGGGAAGCGGTTTTGGGGACGCACGTGCGTGTGCGGGGGCCGGGGGGGGGAATCTGTCCCTGGTTTGAGGCTGTTGGGGTTTGCCCAGCGCCTGCTCCGGTTTTTGATTGAACCCAGCCTTATTTTGGTTCCATTTCAGTCAATTAGGAACAGATTTAAGCTTAATGCCAATAAACCTCGGAAACCCCAGCGGGGTCTGCGTCAGCGGAGCGGCGGCAGCGCGCGGGGACGGGGAGGCAGCGGGCAGCCCAGCGGGCCCCGTGGCCCTCGTCACCGCATCCCGGGGGACGCAGGAGCCCTTTAGACCACGCGACGCAGCCCAGCTCCGTGGGGACGGGTTTTATTTGGGATGAGCAGAGAAAAAAAGGGCACTTGGGGGGTGCTGGGGCTGGCGTGGGGCACGGCTGAGCTCCCAGAGGTGGGTTTTGGGGGGCTCTAGCAGATGCCCATCCCACCGGCGGGCAAAGCACGGCACCCCTTGGCACTGGGGGCTGCGGTTTCCCTTAGGGGAAGCCCTGGTGGAGCTGGGGGGGGCACCGGTCCCACGCAGACCCCTCTGCTGAGGGATGCTCAGGATTTAGGGGGACCCCACTTCTCCCAGCAGGGGGGGTTTCTCCCCCCCTTCCAGCTGAAGAAAAGGAGCTGGGGGGGCAGGTGCCCACCTTGCTGGGGTGCTGGGGGGCTGCCCCACAGGCTGGGGTGGGGGGCACGCGGGGGCCCCTGTTCCAGCATCCGGCCCCTCCGGCTGTTCCCACGGGGACACCCATCACTCCGCTTCTTCCGAATCGTACTTGAGGTCCTGGAGAATTTCGCTGATTGCCTCAATGGTTTTAATTAGCCTGAGGAGAGCGGATGGAAACTATAAATAAAGCCCATATGGAGCGTATTACCCGCGCCGCCGCGCCTTCCCCGCGCTGTTTATGAAACACTCAGCCCAGGGAGGCCGAGGGGACCCCGGCATCGCCAACCCCAACCGGGGGCTGCGGCGTTTGAAGGCACCATCTGGGCCCCCCTGGGCTGGAGGGAGGGGAAATGCAGGGAGGGGGGCCCAGCCCAGAGTGGAGGGGGGGGGAGGGGGGTGATGCCATCCCAAAATATGGGGAGAGGGGAGATGGCAGCGCGGGCACCACTCACTTGTGTTTGAGCTCCCGCACCTCCTGCTGGGGGGCGTCCACGTCAGGATGGTCCTGAGCCTGCTGCCGCGCCAGCTGGAGCTGCGCTGTCTGCGGGGGGTGGGGGGGGCACGGCATGAGGGGGACCCCCACCCCAAAAGCAGGCCCAGTCCTGCCCTGAGCAGCAGGGGGACCCCTCACCCCAAAACCAGTCCCAGGCTGGGGTGGGGACCCCCACCCCAAAAGCAGCTCCAGCCCTGCCCTGGGCAGTGAGGGGACCCCTCACCCCTCACCCCCACCCCAAAAGCAGCTCCAGCCTTGCCCGGGCAGTGGGGGTACCCTGTGCCCCCAAAAGCAGCCCCAGCTTTGTAAGGGGCAGCAGTGGGACCCCCAACCCCCAAATCAGCCCCAGCCCTGCCCCGGGCAGCTGTGGGGACCCCCCCCTCCTCACCAGCTGCAGCTTCTCCTGCTCCCGCTCCTGGAGGCGATCGAGGTGCTGGGCCAGGTCGGGGCGGCCGAGCTCGGCCCGCAGACGCCCCGCGATGCCCAGCACCTCGCTGGAGATGCCGCTGAACGCCACCGTGACCTCGTGCACCAGCTGCCGGTACCGCGGGAAGTCATAGTGGGGTGCGCTGCTCAGGTACGCCCGGTGGCCCCTGCGCACGGCACGGGGGGGGTGAAGCCACCGTCACCGCACCACGGGCACCAGGATGGTGCTGAGCCCCCTTTGCCACCCCCTGCTTGAGGTTTTCCTGCCCAGACTTGGCAGCTCTTGGTCCCCGTGACCAGGCATCTGCACTCCTTGCACGGCAGGGGTTTGGCAGCTGCTTCTTGGGGGCTTCTGGGGGGGAATTGGGTTTTCTTGGAGGGAATTGGGGTTTTTTGGGGAGGGGAATTAGCCTGCATCCCGTTAAGTCCTTCATCGCCTGTCGGATGCTAAAATAGGATACAGGTGTCCGGTGCGGCTGTGTCCCTGCCAGCTGGAGCTCATCAGCCACCCCGGCCACCTCCGCCCTCACGATGGAGAAAAACCAGGATGGGGGGGATTGGGTTTCTTGTTGGGGACCCCCTGTGCCCCTGCGCACCCCGGTGCGTCCCGTCCCCACCCTGGTACTCACTCCTCGAAGAGCCGGTACGCCTCGACGCGCTCGCCCTGCAGCTCCTGCAGCCGCTGCAGCAGCGCCTTCACGGCCTCGCCCGTCTGCGGGGACAAGGGGACGGTGGCAGCGGGGGCGATGGTGGCAGCGGGGGGTGACGGTGACACCAGCACACGGGGATGCTTTGCTCCCGCTCATGGGCTTGGGCAGAGCTGGCATCGCCCGAGGGTCTCATCCCAGTGCTGGGCTCTCGGGTGTCCCCCACCCTGCGCTGGTTCTGGGGGGACCCTCAGCCTGGCGAGGGCGTTCAGGCCGGTGCTGGCACCGGGACCCCCAGCCTCGTGTAGACAAATGGGTGCTGGGACCCCCTGGGCCCGTGCACACAGCACAGACGGGCACCGGGACCCCTGCCCTGGGTGCAACAACCAGACCGGGGCCCCCCCAGCCACCCGTGCCCAGATCGGACTGGAATGGGGACCCCTGTGGACACGCGTGCACCCCCCCATCCCCCCGCCCAAGCCCCGGGAACCCCACCAGGACATCCTGCCCCCCCCTCAGCCGCCCGTGCACAAACCGACCTGGGGACCCTCCCCCCGCCCCCCCAAGACCGCTCCCTACCCACACCCCGGGCCCCCCCCCCCCCCCCCGCCACGCGTGCTCAAAGCGGACTGGGAGCAGGACCGCCCCCCGCCGGCCAGATGTGCCCAATCCGGATCGGGACCCCCCTCCCCTCAGCCCCGTGTCCACGCACCGAGCCCGCCCCCCCCTCGCGTGTGCACAAAGCGGACCGGGACCAGGACCCCCCAGACGTGCCCGAACCGGATCGGTACCTGGACCGCCCCCCCCCCCCCCCAAGAACCCCAATGCCAACCGAGACGCCCCCAGCCACTCGTGAGACCGGACTGGGATCCCCGTCCTCCCAGGCCAGGCGAGCCCGAACCGGATCCGCACCGGGATCGGGACCCCCCAGCCCCGTGCTCACACACCGCGACAACAGCCACCCCTCCCGGCTGCACGTGCACACACCGGACTGGGACCAGGACACCCCCCCGCAGCCACGGATGCCCGAACCGGATCAGGATTGGGTGCAGGACGGCCCCAGCCAGGCGTGCCCGAACCGGACCAGCCCCGGCGCCCCCCCCGTTCCCGTCCCCGCTTACCATGGCCCGGGCGCGGCCCGCGGGGCGGGGCTGTGATCGCCCCCTGGCGGCGCCCGCCGGCATCGCCGCCCCCTCCCTCCCGCCCCCCACTTTTTATTGGAAAACGCAGCCATTTGGGCAAAAAAACAAGCCGAGGCCGGGGCCGGGGGGAGCTCTGTACTGCTTTATTGGGGGGCGCGGGCCGGGCCCGCTCTACTTGACCTTCTTCTTGGGGCGGAGGTTGTTGGTGTGGCCACACTTCTTCTTGCGGCAGTTGACGGCGCGGGGGTGCAGGCGGGCGTAGCACCTGGAAGGGGGGGATGTCAGGTAGGACCCCTTTTCCACTGGGAAGGGGGTCCCCACCCCACATGGGGGAACCGTATTTCCCCTTCTTGTAGAAACAGGGTCCCCACCCCATGAGGGAAACCCCATTTCCACAGGAAGGGGGTCCCCACCCCACTGGGAAGCCCCATTTTTCCAAGAAGGGTATCCCCACCAATCAGGGGAGCCCCATTTCCCCTGGAAAGACGATCCTCATCCCACAGGAGAACAGCATTTCCCTCGGGAACAGGATCTCCATGGGGAGCCCCATTTTCCCAGAAAGGGGCTCCCACCCCACAGGGGATCCCCGTTTCCATGAGGAAGAGAGTTCCCACCCTGCAGGAGAGACCCCATTTCCACAGGGAAGGGGTCCCCACCCCACAGGAGAGACCCCATTTCCACAGTGGAGCCTCGTTTCCATGGGGAAGGGGGTCCCCACGCCGCGGGCAGGGACGCACTTGCGGCAGATCATCTTGTCGCAGTTGTACTTCTGGGCGAGCTGGCGGAGGGAGGGCTCGATGATGCCCCCGCGCAGGCGCAGCACCAGGTGCAGGGTGGACTCTGAAAGGAAAGAGAAAGCGTCAAAACGGGGCCAGGTGCTGCCAGGGAGCCCACAGTGTTGCCCAAAAGACCCCCCTCAAGCCAAGGTACCTTTCTGGATGTTGTAGTCAGCCAGGGTGCGGCCATCCTCCAGCTGCTTCCCTGCAAAGATCAGGCGCTGCTGGTCAGGGGGAATCCCTGCGGGAGAGAAAGAATCATAGAATCATGGAATGGGTTGGGTTGGAAGGGACCTCCAAGCCCAGCCAGTGCCACCCCCTGCCATGGGCAGGGACACCTCCCACTGGATCAGGGGGCTCCAAGCCCCATCCAGCCTGGCCTGGAACACCTCCAGGGATGGGGCAGCCACCACTGCTCTGGGCACCCTGAGCCAGGGCCTCCCCATTGTCATTGTGAAGAATTTCTTCCTGTTGTCTAGCCTAAACCTCTCTTCTTTTAGCTTAAAACTATTCCACTCTGTCCTATTGCTACAGGCCTTGCTAGAAAGTTTTCCCCCACTTTTCTTATCACCCCTCTTTAGGCAAGGGGACACGGAGGAGGGCAGTGATGGCAGCCCCGCAGCTCCCAGGTCCCACCAGTACCTTCTTTGTCCTGGATCTTGGCCTTGACGTTCTCGATGGTGTCATTGGGCTCCACCTCCAAGGTGATGGTTTTGCCTGTCAGCGTCTTCACGAAGATCTGCATCTTGGCACTGTGCGTCTCTGCGGGGACCAACGGCCTTGTCACCGTGCCCATCCCCCAGCAGGGGCCCCGGGCCCGGTCCCCCCCCCCTCAGCACAGCCCCTGGGGTCCACGTTCCCCTTTCACCACGGATCCCCTCGCAATCACGGGCCCCGTGTCCGTTCGCCCCTCCCTCAGCACAGGCTCCAGGGTGCGTCCCTCCCCCTCAGCACAGACCCTGGGGGTCCCCTTCCCCCCTCTCATCACAAGCCCCGGGGTCCCCGGGTTCTGTCTGTCTCCCCCCATTATGGGCCCCAGCGTCCCCGTTCCCCTCCTCAGCGCAGGTCCTGGGGGCCCCGCCCCGCGCTCAGGACGGGGTCCCCCTCGCTTCCCCCGCCTCTCCTCCCGTCTCCCCTTCCCGCTCCCGGGACGCAGCCTCCGACACCGCGCCCGGGGCCGGGAGATCGGGACCCCGAGCTCCGGGCCAGGCCCGGCCCCGCGCGCACCCTCTGCCTCGCTGCTGAGAGAGAGAGAGGGAGGAGAGACCGGAACCGGAACTGCGTCAGCGCCGCGCGGCCCCGCCCCTTCCGGCCCCGCCGCGCTTGCGCCAGAGCTTCCCCCGCCCCTTGGGGGCTCCAGGAGCCCCGGGGCTGCTCCGGAACGGCCCGCTCTGCCCCACAGCGGCCCCCTCAGATCCACAGCGGCTCCCCTACTTCCACAGTGACCCCAAAGCGGCTCTCCCTGCCCCATAGCAGCTCCAATGCGGCTCCCTGTGCCCCACAACAGCCCCACAGCGGCTCCAAAGCAGCCCCAAGGCGGGTCCCCCCAGCCCCACTCTCTCCCCCTCAGCGGCTCTGAAGTGCCCGGGCCCTGGAGCCAGGGAGGGCAGAGGCCGCTGTGGGTCCCCCTGCGTGGCCACAGGAGCCTCATGCAAGGCACTCGCAAGAACCAAGGGGCCACCCGACGGAGACACTTCGGGAGGTGGCAGCTGGCACGAGACTGTTCGCAGAGACCTGCAGGGAAGTCAAGAGAAACAGTGGGCATGGACGAGAGCCTCGGAGACAACATTCCTTAAGCAAAACCCCACACCCGTGCCCCAAACCAGCTCTTCTGTGCCAAAGTCTCCCTTGAAGGTGGGGTTTTGCTGCTCTCCTGACCACACACAAATGAGAAAGGACACGCATTTCAAACCCACGTTTTACTGATTCACCCCAACGTGAGCCGCGGGGTTGGTGCTACGGTGGCAGTTTGGAGGCAGAAGGGACCCTTCTTCACTCGGCCATCGCCTCTCGCAACCTTCGCTTCCCTCTTCCCGAGAAAAAAAAAAAGAGACACACAAATATAAATATGGGATAGAAAGTCCTATGGGGGCGGGCGGTGGCGCAGGACCCCTGTCCTAGTCCAGGTCGTTGGCCGTGTCTTCATCTGTCAGACTCTGTCCGTTCACAGCCGGCAAATCATACGGCCCTTGGGATAGATCCTCAAAATCCTGGCTCGTGGTGGGAGAGATGATGTCCGGGCTGGTGTCACAGGACTCGGTGCTCTGCTCAGAGGTAGCGATGGTCGTTGTCGTGCTCTTCGGGACGGGGTCAAAGTCGTCGTCGTCTTCCAGGATGGGCGATTCGTGGATGTCTGGAAGGGAAGGTGTAAGGAGCTGATAAGGTTTGCCGCAAAGAACTGAAGATAGGACGTTGTCCTGCCTCCAACCCGGACCCCACGCTGAGAACTGGAGAAATTGATAACTGAAAGGAAGGGGGTGCCTACAGGGAGGTGCTGATGAGAAACAAGTTCTACCAGAGGGGGAGGATTGTCTTGTCTACAGCTCTTGACACACAAAAAGGGAGAAAGTGGAGCTGTTGACAAAGTCCCATCTCCAGCCCTAATTCCCACCCTGACTGCAGATGGGGTTGATAAGCAACCCAAGAAGTGTGATGGGGGTTATCAATATCCAGACCCTTTTCCACTCTTTCAGAAGACCTGAATGAATCTGACAATCACTTTGCCCAACGCGAGGACTCTGGAGAGCTGGGACAGACAAATGCTGCCCATTTCGGCTACTGCTGCTCTCTCTGCTCCAGCTTCCTTCCATCACACCCTGGACCCTCTCCATCGCCGGCAAAGAACACACCTCGTCGCTGGAACGCTGGGGCGGTGAGACCTTTTTCTATTTCTTTCCCCTCTCTATCTTTCCTCTCCTCTTCTCTTCCCCTTGTTTACACGTTCAAATACACCAGAGTTTGATTCCTTGCTCAATAAAACTCCTTCATTTTCCACGTTTCTCCTTGCTTGGTGTGGCTGCACCTTTATTGGCCTGACAGGAATATTGGATCTGGGTCAAACCAGGCTTGAACCCAGGGTTCTCAGACTGAGCCCTGACAGATGCCACTATTGGGTTTGGTGCTGTGGCTGCTGGGGTTGAGGCGCTGCCAGTGCGGCACCAGCAGGACAATTTTGCTAAGTTACAACTCTAAATTTTGCCCCCTTGGAACAACAATTGATAAAAATGTGACGTCATGTAAATTAGCGGCTGTTTGTGACTTCCTGCAACTGTGTTTGATATCATCAAGCAGCTCTCCAGGCTTTTAGTGCCTGGAGATGATCCAAGGGCTGGAGCACCTCTGCCATGAGGACAGGCTGAGAGTTGGGGTTGTTCAGCCTGGAGAAGAGAAGGCTCTGAGGAGACCTTAGAGCAGCTCCCAGTGCTGAAAGGGGCTGCAGGAAAGCTGGGGAGGGGCTCTGGATCAGGGAGGGCAGGGATGGGATGAGGGGGAAGGGTTTTGAACCGAAAGAGGGGAGATTGAGATGAGATCTTGGGGAGAAATGTTTTGCTGTGAGGGTGGGGAGGCCCTGGCCCAGGGTGCCCAGAGCAGTGGTGGCTGCCCCATCCCTGGAGGTGCCCAAGGCCAGGTTGGATGGGGCTTGGAGCCCCCTGACCCAGTGGGAGGTGTCCCTGCCCATGGCAGGGGGTGGCACTGGCTGGGCATTGAGGTCCCTGCCAACCCAACCCGTGTCAGGATTCTGTGTCTCCTTGGCTTCTCCCAACTCCCAGGAGTCGCCTCTCGTTCTTAGGAACAGGGATTCTTTGCAGGGGAAGGACCGATGGAAGCGGGCACGGCGGGGCGGTCACTCACTGCTGAAGGCCTCCGGGTACTGCTTGGCCAGCTTCCCTTTCAGCGTCCTAGGGAGGAGAGAGCGAGCCGAGTCCACGGGGGAGCAGAGAGATGCGGGGCTGAGCGGCCCCCCGGGCTCCCTCCGCTCTCCATGGATGATGTAAATGAGTCCCTGGGGGTTCCCTGGGCTGCAGGGCTCCCTCCCAGCCCTCCTGATTGCTTCTCCAAGCCCCACATTCCCAGCCAGGCCAAGCAGCACCAGCACCGTGTCCCTCCCACCGCCCTGGTGGAGCGCGGATCATCCCAGCCGGAGCAGAACCGAGGAATCCTGAAGGCCCAGCAGCTCCTCCCGCCCTTGGCCACACATTTCCTCTCTTCCAACTATTTTTCCTTCCAAGCCCACCCTGAGCTCCCACTCACACCCAGCTTTAACGTCCCCGCAGCCGCCCTGGACCTCGATGGGCTGCCCCGCAGTGATGTTCCCATTCCCGTTCCCATGCCCGGTGCCCACCGGATCCTCCGGAAGATGCTGTCCAGGTCCTTCTTCATCTCCACCAGCGTCTTGGTGTGGTGGAGGAAGCGCTCGCTCATCTGCTGCATCCGGATGCTGGAGAGGTTGTTGAAGTTGAGGAGCATCTCGTTGGTCTTCTCAAACCGATCCAGCCTGCGGGCAAGGAAGCAGACGGAGCTCGGCAAAGGCCCTGGGAGGCTCCCGGTGGCGGTACCGGGGTCCTCATGGGTCCGTTTTCCCAGGACTCACATGTTTTTCTGGGCTAGGATGATGGCATTGACGTCCTCAGCATTGACCATGCCCAGCACCCGCCCGCAGAACACCTGCGACGCCGTGGGCTCCATCGCGGCCTGCAGGAAACGGGGGGCGGCTCAGGACCGGTAACAGAGACACCCCCCCCATCCCATCCCCGGTAACGGGACCCCCTCTGCCGTGCCCCGCTGTGCAGTATCGGAGCTGCGCCCCTTCCTGCGGCCATGCACGGTCTGGGAGTGGCCCCACGCACACCGACACTGGCGTCCCCTCCGCCCTGTTGTGCTGCCGGTACCGAGGCTCCCCACCACCGTGCACGGTTTTGGGGTGACCCCACACGCGCTGCATGCTGGTAACGGGGCTCCCTCCGCCCTGCCGTGCTGTCGATATCAGGGCTTCTCTCCTCCCCGCCGCCAGGCACAGCTTGGAGGCAGCCGCTTCGCCGGTACCGGAGTTGCCCCCCTCCCCACCACCGCTCGCGGGCTGCAAGCGGCCGCACACCGGTACCGGGACCTCCTTCACTCTACCGTGCCGCCCTTACCTAGGCTCCCCACCACCGTGCACGGTTTTGAGGTGGCCCCACACGCACCCTATCCCGGTGACGGGGTCCTCTCCTTCTCGCGGTGCCGCCGGTACATGGGCTGCCCCCCTCCCCGCCACTGTGCCCGCTCTGGAGCGACCCCACGCCAACACCGGCGCCAATACCGGTCTCCCCGTGGGGACGCTGATGTGGGCCCGTCCCGGTGATCCCGGTTCTCCCTCTGCACACCTGGGAGCGCAGGCCCCGCCACTTCACATGCCGGGAACGGCGGCAGCACCGCCGGCCGCGCCAGCACTTCCGGGTGCGGGGACACGCCCAGCGCCGTCACATGACGTCACCGCGCACGTGCGTCACCGCGCAGACCCGGAAGTAGCGGTGGACGCCGGTGAGGAAATAATCACACGCACCCCCCAGCACCGGGCGGCACCGGGCATCACGAGGCACACCCGCCCCACACCCGCCCCACCCCCTCACCTCCTGTGGCCCCGCGGCGCCGCCTCCCAAACCCTCCGCTCCGAACATCACGGAACCCCACCGTGGCCCCTTTAAGGCTTCGCCCCGCCCCCCGCTGATGAGCGGCCGCTGCAGCCAATGGCATCAGCGCGGGGGGCGGAGCCCAACCAATGGGAACGAAGAGGGCGGGGCCGGCGGCAGCGGGGGCGGGGCCGGCGGCAGCGGGGACGCGGGGCAGGTGGGAGCGGCGGAGGCTGCGGGTGGGGGGGGTGGCACGAGAAAGCTCCTCCCGCTACCGGCACCGGTCAGGGCCGTGTCCCTCTCTCCCCCGGGGTCCGGTTCCTCCCTCTTCCCCCTCCTGGGGCCCGGTTCCCTCCCCTGCGGGGCCCGGTACCCGCTGTCCCCGTCCTCTCCCCACAGGGCCCGGTGTCGTTCCCGCCCCCCTCCCCGTGTGGCCCGTGTTCCCCCGCCCCGGGTTCCAGTTTCTTCCTTCGCTCAGCCGGGTCTTCCCCTCCTCAGGAACCCTGGGGTCCGTTCCCCCGCTCTGCGGGACCCGGTGTCGTTCCGCACCCCCGTCCCACGGCCCGGTTTTTCCCCTCTCGGAGCCGGTCTCGTCCCCTGTGAGGCCTGGGTGTCCCTCCCAGCCCCGGCGCCTTTTCCCCCTTCCCCGGGGCCTGGTGTTGTTCCATGTGTCCCCCTCCCTGGACCCAGGGTTCTCCCAGGGTGTGATCTTTTCCCCCCTCCCGGTGCCCGGTGCCTCCTGCCTCCCACCTGCAGGGCCCGGGGCCTCCCCTGTGCTGCACTTGGTCCCCCATCTCCTTCCCCCCCCCCCCCCCCGAGTTCCCTTCCCTCCCCCCGGGGCTCAGTGAGTGACCCCTACCCTGGGGCCCGATCTTCCCCCTCACCAGGGCCCGGTTCCCCCCAGTCCACTGGGATCTCCCGACTCTCCCCGGGTCCCTTTCTCTCCTCTCCTGGGTCCTTTCCCCCCCCTCCACCCCACAGGCCCTGGCACTGGCCTGACTGGTGGCCTTGTCCCATGTCCTGTCCCCCGTCCCTGGTGAGCGCAGCCCTGACCCTGGTTCTCTGTTCCCCTCCAGGCTGCTCCGCCGTGATGGCTTCCAGCCGGGAGGAACCAAGGAGCAGCTCCCCGGGCCGGGCAGGCCCCGGCACTGAGCCGGCACCGACAGCTGACGCCACTCAGCTGGACACGGGTGAGGATTTTGAAGTCTTGGAAGATGAAGAAGAGGAGGAGGAGGAGGACCTGAGCGAGCTGCCCCCACTGGAGGACGTGGGCCGGCCAGTGCCACGGGAGGACACCCAACCCTCGGAGCCGGGCAAGGGGGACACGGCTGAGGAACCCCAGGAGTGGCTCGATGTTTTGGGTGAGAGGCCAGGGAAGGAGGGCTTTCCTGTGGCTTTGCTGGCACTTTCCGCGCCACGAAGGGTGGTCAGGAGCCAGAGTGGGGCACTGGGAGAAAGGCTTTTACTTCCCAGCCCTGGGCTGACGTGCCTCTGGTTTCTCCTTGCCCAGGGAGCGGCTTGCTCAAAAAGAAGACGCTGGTGCCAGGCCAGGGAGTGGACACGCGTCCCCGCAAGGGCCAGGACGTAACCATCCGCCTGAAGGCCACGCTGGGGGATGGCAGTTTGGTGGAGGAGAACCCTGCGCTCACCTTTACTCTGGGTGACTGTGACGTCCTGCAGGTCAGGGCTGCGAGAAAGCGTGCTGGGCTTTGTCACTACCTTGTTTTTCCCCTGTGGACCTCACCTTGAAGGGTGTGGGGAGGGTTTGGGGGTTTTCCCAGCCCGGTTTGTGGTTAAGAATCAGCCCCCTCTGCTCTTGCTTGTGCTCCCTCCCTGTGCTGTCGTTCCCTGTAGGCTCTGGACCTGTGCGTGCAGCTCCTGGAGATGGGGGAGACGGCATTGATCGTGTCAGATGCAAAGTACTGCTACGGCGCTCAGGGCAGGTGAGCGGCGAGGACGCAGGGTGGAGCAGGATGGCCCCAAACAGAGCTTTGGAAGCTCTGGTGACAGCCCAGTGTCCATGGGCAGGGAAACATGGCTTGCTTACCATGTGCAGGGCATGGCAGCGTGTCCTGTCTGGGGGAACGACCTTCCTTGGCTCCCAGCTCTGGGCTGTGGCGCTGAATCTATGTGGCACTAAATCTGTGTGGCCCAGTGGCTGGTGGAACTGGTGGAGGTGGCAACGGTGCTTTGTGCTCCTTTGTGCACAGGAGCCCTGATATCCCACCCAATGCGGCCCTCACCCTGGAGGTGGAGCTGCTGGCGGCTCAGGATGCGCCGGACCTGGAGCTGCTCAGTGGGAAGGAGAAGATAGAGCTGGCCAACCGCAAGCGGGAGCGCGGCAACTACTTCTACCAACAGGCAGATTACGTACTGGCCATCAATTCCTATGATATTGCTCTCAAGGTCATCGGCTCCAGCTCGAAAGGTACCTGCTCGTTCCCCGGGTGAGGGCCATCTGGGACCCCTTCCCACTGTAACCTGGCTCTGGGGTCTTTGCAGTCGACTTCAGCCCAGAGGAGGAGACTGAGCTGCTGGACGTGAAGGTGAAATGTCTCAACAACCTGGCAGCTTCTCAGCTGAAACTGGACCATTATGAGGCAGCCCTGAAGTCCTGCAACCTCGTCCTGGAGCACCAGCCAGGGAACATCAAGGCTCTCTTCCGAAAGGGCAAGGTGAGGCTGAGCTCGTGGCAGTTGCTGCCATTCCTTCTCCACAGTGTGGTGGGGCTCAACCATGGCAGACAGAGGGCAGGGATGAGGGACAGACCTCTGCCACCCTGCTTAATCTGTATCTCACCTTCCAGGTCCTGGCTCAGCAGGGTGAATACAGAGAGGCCATCCCCATCCTAAAGGCAGCGTTGAAGTTGGAGCCTTCAAACAAGGTAGGCTGCTGTGTGCTGCCAGTGGTCCTGCTGAGCTGGGATGCTCTTTTGGCCGTGTCCCGGCAAACCTCAGCATTCCTTATGGAAGGCTGAAGCCTCCCCATAGCTGTTCTTAACTTCCTCCGTGAAGGAAGGCTTGAAAGAGCCCCCAGGGCCTGGGGATGATGTGCCTCATGGTGCCACATCGTGAGTTTGGCTGGGCTGGTGGGTCCCTTATCTCTGCGTTGTGAGACGCCCTCTTTGCCCTTTGGTCCTTGCGGTGCAGGACTCCCTGCCAGCCCATCCCTGCTCGTACAGTCCTGGCTGCTCCAGCTTCTCCAGGGCTCCAGCGCCTCGTGCTGTGGCTACGGGAAGCGGAGCAGAGCTGAGTCCCCACAGACTCGCTCAGCAGCCTGGAGCGTGATTCACTGGGTGACGGGAGCAGCCCAGACCTCAGCCCAGCGCCCAGGCCAGGGCGAGCTCTGGGTCAGGAATTTCCTGTTGGTTAATGATCAGCTGCAGCTCCAGAGCCTCGGGTGAAATCAAAAGGCAGTGCCAGGAAATGGCCCCAGCAGGAGCGAGCCTGGGCAAGCTGGGGGAGAAGAAAAGAGGTGTTGCTTGCACAGGGCATAGAGGCATCAAATGGTTTGGGATAGAAGGGACCTCAAAGCTTGTGCAGTGCCACCCCCTGCCATGGGCAGGGACACCTCCCACTGGGTCAGGGGGCTCCAAGCCCCATCCAGCCTGGCCTGGACACCTCCAGGGATGGGGCAGCCACCACTGCTCTGGACACCCTGGGCCAGGGCCTCCCCACCCTCACAGCAAAACATTTCTCCCTAAGATCTCAGCTCAATCTCCCCTCTTTCAGCTCAAAACCCTTCCCCCTCGTCCTGTCCCTGCACCCCCTGATCCAGAGCCCCTCCCCAGCTTTCCTGCAGCCCCTTTCAGCACTGGGAGCTGCTCTAAGGTCTCCCCAGAGCCTTCTCCTCTCCAGGCTGAACAACCCCAGCTCTCTCAGCCTGGCCTCATGGCAGAGGTGCCTCGATTGAGTCTATCGTTTTATCCACTTCTTTTCTGGGAGTTTCCCCAGACCGTGATGGTTTATGTCGTGATCTGATGCCCCAAGGCCATGGGGAGGTTGGGGCACTGTGGAAGATGGTCGGTGGTTCCGCAGCACCTGCAGAGCTCGTGTTCTGAGAGCACCCATGAGGAAGGGTGAGCAGGATCTCCAACCCTTCACTTCCTGGCGAGGCTGGGGTGAGGAAGCAGCACAAGCGATGCCAGCGGCGCTGGGAGCGGTTCCCCCTGCGCGTCTCCCGCACGTCACTGCTCGCCAGCCCATTCAGATGAAGCTTTTAATTGGAGAGGGGTGAAAAATCAAAATGCCCGGCAGTGATGTTACCGGTGAAACCACAAGTACAGCAAATTAATGGCCTCTTCAGCTGCTGGGACTCTGGGGAAGTGGTTGTGCTGCTCCAGACAGCAGCGTTCGACACACATTGGTGACTCACGGGCTACAGCTACCGGTGGTGAAAACAGGCTCTAAAAATGCCCAGCTCCACCTGCCTCGGGTGAGGAAGCCTGGTTCTCCAGGGCAGTCAGCACCTTTCAGGTGTTACAGACAATCAACCATGGACTCCCTTCTCCTGATCCCTCGAAAATGGGTGTGCTGGGAGCAGGAGATGCCAATGTTTGTCCCACACCAATGCGGCAGCCCCGATGAGCTCAGGGGTGCCTACAGGTGTTTTGCCGCTTCGCCCCCTCCAGACATTCAAAGCCTCACACTCAAGGCAGCATTGCCCAGCCTGGCACGGTCTGGTGAAGTCCTGGCTGGGCTCTGGGTGAGCCAACGTGGGCCAGAGCCGCCGTGGGTTGCTGGTGGTGGTACTGGTGTTTAGAGAAGCCTCGGAGCAGCCCGGAATGTGGCATGCCCAGCAGAGGGCACAGCATGGCCATGGCACTCAAAGGCTGCGTCACCACAGCCACCACGATGTCCTTCCTGCCACCGTCTAGGAATGGCTGAAGGTGCCATGCTTCTCCCTGCTTTTTGGGAGGCTGGGACCTCCATGCAGGGTGCTGAGCTTTTTCCACCAACGTTCCCTCCAGCCCCAGCCATCAGCACTGCTTAGCACAGCCAGGCAGGTGCCAACACGTTGCCAGCTTCTGCTGCAATCCTGCTTCAGACCAGGCTGAGTCTGAGCCCGCTTTCCCAGCAGGCTTCCAGACAGAAAAGTGGGAGAGCTCGGGAACGTCTGTCCCGGAGGCAGAAACTTTTCTGTCTCAATTAAAGGATAAAATCCTTTTCCTGATGTCTGGCATCAGCCCTGGGCTCTGCCAGGCAGGGAACGGCTTGGGTGGCCCAAAAGGGCAGAGTGGCACTCAGACCCGTGGGCACTGGGCTGAGGTGTCCGATGCCAGCCTGGTGCAGCTGCTCAGTGCAGGGGAGCAGGGCAGGATGGGGCCATTGCCCCCCCACCTTCTTCCAAGCTGATGTGTGAAGCTCCTGCTAAGCCCTGGAGTGATCGGATCTGGTGGTGGTGGCACCGCGGTCCCCATCCCCTCCCCTTGCACCGCAGAGATGGTGCGATGCCGTAACCACAATGCCACGTTCTCCTCTCCAGACCATCCACGCTGAACTCTCCAAGCTGGTGAAGAAGCACGCGGACCAGAAGAACATGGAGTCAGAGATGTACAGGAAGATGCTCGGGAATCCCAGCGCTGCCGGCACCCCGGGGAAGTGCAAAGACAAGCTGCCCTGGGTAAGGGCTGGTGCTGACCTTTTAGGGGGTGGCAGAACGGGTGGGGGTCACCCCTGGGGTGGGGAGCGCTGGGCTGGGCACAGGGGATGTGTTCCTGTCCCCCAGATCCCGGCAGATCGACCTAGCCTGCTCGCAAGCTGGGCAGCGCTGCTGGGTGGGCTGTATGGGGGCAGCAAGCCTGCTGGGACCTGCTCCGGCAGCCCTGCCAGGCACACGGCGATAGCTGCACCGGTGCCCCTGGCTCTGCCTGACGGATCCCGGCGATGCCAGCTGGAGGGTCTGGACTTTGCTCCCAGCTGCTGTGCTCAGGAGCCTGCTGGCTGTGCCGGTGGAAAGCACGGTCAGCTGGGCTGCCGGCGGCACACGCTGTCCCCGCAGACGTGCTGGCCACGCGCTGCGCAGAGCCGACGCAGCACTTGCCTTTTTGGGCTGTGTTATCTCCAATGCGTGTTGGGAGCTCTGTGCTGCCCCGCGGCCCTGTGCCAGCACCGGCAGGGCTGCACGTCCCTGCTGCCAGTGGGGCTCATGGAACATCCCTGCTGCCTCTGGGGCTTGCGGCAAATCCCTGCTGCTGGCGGGGTTCGTAGTGCATCCCTGCTGCCCGTGGGGCTCGCAGCGCGCTGCACACATCCCGTCACCTCACTGGTCTCTCCTCCTCAGTCCATCCCCTGGAAGTGGCTCTTTGGTGCAACAGCCATTGCGCTCGGCGGCGTGGCCTTGTCCGTGGTCATCGCAGCGAGGAACTAAGGCTGGCGGCAGGGCGGCCCTGCGGCACAGGACCAGAATGTGTCTCTGTCCTGCCAAGGGGCTTCCCTGGGGCTCCGCTGACCCCTCCCCACAGACTTGCAGCTGCAGAATACGGATGCTTTCTCTGCCGGAGGAGCCGGATCCCCCTCCAGTGTCCCCCCCATCTCTCTCCTGGCACAGGCGGGGTGCAGCCACGGGGACGGAGCAGCAGGCAGAACAGAGACCCCCAAGCACCCTCCCAGCAGCCAGGGGCTCAGCCCCCAGCCCTGAGCTTGTCACGGGGAGCAGGGGCTCTGGAACACGAGTGCGCGGTGGCCATACCCACCCCTGGGAACCGCAGCGGGCGCCAGGGTCCTGCCACTATGGCGGAACGGGCACATGGAGAGAAGCCACGCGGGTAGGAATGGGCACAGGGGTCTCTGCAGCTGGGTCCAGCCATGGGAAGGGAAGCGGTGTGGCCGTGCCCAGGGGCACGTGCAGCCATATTCCCCATATCTGGGGGGGCTGCCAGTGGCACCCGCTCCCCTCCTTGGCACCTCCTGGAGCGCGCAATGTCCAAAGGATGCCAAAGAAACCTGCGTCGGGATGGATGCAGGAGGGGAGCCTGGGGACCTCCTATCCTGGTGGCCTCACGTAGGTCCAAGCTCTGGGGGTCCCTCTTTGCCCTCTCCAGCCCAGGGCCACCCCCGCGCTGCCCCGGCCTCCGCTCCCAGGGGGGCTGTAGCACTGTCCTCCCGCCCCAAACCGACTGTGAACCTCCCAAATAAAGGACAATTCCTTCACTCCCAGGCCTCATCTTTGCCAGAGAGGGGGACGCTCCTCAGGGCTGTCCCAGACCATGGCCACCCTGCGGTGGGGACACGAGCAGCCATTTAATCTGGGGGGCAAGGGGAGGGGATTTTTCCAAACCCTGAGCCATAGCAGGAGGGGAGCGGGGTGCGCCATGGCCGGGATTGCTTGGGGTGCGTGCAGCGGGGTAGGGGGGGGCAGAACCCAGAGCCTGGGAGGGAAATATGGAGCCCATGGACCTTACCCTGGGGAGGACACATGGGAGCTACGGGCTCTGTCTGGGGAGGGAAATACGGAGACCTTGGGCCCTGCCTGGGAGAGGGAAACATAGGGGCCATGGATCCTGCCTGGGAGGGGGCAAAATTGGGTCTGCAGGCCCTGCCCAGAGGGGGTTAAACAGCTTCTATGGGCCCTGCCGGGGTGGGGGACGCACAGGGCTGCGGGCTCTGCCTGGAGTGGGAACATGGAGTCCCTGGGCCCTACCTGGGGGCAAACCTGGGGGCCATGGATCCTGTCTAGGGGGGAAAACGTGGGGGCCATGGGTCCTGCCCAGGGGAGGAACCTGGGTACCTTTGGCTTCTATGGGCTCTGGCTGGGGGGACACATATGGGGGCTACGAGCCCAGCTTGAGGGGGGAAACGTGGAGCCCCTGGGCTCTGTTTGGGGAGGGGGAAAGAACATGGATGGAGCCCCTGGTCCCTGCCTGGGGGGTGCAAATCATGGAGCCCCTGGTCGCTGCCTGGGGGGCACCCAGGTTCTACTGGCTCTGCCTAGGGGACTGCAAAACATGAAGCCCAAGGGCCTTGGTTAAAGGGGAAGCCCGAGTTCTACGGGCCCTGCCTGGGTTGGGGGGGGGGGGCGGAACGACACAAGGTCCCCTCGCCGCCCCCTCCCCGCGCGCGCCCAGCGCCCGCGAGCTGCGCCAAACCACCCTCCCCAGCACACCCCGCGCATCTCATTTGCATAACCCCGCCTCCTCCTCCCTCACTACCCAATCCGACGCGGCGGCCGTAACCTCTCGACCAATGGGAGTGCGAGCTGCCCGTCGCCTCGCCCCAGCAACAGGCGCCGCGGGGGGGCGTGGCGGGCGGCGGGGCTGCTCATGAATAATGCAAGCCGCGGTGGCATCGGGGGGGCGTGGCCTTGCGGGCGGCCCCGGCGGCCCCGGCGCGGAGGGGGAGACGGGTCCCAAGATGGCGGCGCTGCAGGCGGAGCGCGGGTACGGGCTGTCCTGCGGCCGCCTCGGCCGCGGCACCCGCGTCTCCGTCTTCCACGTCAAGCTCACGGAGAGCGCCCTGCGCGCCTTCGAGAGCTACCAGGCCTGTAAGGTACAGTGGGGAAAGGGGGGGGGACCTCACGGGGTGGGGGGGCAGCCGCCACGAGGCACCGGCCGGAGCACCAGGGCGGTACCGGGGGGCTGGGGGGCTCCTCGTGTGTGTGGGGAGGGGGGATTGGGGGAGATTGGGGGGGGGGAACCGGTCCTGTCTGCTGGGGGGCGGCTTCTCACAGGTGTGGGGGGGGAGCCGGAGCCCCAGGGCGGCACCGAGGAACTGTTGGGAGGGAGCTCCTTACCGGGGGGGGGGGGCGGTCTTGCCACTACGGAGTGATTGGGGGCGGGGGGGGCGACCCGGTCCTGTCTCTGCTGAGGGGGCTCCGCACAGGTGGGGTAGGAGGTCGGAGACCCGGGTGGCACCGAGGAGCTGGGGAGGTGGGGGAAGCTTTTCATCGGGGGGGATGTGGGGGGGCAGTTTGACACTGCTGAGTGTATCTGGGGGGGCTCCTCACGATGGGGGGAGACCCGGTCCTGTGTCTGCTTGGGGGGGGCTCCTCACGGGTGGGGTGGACGGCATCAGAGCTCCCGGTCGGCACCGAGGATGGCGGGAGGGGGGGAAGCTCCTCATGTTGGGGGGGTCTCCTCACGGTAGGGGGGGACCCAATCCTGTCTGTGCTGAGGAGGGGAAGGCTCCTCAGAAAGCGGGGGGGCAGTCTTGCGACTGCTGAGCGGGTTGGGGGGGGCTCAGCTCCTCGGGGGGTGGGGGTGTCAGTCTTGCCTCTGCTGTGTGTATGGGGGGGTGGGGGGCTCCTCTCAGGATGGGAAGGAGGAGGGGGCTCTTCTCGAGTTGGCCTGGGTAGATGACTGGGGAAAATGGGGGGGTGGGGGGTGCTGGTGTGAGGCCCTGCCTAGTGAGGGGGCTCCTGTCCCCCCCTTTCTTTTCTCCCTCAGTGACTGGTGATCACACTCTCAGTAGCAGTGGGGGCTCCCTGTGCACCCCCAGTAACGCCCAGGGGTCCCTCATTCCACACCCTCACACCCCATTTCACCCCCCCCACCTCTGGTAATGCCTCAGGAGCATCCAGTTTCCTTTGGAGTTTGAGGGGCCCCCTGTGCCCCCCGGGAAATGACTGAGGGGGACTGGGAGGTGTTGGTGAGCCTTCCCCGGTAACTGCTGGGGGGACCCCAATGTGCCCCACCCCGCCGTGGGTGACTGGGAACGGGAGCTGGGGTCTCAGTGCCCCTCCTGGTAGATGCCAACGAGCAGGGAAGGGGCTCTCAGTGTCCCTCCTGGGGAAACGGTGGCTCCCAGTGTCCCCCCAGTAGATACCAGGGGAGTGTGGGCCTCCCAGTGTCCCTCCCAGTACGTACTGGGGCAGGGGGGCCTCCCAGTGTCACTCCTGGTGGATACTGGGGTCGAGGGGGGCTCCCCATGTCCCTCCCAGTGAGTGACTGGCAGCTGCCCCAGTGCCTGGTAAGTGGCTGGTGGGGGATGCAGGATGTGGGTTTCCAGGCTCCAGGGATGCCATTCTCATCCTGGGGAGCAGGATGGGTCTGTCCCAGGTGGGGGTTCCCTGCCTGCCTGCGTCCCCCCACCCCGGCGCGTGCTCAGCTCCGAGGGAGGCGGGTTCAGGCCGAGGCCATACATTGAAATTTCCAGATTGTCTTTTCCGAGCTGTTTCCTTGCAGTGCATCCAGAGAGCTTCTTCCTTGCGTAAATAAGGGATAGTGGCAGTGCCCAGCATCTGACACTGGGTTGGGCCACAGGGGGGCTGAAAACTGTCCTTTTCCCTGGAATTTTATCGTTCCTTTCCGCCTCGGATCCCGTGCGGAGCGTGTGCGCCTGCTCACCTTGCCAGGGAGCTGGGGGAAGCTGGGAACCTAACCCGTTTGTCATTAGGAGCGTCCTGCCTGCCGGCTTCTGTAGGATAAACCATATGTTGTCACAACACTATTTTTAATTTAGGGTGTTGGTTACATCACATCGCTGAATTGGGCAATCTCTGTGCAAGGATGAAGGTAATTACTCTACCAGGGTTTATCAATTTATATTTTAATGAGTGTTTATCAGCATTACGAGAAGTCAGAATCAATAAGGGCCTTGCACAGACTGAGCTATCAGCTCCTTCTGTGAAAAAGAAACGGAAAACATCCTCAAAAATGTTTTTCTGTATATTAGGAAGCCGTTTCTCTTGAGGGAGGGCGAATAGGAAGACTACAGGCAGCTGTATTCAGTATTTTGGGCAGCTATTCCGAGTCTGTGTCGCACAGGAACAGTGGTGTTTATTTTCTAAATGAAGTCTGGTCTCTGGATTGTTTGGTGGCCACTGGCCACTAATGAACTTTGCTTCCTCCACTGCCACCCAAAAGAGAAATAGTCCGAGGCTCCCGGTGATTAAATGGGCAGGAAGGGATAAGGGCAGAAGCGCTCACTTGTTTGTACAGTGAATAACGCAACAATTAGTGGGCTATTAAACACATATGCTCATTCTGCATTTGTTCTATAAACAGTTTCTCCAGCTTGTTGAACGTCTCTGCTTCCCCTGTCATGCTCGGCTCCGGTGATGCCAAGCTTTCTAACACACCTTGGGAGCGGGTGTTTGTCCAGCCGAGGCTCCGGTTTAATTTTGGGCTGCAGTAGGTAAATGGAAAAAATGTGCTAAGGCTTCTTGTGCCGGGTTTGGTTTGAGCTGTGGAGGAACTGACGGCGGCGTTGTGTAAGAGGGATAATGGCCTGGAATCCAGCGCTGCTGTTCGCCTTACCTGGAGTCCAACGTGTGTGCAGAGCGACCTGTTTTATGCGCCGGGGCAGCACGTGGCTGCGATTGCTGCGACCAGCCTCTGCCCCTCTGCCAGAGTGGGCAGGGTAACGTCTCCAGTTTGTTCCTGGTCTAATAATAATGTATTGGGATTGCATAATCCCAAAACGATCGCCCAGCTGGGCGAGCTGCCATTGGTTTTCATGTTCCTTGTGCCAGAGTGATCATCTTCTCGGTGTGGAGCTCTACCTTCAGGCAGCAGGAGCATGGGGAAACAGATCGTCTCCTTGAGTCCCTCCTGCCTGGATCTCTGCTGAATTGTCCGTGTCCTGGTGAAGAAAATTGAGTCTGCACGTTGATGCCCAGCTCTGTGTTTCTCTGTCACGTCCAGAGAGTGTGGAGCTGCTGCTGGAGAGGTCCAGATCTTAGGGCCACTGGCTCCTCGCAGTCCTTAGAGGGGTTTCTTTCTCCAGTAGCAGAGGGCTTTGCTCACCTGATAGGAGCAGGAGTCAAAAATAACACCAGCTTCATGTGGGACATGTTAAGGTGTCACCCGCCAGCTCCTTGGGAGACTCAGTGCCCCTGAAACCACTTCCACGTGGTTGTGAAAGCCTGAGCACCGTGTGATTGGCTCCACAGCTGGAGGCTGCGTGGTAGGAAACGTGTCCCGAGTCGATTCATCCACTGGTGAAACGGAGCCCTCCCTGGGAGGGGTGGGGGGGGTAGGCAGGCTCTGTTTAGGCCTCCCACCCCCCAGAAAAAGCAGGGCCTGACTTTTCCCCTTCTCTCCTGCTCTGCCTCCCGCTTCCCATGGCCCACGTCGAGGTAGAAGGGAACTGAAGGTGCCCCTGCCATGTTTTCCTCTTTCATTCTTAATCCTGGGCCCTGTCCTCCACACCTGATGATGGGATGCTATATCCATCCTCATCCAACACACCTACATCTGTCTCCATCCATAGCACTCATCCCTTATTTATCATTCCCATCTTTTTAGTGACATTGTGGGGGTTCTGGGTAAGTAGGAATCTTGATGCAGGATTTCAGGTGCTCCTGGGCAGACCCGAGTGTCGCTTGGCTGTAGGTGCCTCTCCTCACGCTGTTGTGGTGCAGGTGCCAATGCCGTGTAAACAGAGTTGGGGCTGTTCCTGGAACTCTGAGCTGGGAATTTCCCAACTTTCTTGTATTTATTTAAAAACTCTCTTTGTGGCTGGGAAGCTGGGATGACAGATCCTTTTTTGATTGCTGGCGACGTGGCGGCAGTTACCCACCTTTCCCTGTTATTCGTAGCTGTTGGCCTGACCACAGGTGATGGAGGCCAGGCCCAGCGCGCCGCCAGCCCTCGTCCCAGCTTACCTGGCAGCCTCCTGGTTTTAGGAGCATGGAAAGAGGGTCTTGGCATCCCTACTTCGGTCTGCACAGCCGAACAGCAGCTCCTGCTCACATTGAACCTCCCTGCCCCTCTTCCACAGGGTGTTTTGAACCAAAGGCACTGGTTGATTTTCTGGTGAACTTTGGCAGATGCACTAATATTTATCGGGGACTGAGCTGAAATAACCCAGGCTCGTTGGCCCTGCGCTCCCCGAGCCCAGCTGGGTTTCAGAACCGTGCTTCAGCAGCCGTGCCTTCCCAAGTCCTGTTCCCCATGCTGCTCTTAAACCGACCACAACAGAAGTCATCTCTGAAAGACTGGCGTTCAACTGACCCCATGTAGTCACTGTTCACTGGGGGAAGTTTGTCAGACTGTCCTTTTAGAGCTGTTGTAGGTGCCTTCATCTTGCTGGGTTTAAAGCGTGAGGTACAAAATGAAGGCTCCTGCCGTCATTACAGGGTCGTTAGGGTAATACGTATTCGTGCTGACTTGGGAATTGAAAGCTGCTTGCAGGTGTCAGGAGGAGAAGAACAATCCGGCTTTCCAATCAAAATTCATCGAATTATCTCAGGGCTCTTTGCATCATTCCTCCTCTCCTGTAACCTGTTTTTTCCTGTCCTATTAATTCACCGATGCTGTAGTCCGTCAGAACTGAGGCTCTTACGACATCGGGAACATGAGTCGGTGACAGGGCTGAATGAATCAGAGGAGGCTGGCTGGGAGGGAGCTCATCGCACACGTACGTCGCTTCGCAATCAGCAGAAACGGGACAGGATATGCAGGACACCCTGAACTGCCAAACGTCCCCGGTGTCCACCTGCGCGTGGTACCTCCCCTTCAAGGGAGGGGGACAGGGCGACATTTAACAAGGAGCAGGAGGAATATTTTGGCCTGTGGCAGTTTCTTTTCCATTATTTAGGGTAGCTTTTTCTCTCAGCCTTGTGCCATTTGGATCTTCCTCAAATTATAGATTCATCTCTATAGTTTTCAAATTGCACGGGGAAGAATCGTCTGTAATTTCCATCTGAAGTGACGTTCAGTTGCTATGGGATTCGGTGGCAAATTATAAACCCATTATGCTTTGTTTCGTGCCGGTGGTAGAGCACTGGAGAACTCGGGTCTGATTGGTGACGTGCTGAGGGGAAAGAGACAGTTTGTGACAGGATCCTTGTGACCAACGCTGCTGCTTTTCCAAACGTGATCTGCTTTTTATCAGCAAATCATATGACGCCAATAACCGGGGAAGCGGAATTTGGGCACTAACAGTTTTCTGCTCTCTAGCAATACTGAGGGAAGCAAGCCTGGAGGTTAACCCCTTCGGTTTTGATGAGGCTGGGTTGGTTTTTGAAGGGATGCCAGTGGGGTGTTTTGGCATTCCTGTCAGGGACTCTAGTTGGCTGTATCATAGAATCATGGAATTATTAACGTTGGAAAAGACCTCTAAGCTCATCCAGTCCAACTGTCAGCCCAACCTCACCTTGCCTGCTAAACCATGTGGCCACACATTTTCTGAATCCTTCCATGGATGGAGACTCCACCACTGCCTTGGGCAGCCTCACCACACTTTCAGTGAAGAAATTTTTCCTAATATCCAATCTAAATCTCCTGTGGCACAACTTGAGACCATTTCCTCTCATCCTGGCGACTGGATTCATGATCCAGCACGGCTAAACCCTTGCTCCTTTTTAGCATGTTCAATAGTTGGTTTCTTATTCCACTTAAACAGCAGCAAAGGGAGAAGAGAAAGCTATCATAAATTTGGTTTACTTCTGTCTGATGTGTGTCTGACCATTCCGTTGAGTGTCCTTGGAGGGGTCCATCTTCCAGTGGCCTCTTCCCTGGCCACCCTGCACTGCAGCCAGTGCAACCTCGTGGGACCGGGTGACTCACCGAGCGTGGAGTCCGTGTCCAATTCCCCCAGCACCAGGGGTTTTTATGAGCCAACCTGACGCGTCGTGTCCTGTTCGGTTGGGTTTTGTCACAGTGCTGTGTGGCAGAGGGATGGTGGCTGTTGAAATAGTTCCCTTGCACAGAGCTGATACTGCTGGGACAGCAGAGGAGCCTTTATTCCCGGTGAGGGCGGGGACGTTGTGTGTGAAAAAAGTGTTTCAGGTCTTGTGAGTAAAGGACCGTGTTATCTGCTGAACAGTGTGCACGTTTCAAAGCATTTAAACTCGGTTCTGCCTGTAACTTGTGAAGCGTCTCCAAATCCCTGGTGTTTGTGCATGTTGAAAAATGGGAAGGGACAGACTGCATGCGTCACTCTCGTGCTGATTTGTGCCAGCTAATCCCTGGGAGAAGAATACGTTTTGGCTGACTTAGTGGTTTTGCTGCTAATGCACGAGAGAATGCGTTTGAATGGCTGGAGTGGCTGCATGGGTTTAGGGAGACTTTGAAGAGATCCATGTGTCTGGAATTCTGTACCCAATACCTGGATTTGTGAACGTGATCGTGTAATAGACTGGATTTATATGGGTTTAGGAGAGGTTGAGGGGGGAGAAGTGGTCATCAGCTCAGTGCTGTAAGGTGGGGAAGGCTGAGATCAAGTTACCTCTGAATAATTAAGGTTAATGCTGTTTCTGGAGGAACCATTATCGGGGGGTGAACTTAATGTTAATGAAAAAAAAAACCCTGATAACCCGAACTATGCTGATATTTTCTAGAAGGTGGGTACAGAGAAGACCTCACCACAACTGGCCTTCTACATTCAGTGCGCCTTAGCGTGACCTAGATGCATTATGCAGGGAAGGAGCTTGGATTTGCTGATAAGAAGAGTTTTCTGTGGTAGCTCCCGTGTTGCTTAGGAACATCCTGTGTCCATAGGGCAACTCCTGCACTCCATGGTAACCTGCTGCTGCCTTTTGACTGGTTTTGTGGTGTTTTTTCCCCAAAGCACTGCTGTAATAAAGAACAGGATAAACCCCTGGGCAGCTGGTTTGCAGCGTGCTAGTGTGGATCACTGCTAGCAGGATGCAGGCTTCCAAAATCCAGCCCTTTTTGCCTTGCTCCAGCAGGAAGGCAGTCTAGAAAAAACACTGCTCCATGCACTTGGTCTCTCCTTTCTTTACATTGGACTAGTGCCTCTTTTTAATTTAAAGAAACCAGCATTTGTTTAACTCAAAAAGAGGTCACCACTTGTCAGCAGGACTCGACTGAGCTGCCCACCTCCACCCGCCCTGAGTCTTCCCTGATCCAGTGCAGCCTGGTGGCCGTTAACCCTCTGCTCTCCGTCAGGCTTAGAACTCTTCTTGGCTTTTGTAATGCAGGAGAGAATACTTTAGCCCAAAGCATTCATGGAAAATCAAGATCCTTTACTTTTTTTCTGAGGTTCTTCAGGCAAGCCTCCACCTCCAATTACTCGTCCTTCTTGGATGTAGAACCTGTAGCCATCCAAGGAGGCTCTGGGCATGGTCCTGGGCTGCAGCCAGAGCAATGGGACCAGCAGGGTGAGGGGGGGGATTCTGCCCCCTCTGCTCCGCTCTGGGGAGACCCCACCTGGTCCAGTTCTGGAGTCCTGAGCACAGGAAGGACCTGGTGCTGTTGGAGAGAGCCCAGAGGAGGCCACGGAGAGAATCCGAGGGCTGGGGTACCTGCTGTTTGAGACCAGGCTGGGAGAGTTGGGGTTGTTCAGGCTGGAGAAGAGAAAGCTCTGGGGAGACTTTAGAGCAGTTCCCAGTGCTGAAAGGGGCTCCGGGAAAGCTGGGGAGGGGCTCTGGATCAGGGGGTGCAGGGATGGGATGAGGGGAGGACGATTTTCAGCTGAAAGAGGGGAGATTGAGATGAGATTTCAGGAAGAAATGTTTTGCTGTGAGGGTGGGGAGGCCCTGGCCCAGGTTGCCCAGAGCAGTGGTGGCTGCCCCATCCCTGGAGGTGCCCAAGGCCAGGTTGGATGGGGCTTGGAGCCCCCTGATGCAGTGGGAGGGGTCCCTGCCCATGGCAGGGGGTGGCACTGGGTGGGCTTTGAGGTCTCTTGCAACCCAACCCATTCCATGATTCTCACTGCCCTGCAGGAAAGCAGGACATTGCACAGGGAGAAGACCAGAGCTGCTGTCTTGAAGAACAAGCTGCGCGTAGCACGGTGAGCAGAGGCCTGAGCTGCGCTGCCAGCTTTGGCTGCCATTCCACACCGTGACGCTGGGTTTGATGATGGAGGCTTTTGCTTTAGGTTCATGTCTGCATGTGTTGGAGTTTAGCAAGTACCACAAAACCTCCTAAAACCAGTGAGCTGCCTGAACCTTTGTAGTACTTAGATTTCATCAGCACAAACATCCTCCTGACTGCTTGGCTCGTACGCTTTGAGACCCGCGTGGTTTAGCGGGTAGGCCGTGCTGTGATAAGAGCAGCCTCGACACCCATGACAGGTTTATTTGTACAGGATGAGCGCTGCGAGGACAGTTTAAGCTCATTGTTGTTCCTTAGCAAGAGCCCGTGTGTCACTTAAACCTAGCAAAAAAGGATAGAAGAAGTGCCAGCTCAATCTGTGTCCCTGTACCCAAAGGATCCATATTTTCTAAAACCGAGGTGAACGATGCTAATTTAATCTTTCTTCTATATTCTTACCCACTATGGGCTCGTTCCGCAATGAGCTGCATCGATACATTATGTGCCAACTGTGGTTATTTGAATCATATTTCCACATCGCAGTGTCTAGACTTGATGTTTGTGTGAGTTCTGTTGTACCTTTCCAGCCTCGGCCCTGATTTCAGTTGTTTTTGGCTCCTGGTTTCTATGAGAAAATGAAATGGGCTGTGTTTCTGTCTTTCCCAGTTCCCAAAAAGAAGGGAACAAGGGAACTGGCAGAATTTAGTTTTATGAGCTCCTTTGCCACCATTTTTCTGTCTTTTGGGAGAAGCTGTGTGCAGATGAGCTGGCAGTTGCTGTTTGGTGGATGAAAGAGGAAAGCCCAGACAAACCACTGATGCTGGAGAGAAATCCCTCCCTGGTTCTCGCTCTGGGGAAAATGTGCTGTGAAGAAAGGTGGGATCTTGATACAAGTGATGTAGGTTAGAAAAAGCAAATACACACATGGTTTTAGAAATAAAAGCTGCTAGAGAATCCACAAAGTAAGACCATTTGAGAGTGCAGTTGCCTTGTAATCGACTGCATCTGCTCCCTCTTTATCAGAGAGTGCAGTGATGGGACGAGGGGAAGGGTTTTGAGCTGAAAGAGGGGAGACTGAGATGAGATCCTGGGGAGCAATGTTTTGCTGTGAGGGTGGGGAGGCCCTGGCCCAGGGTGCCCAGAGCAGTGGTGGCTGCCCCATCCCTGGAGGTGCCCAAGGCCAGGTTGGATGGGGCTTGGAGCCCCCTGACGCAGTGGGAGGTGTCCCTGCCCATGGCAGGGGGTGGCACTGGCTGGGCTTTCAGGTCCCTTCCAACCCAGACCATTCCAGGATTCTATGGTACTGTGCTTCCTTATGAGCCAGCAGCTTTCTGGCCCTCGCAGATACTCAGGACCGTGACTCTGTTCAGTGAGCAGGAGGGATGCGCTGTGTTTGGGTCTCTGTGGTGCTTGGAGAAGTTGATAACAAGGCAGGCCTAGATGACAAAGACCGCACTGTGACCAGGAGGAAGGACAGGGTTCCGAAATGGGAACAGCAGCAGCTGGAGGAGGTGCTGCCCTGCACAGAGCCTGTGTGCAACTCTGAGCTGAGTTCCTGGTACGTCAGAAAGTGTATTATGGATAAATTGGTGAAAGGAAGTAATGTTCCCAGCTCATAATTAACTTGTAACGCTTGTTGCCATCGAATTTAAAAGGCTTAAGTGCATCAGAATAGCAAAAAAACCTTGTCAGATGGTATGCAAAGAATAAAGGCTGTGGTTAGGGCTTCTCTGCGCATCAGCTTCTCAGCTCCCCCTTCTCCTCCGGTATTTGAGGTGATCCAGCTCATTGCCAAAGCCATGGCTTTTCCTCTTCCAGGGAGCTGAGCTCCATGCAAACATCAGTGTAAATTCTTCCATTCCCTTCAGATCCAGGATTCAGTGGATGCTTTTCAGAGCCCGGGATGGGCGGAGTAGCAAGGAAGCAAAATTTTTCCACCCTGCCTGAGCTTGGGCAAGCGGAAATTGTGCCTTGGAAGCCATATAAGGCAAATCAGCCGGCTCCTGCTGGGCTCACCTTTCCAGCGGGGAGCCTGAAGAAGGGAGCAGCCCTTGTTCACAGGGAGAGCATAAGGTCTGCTGGCCCTTTGAAGTCGTTCCCTGTGCGTCTCGCGCTCGCCGGAGGTGTGGCGTGGTGTGGCAGGCCCGATTAGGTCGCAGCAGCTCATTAACTCCCTGAGTTGTGGGGCTTTAGCACGCCGTCCCAAAACGAAGGCGTGAACTCCGTGATTCAGGATGAAACTGCTATAAAATGACTGGAGCCGGGAAGAGGTTGAGGCAGGTCAGAGCGGAGCAGCCTGCTGTCACGGGGCGTTGCGCTCCTGATGCGGGTGCTGGCGGCAGCCTGGGCCGAGCAGGACTTTGCTCGGAGATGGTAGTTCCTACATCGATAAAATAGGGGTTTGAAAGAACGGATGGTACCTGTTCATGCTTCCAGGGGTGTTCAGCCATCAGAGCCGGCAAAGCCGGAATCGTGACCTCTACTGCTGCTTCTTGCAGAATTAAGCACAACTTCTGCTCCCATAAATAGTGCCTTAAGACGTGTGTAGGAGCACTGCTGACCAATTTCTTTGGAAAAGTGCTTTCAGCGGCGCCTACAGCAGCGGCCTCCCTTGCTGCTGCCCCTCTGCACGCTTGCCAGCTCAGCTGGGTGTTGATGGGAGCATAGTGGGTCTGTCCACAAGCCCTGCTTCCCTCTCTCCTAATAGATACTTTTATTACTAATAAAAAGAGCCTTTAATTACCGATGTTCCCTTCATGGTCAGGGAGGGAAAGTGCTGGGACTTCTCCTGTTTGCTTTTCCTGCTGTGAGATCCGAAATGCTTCCTGCTGTAGCGGGGTCCACGTTCCCTAATGCCATTGAAGAGATGGGGGTGGTTACCATGCAGTTTTGATGGCTCTGAGCACCTCAGAGGTGGTCTGAGTGTTGGTGTGGATGGCCACCAATCCTAGTCTTTATCCCAGAAGTCAAGGGTGGTTTCCTAAAGGACAGCGATGCAACTGAACCAGTGGAGTGTAATGAACCAGTTCTCCCAACTGGAACTGCAGGAGCAGCCCTGAAACACACGGCTTTACTAAGAAAGCGGCTCTTTGTTTAATCTTTACACCCTTCCCATTTCCACATTTGTAATGGATACAGGATAAAGTACAACATGCTTAACCTTTCTGAAGCTAACTGTGATATCTCAAATCTGTTTGAAATGGGCACTTTGGTTGGCTTGGAACTCAGTGGCGCGATTAAAACCGATGGCAAACATGTTTCTAGAGGCGTGATTCGGGAATTGTTGAATGGTTGAAGGACTTTGTTCTTACTGCATTCAGATGGTCCAGGGGTGATGACTGCATTAAAAACTTGGAACGCTTTCCTTTTGAATTTCTTAACGTGGAAGGAAAAAATGAGATGGTTTGATATTCCAGTGCCATGCTCAGTCCCATGGCCTTCACAGCAAATCCCTGCAGTCATTTGCTCTGGAGCTGCATCTCGCATAGGTGCTGCCTGCATCTCGCTGGGAGTTTTAACTCTTGTACAATTAAGGCCATTTAACTCCATATAAAGACCTTTTACTTGTCATTAAGGCTGAATTTATGGATGCTGACAGCAGGAACAAACACATTTTATTCTGACCTCGATGGGCTCAGTTAAGAAAGCAAAATATTTCAGCTACCAAGAACTCTGGTGGATTGTTATATTTAGCCCCAAAATTCTGGTCAGACAATTAAGCGACGGCTCAGTGGCCACACCACCTCTTTTGCATGTGCGAGTGAGATGAACCACCTCGACTCACTCTGCCAGGCAAGAGAGATGCTCTGTCTTCGTGAGCGAAATCTCTGGGGGCCTTTGGGCTTGGAACCGGGGGAGCCTTTGCAGCGCTGTGGTCAATCCGTGTTTAGCCAGCAGGGATGGTGTGTTTTTATTGCTCTTATCTGAAATATTTCATGTTCATTTTTGGAATTTGCTGTAAGCTGAACTTCCACAGGTGTCATTGCGGGAAACGAAGAAACATCTGACTTGGGGTTTTTTTCCTGGAGGTCGATTTTTGCCAGTTTAGAAGAGTGTGTTCTTTCTTTGACTGTTTGTCGCTTTATTTTTGGAGCAGGTTTGTTACCAGCCAGCCTGGCAGTGCAAATAAAGAGGGAGCTGAAACAGTGCCGGTTCTGTGCTGCTCGCTAAGGAAAGGCAGCACCTTCTTGAACTCGGCAGTAGCTTCGTCAGGCAGCTGCCGTGGCTTCTCTTTTTGAGAAAGCACCCCTGGAAGCGGTGTGTGTGTAAGGAGGCTGTGGCAGTGATGTGTTAGAGGAGGGCATGGACCACACAGAGGGTATAATGTGATAGAAAATCCAGTGGGCTTGTCTTGCTCGGTGCTTTCAGCTGGGTTTTTTTGTGGGCAGCTTCCCTCAGTGATGGAAAAAACCAGCGTTTGTGATTGCTTTATGGGTAACTCACCCCTGCAGATGGTATGAGATTTCAGTGACATTCCTGTCGGATACTGAGCTGCTGTTGGGTTGTGTTCCCAGAGTCCTGCTCAGCGTTGGAGCACCTCTGCCTGAAAGCCAACGGAAGACGTGGCTGAGCATCGTGCTTTAGCATTTTGAGGTCGATCTGGCTTATGGGGTGGTCAGATTTCTCTGGGATTCCTTTAGGATCCCAGCTCTGACTGGTTTTATCGTAGCTTCTTCCAGCAGGGCTGGCTCTGACTCTGTGAGGAACGTCGGGAGATCATCTGAAGTAGAACTTTGGCAGCCTAGTAATTATGCTTCCCTTTGAGTGTCAGTAGGATACAGCTGGGCAGAAGAGGAGAACTGGCCCAGGCTTGTTCTCCTGGGCTCAGCAGTGCGTTAGGGCTGAGATTTGTGCTGGGATGGCTGAGTTAGTCAATCCGATCTCTAAATTACATTTCTATATTTTTCTCTTGCAAGAAAAGTAGTAAAGCTGTGCGGAAGATAAGAATCGTAGTGATGTTTCAGCAGCTTGAGCCATCTCTGAGCACACAGGCAAGTGAATCACCCCGGTGTGTTCATGTAGCCTAAAATAAATGAGGCTTTCGTAAGCAAATTCAAGGAGGTAAAATCGCTGTATTTTCATTAAAAGATTGCAGTGGAGAAAACTCTCTTTAGAATTCAGCCTCAGGGTTATGTTGTTCATTAACTGATAGTCACTCCTGTTTACCCGGTGCGATAAGTACCGCGTTAGGAACGGCTAACAGCACTGATGCCGTCACAGCTGCCCTTCAGGGCAAATTGGTCTCTGTTTTATGGCTTGGTTTACTGACAGGTGGGTTTTTTTGAACTAAAATAAATGCAAACAGCCTGAATGCACCTCTCCTGATCATGGAAACCAGCCCTTTTCCCCCTGTCCTTAGCAGCCTGGTAACGCTGTTCTGGGTACAAAGGTCATTAAAAAACCTGACATCTCGGGCCAGCAGCATGCTGGCTCCTAATGAGGCTTAAAGGCAGTGCGTCACTGCCTGGTGGAAATACATTCGACTGGAGCAACAGAACAGAGGAGCAGAAGGGGGAAGTAGACTGGTACTTTGGATGGGATGGCTCCCTGCTCCGTGGGATCTCCGGGCAGCCCTCGGTCCACCAGTACTAGCTGTTCACTTGCGTGGCAGGGTTTTGATTTCTCTCGTTAGGCAAATGAGTGCAGGTGTTGGGCAGCACATTCGTGTTCTCAGAAGAAAAGCAACCGAAATATCTTCAGAAATACCCACAGGTGCTGTTTTAGAACGATCCCTCCCTGTGTTTCACAACTTGAGATGATCCCCTCCTGGCTTGGCTTCCCGCCGCCCCAATCAGCACGATGGCGCAGAGGCGCTACGTGCCTCTTTCATTCATCGCTGTCCTGCTCAAACCCTCCCATCCCTCCTCCCCAGATGTCACCGACATTGAACTAAAGCTCTTGAACCCTCATTCCCTGCGAGGCTTGGTCAGTGGTTTGAATGTCTGAGGGCTATTGCTGTCATCCTGCTCCCCAGCACTTCCAGCTCCAACACTGGAATTTCAGCACCTTCAGCCTTGCCGCAGCCCTGTCGGCTCCTTGACTGTTCTCCAGTTAAAACTAGGTCAGAAACAACCGTCAGCTGCTGATATTTCACTGTTCCTGTTGTATAAGTTGTAACCCTGCGTTGCTGTGTTTAATCGCTTGCTTTAATTTTAACAAATTAAATGTCTCGCCTTGCTCTGCACAGGCAGCCTGACAGGGCTGGTAAAGCTGCTCAGAAGAACGTCTCGGCTATAAAAGTAGCGTTACCTGGAGTGGATCTGAGAGATGAATTCTCTGTTTGTTACACATAATGCCCACGATGCTGAGCTGATGTAGAGAGAGCAGGCAGCAACAATCCTTGTGTGTTTGGTGGCAGATTCGGTACAGCTGGTTTTCTGGCTGTAATTAACCTGCTCCTCGTGCTGTCTGAGTGGCTTTTTAACCTGATGGGCGAAAGAAAAATAGCTTAAAAAAAAAAATTGAAATAATTGGAAAACGGCAGGTTGGCAAGGAGCGCAGTGCAGTGGGTTTGTAGAATTATAGAATCATGGAATGGTTTGGGTTGGAAGGGACCTCAAAGCCCATCCAGTGCCACCCCCTGCCATGGGCAGGGACCCCTCCCACTGGGTCAGGGGGCTCCAAGCCCCATCCAACCTGGCCTTGGGCACCTCCAGGGATGGGGCAGCCACCGCTGCTCTGGGCACCCTGGGCCAGGGCCTCCCCACCCCCACAGCAAAACATTTCTCCCCAAGATCTCATCTCAGTCTCCCCTCTTTCAGCTCCAAACCCTTCCCCCTCATCCCATCCCTGCACCCCCTGATCCAGAGCCCCTCCCCAGCTTTCCTGGAGCCCCTTTCAGTACTGGGAGCTGCTCTAAGGTCTCTCTGAAGCCTTAAACTTTATGATGGGGATGAGAGGGAGGTGTTCAGGATGTGCTATCATGACACACTTTTCTGTATTAATTTCTTCTGATAGTTTCGGATTTTGTGCAGTGCAGAAGCAAAAATTGGAATATTTGTAGTACCAGCAGGTTACAGAAAAGCTTCCTTCTAACCATTTCCCTTCTCTAAGTGTGAGGGTGACCGTTTCATCCAGGCCTTTGGTCTGGCGAACGCAGTGGGAATGCTTTCGCTTTGTAGTCATGAAAGGTAAAGACCAGGCAGATAAAGAATTGTCCGCAAGAGCTTTTGTAGGGTGGCCGTTCAGAAGAAAACATTAACTTTTGTCTTGGGCTAAGAATGATGGGTTTTTATGGCTGTCTTGGAAGATGCTTGGCTGGAAGACCTTTGTATTAGATTTGTGGAGCAATATGAGAAGTGAAGGTGAGCAGCTTCAGTTACTGCAGCGGTGCAGGCCCTCTCGGACTCCAGCTGCTGACCAACACAGCAGTGCAGGAGAGGAATGGGGCAGAATAACGCGTGCAGTTTGGAATAAGAGGAGCATTTAAAGAGAATGGACCTGGTCAGAAGAGTAGGTGAGTGTTTGTGGTGGATGTCGTGCTCTGAGCAGCAGAAACAGGGAAGTCTCAGTGTTTGGCTCCCTTGTTGACCCTCTCTGTTATGCAGGTGTCTGGGTACATCCATGTGGAGTGGCCAACTTGGAGCCTCTGCTCAGCGAATGCGTGACAGCGGACTTCTGCTTCCCTTTCCCCAGGGAGGGGAAACATATCTTGTTATTCTCTATATTTGGTAGCTAAGTCTAAATATTTTCAGTTAAGCTCCTTGAAGTCGTCATTTTCAGTTGTTTCAGGTTGGAGGCTGTTGGGGGTGGGAAGGGTCAAGAACAGAAATGCTGGGGAGTTGCTGCATCTTTTTTGGGCAATCGGACCAAAAATGCCTCAGTCTTTGCGTTTCACAGACCCAATTTCATTTCAAAACAGAGTGAAAGCCTTAGTCCTGCTGAAGCAACACAGCACTAAGCAGTGAAAAGTGCCATTTTACAGAGAGGTGGTAGCGAGCCAAGCAATTTCCATGGCTGAAATTGTTTTCCTCAGCATTTCCCAAGCTTCTCGGTTCCCTTTGAGAGGCGACCACATCTCCAGCATCTACTGAACAGCGAGCAAAGCTCCGTGCTTTTCCAGAGGAAGCGTGGAACCCTTCGTTCGAGGCATTTTGTACTGGAGGAATGGCTTTTAAAATATCAATCTGAGAAAATCTACAACCGTGTAATGATTCTTGGCCCATAAAACTGTTTAAGTAAAGCCTGTAGGGAAAACCAGACTGCTGCTCCCCTTTAGCAGAGTTGGGAATTTTAGATGATTCTGTTTCCTTCTGCCAGTGTTTTTCAGCCTTTTCCCAATTTAACGAGATCATCTGATAGTACAGTTAAAGTTCTGCTGCAAAACCAGGCGGTGTTGCGTGCGAGAGATGATTATCCAGGGAATTTTGGGCATGGATGTCTTAATGGGATTCTTGCCAGACTAAGGTCTCTCTGAATTGTGCTGTAACGCAAACGTGTGCGGATGCTGAGCTCTTCATGAGAGAATATTTCCTCAGTATGTCTTGGTGTTTCCAGCGTGTGAAGGCAGAACAGGGAATGTTTTTGTGGAACAGTGTTTCTTGTGGACAGATGTATTTCAAAGCAAATCCACGTGTCCAAAATCAAATGGAGGAGCATTTGCTTTCCTGTGCCTGCACTTTAGAAATGCCAATATTTACCTTCCATTTTTCTGCCCTATCTATAACCTATGGTGCCTGCTGGCAGATGTGGCTGTGCTAAAGCGAGGCTGAGCTGCGCTGTAAGAGAGGGACAGGTTCAGGCTCCATGACCAAACTTAAATTCTGACTTCATTTTTCAAGTTAGACCATTTTTATGTTTCTCTTGTACAAGCAAGTGACTGTAGGGTCGCTGTTTTAAAGAAGAGGTGGCTTTGGGATACATTAATTTAACATAAAATTACTTTTCTCCAATTCAATTGCTTGTGAGTTAGCAGAACAATGGAACTTATTTCTAGATTTGTGCTTAGATTTTGGGGATGGATTTACCAGCACAGAATTATCTCTGTTCGAGTGCTTTGAGAAATGGAAATGTTCTTTCAACTTGTTTTAGGCTTCCCTAGTTTTAGCTTCTATCGCTTTTAGTTTGAGTTACAGAAGAGAAATCCCTTGGGGAAAAATGGCAATAAAAATAAACATGGGTGCAGAATTGTGTTGATTTCTGGTGTGCTTGTGGAAAGGGGAACTGGAGCCTCTGGGTTGGGGAGAACAGGATGAGACCCTGGGAGGAACAGTAAGGGGTTTCAGTGGAGAGTTCTGATTCAAGAGCGCAGTGCTGATGGGTGAAATTAAAACAGCTCTGAAGGTTGCTGGCTCTCGGTTTTGCTGGGGGTCTGGAACACGCTCTGGTGATGAGTAACGGAGGCAGAACATCCAGCAGCAAAAATGAAACTTCCTTTTCAGAGTAATGCAGAAATGTATCAAAACTGCTCAGGTTTTGCTTGGAGGGAAGGAAACCTGTGTCGTTGCACTAAAAGTGGCGGTGATGTCTTGGGTTTTGTTGATATTTTTTTTTTTTAATCTATTTATTTTTTCATTATAGTTGTGTTTTTAATTCATTACCAGATGCTTTGAACAGTTGACAAGACACTGAAAACTCCGCAGAGATGGAAATGTTTTTTTTCCTCTGAGACCCTTTCCTTCTCAAGCCCTTGGACACCGTGGGAGTTGGCTGGTGGCCGTAAAACCTCACTAAGGAGCAGTGTCTGGTGAAGAGTGAAATTGGTGGGAGTTGGTGATGGTTAGACTGCAGATGATCTTCCTTTAATGCTCTTGTGGCATTCTGGTGTCAGGCATAAAAAGAGTTGAGACTTTACAGTTATTGCTTTTCTTACAGACTTAATGAGTCGGGCTCCTTAGCTCCTGGAAAAGATAAACACCAAATTAAAAAAGGAGTGATGCACCACTGGGTAATGTGCCTGGAGTCTCCCAACTTAGATTCCCAGAGGAGGCCGACTTCTGCATCGGAGCTGAAGATAGGTTCTGTGTCTGAGTTAATTGGGAGCTGATTAATTGGTGCTACAAAGCCTCCTTTGGTCTGTTCCTCTTTCGTACAACACACGTTGCATTTGTTTGACCTCAGAGTACACATTGCCTCGCGTTTTGGTGGGGATTTGCACTGCTTTCCGGCTTTGGTGGACATCTGCAGCTGCTCCAAGCCAACCACACGGAGCAGGGAAACTGGGCATCTTGGAAACAGCAGTGATGGGATCCAGTGGTGCGTGGTTTGTCCTGGGGTTTGTCAGGGGGTGCAGCGAGCTGGAGTTCCCGTTGCAGCGCTCCCGTTCGCAGGGGCTGCGGTCTGGTGTTAAAGATGATCAGGGCATGAGGTCTGATGTCAGAGGAGTCTATTCGTGTGGATTTACCTGGGATTTCCGAGACTGAGAACGTTTTATTTGAATCTCAAAGCCAGGAGCTTGTCTCCGAGGCATAAAGAGGTCTGGAGGGCTTTGTAGTTCGGGTCAACAGAAATCCTACAGGATCTGTGATTTCCAAGACTCGGCAGACCTGGTCCCACCTACAGCCCATTCGTGTCCACAGCTTCAGTGGGATCACTGGGAGGCGTGGAATCATGCATGGAAGTTGTTTTGCAGGGAGATGGTGTTTTTGTTTCGTAAATAATAGATGGGACATAAAAAAGAATATGCAGGAGGCTTTTTCCTGCTGTGTTTCTGGTAGGAGGTAAATATAAGCCTTGAAAAAATGGGATGTCTTGGGAGAAGGCTTTTCTCTTCTGAATACGCAGTGGGTCTCTGGGGCCAGCTCGGGTAATTGCCTGCCAGGAAACATTGCACAGAGTCACTTGAAGTTGTTGTGGCTGTATTCAAAGGTATTTATTTCCCCTGGGGTTTATAGATCTTGATGCTAATGAACTTTGGGACTCCAAGGTGTCTCTGGTGAGTCTGTCACAATGAGACACTGGGTATATAAGCAGCCTTCCAATACTGAAAGGGGCTCCAGGAAAGCTGGGGAGGGGCTCTGGATCAGGGAGGGCAGGGATAGGATGAGTGGAACGGTTTTGAGCTGAAAGAGGGGAGATTGAGATGAGATCTTGGGGAGAAATGTTTTGCTGTGAGGGTGGGGAGGCCCTGGCCCAGGGTGCCCAGAGCAGTGGTGGCTGCCCCATCCCTGGAGGTGCCCAAGGCCAGGTTGGATGGGGCTTGGAGCCCCCTGACGCAGTGGGAGGTGTCCCTGCCCACAGCAAGGGGTGGCATTGGATGGGCTTTGAGGTCCCTTCCAACCCAAACCATTCCATGATTCTATATTTGCTTTACTTTTGGACTTATCCAAATCTGTGTGATGTATTCAAAATGAAAGTGGAAATCTGAATCATTGAGTTCTTTTCAGGTCTACAGGGCAGCTTTTCTTTGACATATAGGTCTGCTTGAACCGTGTATCCTCCAGGTCCGGGAGCTGACCCTTTTTCCCTCCTTTCCCAGTTGTGCTGAGGAGCCAGAGGGTGGGAGGGAGGGAGTTTGGACCAAAGAATTAGAGGAACTCTCAGTTAGCGAGTCTGAAATTGATGACTTTTATTAAGCAGTTTCTGTTTCTTCTTATTTTTGTACCTGGCTTCCGAGGCGCAGAGCCTTTACCTGGCTGGATCGTACATGACAGTCCAAACATCCCGTTAATGCCAGCCCTGGTGTTGCCGTGATTGTATCGTATCCCTGGGTGTTTATTGAAATTCTTGCTACTAATTTTAAATGTTAGCAAGAAGCTTTAAATTCTGAAAATAATTCCCATGTTCCAGCGTAAATAGGGGGAAGCTTTCATTTGTGCTGTTTGCTCGGCATTTGGGACTCCTCACATTCAAGAAAACAAACAGACTGAGTATAGGCGAATATTTTCCGTATAACTCTGCCTCCAATGTGAATTCCAGTAAATCCATCACAGAACATCTCAAACCAATGTATTCTGTAATTATCTGTGTTTCCCTGAAGAAACGGGGACGTTTCCAACTCCGGATTTGAAGTGCCCTTTCTGTTCCTGTGTCGGAATATCCCATCCAGCTTTCCCACTGAACATTTTGAAACCTCGTGCCAGCTTTGATCATACCCGATAACGTAAATTATTAATTATACATTCCATTTTTGTGTGTTTTATTGGTATTTTCTTGTTCCTCCTTCTCCTTACTCGGGCTTCCACGTGCCAGGTCTGGAGTGTGTAAATGCAAGGAGCTGTGTGTGCATTGCCATCACCTCCATGAGCATTCAGAGTAGGCATTAAGGGCTCCAGCTCTCTAGCCCGGGGAGGCCAGAGGATAAAGATGAGCATAATACCCTGCTAATAGAAGACAAATGTTTTGTGGGAGCTTTGGGGGATGAGTGTTTGGTTTTTTGGTTTAATCCCATGACTTCTACAATAACCTCACGGCTTCTGGAGTCCCATCTGGCAAACAGCACTTGGGAATGTGAGGTCTGATTCCTGCTCGCGTCCCAGATGCTGGCATTGGTGTTTGGAGGCTTGTGGCTTTGTTTCTCCACCATGCCCCAAGGATACAGCACGAGCTGTGGAAGAGCAGTGAGCTGGGCAGAGAGGCGTGGAAATTCTCTTTCCAGATGGCAAATAGTGATATTTTTTTGGAGTCAAATGCTGGATTGTCACCCACCATAACCAGAGGCTGTTCAGGCTTGTTTGAGTGTCATTTGGCGAGGCGGGTGGATGGGCTGACGCTGACAATTTGAGATTAGGTAGATGTGGGAGAAGGTACAGCCATGCGTTTGCCATTTGGGCGTTCCTTTGGAAATGATTCCCTTAGAGCCTTGGGCATTGGTGGGTTTGACTGTGAGAAGGACTCCCTGGTTTGTTTAAACAGTTTGTTTTCTCTTATGGTAACAGTTCATTCCCTCTTACAGTAAGATGGGAGGAAGCTTGATGCGTTTTCTTGATGCTCCATTGTAAGAACTCAAATCACCGTGCTTTGCAAACCACTCTGTCTTCAGGAAGCCTTCTGAAACAACAGTGAGCAGGGAGCAGACTTGTAACTTAGATCTGAGGTGTGTCTAAAGGAGCTCTGCTTGCTCCTGGTTTAGAAATCCATTATTCTTGCCTGACAGTTGCTTGTTCGCTGGTCCCACAGGTCCCAGCACTCATACTCGTTCATGCCTGGACCTCTTCAGCAGTGCTGTCTCCAGTAGGGTGAGTGCAGAATCCAGAGGTGCACGTCTGAAGCCTGGCAGCAGCAGGAAACCTGGTTTAAAAACACTGGAACAGTTGTTCTCTTGCTTAGATTTTTGTCTTGATCCCGATCAACCCCCAGTAGCAATTTTAAATATAGTGAGGAGGGATACAGCCAGAATCTGTTGACTGGAAGGTGCTGAGGCTTTGCAGGTGACTGGTTCTGCCTCCTCACTGAACACCAAGGTGAGGTTTCGGCATCTCTGATTCACCAGTGATTCCCTGAACCCTGTGAGCTGGTGCACTCAGGAGAGGGCAGGCATGCACGGTCCCATCCTGGAGCCAAAAAGAAGATTTAAGGAGAAGGAAAGAGGGAAGGACCTTCTTCTGCTAGAGGTGGGTGAGAGGGCATCTCTAGGAGACTGTAACGAGAGGGGTTCTCTGTTGTGGCATCATTAAGGAAGAATTTGACTCTTTAGAAGATGACAAAGGGATCTGGAAGTGATAGGAAGAACTCTCGGAAATTGGGATTTGTCCTTAAAAGAACATTCAGAAAAGTTAATCCAAATGAACTGAAGATGGAAATTGAAGTATGATTCTAATTTGGTTCAGCCTAATTCATGTGTTTGCCTTTTTTCTGAATGGAGGTGTCCATGCAGGAGTTCAACTTCATCTAATAAAATACTTCAGATCCTCGGCTAGGTTAGGGCGTGCAGGTGGTGTTCTTCCCCGAGTGTTCTCAAATGACGTTGGACATCATCAGGAGGCGATGGCCATATACAAAGAGGGATGTTGCCAGGAAGCCCAGAGTCTTCCCTTTCACTCACTTGGAAGGGGAGCTCAGATGGTGCAGTGACTCTCCAGTATCCAGCTCTTCGCTGCGATCTCTCTGTGGAGCGTGACAGGCAGTTATTCCGATGTTCCTGCGCAGCAGATCTCAGAACCCAGCAGCCCTGAGGCAGAGCCTAGAAATGCTGTATTCGGGGGTCAAGGAAACAAAGCTGCAGTTTGCCTTTTAACCCACATGAACACTCATTTTCAAGTTTGAGTTCACGCATTTGACTTCAAACCATTGTGCATGGAGAGCAGGGAATTTGTAAGTCCTGTAATTAGAGCTTGTCCCGATGCGTGTAACAGGGCTTCGGTGGTGTTACAGCCTTGTTACTCCGCTTACGCTCCATATCGCCTTTGTCTTCCACTCAAGTAGTGTTCCAAACTTGACTGCAGAGCTCACTGATCCCCAACCAGCCGAACGCAATCCACATTCTGGTATTTTTCAGCCCAGATTTTTTCAGTGTTTGAGATGCCTGTTTGCTCAAGTCTGTCCATATGGATTTCTGGGCGCCTCGCGCAGGACATGCTGACAGCGTGAGCGCAGAGCTGGCCGGCCCGTCCGTGAGCAGCGCACTGTGGTATGCGGTGTCGTGGCACTCAAGGAATTCGTTGATCTCTGTACGGAGAGCGAGATGCTGTTTATTGTTTCTTTACAAAGGTTGTTTCAGGTCTGTAAAACTCGCTGTACTGCATGGGGAGCGCTGCCGGCTTCAGGCGTGTTCTCACTTTACTCACCATCATAAATATCTCGTAACAACGCGGACGGGATGTGGATCTGTTAAATCCCATTGGATGAGCTCTCGAAGGGCTTGGGAGCCGTGGCTTGCGTTGAGCTTATCCAGCTCCACTCAGAGAATGTTTTCTTGCTGGGGAGTTTTTGGGTTTTAATGTCAGTGTGTTGTGGCCGAGAATCCTCACTCCTGGACGTTTGAAAGGGTTTTATGAGAGATGATAAATTTAATGGGGCTTTCAAGCTGTTAACTCTTCTGCTGCTCAACATAAAAGTCTGTTTCTGGAATTCTGGGGAATTCCCAGGAGATGAGGGCACTGCAGCACAAACAGGACAGTCCAAATGCACCCTTTGAGCTCGGTCTCTTGAACCTTTGTAGGCGTTTCTCCTATGAAAATGAGTCTCCTGTGTATGGAGCACCGTGTTCCCTTCTAAATGACATTCCAACCTGTTCGTAAACTGTCCAGTTCCTTTGGAACGCTTCACAATGGGATCCGACCCGCAGTGTGGTTTCCCACCCCAGCGCAGAGCTCCCAGTTAGCGTGTCTGGGAATGTTTCTGTGCCTTACGAAAAAAATCCAATACCGCCACATTTCTACTGAAACCAAAGAACTCAAAACCTTACTTCAAGCGAGTCTGCCTTGTTATTGCGTTCCTTGTATTGAAACGTCAGGTAAGAGTTTAAATTCCAAAGCCTCAGTGATGGAAAAGCACAATCACAGTGCAAAAAAACCTGGAATTCACTGGTGTTTCTGTCTGGAGCAGCTTTAAGGGGGTTTTAGCAGGAGTGCGACAGCTTCTGAACTGTCAGCGAGTGAGGACGGAGGAAGAGGCCGAGGGTTGGAAGGGGCAGTGTGACAGCGGTGTTTTGCAATGGAGCTGCAGTTTGCTTTCCCAGCGAATTGCCAAGCTCTCTACTGGAAAAAAATGTGCTTAGCACGTTCCCCGGCCTAGGATTGCAATAAATTTTCCCCTCCAACATCCCCTGTTTAACTCCAAGCTTCCATGAGCACTGGAGATGCACGGCTGAGCGATGCTGCGCCTGGAAAGTGGTATCGGAGTCGAAGAGGAACCAAGTGGGGCCAACTGGGTGTCGGCTCAGAGATTGCCTTTCTAAAGCGAGGGTTAACGGCTTTCACGTGTGGTGCTGTTTGACCACTGGTGATGTTACAGTTTTATCTGTTTTCTTTAGGAGGGTTTGCATTTTCTCTCCTGGAATTCAGTGTATTTCCCAGAACCCTTTTCCTTAAAAAAAAAAAAGAGTATAGGTGACAAATCAAGCCAAGGGGGTTTTGGCAGAGAATATTGGAGCTTTAAATTTCTCGAAGGTAATCTCTTTCCTTTTTTCCACTTGTTTTTGCAGGATACTGTGACATCGAAGCCTGTAATCCAGTTTCAAGGAAGCCAAGGGGTAAGTTTGTGTGTGGGTTGCCTTGGAAAGTTCTTTACTGGCATAGACAATTAATCCGTGTGAGGCATTTGTTCTGTGCGTCTGTCCTGTTTCAGCCCAAAGAGCGATGCTGTGGTTTCTGAAATCGAGATGTGAAGCTCAGATGTGGTCCAGGAAAGAGAGTTTGCTCATGGATCACATGGATTATCTCCCTATAAAAACTTTTCACCCTCTCTGTTTCCTAACTGTGCTGAATCCGTGGGGATGTGAAAGTGCTGTTGGTGGTGCCGGTGGTGCAGCTCGGTTTTATGAGGCCACGCTGTTGAGCAGGATGAGGAAACGGAAAGTTCACTGATGATGGTGCTGTGGGGGTGCAAGAATCCATGGAAACCTTGCCAGTGTCCTGAGGAAACACCATGCCAAGCTTGGGAAACTGGGTGCAAGACTTGAGGGGTGCAGGTTACTTACAGTGGGGCTGGTGTGGGTGTGCTGGAGTTTTAATGTGCACCCCTAAACAACCGTGCAGTTCCTGTGCAGCGCAGAGGGGTTTTATGTTTAGGAGTTTTATTTCTTTAACCTCTGTTCCGCTGACTGAACTCCAGGATATTTATAGACGCCTGAAACCCTCAGCCATGCCCGTTACTGACAACGCTGAGATTTAGGTGGTAGTGTTTCTGATAAAGTCATGCAACTCTTCACTGACCTTTATAAACATAATTTATACACGTTTTAGACAGAAAAAGGGGTATGTTTCACTCAGGTGCTCTGCATAAAGAAGGGGAATCTGAACTGTAAATAACTGATTTTTATTGTAGTAGCACAATAACACGTCAAAAAAGGCTCTGATTCAGCAGACATTAAAGTCTAGGACGTTTCTCCTTGCCCACGTTTTACCCTGCGATACGAGTCTCGCCGGGTCCATGGTTACTAGCAGGAAAGACATGATTGTTATCGTAAGTTAAGAAGGAAAATACAAACCTTTTTGTCCTGGGAAATAAAGAAAGGAGCAATTTCCAGGCTTTTTACTTTGTTTACAATTAAACTTCCCAGAGAGCTCAGCATAAAAGCGTAGATAAAAATCTGCAACTGAGGTTTGGCCAAATGAGAGGCGAGTGAGGAGGCAACCGGTGAGGGTGGGTGATTTGTTGTTATGAGATGAGCAAACGGCTTTGCCTGTAATAAAGCAGCTAAAGAGGCTGCGAACGCTTTCCTTCCCCTTTGTGGAGAGGATCCGCACCAAACTTTACAGGAACAGCTGCTGAGGTTCTAGAAAAGCCTCTGCTCTGACTTCACCTTCCGCCTGGAAGGGAATGGAGCAAACTGAATCTTAACAGCTTAAACTGCTCCACAGCCGCTGCGCTCACCTTGAGATGGGTTTTACATGGATCTAAGAGAGACATGGGCATTTCCAGGTTAACCAAGAGAAAACCAGTTTTAAAACGATGCAGTCCCTTGGAAATTTAAAAAATACCTGGTTTATAATGATAGAGTTCCTTAGAAAAATGGGAAATATTTTAAAACCATGGAGTTCCTTATAAAAAATAGATTTATTTTAAAATTACACTGTTCCTTATAATAATTCAAGATAAATATTTAGCACATTAATAATTATATTCTAGCTCTTAACTTCTTTAGAAGAGTTTTTGGTAGAAGAGCCGCTGGTTCCCTGTAGTTGCAGTCAGGATTGAATGGAAGCAGTACGATTGCGCCCGGCGCTGCGGTGGAGGAGGACGCTGGCAGCGCAGCGCTGACCTCCGCTCGCCTCGTCTTCAGCTGTTTAATTAATGGCGCTGTCGGGTAAAGGCCAAAGGTAGAGCTTTGAAGAAAGCGTGGTCCCGGTCAGTTGGGGCGGACAGAAAGGGCTCTTTGTGCTGTTATTGTTGTTTCTCTGGGGCTGAGGAGAGGCGCGCAGCTGCGGGTCCATCTGTGTGGGGCTGGGCCGTGTCAGGATCAGACCCTGCCTTGAGGAATTGCTGGCAGGGTCTCCGTGCTTTCCAGCCTCCTGTCAATGGGACCAAGGGGATAATTCCAGGGATTTAATGAGTTCTCAAAGTCAGACGATGACATGAAAACATAGTTGTTTAGCTACTTTTTTTAAATACGCTTTCTTCCACGATATCTTAATTCATCAATTTGTTGCCTTCCTATTTTGCTTCCTGGTGAATGTTGCTGTAGAGAGGATTTGCCAGGAACTCTTGAGGCTGATGGATTCTGCACGCAGCGCCAACGCGACTTAAAGCAGTGCCCAGTGATATTTCAGCAGTGCAGCTTTTCTCTGTCAGAACCCCCTCACAAGAAGGGAAAACTTGGAGCACTCGGTGCCTGAGGGAGGCCGGACATAAGAGTTCAAAACCAACTGCTGCTTCCTTAATTTAACTCAGAAGCCTCCTGACCTGTTGGATCTCATTATTTGTGAAGGCTTTGAATTCCTGTGTCCATGTCTCTCTTTCCCTGTTCCCAGCGTTAGTCTGATGCATGTGTCAAGGATACTCGTGGCTTCTGATGCGCAGCAAACGCCATAATGCTGTGATTAACCGGAGAGGCCGGCCAGGAATAACCCCCGGGGTCAGCAAGGTGCAGCTCTGTCGCAGGTGCTGGAAGGAGGATGGTGGTGTTCTTGCCCAAAATAAACCGGCTCTTTCAGATCCTGATCTGGATCAGATCTCCCACGAGTTTTTATAAATTATGGACAGTGGATGATCTTCGCCTTGGGATGCGTTTCTTCATAGCGATGCAGGTCTGGTTAATGACTTTTTCAGGGCAATAATCAGTGCAGTGATCGGATTCTGATAGCAGTAACGAGGTTGTGCTTGCCTGAGTTACTCAGCCTTCAGACGCTGAGGTGGGGCTGTCCGGATGTTCCCCAAGAGCGGCATCTGTCCATTAATTTTCCATCACTAACTGGGGTTTCTGCGATGGTTTTGTAATTTTATGTGGAGTATTGAGCGTTTGGTTTGTTTCAGCATGCGTGTAAATTACAATTTAAGAGCTCAAGTACCAAACAGAGGTAGCTGGAGGGCGTAACTTTATGGGAAAGGCTGAAGATTCTTCTGTTTCAGTAAAAGCACGTGAAGAATCAGAGCTTAGGCTGGGTCAGATTTGCAGGTGCTTTCTGGGGGCAGGGAGAGAGCAGGGAAAGAACTGAGGTGGGGAGGGAAAAAGCCTTCAGGTGCCAAACACACAGGTGTCCGCGCAGCTCTGCAGTACAGCTGGTAGGAACAGAACGGCTTAACTCGACGTAATTGGAAAATGTGACGTTTCCTTCTGTTTCTTGGGATGAACTTGTGCTGTATTAATAGAGGAAGGTGCAGTTGCCGTTCAGGGCGAGCGGTACACAGATGAATGTTACTTGAAAGAAGAAAACAGAAGTCACATCTGTACTGAGCTATTTTTAAGTGCCCATGGTTACTGCTGTCATACTCGGCACCAAAATTAGGGCTCCCTCAAAGCAGTTACCAATGCTGATTTGGTGGCTTTAGAAAACTTCTGTTTGGGCTAAAAATAATTCCTAGATAACGGCCAGTTTGCATATACTGCACTCTTCAGTACTGGAACGGGCGCTGTCTCGGTTTGGGTCCTTTTAAGAAGCTGCAGAAACTACAAAAACACTGAAGTTTGGGCTCTCCTAGCAGTCATTTTTTTACCGTTTTCAATGAGGAGCTATAGAAGGAGGTTGTTTCAGTGTGTGAATAGGTGACTTGATTACATCCTCCATGTTTTATTTTACAAGCACGACTCGCTGCCCCGAGGAGCGGCGGTGGAAGCGGAGCAGCCGTTGCAGTTACCTTCATAACTGTGTTGGGTTGGAAGGGACCTGAAAGCCCACCCAGTGCCACCCCCTGCCATGGGCAGGGACACCTCCCACTGCATCAGGGGGCTCTAAGCCCCATCCAACCTGGCCTTGGGCACCTCCAGGGATGGGGCAGCCACCGCTGCTCTGGGCACCCTGGGCCAGGGCCCCCCCACCCTCACAGCAAAACATTTCTTCCCAAGATCTCATCCCAGTCTCCCCTCTTTCAGCTTTTCCTCCTTGCCCCGTTCCCAGCAGACGGAGCAGCGGGTGGACAGGGCCAGCTGTAAAACACCCACAATCTGCTGTTGACATAACTGCGACTTTGTGCGTGTTCCCAGCTCGCCTGTGAAGCAGAAGGGAGTTTTATTCGCTCTGGCTGGGTGGGGGCAGAGGGTGCAGGGGCAGATTAAGGGCTAAAGGCTGCGACGCACGTTTGGCAGGGGAGATAACAGGGCTCAACTGCTGCCCAAGGGTCGGCACTGCCCGCATCCCCACCACACTGCTCCGGGTATTTTTAGATCTGGATCCTGGGACCGTGCAGGGGATAACTTGTCCTGTATCACCCAGGCCTCCCAGTTTGGAAAGAAGGGAAGTGTGTCTGGGGCCTGGAGAAGAGCTGCTCCTCACGGAGAGCAAATGGAAAATGCCGCAGTGGCTCAGCTCAGCGCAGGTCACACAAGCGTTTCTTGCCGGTTCTGGGAACATCCCTGTGGTTTAGCAGAGTGGCACAGATGCTGTGGGTTTCCAGGCTGCTGTAGACGTCTGAGGTCAAAGGGAAACCACCCAAAACCCTTCTGTACCAGCAGTGATCTGTGCAGCACAGTCATCTCTGGATGCCACGGGGTGGTTTGGGCGTGCGGATTTTGTACATATATGTGGCAGTCCGGGTAAATATAAATCTGTGTGGTAGAGTGTAGCCGAAAATAGGCTGAAGCTGGTGTTCCTTCTGTCTCATTTTCTGGAAGCCATCTTCATGATCAAATATTCATGTGATAGTAGAAGGAATGCTGAGATTTATGTTGGATCTCAAGCGCAGAGGGGAAGCAGTTTCCCTTTTGAAAAATGAGTGGCTGGGGGGAGAAGAACAACGCAGGTGGCTGTGGAGTTGTCTGCAGAGCACACTTAATGCTTGATTAAATATTTAATTTAGAAGCAGCGTCACACTCTACTGTGAGCCATGAAATCTCGTTATGGAATTATAATCTCTTAAAAAAGAATAAGCATGCTACCTAGTGACCTGGCTCTGCTGTGTTTAGTACTGGACCACTAATTCTGAAGAAATGGGTCTCAAGTGCTTTAAATTGAATATAAACAGTGGTAGCAGGTTTGGTTTGAGCCTGAATCTATAGAATTGGGTCAGATTCCTAGAATAAGATGATTCTGGGCTCTGCTTTGAAAGGCAGCGACCTGCCAGCTGGGCCCTCTGTTCTGTCACACAGAGCTGTCTCTTTAGCTGTTCCACCTCTGTCTGCCTCTGTTACCTTATCTCTTCAGCGCAGAGAGCTTCGCTACCGTGAATCCTTCGTGTCGCTTCCTGATCTCCAGAGTCTTCTGTGCAGAAATCCCTGTGCTCTGCTCGTGGTGGGACGCACAGTGGTTAAAAGCACAGGGTCTGCAGGAACGCTGCATTTTGTGTTTGCGTGGGCTGCCCAAGTGACCAATGTTGTTCTCTTCCAAACAGCACATTGCAATTCCAAGGCCTGATCGACCCACGGAAGTGCGGACTTTCACATTTTACCTTTCCAATATCGGCAAAGACAGCCCCCAGGGGAGTTTTGACTGCATCCAGCAGTATGTATCTAGGTGAGTGACATCAGCCTTGGGTTTTGTCTTATCTTCTGTAGAACCTTTTCCCTAACAAACCTGAACAAAACTTAATACATGTTAGTTCCTTTCAGAGTCTTTCTAATCTCTTTGCGTGTGCATATTTGGGTAAGGAAGCACTCCCAGAAGAATCTTTTTACCCTTCAGCTTCATTCTGTCCCCTCCCCTAGCTGGAGTTGATGATCTCAAAGGTCTTTTTCAACCAAACGATTCTGTGATTATTTAGACCATGCGACCATGGTTATTCACCGGTGACTGATTTGTGCTCCTTTGCAGTGTTGGAAGTGTCTTTTCCATCGTTTCTCTTTTGCAGCAATGGAAACATCCATCTGGATTGCCTGGGAAGCATACAGGATAAGATCACGGTGTGTGCTACTGATGATTCCTACCAGAAGGCAAGGCAAAGCATGGCGCAGGCGGAGGAGGAGACTCGCAGCCGGAGCGCTATAGTCATTAAACCTGGCGGGCGATACGTAGGTAAGCAGCAGCTTAATTTGTGGAGCCACCTTCTCCAGCTTCAGAACTCAAACGCTGATGTTTGCTTGACTGTGAAAGTCTTTAACAAGTATCTGGTAGCTCCTTATGGGGTGTCTGACTTCAGAGTGCTGCTCTCCTTGTGTTGCGACTTTGTCATGGCTTCCATCTTCACCCCAGAAGATGTGGTGGTCTTTGCGTGGCCTCTTGAGGGTTCTCTGGGTGCAGTCACATTGATCTGACTTTTTCGTGTCGGCCACGCGGTGATGAGGAGAGTGGAGAGCGTGCTGCTGGTCCCTCAGCAGGCTCTGTGCCCCCAGCTGAAAGGCACCAGCGCTGTTGTCGCGCATGTGGTGGGTGCCTGCGCTTCCGACTGGAACACGCAGCATCGAGGATGCGGCTAGCAGCGTCCTGGGATTATAAACAAAGAGACTAAAGCAGCACTGCTGACTGCTGCCCTAAACAAACCATCTTATTGTGACAGAGAAAGGGGAATCTTGGAAATAAAACTGGGCTCCAGGAGGACCCTGCAGGGATCAAGCCTTGGGCTCAGCTCCCTGCTTAACCTCAATCTGGTCACAAATTTAGGGCACAAATACTAACCAGAAAGTGAAGCTTTATTTTATTCTTGAGGCAGCTGTTTTTTCTGCAGCCCACGTGCTCCGCAGCCAGCCCCTTCTCAGAGGATGTCTGTGATGAGAAGGGTGAGTTGCAAAATGTAGAGCTGACCCTGACTCATTGTTTTATCAGCCAAGCGCTCAAAGCTGAGAAATCAGATAGTAATCAGGAAGGAAATGCATTGATTTCCTGTAGACCAGAGGATTATTATGTTTAGCTTCTATTTGAGAGCATTACAGTAAGGGGATGGAGTTTGTGGGCTTGTGAGGGAAAAGATTCTGAAAGCAGATTGCTTCCCGGAAAGATGGAGCAAAACTTCTGATTTAAAAATACTCTTGCTGCAACGTTTGCTGTTCTGAAATGGAGGCACAGCCCTGTGAAAGCAGCGGAGCGGAGTGTGTGGTGCACATACACGATGTCAGGGCTTCAGGCAGGAGGAGAGCACCGGTCCAAGAAGGAAGGTAATGGGCAAGGACAGTCCTGTGGGATACGCACGGGTTCGGTGTGCCAGCACCATCAGCTGATTCCCGTGCAGGCCGGTCTGGAGGGAGAAGCCTGGCTCTCACATTTCCATGAGAACACGGAGCTCAGCACTTCAGCGTCAGTGGAGTCTTTCCAGGCAGCTCGGATGGGGAAGAATTTATGTGAAATGTTGAAATTGGAGATCAACAGAGTAGTAGAGACATGAAGTAGGAGCTGAAGGAGTATCTGTGTAAACAGATAGGTGATACGTCTGTGGGGAGATGTGTGCTATACATACACTAAATATGTGTGTGTGTACGTCTCTATATACGCACGTGTATAAATATTTTAAAAGACTTCATGTTCTGGCTTAACTTAATTTTCTCTTTTCCTATCACTGCGTGTTTTGGCTCCAGCCCTAAGTGGAAATGTCCCAGTTGTGTTTTTGTTGTTCCTGACCTGGCGAGAGTTAAGGTTGAGTTGTAGAAAGCTGACGAATCTCCTAGTGTGCCATTTCTGGAAACAAAGTCCAGTTGACCTCTTGAGTTTTGGGATGTTTAATGTGCAAATTGTTGTTTTTCTCCCTCTCGGCTTAACTCGGCCCTGCCGACGGTGGGTCGTGCTTACTTGCATCAGCGTGGTGCGTAAGAAGAAGCCAGGAAATGGGAACTCGGTTATGCAATCTACATTTCAGTAAAACAAACATTGCAGACAATCGCCAGTATCTTCAGATGACTCAGTTGAAGCCATTGCTCCGTAGTGGAGAGCTACTGAAATAACCCTCCAGAAGCCTTGCAGTCAACGCTGGATTTTGTTTGTCCCAGTGAAGGTCACATTCTTGAACCAAAGTGATTGTTGATTGCATCTCCAGGTTTTAGACCTTGGAACCTACGCATTTTCCTTTTGGATTTGCTGATTATGCCCTTGGTAGCAGGAATCCTGCTTTGTGTCCTGTTTCTGGACGAGGGGGAATGGCTTTAAATTGGAAGGGGGAAGACTTAGACATTAGGAAGAATTTCATCATGGTGAGGGTGCAGCTTGCCCAGAGCAGTGGTGGCTGCCCCATCCCTGGAGGTGCCCAAGGCCAGGCTGGATGGGGCTGGGAGCCCCCTGATGCAGTGGGAGGTGTCCCTGCCCATGGCAGGGGGTGGCACTGGGTGGGCTTTGAGGTCCCTTCCAACCCAAAACATTCCATGATTCTATGATTCTGTATTCAAAATAGTAATATTCTTTGATTTGCACTTTAGTGAGAGATGTGGGACTTGCGAGGGCTCCAGTTAAAGCTGGTTTTTGATAGGAATGGGAACATAAATTCTTCTATAATGCTGTCAGAAACCAAGAACCACACTTGGGATGGAGCTGAGGAAGCTGCCTCTGGGGGCTTGAGATGAACTTTTGAGACAGCTTTATGTTCTCACATATAGATAAATGTAACGGGAGGGGGAAGCCGTTGTTCTGCAGTGTGGAAGGGGTTATTCCATCGGAGCAGCCAGCACGCTAATGAATAGGCCGATGGCTCGGCGTTAGACCCCATTCATGTGGCGGTGTTTGGCGGGGGGAAGGGAGAGGACCCAGCCCCATAAAGTTCCCATTGTTCCAAAAGCAGAAACATCTGCTGGAGCAGCATTTTTGCTGAGATCAGCAGCAGGGAGCCACTCGTTGACCAGTTCTGGTCTTTCCACTCCATATTTCGACTCTTCTACATAATAATGCAGAATTTTCTTCACATAGGGAGGCAAAAAATGGTCAGATTAACCGTGGGGGATACACGCACTTGGGATAAATGAAAAGCTGGCAAACAAAGGGAGCTTTATGTAAGCTTGTGGCCAATAATACTCAGGTTTCCAGAGCTTGGTGTTGCTGTTTACTTGTTACGAGCTTGTCATGAATCATAAAACTCATGGGCTACCCATTCCGGCAGCGTGTCGGAGCAGATGGGCTGTGCTGGTTGGGTTTGTCCTTCATTGTCATCTCCTGGCACTCTGGCTGGTGTGATGAACGCCGTGCACGCGTTGATGCCCACCGGTCTCTGCGAGGTGACTGCTGCAGTTCACTGTTCTCATCTCATTTTAGGCAAAAAGGTTCAGGTGCGCAAACCTGCACCAGGAGCTTCCGATGCCGTTCCCTCCAGGAAGCGCCCAACGCCAGTCAACCTTGCCAGTGCAATAAAGAGAGGCAATAGTGCGATTTCTCAGAGACCCTTCAAAGACAGGGTTGTGCACTTACTGGCACTAAAGCCTTATAAGAAACCTGAACTTATTCTCAGATTGCAGAAGGATGGACTTTCTCAGCAGGACAAGGATTTGCTGGACAACCTTCTGCAACAGGTTTGTACTCGGATTAAGGCAATGATTTAGGTAAAGGGAAACGACTTTTTGGAATGGTGGTAACTTCTGGTTTGGTCTGTATCTCAAAGCTGTGGCTGAGTGTTTCTTTGAAGGCCCTGTCCGACAACAGTTTGCAATCGTATCCCTATTTTGCCAGAGACAGGAGCCTCCTGAGTCTGCGCCTCTGTTGGGCTAAAGCCGTATGAGTTGGGTTCACCAGCTCAGACCTTTCAAGAGCAGCAGTTCTGGTTGGTTGTGGGGAGAACTGTCTAACAGAGGATCTACGAGCTGTTTGAATTATTAGAACCTACAAATCTATTATCTGTATTTCTATTAACATGGATCTAAAGGAACATGTTTATATCCACACACGTAACGTTTCAACTATGCGAGGGGAAAATATGTCCCCTCCACTCAGCTCTAGCTCTGTGCACTGTTCACATCCAGACCTCTCCTGCTTAGGTGTGAAGACCTTGCAGCTTCTTGTTAAGCATGTTATTTGTACGTCAAGTGTGAGAGCTGCCTCTGAGCTCCATCAGTTAACACTCGGAGTCATGGCGAAGGTGCCGTTTTAGGAATTGCAGTAGATGCCTTTATTGGTCTCACAGGGCTGAACACATCAGGGATATTTATTTAAATGCAGCAGCTCCCCTCTTAAAATTTTCACTCCTTTCTGTAGCTGAAAAGAACAGGACAGTGAGAAGTGGGTTTATCCAGGGGCACATCCTGAAAATGGAGTTATTGCTGACACAGCTTACTCCTTCCCTACATCTTAATCCTGTAGTCTTAGTTTTCCAGCAGTGCTAGAATTCTTTTGAGCACTCTTTTCAATGCTATAATTAGGTTTAATACTATAAATGCTGTTTCTGGTCATCACCTTTTATTGATGCTCTCGCAAGCCCCTGCCAGGTGAGTTAGCGTTCAGCAGTGTCCCCCGCGTTGGCCCGACTGGACTCGATGCTGATCTGGCTGTCAATATATTGCTCATAAACTTAATCTCTCTCGGTGCTACCAGGGCTCCCATCCCCAAGCCAGACACAGATAAGCTAAAAATTACAGGCTGCGCTAAAGCTGTGTGTCTAAATACGTCTAGGTGTGGGTTTCATTGTGCTCTTGAATCTCTCGTAGGACTCTGTGTTCCTGCTGGCCTTTTTGCCTCATTTTGCAAGGTTTCTATTTTTGGGAGGCCTGGGGTGGAGCTTGCGGAGTCCCAACCAGCAAAACAAGGAGGCAGCAGCTCCCAGCTGGTGCAGGGAAAATCAGAGCTGTTGTTCTGGGCTCCAAGCCTTGCTGAGCAGCTTGTAGTGACCGGAGAGATTCTCAGAGAGGTTTTGCAAAAAAAACTGGCTTTGCTTTTTGCCTCCTGGGCGTGTTTACCAGAATATCAAAATGTAAAACGCAGCTCAAGTTCTCCTTGTAGTTTGGCTGAGAATTTTGGAAAGCTGACAAAAACTGAAAGGAAAAACAAAGTGTTTGTCATGTAAACTGATAACCGTGCTTTCTGGTTTTTGCTTATCAGGAGAGCTTTGCTGTGTTGGTTCTGTACGTTTTGCTTTTCAATGCATGGATTTTTAATATCAGGTCATAGTCTCCGTAAATCAAAAGCACAAGAATTAACAGCATCTTCAGCGAATGCAAGATTTGCCACCCCTTCACTTGCTTTTTTTACTGCTGTCTCCTGGATGGAGCGAGCGGTGGAGAACGCCAGTCCTTAAACATGTGCCCAGTGTCTCCACTGGTTGAACAAAAGCCACCATCCAGTTCCAAGTGTCATGTGGCCATCCAACGGCACAACTCAAGCAGCACGATTAGGGTACGGTTGTGCCTTTGCCAGTTGATCCACCTGGCTGTGGGCACAAAATTTGGCACCTCAGCCTCCATCTCCCCCCTATAAATGTGAATGTAAGGCTTTGTTTTCTTTCTAAACTTGCAGTGCTCTGCAATCTTCTGAGAAGGGTTTGCTAAGGCAGCATCTGTGAAAGCTTAGCTGGGCTTTTGCTCTGTGCTAATGTGTTTTTCACATGTGTAACCAGCAGCAAGAAGTTGAATTTTCAGTCAAGCTGTGGAAAGACTGGTTAAAGCGAGATAACTCTTAACAAGTTGTTTCCATTCTAATGCACTAAAACCCTGCTGGTTCCAGGAGGGTTTCTGATCCGTGTAGGCACTGGGCAGAGTTTGGGGAAACTGCACACGATAGAACTGGATAAAATGCCAGGGAGCTGCTCGTGCGAGCGCACCGAGCTGCCTGCACGTGTCCAAGGTGCAATGCTTTGTTGCAAAACACTGACTTATAAGCTGGTAATCACAGGTTTTGTTCCTGCCCTCAAGTAGTCCTCGGGAAAGTTCTCCTCCATGAAACCCAGCAGGTGTTCTTGATGCACCGAGCTACACGGTGCAATCCGCACACTCCCTAACGCGTTCTGCCTACCAGGCGTTCTCGTTGCTGCAGCTTGAGAAAGCAGCTTTCTGTCACCTGTTCTACTGGCTGGTTAGTGAGAAATTATCTCCTGGCAATTGTTAACTAAGCTATTGCAGCAAGAGTTCCTCTATCAGCTAATAAACTGCACCGTTTTCGCTGTTGGCCGGGTGCGATAGCTGAACTGCCTGTTCCCATTAGGCTTTATTTCCAGGTATTTCCATAAATTGTGTCACACCGTTCCACACTCTCCAGGCTGAATAAGCTGCGTAGATATGACTTGTTTCCCGGTGAAGTGGGGTTGCTTCGGAGTAAATTATGGCAGGAGAAAAGGAAAGGCACAGTTTGATTAAATAACCTGAATAATTGGGAAATAAAGTCTCTCCCAACACTGCTCACTCCTGCTAAGCCTGCTGGAAATTTTGCCCACACCTTAAAGGTCTGAGGTGTTGTTAAAAAGGAGAAAATTAAACCCTAACGGTATCTTGCAAATTGCTTTTCTTTCAGGTGGCGAATTTGAGTGCCAAGGACAGCACTTTCACACTGAAAGACTGTGTCTACAAAGAAGTGCAGAAGGACTGGCCTGGCTACTCTGAAGGAGACCAGCAGTTGCTGAAGAGGATACTTGTTCGGTAATTATTGCATCTTCTCTGTAACTTCATCTGGAGTTTGAAAGTACCGGGCCAGGTCAGTTGCTATAAGGCAGGGTAGCCGAAGGCAGTAGGATGACGGTAAATTGAGCGTTTGACTTGTGTTAAAATAAAGTGAAACTGTTTTATCATCCAGGCAGCTGCAGAATTGACTGAACTTGAGTATTGGAGCAGACACACTCTTCACGTCGTCCTAGGCTGCCTTTAAGTTGTTATACTAAAAGCTAGAGGAGAAACCTGGAGGGGGGGACAAAAGCTGTTATAGTTAAAAGCTACTGGTGGTTTAAAGTCCTGGGACATGGATGGATGGATGAAGGCAAACGCGTCCAGGTCAACTCTCCATTGAAACTCTCCTTTCCTTTTTCCATATCTCCTTGTACCTGGCTTCCTCTGCTGACAACAGTGCTTTTCAAGGCACGGAGAGAGATGCTACCATGCAGCCACATCCCTGAGCTCTCTTGCTCAGCTGCATCTCTGCTCTGGTCCCATGGAATTCCCTGTCCCTCTTGAGCTGTTGCTTTGGAGACTTGGCTGTTTAATGTCTGTAGTGTTATTTGGATGTTTGTTTACTGTGGTTGCAAATTGCTTTGGTATCACGGTCGCCCTGTGAGACGATTTGAGTGAAGGAAAGGGTGCACAGAGAAGCATGAGGTGGTTCTGTAGAGATGAGTCCCCTAAAGCACGTGCTGGTGGTCCTGCTGCCCGAGCAGCGTGATCCTCGCTGCCCAAGGGGCACCTATGCTTCTGTTCCTCCCTGGAACAGCCCTGAGCAGGGTTAGCTGAGATGGTAGCTTTGTCCCATTGGTTCCTAAAGACATTTCCTTTTACCGATATTTTTCCTTAGGTGAAGCCTCCAAGCTCAGCAGCTCTTGGCTGGCAAGGAAAGAGAAACTATCACCCTGGTTCCTAAAGTAGAATTCTGCCCTCTTTATATTCCCCCCTCTGGGTTTTCAGTGCGTTTGCCCTAACTCGGTGCAGAGTTTTAATGCAGATAGAGATTTTACTTAATTTGAGATTTATTTTATTGCACTTTTGGTTAAGATGAAGCAGAGCAAGCTCTGTTTGAACCCTGCCCATGATTTGAAAGCACAGTTGGCTGGGAGGTGAGATTTTGCTAAACCAACAGAAACTTGCACTTAAAGTGCTTTCGCACGCTGAAGAAAAATCAAACTCGATTAATTGGCCTTGATGTTGAGTTATAATTAAATGGAAAAATACAACTGCCATGCGATCTTTATGGCTTTCAAAAAAGTTAATTTCTCCCTGTAGAAAGTGATGTTTACTGCTTTTTCTAGAATTGTGGCGTTCAGTTATGCGAAAGGCTAAAAATAGCCCTTGGAAAGGATGTATTCAACTGTACAAACAAAGCCCCGCGCAGCCAGCGCAGGTAATGAGGCTACAGAATGGAAAAAACATGCCGGGTAGAAGACAGGAGAAAAACACTCACCAAAAGGGCCCGGGCAGCGGACGCAGGGCTTTACGTGGCTGCCTGGTTGCCTGGATCCAGCCAATTGTTCGACGTTCTCAGTGTTCAGGGCCGATTGCCCCTCGATGGTTCGTTGGCTGCAATAATTAGCCCATCTGCAGATATTAAACCTATATCTATTAATAACGGTGTCCATGGTAGGCTAACTCATTTTTCCTCCTTGTTTGTGTTTTCCATCCTCCTTTCACCATTGTAGTCACGTTTTTCCACCGTTCCAAGGCTGCTGAACTGAGAGTCGTTGTCTTTCATTCCCTCTCTTTAAATCCCTAATTAACACGTCAGGAGATGTGACAAGGCTGCTCCGTCCAGTCAGACGCCCTCCAAAACTCCACTTTCATTGCGGCGTTCATGGAACATCGCTGTTCCCCTTCCTGTTTTCACACTCAGAGTACTTTCCTTGAGTTGATCCGTACTTGTTGATTATGGTTCTCTAAATAAAATCAAAGTGGCAGCAGGGAAAACGCAGAGGTCACTGTGTGGCAGCGGTGCAGCCGAAGGGTCCAGCTTTGGTTAAAACGAAACCTTTTGAATCTGTGGGCTCTATCACTGCAATAATGTCCCAAGATTTGAAAAATAGAGGTGCACTTTAGAGCTGATTGGAGAAATTCAGATGTTGGTTGTTTGGACTGGTGACAAAACAACCACAGGGCTGGTTTATTAGAACCTTTAACCCTGATTTTTTTCAGCTTGACAGCTGCAGTTTGATGCAACCGTAGTTTTTCCTGGGTGATTAATACAGGGCGGTCTGGCCGGTGTCACAGAGCAGGGCAAAGCCAGTGCGCTGGGAAACGTTACTCCGAGATCCGGAGAGCCCTTGGGCAGTGGGGAGCGGAGATGACCAGCCTGAGCGTGAATTCATTAATGAGAACGACTCGCGTTGTGCTTCTTCGCTACCAGAGGTTCCTGTTGTTTGTGGAATACCGCAAATTCAGAGCAGAGGAGCGCTGTTCACATGATGCAACTTAAAAGCATTATTGTGAAGCCCGAAATATAAATTCTGATGGACCAATAACACCGTAACGGTTCCTGTTCTAACCCTGCTCTTCCTGGACCCAAAGAGGCTTCCTTAGGAAAAAGGGCTGCTGCTCCTCTCCAGGGTTGGTTTAAGGCTGCTGATGAGTGGGAAAACTTGTTCCTCAACATCTTAGAAAGAAATGTTTTGCTGTGAGGGTGGGGAGGCCCTGGCCCAGGGTGCCCAGAGCAGCGGTGGCTGCCCCATCCCTGGAGGTGCCCAAGGCCAGGTTGGATGGGGCTTTGAGGTCCCTTCCAACCCAAACCATTCCATGATTCTATGATCGAAACTTGAGTTTTGGCCTCTTTTCAGTGCGCTTGCTCTCTGAAGTTTCTCACGGAGTCAGTTTTTACTGGGTGAGGCAAACTCAGCAGAAATTGGGTTGATAATGTGGTATTTATTGAGCTGTTTCAGTCAGTAGCAGGAACACCAATATCCTGTACGCTTTAAAGTTCGATGCCAGTTTTTACTCATCTGTACAGGGATTATTTTCCTAAGGTTGTAATCATTTGTTGGAACACTGATGTCAGCAATTCAAGAGAAAAGAGGTACAACTGTTGGAAAATAAGTTCCATCCTGGTAGGGAATCCTCTCACGTGTCCGATAGCTCAGCCTGCCTCCCTCCCTGCCACAGCACCAGCAGTGCCACCTCTGTTCAGAGAATACAAAACCAGTGGGAAAGCAAAAAGTCGTGAGCGGTTGCCAGGTGTTGTGGTTGATACTTTCCTGTAGTAGCTTCTTCCTCCTAGATTTTGTTTGAGGTGGAAGCTGGAAGTACCTTAACCAGCTGTTTTCACAGCATCTTCAGGCAGTCATAACTGAGCCCACAGAAGGCTCCGTGCTCTGCGGGAGGATGTGAAATGCCGTCCGTTGGCTTGTCCGGCAGGGGATTTAACAGCCTGAAATTCTGTTTTTCAGGAAACTCTGTCAGCCTCAGAACAGCAGCAGCTTTCAAGGAGAGGCGCCTTCCCAGAGTCCACCGAAAGACAGTGTGAACTCCAGCTCTCCTCCTCAGGTGGGTGATGCCTCTCCGAGGGCGTTGGGTCTGTTTAGTGCTGTCTGCTCTCCATGGAGCCGGCTGCCGGAGGGAGGGCCGGGCTGAGCCGTTGGGCCTGTCCACACGCTGTAGTCGCCGGCTGCCGGAGCCTGCTGGGTCAAGAGGTTGGGGGTTTTTTTTCTGGTTTATTAAGTTAGAGTCTAATTCCGGGTTTCCTCAGCATCTGTTTCTCTTCTGGCTGTGGTTCTTTGACAGCCAATGGGGAGGATCTCTGAGTGACTCTTAGGTTCAGTTTGAAGGACTGTATTTTTTTCACAGTGCCTCCGTCCCTCTTGGAGTTCCTGGGAGAATGAGCTTATGTTTTACTCATTACTAATAATTGACTGGAACGAAGCAGTAATAAGCAGCTCCCAAACACGGTTGAGTTATTAAAACCCTTGACCTTTTGCAGCCTAATTGCTGTGACAGATCAGGGGCAGGTTGGTCTGTGCTTTAATTTGTTGAGATGCCAGCGTGTGGAGCTGTGAAAAGGATGTTGGGGTTGGCTTTCCGTGATGATGAACTGTGCAGGAGCTGTGTTTGCGTGTGTTAAGCGGCGTCTGTCCCTGCTCTTCTCAGTATCTCTTAGCACAGGCTTTTCTTGCTCGCGTTGTGAAATCCCGGCTTCCCTTCTGTGCTGTGGGTCAGCCCAGACAAGTTGAGTATTTATTCTCCTCCTGCCAATGGAATGTGTAATGCCTACTTGTCCGGACAGACGCGCTGAGGATTAGTGGCAAAGAATATTAGCAGGTAAAGAAATTATGTGCTTTCTGGCAGTGAGAGGGAGGCAATTCTCTATTGAGAGCAAGAACCATGCGACTTGTTTGCCAGGTGCCTGATTACAAATCCTCTCCTCCTCTGCTGTGGGCACGTTCCTGGTGGAGAAAGAACGATCCCCTTCGTTCAGGTTAGCTTGGAAAAACGCAAAAGGCTGGGCTTGTGTTTTTCTTAAACTGATTCTGAAAGAATGTAGGTTGAAAAATTATCTCACTCCTGGCTGTGCATGGTTTGAAAGACACACAGGTCCATAGGGGATGGGTTTGGTCTCTTGAGGTGACCCAGGTGAAGCTTTGGGTGGTTGGTTGGTTTGGATCTAGAAAGGGCTGGTGAAACAAGGGCAACCAAACCTGGAATAAGGAATGTTTCCAGCAGGGCTTCCAATGTGGGTTGTGTCAGACAGCAAACCACAGGCAGCTTCTTGTGAGCCATCATTTTTTGGATACTCCATAGCTGTAGTTTCTATTTAGAGAAGGGATGGCTGCTGATGGGTGCAGCCCCAGCAGAGGACTGGGATTCGGTAGTCTGGAATGTAAAATATTTTGGGAAAGTTCACTTGTGGAATGAGGGCAAAGAAAAAGCTTGGTCTGATGGTTCCAGAGAAGGGTGGCAGAGCAGGTATTGCATGCGTGTCTCACCTTGTAACCCAAGAGGTGAGGATGGCGAGGCTGGGGTTTTGTTTGGTTTGTGAGGAGAGGCTGAGAGAGTTGGGGTTGTTCACTTTGCAGAAGAGAAGGCTCCGGGGAGACATTAGAGCAGCCTCCCAGGACAGAAAGGGGCTTCAGGAAAGCTGGGGACAGACTTTTAAGCAAGGCCTGTTGCAACAGGACAAGGAGCGATGGTTTTAAACTAAGGGAAGGCAGATTTAAACTGGATATGAGGGAGAAATGTTTTATAATGAGAGTGGTGAGGCCCAGGGTGCCCAGGGAGGTTGTGGAGGCCCCATCGCTGGAAACACTCAAGGCCAGGTTGGATGGGGCTCTGAGGAACCTGATCTGGTTAAAGATGTCCCTGCCTCTGCAGGGACGTTGGACTGGTTGACCTGTCAAGGTCATACTAACCCAAAGTAGTCCATGATTCTATGATTAAAAGACAGTCAAAGATGACAGTTCTGAATCTGCTGCCTGTTCCAAGCCCTGAGCCCCGCAGCCGGCGTGAGCAGCCCCTCCTGTGGGGAGCTGGGCACTGCCCGTGTTCTGCTGGGAACCAGTCAGGGATGTTGCTAAGCCGGTTGGACGTGCTGGCCTTGCCCCTTGAACTCCGTGGCAGTAGGAGCAGCTCCTCTCCAGAATTCCTGTGGCAGGTGAAAAGAATTCCTGCACTGAGCAGGGTCCTTGAGACCCCGGAGTTAGTGAGGAGAGGGCAGGGGGAGGAAAGAGGGAGTCGGTGGCTCCCTGACAAAGCTGCCGTGCATCCAGCAGCGCTCCTGGGATGGAACAGCATTTCCATTTGCAAACACAGCACAGCCCTGCCCGAGACAGAAAGAAAACACTAAAATATCCAGAAGAAATAACCAGAACCATCGCTTGTTTTCCTCTGGGCACTAAATAACCTTTCCTCAGGGTTCCCGCAGCCCAGCGCTGCCAGGCAGGCGCCCAGCGCTGCGCTGAGGGCTGGCCAAGGTGATTTTGGCTGGCTGGGGCTGGACCGAGCCCCGCGGCCGTCACTCTGCCTCTGTGCTGGGCTCTTTCTGCTGACTGAGGGATGGGTTCTCCCACACTGCAGCTTCCCCGGGCTGACCCGCAGGCTGCAGGTATGGGCACACGGAGCTGCTCGAGGCCCCTGCTGGTGGCTCTCCAGGCACAGCTGGTGGGGACAGTTGGGAGCTGCTTCTGTCTCTACGCTTCCTAGTTAAAAGAAGGTTACTCAGGTCACGTTGGCCCATGTGACGTGGCTTTCAAACTGCTGCAAGTGTCCTCTTTTTGCCTTAAATTCTGAGAACTGAACAGCTGAGGCTTCTTGACTCTTCCGGGAAATGGTTCTTTCTTGAGAAGAGGAAGAAGGGGTGCTGCGAGGGCAAAGCCGTTTGAGCACGGAGTTGGCAAAATCAGTTGGGAATAAAATACAGAAGCTGCCCCTCTGCTCCGCTCTGGTGAGACCCCACCTGGAACTCTGCATTCAGTTCTGGAATCCTCAGCACAGGAAGGACCTGGAGCTGTTGGAGCTCCCACCCTGAGCCAGTGGGAGGTGTCCCTGCCCATGGCAGGGGCTGGGACTGGATGGCTTGGAGGTCCCTTCCAGCCCAAACCGTTCTATGGTTCTATGGCGCTGTGGTGCTCTACGTGTCACACCAGGGTCAGGAGAGAGGACGGATGTGTTTGTGGCTGTTTCAGGGCAGTGAACGGCAGGGTTTGAGTTCTGAAGGGCAGGCTTGAAATAAGGTGCAATGTGAGCAGGCTGGGTCACCTGGGCTGTGCGTGAGCAGTGTGGGAGATGAAGAATTGCTGATATGATGTGGGTTTATTTAAGCTCTCCCTCCGAGCCGCGGGCTCCAGAACACTGTTGGGATTGTCAGGAAGCAGCTTGGGTTGGATCGGGTTCTGTAGGAGCTGGCAGTCCTGTGGCCAGGACCAGCCTCTGGGCTGGGACACTGGCTGGCAGCTCTCCCTGCCAGCAGAGCTCTTTTCCTAGGAATGCTCCCTCGTTTCTGGTGTTGCACCCCCACCTAGTGGTAACCGCATCCAAACCCCAGACCTCTGGGCTTCAAGGTTTGGTTTTTGCCTTTTTCTTCCCTAGAAACGATCCCAGCCTGTGGAGTTCATCGATCCCCTGGCCAACAAAAAGCCCAGGATCTCGCATTTGGCTCACAGAACTCAACCCACATTCAATGGGAAACTGAATTCCTCCAACGGGAAGGATGCCCCTACGCCTGCCCCTGCCCTGCCGCCGTCTGTCCCGGAGTCGGTGAGCTCCAGCTCCAGCCTCCCTGTGCTGGAGCTGCCGAGGCCTCACGATCCGCTTTCAGATGTCAGCAATGACCTGACGCACAACGGCAGAGACTGTGAGAACCCGGAGACAGCTGACAGACTGACTCAGCCGTTGCCCACAGACTGTCCCCAAACGAGCAAGCACAACTGCAGCTCGTACGTAAAAACCAAGAAGAAATCCAAAAAGCACAAAGACAAGGAAAAGGAGAGAAAGGAGAAGAAAAACGAAGAGAAATGCAAAGAGGAGAAGCAGGACTGTGAAGTAATAAAAAATGCTGACTTAGTTAGTGTTCCCCAGGAAGAGGTCACAGGTACGTACGCTCCGAGCTGTCCTGTACGGCTCGTGCTAAGATAATACCGGGATTGGCCGTGTGTGATTCCTGCTCTGAATCCATTTGAGGAAAGGGGTTGCGTGTCCACTTTGGGGAGGCTGCGTGGTTAATGAAATAATATCTCTGTCCCTGCCTACAACTCAACAAATGCGCCTCTCAAAAGAGGATATCAGGTTTTTCCTGTTTCACCTCTTGTGCCTCAGAGCGTGGCATGTTTCTCCTTGTTAAATTAAAAGCCATATTAAGAGGTGGAGATGAAAGGCAGACATCAAGATCTGCTGGAAAAAGTGCTGCGTGATTGCTTGCAGCGCCTCTGCCTGCGCTGGGTGTTTGCTGCCTGCTCTATTGATCTGTAACTCGGTTATGAAAAGTTAGTCACAAAAGCTTTTAATATTGGACACAAAAGAAATGATAAGTCTTGTGATAAATGTTAGAGCAGCTTACAGCCAGCTCCTTGTAAAGAGCTTCCTGGATCCCACTGTTACTCGGAATTTCTCCCGTTGAGGACTAACACAGCAGCAAATCTGTTAAGATGCGAGGGAAGTGCTTTCCATCAAACCAGTGCAATTCCAAGTCCGTTCTACGCACTCTTAGGGCAGAGAATACGTGGTGGCTCATCCATCCCTGTCCCATCCCTTGCACGCTGCTTCCCTGTTGCATTAGGGTTTGTGGCAGCTCCCCAGAGCGCTGGGACGTCCCCTGCAGCCTCTGAGAGTATCGCTGTTCCCATCCGTTGTTGAATTTCTTCTTCTGTCCATCTTGTTTCTTTGCCTCATTAATGCTTCCTGAGTTCCTTTTCAACCTCGGTCCGTGAAAATCATCCAATTTCGGCTTAAAAAGGACAGTAATTTGAAACAAAAAAATAATGAGTTGAATTCCTGGAAAGGGACACCTTTATATTAATATCATGAATGTGATCTGAGCTCTCGCCTTCCCCGCAGTCTCTGTAGCCCTGACAAAATGCAGTTTGACTGCTCCCCAGTGGTTTTTAGTGGCAATCTGCAGCTCTGAGCACTGGGGGCACTGCAGAACCACGCTCCGATGCTTCTGCTGGGATCTTCTGTCTCAGTCCTAGTTTTTTCTGGGAATGTTCTTTTTCCCCATGTTCCTGGAATGGCAGTGGATAGATACACATTCTCTCCCGAGGTTAATATCTTTGTCGGTGTTTCTTATAAATAGCAAAATACCCGGCATTCTTTCTTTGTGAAGTCGCTGACCCTTTATCACCTTTTCTGCTTGGCTTTAGAACCAGTTTAATGACTGCCTCTGTTAATTAGTAGGAGCTGGGTTTTGTTCCTGCTGCATCGCTGATGTATGCGAGGTAACGAATCCGAGCTGGACTCGGGAGTGATCATAAACAGGATGTGGTCAGTGGCTGCTTGGATTTCAGACAGACACCATCTCAGTTGGGATCTTTTCCTTCTGAGCCTCACTTCACGCAGATAGCACGGGCCTAATCCTGCTCCCTTTGTCTGCAGAGAAGGGCTGTCAGCTCCCCTAAGTCCCCTTGGGGCAGGGGCTGCAGGATTTCTCCTGGGAGTTTAGTGGGAGAGGGACCTTTGGGGGCCTGTCAGCAGACAGCAGGTGGCACTCATAACCAAAACTAAACCTTCCTTTCTCCCTTTCTCCTCCCTGATCTTCCTTCCCCGTGTTCTGCACCCCTTACGCTGGTGGTCAGGTAAGGAACAAAGCAGAATTGTCTGCCCGCACCTGCAGCAGGGATTGATTCTGGGGCGTTTGTGCTGGCCCCTGCTTTCTGCCACTCTTCCATTCTGCCCAGGGAAGCCTTTCTGGGGGGAAACGCAGTTTTAAAAGGATGTGTTTGGGTTCTTGCTTTGACTTGCCCGTGTTTGTCACTCAGGCTAATGGCACTCCCTGCAGATTGGGGCAATAACTGTAAAGCAGCGCAGGTGAGCGTAGGGACAGCGAGTCCTGTGGCTTGTACCTGCCTTTCCCATGCACTCGGGCAATCCATGCAGTCAAGGCACTGTTTGCTCCAAGTAACGACATGGGAAGAAGAAACCCATTTTTGGGAAGTGGATGAGTTGAGTGCTTTGCAGCCTTCCCCGCTTGCCTCTTGTTCCGCCTTCTCGTGGGCGCAGTTGACTTTCTGGTTGGGGCTCCGGGCGTAACACACGTGAGAAACACCCCTTGTCGAACCTCTGTTGAACTGCTGTCTTCATCCAAACTAGCAACGCAGTGTTCGGTTGAGGTTGAGGGGGGGATCTGTGTCAGGCTTGCATTCAGCATCCTGTTTCTCCTGAGCTCTTTGGTCCCTTTGCTTCAACTCCCAACCATTCTTAGTTGAGCTTTGCTTTATTCATGTTTCTTCAACTGCGCAGAGCAGAGCGTGCTTTGATTTCTCTCCAGGGCAGCGGGGCTGTATGGAAGAAGAGCTGCACGCCTTAAAAACAGCTCTGCTCTGCCCCAGAATAGTAACAGCAGGGATCTGTGCTGTGTAGAATCAGGAGACAAGAACATACACCTTGCTCAGCTCCGTTCTGCTCATCTGAACTCACTTGTTTTGCAGTTCAGCGGTGATAGCAGTGCGATCCCTCCCTGCAGGCAGTGTTTATAAACCGAGTACACAGGGATTGTTTTGCACGGGCTCACGTTGATGCTGTTTTGCTGACAGAAAAATATTAGAGAAGCCTTGAAGCTTTAACCACCTTATTGTGGATCTTCTGTCTTTGTCAGTTCAAAGCAAGCCAGAAATCCTTTAGAATTCGATAAACTGTGTTGCAGAGAAGTTTGTGAATTTGAAGTTTAATTGCGTAGAGCTTTGAAGTTGAAGAATGTCTATAAAAAGGGTTTTTTTTGTTTCAGGTTTAAATGGAACATGCAATAATTCTAGTGTACCAACATCAACTTCAGAAATGCCAGATTATTTATTGTAAGTACATTTATCAGTTGCTTCGCTACTTTGGGATTGTTTAAAGCTAAAAATCAAAATGTACTGGGGATTTTTGTTGGGCTTTGTTGTTGCTCGCTGTCACCTCGTAAGGTGGGGTCAAAAAAAAGAAGATAAGTAAATCTAACTTTGCAGAGAATTCCTGGACTAAACTGAGGTCCTTGCTGTGCCTCTTCCTGGAGTTCAAGGTTATCTTCCGCAAACCAATTCTTAAAGTACTTCCAGAAACTTTGCATACCTTGAAGGAGTTGGAAAGGATTAAACATCTCCATGTTACAGTTGGAAGCTCGGAGAGGAAATTATCTGCCTTAATGTTGTGGAAGATGGGGCAAGGAAGGGTTTTGAGAAGCTGGCTAATTCTTCCCTCTTCAGAGCCAAGATTATCTACACAAACCAGGGAAATAGTCTTCCTAGGGAGGTTATAACCCGTGGGTTAGGATGTGAGCTGTTTCACCTTTTGACTTCTTAATCAGATCCCCCTGAGGTTAATTAAACAATGTACTTGTCTGCTGCAGCACGAAAACCCCAGTGCACAGAGCCAGGAATCTGCATAAAGCCAAACCTGTTCTAAACAAAGCTCTGTGATAGCAAAGAAGTGTGGCTGGGGGTGACGTTCCCTGCGCACGGCTCAGCCGTCGGATCTGGTTTGGCTGTGCTGCGATCACTCGGAGGGAAGAGTTGCAGCAGGAGGAGGCGGCATCTGCTCCTGGCTCTGCAGTTGCTGGAGCTGCCTGGAGGGTAGATAGGGTTCTTGGATGGTTACAAAGCTGTGGTTTGCTGGGCTCTATGATCCATGCAAACCGCTTCGAGCTGGCATTCCGAGTTCAGAAGAATGCGGATGGCTGGGGGTCTTTTCTTACAATGGGTGTGCTGGTCCCTACAATAGAGGGATCTCGCGGCTCCTCAGCCCATCTCCAGGGAAATCCTGTGAGGTTTATGGACTCCACAAGGTCTTTTGTCTCACCTTCTGGTACGATCCGACTGGTTTGATGGTCACTTTGCACTACGAGAGCTGCTCCTGCTGTTTTGATTACAGAGACCTGTGTTTCATACTTGGTGAGGACACCTTCCTTATCTCAGCAGCATCTCCTGCGTAGATGCTTATTTATAGCAACCCCGAGCAAGGATTCGGTTCTTAAAGGGTAGAGCATGTTTGGGTTAACGGCCTGGGAGTTGTCTCTTCGTTCGATACCCACGTTAGCGTATACGTGTTCGTGTACCGAGCTGGCCCTGCTGCAGGCAGAGCAGGGTGGCAAACCAGAGTCATCACCTACAGAAAGATGAGTTTTGCCATCGGAGAGGCCCAGCTGCTGGGCTTCCTCCAACGTGTCAGGTTAGGAGCTCTTTGTGGAGCTGAATAACTTTCAGGGAGTCTGAAAGGTGCATCTGTTAAACATGGGCTCTGGTGTTCAGTTCGCGGTGGGCGTCTTCAGGAGACAATGGGAATACAGTCAGTCTAGCGTGGTTTCTTGCCACGTAATCGTACTGTGAGCATTTTGCTACAACAGCTGAACGCTTTTTGTGTTGCTTTAAAGACTCTTAGCGCTGGAAGCATGGTATTCCTGCTGTTCCAAGGTCTGGCACAGATGCAGAACTCCATGTTCTGTGGGCCAGCAGGAGTTAGAAAAGCTGTGGCAGTGCTATCAGAATGTCCTCCTACACCCTCAGCTGCTCCCAGGCTTTACTGTACCTGCATGTTGCACCCTATCTGGCACAGATAGGGAACTCTGAGAGCAAACACTGCCTTGTTTTACGCAGGGGACAAGGCAATAATCCTGACAGTTACCTCTGTGCTACCGTGACGCAAATTGTAAGAGACTGTATTTGTTTTCCAGTGCAGTCACCTGGTAGCCTGACTGTCCTGGTTTGGGCACTGCAGTGTTCATGCTGTCTGGAGAGAAAACTTACTAAACTGATTAATGAAATTGTTTTCCCTCCAGAAAATACGCAGCCATTTCCTCTTCGGAGCAGCGTCAGAGTTACAAAAATGACTTCAATGCGGAATACAATGAGTACAGAGACTTGCACGCTCGGATAGAGAGGATAACTCGACGGTTTACGCAGTTAGACGCCAAGCTGAAGCAACTTTTGCAGGGCTCTGAAGAATATAAGGTAGAAACAGAAATATATCCTTTGAAAAGCTGCTTCTGCCAGTGGTACCACCACAAGTGGTTGTGTTCGCTCTGTACGCAGAGCTGTTCGGGATGTGTCGGTGTCTGAACCGTAGTGCCCAAAGCCCAGAACTGGTGGATGCAGAACGTGCAGGCAGCTGACAGCTCTGTAGACTGTTCTTAAAACAGCTCTGTGTTCTTTCGGTTTTGAGCCAGAGCACACATCATGGTACTTGTTGACAAGGAAAGGCCTCAGTGAGACAATTGGCGTCTTCAGCCAAAAGCTGCTGGAAGCTATTAGTGTATCCCAGCCAGAAAACTCATATTCGCACATATGGTAGCATATCGGGGCTGGAAGGGGAGTTAGGACGGGGTCATCTGTTTCCCTGGAATCTTTGATCTTAATAATATAGCATTATCTGACTTGTCAGCCTGATGTTAAGAGCTTTAACGATTCATTATCTTGAGAAACTAAGTCTAATAAACAGATTTTTTACAGAGCACCTATTGTGCTAAGCAGTGTTTCCTCCCTCAGACATCCTTTCCCCCTCTGAGAAGTGCAGTGATTCCTCGCTGAATTATTGTGGGGGGAAGGAGTCTGAGCTGTGGAGGAAATGTCAGTTATACTGCCAACCCAGTGCCTGTTACAGGTGGTTCTCATGGCTGGGAAATGGGGCCTGATCCTTCCAGTGCTCCTGGTGTTGGCACTGGTGTAGTCACGGAGTCGGAGAGGCTGGGTGTTGCCATCGGATCTGACCCAGGGAGTCGTGGAGGGGTGGATTTTGATCAGTGTGTGCACACTGAGCCATCGGTAAATGCTTGCTTGCTGCAACGAGTCGCAAGGCTGCTGGGTCTTTGAAAATAATAAGCTGTCTTTTCCTTTTCAGACCATCCATGATCAAATTTTACAGGAGTATCGGAAAATTAAAAAGGTAAGTAAAAATAGCTGACCACAAAAAAGGCTTCTGGGTGGTGCCCCTGGTGGCTGAGAGAGATGGGCACTTGCCAAGTGAAAAACCCAGCCGCTGAAGCTTGCCAGCAGATCTTTGTTCAGCTTGAGCTTGTCCAAAAAGCGATCCTTTCCTGGATCCGAGAGGGGTGTGGGGAGCTGGGAGTGCTCCTTGGATCCCGGGGAGCTCTCAGCTGTGGTAGCAGCACGCTGGCAGAAGGAGACTTGTTCAATTAGTGCCCTTATCCCATCAAGGGGGAGAACAGTTTGTTTCAGACGCAGAGGCTGGGCGATAATGGGATCTGCCGCTGCGTGGGGCGCGATCTCAGCGCGGTCTCCAGTGCGAATCGCTGGGTACGGAGACCTCAGCAGGGCTTTTCAGAGTGTGGGGCGCGCAGAACGCTTTGCATCTCTTCATCCACAGAGGTGGTTGGATGAGGTGGAAATGCCGGGACAAGCTGCAGCATCCGTACGCCATGGGTGGGTTGGCTTTACAAAATCTGCAAATATGGCCCTGAGTTCTCATGGCCTTGAGGGATTTGGAAGCTTTTTGAAGAGATTCCCTGTGTGCTGCAAGTTCATCTTTGTTTTAAAGCTCCCAGACTTGCAGAACTCGGTAGTGACGTGGGTCAAAGTGCAGGTGATGCTCGCTGGAAGCCAAAGCGTGTGGCCCAGCGGCTCTGAGTTCAGCCAAGCCTTACTCGAGGTGCACTCGTTTCCCTGTGCTGCAGCTCCTGGAGCTCCTTGGTGATGAGAAGGGATTGTGTTCTTTGCCTTATTTGAAGAGTGTAGGTCCATTAAAATGAGTCTCTACTACCTCCAGCTAGAAAAGCTTCGTTCCTTGGTCATATATTTATGCTCCGAGGCTGGGTTCAGCAGAGGAGTTTTACGAGCCACCTTCCATCACTGCATCTTCATTTTTCTTTGCAGACTAACCCCAATTACAGCCAAGAGAAGAACCGCTGCGAATACCTCCACAACAAACTGGCTCACATTAAAAAACTGATAGCAGAGTACGACCAACAGCAGTTTTAGCTGGCACCAATCTGGACTGGGTAGGGCTTAAATGAAAAAGTCACCTGGACATTACGTTCACTTTTGTACAACTCGATTCCCTTCAGAGACGAGCGTTAATTCCTCATGGTTGAAGAACTTCGGGATTCCTTATGATGCCGAACCTGTCATGTCTGTGTCCGAGCTGGGTTGCGAGCGCAGCGCCTGGCACGGTCCTTTTTGAGTTTTAGCCTCTCTGAATGTTGGAATTGTAACAAGTGAAAAAAAAAAAAAATCAGCTTATTTTGAAGCCAGCGTTTGACACTTAAGGGAAAAAAAAGCTTGCCTAAAGTGAACGAAGCTCCCAAAGGTTAAGAATCAGTAGTTTTCATGGATTAAAGTTTGGCATGAAGTGTAATTACCCCTGGCCCAGGTCTGCTGGGTTACACATTGTCCTTCAAATGGTGAGGAACTGGAATGCTGCTAGGTTACCTCCTCCTCTGGCGCCTGCGACTGTTCGTATGCAAGCTGTCTGCTCCTCGTGGCACCGCGTTAAATACACCACGTACCCAGAGCTCTCGTTGTTTGTTCCTGCTTTCCCTCTCTCCGGTGTGTGCTCTCTCGAGGCGGTTCTGTCGGTAGGAGGGGAGCAGCCCGGGGGATCCGCGCTGGGCGCCTCGGGCAGTGCAGAAGTGGATCCTCCATGTGGGGAAAAAAAAAAAAAAAAAAAAAAAACACAAAACCACCCTTAGTTTTTTTCTTTTCAACCTGTTTGTGCGTTTGGAAGCCTCGGGCGCAAACGTTTTGCAAGTGGCCTCTCCAGCAGGCGCAGCACGCTCTGCCTGCGCTAACCTTCTCGTACCAGCGCGGGGAAGATCTCGAGACCTGTCTGTCTTTTGACTTTTCTAGTTTTATACCAAGGCAGCCAGTTTTATTAACTGCTACTGAGACTTAAGGTCTATTTTTGTATAAGAAAACAAAAAGAGCATCTTTTTCTAAACCTGTGCCTCCCCTTTCCCCTTAGGCCAAGTGTTTGAGAACCCTCCCTGTCCCGTACCTGCAGTGTTACTGGAGCCGAGCGGGTGAGCACCCGGAGAAGTTATTTTATTACCTGTGCTGGCCCAGGAGAGAGGAGGGGGTGGGGATGCCGTGCTTTTCCTTTTGGTTTTGGGGTTTTTTTATGTATTTCCAAAGAAGCAGCAGCAGAAAATGAGTCTTGGAGCACCCAAGCGTGAGAGAAGCAAGGTAGCGTTTTCCCATGCGGGTCACTTCCCCTGCTGGGCTTTATCGCCAGCTCCTCGGTGCCGTCTTTCTTCTGGATTTGGTTCTTTTTTTGTTTTTTTCTCTTTGGACTCGAAGGGAACATTTTTTGAGTATGGCCAGGGTGTGAGAAACACGCCAAAAAGCACAAAGGTGTCCTTTAACTCTGCTCTTTCTTTCTCTCCCCTCTCCCCTTTTAATCCTGCCAGCCTGTCTGATTTGACTTCTTCCCACTTCCGTTTATCTTAAAGTAAAGGATTACTTTCCTGTGGCGTCTCCTTCCCTTGGAGGTTGCACTGAAGAGTCTTTCACCCTTTGAAGGAGCAGAATGGCCGAGTTAAGGAGGGAAACAGTCCTTCCACAATGAGTAATTTATTTTTTTTTCCACCCCTGAAAAAACAAGTGGGTCCATCTGCTGTGTAAAATACTAATAATTCCATTCTGGCCAGATGGGGTTTGCTGCGTCGTCCGGCCAGGGCCACCGCTTTGCTTTGTCGCTTGCAACATGTTCTGAGTTTCTCTCCCTGCCGCGTTGCCCGCAGCGTCCAGCGCTCACCAGGACTTGGCCATCCCTGTTCTTCAACCCAAAGCTTGCTGCTGATGGGACGGGCTGAGCCGCGTGTGCCGGCCGTGGTCCACCCGCTGCCACTGGAAAGCAGTGGTTTTCTCTGGTCTGCAAAGCCCAAACCTTTCAGGAAGTGATGAAGGAGAAGGGGGGAAGAGATGTGATGTGTGAGGACACGATGATCTGTAGGGTGAGCTAGGGAAGTCCCAACAAGCCTCTTGGGGCTTGGAGAATGCTTTGGTGCCATCTCTTCCTCTCCAGAGTGGAGGTTAGGAGCGGTTTCTCTTGCGGACGTGCCCGTTCGTGTAACGCCGCCAGCCTCCGGCACTTCTGCTCGTCGGGGAAAGCTGGAAAACACAGGAGAGGCAAAGGCGAGAAGCTCTTGTCCAGAAACCTCTGTCCTGCTCGGCGGGGTTGCACGGCGCCGCTGTGGGATTCCTTAAGCAGTGGCTGGTGGCAGTGTCTGCCCTCACGCCTCGCTTTGACTCCCATCCCAGCGAACCTCCCATGGCTGTGAATTGGTGCCCGGTGGTGGATCCCACCGGAGCCGCAGGGATCTGGGAAGGGAGCATTAGGTTGCCTGGAGGAACCGGAATGCTGCGCTTTCTTGGACCCGCTGTGAGCTTTGTCCCTGCAAAACCCAGTCGGTGCCAGACCCGGCAGCGGCATCGCCAATCCTGGATTTCGGGGTTCTCGGTGGAGAGGCCGAATTTCCCAGCGCTCACCCTTCACGCCCGCCCGTTGGCACCTGGAGCCACAGGGCCTGGTGGGGCTTCACCTCTGATCACGAGGAGCCTGCAACTTGGATGGTGGAAGAGGCAGCAGCTACAAACCCAGGATGAGTAAATTCTTCCATGGAAACACTTCTCCTCCTGATCCTTAATATTTTGACCGGGGTTTTTTGTTGCTTTGGGGTGGGAGGGGGATAGAGATGGATCTCAATCTTTATACATCTGCTATAAGATATTTTTGCAAACAGAGTTGTATACGAAGATGTATTGTGTACATTTACCTGTATATTCTGGAACTTCTAAAATTTGAATATAAAAACTGAAAATATTTAATGAATATCCAAACTGTGAGACCCAATTAGCATTCAATGACTTTCTGCTTCACTTTTTCTTTCGGACTGTGTTAACGAATTGTAGTCGAATCTGCCTTTTTTTTTTTTTTTTTTTTCATTTTTTTTGTTGTTTTGTTTCTTTTTAGAGATTACAAAGCTAGGCAAAAAAATTGTGCTTTTTGGGTTAATAGAAACCAGTTCTAGGTGATTAAGTATGATCTTAACTTATTGATACTGTGTTTTACTTTGTAATATTGTACTGTGGATAAAACTATATTGAGCCATGGAGTTGGAGTTTACAAAAAAAGAGCTTTTCACTTTGCCAAAATGTTACAATTTAAAGGCAGCATAGTCTTCAGCTTTCCTAATCTTTTCTTAAGAGCTAGTGTCTTTTTTGTACACTAAAAAAAAAAAAAAGCTGAATGCTGATTTTGCAACATATAATAAATTCACTGTATTGGAAAACAAGCAAGCAATAAGGTTGTACGTTTCTTTTCAGTGCTGCTCGCCGCGAGAGAACTTGAAAGGGAAAGGTGATAAATGGCTGGCGAGGATTTTGAGAACGGGAAGCAAAGGAACCGAGTCAGTGAGGGAGTGAAAGTGTCAGAGCAGCGGGTAAGGAATGGGAGAAGGAGAAGGTGCTCGGTGTGGGCCATCTGCTTTCTTGCTCCGCACAGGGAGAGCTCGTGCCTGGGAACGCCGCTGCGGCGCAGCCTTGCTCTTCAGGATGCCTTCCCGGTGGGATTGGCATCTTGGTGGTAGGAGCTGGGGGCCTTCCCACTCCAATGGCATCAGCACCCAGAGGATTTTGGGGGAGAAAAATATGCTTCTGAGGAGGCACCCATTGCTGGTGTCGGCACGGGGGTTTAGAGGGCTCCTGTAAGCACGGAGCACGGCAGCAGGGAGGGCTCGGAGCTGGGCAGGAGGTGGTGTTGGCAAGTGAGGGCCTTGCTGCTTCCCTCGGGATTGGCGACGCCAGAGCTTCCTGAGTCACAGTGGCTCTTCCTGAGGGCCTGTAGCTCCTGGGAAGGGTCCACACCTGGTTTGGGTGCTTCCACTCATCCGCCCCACATCCACAGCAGGGGCTGCTTCGTTTCACTCCGGCGAGCTGGGCCGGGTTTGACCTCTGCGCTCACTCGCGTCGGGGAGGTGAGGAGCTGGAGCAGGGATGGAGGTGGGGATGAGCCTGGTGCAGACACTGCCACTGCGCTGCCAGTCCACGCTGCTGGAGCTCCCACCTCCACCCGCGGGGCTGAATAACCTCCCTGAAGCTCAGGATACAAATAGCACCAGCTGTGGTGAGGCTCTGTCCCTTTTTTCTGCTCTCACGGTGGCTGCTTGCTCCGTCCTGGTTTCCGCAGCATCCCTGGCGCTGCTGCTGGCTGTGGCTGGAGCAGGCACGATAAAACCGAGGCGAAAACCACTCCAGTCAGGGGTCTGTACCATAATACGCGCTAAATAGCTCCTGTTTGCCTTCAGCAGTTGCTGTGCTGCCTGCTTTGAGCTCTGACAGTTGCTACAGTCACAGGTTCGGTGGTCTTGGGCGCTGGCAGTTGGTCTGGATGCACCTCAGCTCCCTTTGCTTTAGTGCAGGATTCTGGGTTCGACCTCAAATCCAACAAAATGCGGAGGAGAAAATAACCCAGGATCAAACAAGGATTTAGAAACACCTTGGCTTTATTTAAAGGTGGGGGGAACAGGGAGGACTTGGACCTGACACAACAGCGTGAGCACCCGTGCCGGGAGGTGATGCTGCCACAGGAGGCGACAACCTTTGGGTTCCCACGTGGCGCTCGGTTACGGAGCCGGAGCTGAGATGCTTTGGGTGAGCTGATGCTCTTCCAAAGCCCCAAATTACCCAAGGTTTTTTGTTTCCAAATGCTGCCTCTGAGACAAGTTGTGCCCCGAGGCCCTCCTTCACCATCTTTAATTCCTCATTCATGAGCTTCTCCCCGGGGTGCTCGACTGGTTGAAGGGAGGGCTGCGTGGGGAGTGCAGGAAGGGTCCTGTCCCCTCGCGTCGCAGCTTTCCCGGGGAATTCCTCTCAACCGCTGGCAGCTCGGCCGGGTCACGCTCTGAGCTCAGGAACGCCGAGCTGCCCCAGTGGAAATTTACTGGCTGGGTCTGCTGTGCCAGAGCCAGCCCGGCTCCTGCCGCTGCTCCTTATCTGTGCCCAGCTGGGAGCTCGGCTGCCAACCCTCCCTGGGGACGAGCACCAGCAGCCATTCCGGGCTGCGTGTCCCTGCTGCCGAAGCCAAGCCCGGTGTGGGGGCCCAAGGAGCCCCACGCTCTGACGCTTTGGGTCGCAGCTGGGAAAAGGGTCACTTTGCACCAAACCGGGCACAAGCTGCCCTCAGCTTGGGGCCACGCGCGCGTGGGACGGGAGAGGTGACCCCGTAGTCCAACTCTGGGAGATGCTGGAGCCACGGCAAAAGCCCCGTGGGTTTTTCCCGTGCACGTTTTGCTCGTGGCGCGTTGGCAGGAGGAAGCTCATTAGGATCGTTTGTCCTTGCCACGGTCCGATGGCGCTGGTCCCGCTTGCAAAGCAGCTGCTGCACCTCCAGCCACCCTGCATCGCCCGTTCCTGTCCCTTTCCGTGCGTGGCTCTGTCCTCGAGCATGGAGCACCTGGAGGGTGACGGCATGGGGAGAGGAAGGATGAGGAGCTGCGAGCAGTGGGCGCGGGCAGAGATGAGGGGGGCGCAGAGCATGGGGATCTGCTTCACCTGGGGGGAAAAACCCCAGTGTGAGCAGAGGAAAAGGCGGATGGGGAGCGCGGGGGCTGTCGTGTAACGAATCCAGGAGCGCTTGCATTGACCTGGACCTGCTGGGGGGGGGGGCGGGGGCAAGGAGGGGCTCCTACCTGCATCCCCCCCACCCCCTTCCCAGTGCACGGAGCATCACGCAGAATGGGAACCTGAACCCCCCAGGACTTTGTGCCTCCCCAGTTCCAAAGCGGGGGCTCCCAGGGTTGTCGTGGTCCAGATGCCCCATCCTTGGGCATTGTGGGGTTCTGCTGGAAGCGGGCGGGTGGGCACCGTTGCTGGGGGAGCGGGTCGGTTGCTCTGGCTCGCCTGGCCCCCCGCCAGCCCCCCGGCAGCTGGGGAGCGAAGGCGCTGGGCGGGCGGCCCGGGCTGGCGGCCCATGGCCAGCGCGTTGGGCGAGCGGGAACAAGGGAGCCCCTGCTCATGCGGTGCCGAGCGTGGGAGGAGTGGGAAGGGAGTGGGGGAAGGAACAATGGTGGGAGTTCTGGGAGGGGGGCAAAAAAAGAGGGAAGCAGTGGAAAAATACCAGCGCGGGCCCTGGCAGCGCTGCCCGGACCCTCCCCGCCGCAGGATTATTGTACAAAGAAATGTTATTTTTGTTTCAATAATTTGCTGAGGCACTGGCATTCCAGCGCGGGGCTCGTTTTGTCCTCCAGCCCAGCACCAAGGGATCATTGTTCCCCCTTGGCCCACGGGCCGGACGCAGCCCCCCAGCCCCGCCACGGCCACAGCCGCCCCGAGCCCCGTTGGCGGCAGGTGCCCCCAAGGCTGGGTGCCACCACGCTGGGTGCCAGGAGGGTGGGTGGCGATGGCGGCGTCGCCCCACGGAGCGGGGCCTCCGGCGGGTGGGTGGGTGGGGGGCAGAGCTGTCCTCGCCACGTCTGCGGGGAGCGAGGGTGGGGAAGGGGCCGGAATGCGCCCTCCTGCGCCAGGGGCTCCTTTGAAGCAGGGCCTGCCCATTGAAAGGGGCCCCCCGGGAACGCGGAGAGGGGTGCCAGCCCTTTCTCCGCGGCAGCTGGGAGCAGCCCCTGGGCACCCTCAAATGTGCGGGGTGCGGCCTCACACGGGGCAGCCCCTGGCATTGCCACTGGCACGGCGTGGGGTGTAGGGGCCTGGAGGGGCGGTGGGGGGACCGTGAGAGGGGGCAGTGCCAGGGGATGAGGGGTGCCACGGTCTTTGGGGTGCCCGTGCTGGGGGCTGCAGGGTGCTCGGATGTTGATGCCATGGTCTCTTTTTGGGTGCCTCCGCTGGGGGCTGCAGGGTGCTAGGGTGCCGATGCCAGGGGGTCTGGGATGCCCATGCTGGGGGCTGCAGGGCACTGCTGCCATGGCCTTTGGAGTGCCCATACCAGGGGCTGCAGGGTGTCAGGATGCTGATGCTGTGGTCTTTTGGGGTGCCCACATAGGGGCTGCAGGGTGCTGGGGTGCCGATGCCAGGGGATCTCTGAGGTGCCCATGTTGGGGGCTGCATGGTGCTGCTGCCATGGCCTTTGGGGTGCCCGTGCCAGTGGCTGTGAGGTCCTGAGAGTTCTGGGGTGCTGGGGGTCTGGGGCTGCAGGACACGGGTGCTGGGATGCCAGTGCTGAGGGGAGCGGGGTACTGGGAGCTCGGAGTGCTGATGATGGGGGGAGCAGGGTACTGGGGTGCCAGGGGTAGGGGCTGCAGGGTGCTGGAGTGCCAGGGACCCTGGGGTGCCGGTGCCAGTGCTGGGCTGCTGGGGTGCCAGTGCCAGGGGCTGCAGGGTGCTGGGGGCTCTGGGGTGCCGGTGCCAGTGGGTGCCGGTGCGGGGGGGCAGCACCGTGGGAGCCGCACCGTGGGACGGAGCCCGTGGGACGGATCCGGTGCCGGTGGCGGCGCAGGAAGCGGCCGGCGGGGCCGTCAATGGCCGGAAGGCGGCGGGACGCCCCGGGGCCCCCCTGCCCTCCCCCCCCCCCTCCCGCCACTTCCCCTTCCCGGGTCACCGGCCGCTCCCGCCGCCCCGGTGAGGGGGGGTCCCGGGGGGCGCTCGGGGGGGTGTCCGGTACCGGGAGCGGGGGGCACGTGCGGGGAAGGGCGGGGGGAGGTGGGGCGGGGGGCGGGGGTGGGGGGTCCGGGGGTGTCCGGTACCGGGGGGCACGTGCGGGGGGCGGGGGGGGCGGGGCCGGGGGGGCGGGACCTGGGAGCCGATTAATCGGCGGGAGCCGGGGCGGCCGCACCGCGATCGCAGCGACCCCGCGGGCAGCGCCGGCTCCGCCACCGCCTCCGGCACCGGCACCGTTACCGGCATCACCCCCGGGACCGCCCCCAGGACCGCCTCCAGCGTGCCCGGTACCGACTCTGTTACCGGCATCACCCCCCGTACCGGCACCGGCTCCGTTACCGGCATCACCTCCCGCACCGGCACCGCCCCCGTTACCGGCATCACCCCCATTACCGGCTCCGGTACCGGTACCGCCTCTGTTACCGGCTCCGGTACCGGTATCGGTACCGCCGCACCCAGCACGCCCGGTGAGTGAGACCGAGAGCCCGGGAGAGCCCGGGTGGTGCCCGCGGGGCGGGGGGGGAACGGCGGAGTTTGGTCCCCCGAATCCTGGGCACGCGTGTCCTGTGCCAGCCCTGGGTGTGGGGTCAGCCCGGTCCCCACACCCCCGGTACCCGCGGGTCAGGGACAGCCCCTGGCCCCGTCCCCTCTGTCACCAGAGGATGCAGGGACACCTCCTGTCCCCTCTGTCCGTGCTGGGAGCGGGCACAGCCCTGTCCTCATGTCCCCTCTGCCACCCCAGGAGCAGGGACACTCCTTGTCCCCATGTCCCCTGCACCCCTGGGAGGGGACACAGCCCTTGTCCCCATGTCCCCTCTGCCACCCCCAGGGTGCAGGGACACCCCTTGTGCCCTGCGAGCATCCCTGGTCCCCATGCCCTCCTGTGCCCCCTACCATCGCCGGGAGGGGACAGCAGGGACAGCCCCCTGCCTGCTCCGGGCAGGACGGGGACCCTGCACTCCCTGGGGGCCGGGGGGGCTGTGACCCCGGTGCTGGGATGGTGACAGCAGTGCTGTGCTGGGAGCCATCATCGCCCAGCCTGGCACGAGCAGTGGCACAGCCGCGTCGGGTGTTCGGGGGGGCCGGGGGACGCTGCCACCCATTTCCTTCTGTTCCAGCTCCAGGAACAATGGCAGAGCCGTTCCTCGTGGAGAGCCCCGACGTCACCTACAGCAAGGACTTCATCGAGGCCAAGTACACGTACAGCACCGCGCACGTCTGCAAGGAGAACGGCGTCACCAAGGTGGGGCGGGTGCCACGGGGGCTGCCAGGGGGGCTCGGTGCCGGTGCCACTCGTGCCCACGTGTCCCCTGTCCCTGTCCCGCAGGTGCGGCCGTGCTCGACCCGCTTCACCTTCCGGACGGCACGGCAGGTGCCTCGCCTGGGCGTGATGCTGGTGGGCTGGGGGGGCAACAACGGGACCACCGTGACAGCGGCCGTGCTGGCCAACAGGCTGGGGCTGTCCTGGATGACCAAGACGGGGCGCAAGGTGGGTGTCCTGTGGCTGTGACAGGGATGGGGACACAGAGCTCAGCTGGGGCACAAGGTGGGTGTCCCATGGTTGTGACAGGGATGGGGATGTGGAGCTCTGTTGGGACACAAGGTGGGTGTCGCGTGGCTGTGACAGGGATGGGGACATGGAGCTCAGATGGGGCACCAGGTGGGTGTCCCATGGTTGTGACAGGGATGGGGACACGGAGCTCAGATGGGGCACCAGGTGGGTGACAGGGATGGGGAATCAGATCTCCCATCTCCACCTGGGTCCTGCACCCAGGGCTCCTTCCTGCCCCGGCAGAGATGCTCTGCAGTCCTGTCCCCCCAGTCTGGGGGTGCTGGGGACCCCCCGTGCTGGCACCTCATCCTCGTGTTCTCCGTCCCAGAAAGCCAACTACTACGGCTCCTTGCTCCAAGCCTCCACCGTCTGCCTGGGCACCGGCCCCTCCGGAGATGTCTACGTGCCTTTCCGGGACCTGCTGCCCATGGTGCACCCCAACGACATCATCTTTGATGGTAGGTGGGGCGCGGGGGGGGAACCCCGCCATGGGGCAGGGGACCGTGAGCAGCAGGGTCATCCCTTGTCCCCCAGGCTGGGACATCTCCTCGCTGAACCTGGCGGAGGCCATGCGGCGGGCGGAGGTGCTGGACTGGCCGCTGCAGGAGCAGCTCTGGCCACACCTGGAGAAGATGAAGCCTCGACCTTCCATCTACATCCCCGAGTTCATCGCCGCCAACCAGGGGGAGCGGGCGGACAACGTCCTCCACGGGACCATGGCTGAGCAGGTCTCCTGGCGGGGTGGTGGTGGGACACAGGTGATGGAGGGAATGCCACCAGGCTGACGTGTCCCCCTCGGTGCTGTCCCAGATGGAGCAGATCCGCCGGGACATCCGGGACTTCAAGGAGACCAGCAGGGTGGACAAAGTCATCGTCCTGTGGACGGCCAACACGGAGCGTTTCTGCGACGTCGTGCCGGGGCTCAATGACACCGCCGACAACCTGCTGCGGGCCATCGAGGTCAGGGGATCGGAGAGGGGACCCGGGGTGGGGGGGTGACACCACCACCCTGGCGGTGCTGAGCCACCCTGTGTCCCCACAGCAAGGCCTGGAGGTGTCTCCGTCAACGCTCTTCGCCGTGGCCAGCATCCTGGAGGGCTGCGCCTACATCAACGGCTCCCCCCAGAACACCTTCGTGCCGGGCGCGGTGGAGTTGGCCACCCAGCGCCGCGTCTTCATCTGTGGCGATGACTTCAAGTCGGGTCAAACCAAGCTGAAGTCGGTCCTGGTGGACTTCTTGGTGGGCGCCGGACTCAAGGTATGTGGGGGCAAGGTGGCCCATGGAGGGGACCTGCATCTGACGGGGTGACAAGGGGGTGACCTGTCTGCACACCCTGCCCAGACCAAGTCCATCGTGAGCTACAACCACCTGGGGAACAACGATGGGAAGAACCTGTCGGCCCCACAGCAGTTTCGCTCCAAGGAGATCTCCAAGAGCAACGTGGTGGATGACACGGTCCAGGCCAACCCCATACTCTACGGCCCCCAGGACAAACCCGACCACTGCGTGAGTTGGGGACTGGGGACACACGGTGACAATGGGGGTGATGGGGTGGTGACGGGGACGTCGCTTCGCAGGTGGTGATCAAGTACGTGCCCTACGTGGGGGACAGCAAGCGGGCGCTGGATGAGTACACGTCGGAGATCATGATGGGTGGCACCAACACCATCGTCATCCACAACACCTGTGAGGTGCGTGGGTAGCCCTGGGGGTGGCACGTCCCCAGGAGGTGGCTCATGGCTCACCTGCCACCCCTTGGTGCCCGCAGGACTCGCTGCTGGCCAGCCCCATCATCCTGGACCTGGCCATCCTGACGGAGCTGTGCCAGCGCATCACCTTCTGCACCGAGGCCGACCCCGAGTTCCAGGGCTTCCACAGCGTCCTCTCCATCGTCGCGTTCCTCTGCAAGGCGCCACTCGTGCCCGAGGGCACCCCTGTCGTCAACGCCCTCTTCCGCCAGCGCAGCTGCATCGAGAATATCCTGAGGTACCCGGGGATCCCTGTGCTGGTGGATGCCAGCTCCTGCACACCCCAGTGCCCATTTGGCACCTGAAGCTTGCAGAGGTCACAGTGCTTGGTACCCAGGGTGCCGTCACCAGTGGGTCCCAGTGCCCATGGGTGCCCAGCACCAGTAGGTCCTCGTACCCAGGGTGTCAGCACCAGTGGGTCCCTCTGCCCAGTGCCAATGCATCCCAGTGTGTGATGCCCAAAGGTGATGGTCCCAGTGCCCAAGGTGTTCGTGCTGGTGTGTCCTGGTGATGCCCAACGGGTCCCAGTGCTTGGGGTGCCCAGTGGGAGCAGGTCCCAATGTCCAGTGCCCACAAGCCCTGGTACCTAGTGCCCAGGGGCTCCTACACCAGTGGGTCCCAGTAGCCGATGCCCAGGGGTTGCCCAGCACCAACAGGTCCTGGTACCCAACATGATGGGTCCCAGTGCCCAATGCATGGGGTTCCCAGTGGGTCCCACTGTTCGATGCCCAGGGAGGTCCCCAACACAAACAGGTCCTGGTGCCCAATGCATGGAGTCGCAGCACCAGAGGGTCCCAGTGCCCAAGGGGGTTCCCAGCATTGCTGGCTCCTGACACGTGGGACGCCCGTCCCATTGTGCCCCCCCTCCCCAGTACCAGGTGTCCCTCCCCACTACCAGATGCCCCCCTCCCCAGTACCAGATGTCCCCCTCCCCAATACTGGCTGCCCCCCACCCCAGTACCAGGGTGCCACCCCTCTCCAGTACCAGGTGCCCTGCTCCCCAGTACTAGGTGCCCCCTCCCCCCTCAGTACTGAGAGCCCCCCTAGTAGCAAATGTCCCGCCTCCCCAGTACTGGGTGCCCCCCTCTAGTGGTGCTCCCCCACCCCGTACCCAGTGCCACCCCAGTAGTAGGTGCCCCTCTCCCCAGTCCCGGGTGTCCCCCCTGACCCCCCCATCTCCCCGCAGGGCGTGCGTGGGGCTGCCCCCCCAGAACCACATGCTGCTGGAGCACAAGCTGCAGCGGCCGGCGCCAAGTGCCAAGCGCACCTGCCCCGGGGGGGGCCGCCTGCCCCCTCACCCTCCCCAGGAAGGCACCGACAGGTGCCCAACTCAACGGGCACCCTCAGCCTGGTGCCCCCCGGCCAGGGCCCCCCCACACCCCACTCCATGTCGACGGGGGCCGACTAATGGAGGGGGGGGTGGGGGGCAGGGGGCACCTCGCCACAGTAGCAGCTTTTTGGGGGGGGGGGGGGGGGGGTGTGGGTGTGGTGTGGGTGTGCTGGATCCAGGGGTTGGGGGGGGCAGGGAGGGGCCACAACCATCCCCTCCTCCCCAAGCGCTTGGTGCCCCCCCGGGCTCCGACATTGAAACTGTGAAGCTTTGAACCCACCAATAAACCCGGAGCACATTGTGACTCCCCCCCCCATCTTGCCTGGTTCCTGCCCCCCCCCAGCAACGCAGGAGCCAAACATGAAAAAAATCAAATTACATTTATTGGGGGGGGTGGGGGTGTTGTTGTTTTGGGGGGTTTTGTGGTTTTTTAATATTTTTTTGTATTTTTTTAAATATTCTTATTTTTTTGTTATTTTTTTGGGGGGGCATCCCTGGTTTATTTTGATAAGCAAGGGGAGGGGGGGCTCTAAAGGCTCTGGAGACTAAAAATGGGGGGGGGGTCTGGGGGGGGGGTCCCTACACAGAACGACTACGCCTATGGTGGGCGCTACTCCTACGGGGGCCGCCCCCTCCCCACCTCGGGACTGTACAAGGGGGGGGCTGGGGCAGGGGGACGGTGGCAGTTTGGGGGGGGAGGGGGGGGGCTGAGGTCCTTTCTGTTATAAAAGGGGGGGGGGAACCCAAAAAATTCAGAAAAAAACACACACAAAAAACCCCTTCCTTCATATTAAAGTGGTCCCTGGGGGGGGGAAAGGGGGGGGGGCCCCGTTCTGGCGCTCGGGGTGGGGGGGGCCGGGGATCACAGTGCTGGCTGAGCACACAGACGGGGCTGGGGGCCAGGGACCCCCCCGGTGCAGGGGGGGCTGCTCTCTGCACTGGGGCCTGCCCTATAGAGCGCTTTGGGGGGGGCTCCGTGGGGGGGGGGAGGGGAGGGGGGGTGTATGGCTTGCCCCCACCCCCACCCCCTTTTGCCCCAGCACAGCCTGGGTTGCCCCTGGCGTGGGGGGGGGGGCTGCACCTGTATGGGGAGGCTGTGCTGGTTGTACCCCGCCCCACCCCCCATGCCCCCCCCCAGGGCTGGGGGTTCGCTATGCCCCCCCACCTCCCCCCCACTTCCATGGGTGCCCAACAGGGAGAGCACTGGGAGAACTGGGAGGGGGAGGTGGAGGGCACACCCAGAGAGTTTGGATGGGGGGGGGCATTGCTCATTAGCATTGCAGCTAATTGCAATTAAGTGCATGTGCCCCAGCTGGGCAGCATGCGGGGGCGGGGGGGGGGGGCACAGTGCTATGAACACCCCCACCCCCAAAAAAATCCCCTTCCCGTGCTTGGGGGAGGGGGGCTGGGAAACCCCCCCCCCCCCCAACAGCCCCCCCCAATCCGACACTGGACCCTCACCCAAGTGCCTGCCCCCACCTAGGGGGTGGGGTCTGTGGTGCCGGGGTGGGGGGGATCCCAGCGCTGGGGGGGGGGGTCTCAGTGCTGGAAGGGGGTCCCAGAACTAGGGGGGGGGGTCCCAGCACTGTGGGGGGTGGGGGTGGAGGTGGTGGTGTCCCAGAACTGGGGAGGGGGTCCCAGCACTTGAGAAGGGGGTTCCTAGTGCTGAGAGGGGATCCCAGGTCTTGGGGTGGGGGGATGGGGGGGTGTCCCAGCACTGCGGGGGTGTCCCCAGAATTTGGGAGGGGTCCCCAGCACTAGGGGGGGGTCCCTTCCCCAGGCTGGGGGAGGGGGGGGGGCAGTAAAAAGTCACCTGACTTATTCCTAATTATTATTAATTTTTCCCCATTTTCTGTGGTTGTTTCGTGGTTGGGGGGGGGGGGGTGGTAATTATTATTAATTATAGTTCCGGGCGGGCGGCGGCGGCGCGGGCTCACACGCTCATTGTCATGCTGGGCGAGTACTGGAGAGAGTGGAGACACGGGGGGGGGGTGTCAGTTGGGGGGGGGGAGGGGGGTGGGGGCCACACGGATTGCATCCCCCCCCCCCCCCCCCCGCCCAGCATCCACCTCTCACCCCCCCAGCTGTGGCGAAGCCTCTGCTGCCATCAAGGGGGAGGCTGTTCACCACCACAGGGATGTCCCTGTCCCTGTCCCTCTCCCCACACCCCCCTCCCCTTATCACTGCCCCCCCCCGTATCACTGCCCCCCCCTGCCCCCCCCAGAGGTCCCTTACACTGTCGCTTTGGAAGGGGTTTAAGAAATTGCTGCTCAGCTCGGCGTCGTCCCGCGGGGTCCCAGGGGGGTTGCTCAGCGCCCCCAGATTACTGGGGGAGCTCTAGTTGAGGGGGGGGGGAAGAAAAAAGTGAGGGGGGGGGCAATGGTTCAGGGATCTGATATGGGGGGAGTCGCAGGGAATGGGGGGGGGGGGTGATAAATGGGGTCCCACGGAACAGGGGAGGGGTCCCAGGGAAGGGGGTGGGGGGCAATAAAAGGGGTGCCAGTACACTGGGGGGGGGAGATGCCAGTGCATGGTAGGGGCGGGGGGGGCAATAAATAGGTCCCTGTACATGGAGGAGGGGACCCCAGTGTAGAGGGGGGGGCCTCAATAACTGGGGTCCCAGTACATGAGGAGGGCATCCCAGTACATGGGAGGGGTCCCAGTGCAATGGAGGGGGGGGTGGGGGGGGGTATCCAGTGCGTGGGGGGGCAGCAGACAGGGTCTCAGCCCCCCCCTCACCTTTGGCAGCCCATCCATGTCCCCGGAGCCTGCAGGGATGACAGCAGGGGGTCAGTGCCCCCACAAATCCGTGTGTCCCCCTCCCCAGCCCCGCCAGCCCCCCCAGGAGCCTGTGTGCAGCTGCCCCCCCCCCACCCCCGCCCTGCCCCGCAGATGGAGCTCAGGCCCCGCAGGACGCAGCCGGGCTGGGGACCCCCACCATGGGCTGGAGACCCCGACCATATCCTGGGGTGGGGGGACACCCCCGGGTGGAGTGGGTTGGGGGATGGGGGGCACCCACCTAAGGACCCGTTCATGTGATGCGGCTCCATCGCGCTCATGGCACCCATGGGCCCCTCGGGGCCGGGACCCATCGGGAACTGGAAGGGAAGGGGGGGGTGAGTGCTGTGAGACCCCCAATCCCCGTTGTCTGTGTCCCCCCCCCCCCCCCCCCGTCCCTTCCATCCCCATCTCTTCCCCTCCCCCATCCTCATCCCCCCCAATCTTTGTCTTCATCTCCAATTTTCATCCCTCTCATCCCCATCCCCCCCCCCATACTCTGCCTCCCCCCGCCCAATCCCTGGCCCCCCCATTCCCATTCTTGCCTCCCCTCCCTGTTCACCCATACCTGGATCCCCCCAGCCTCACCCCCCCCTTATCCTCATCCTTGTACCCCCCCATTCCTCTCGTCCCCCCCCCCAAATTCCTGTGCCCCCATCCCCAACACCCCCGACCCCCCCATCCTCATCCCCCCGTTCTTGTTCCCCCCCCCACCCCTATCCCTGCCTCCCTCACTCCTGTCCCCCCCTTCCCCGCAATCCCTGCCCCCCTCACGTTGGGCCGGTTCCGGGGGGCCGATGGGGTTCATCATGGTGTACATGTTCTCACTGGAGTTGGTGGAGTCTGGGGGGGGCACACACACACACCACATACATCGGGGGGGAGGGGGGGGGCTGAGCACAGCACCCCGAATTCCTCCCCCAACACCCTTTTCCTGCCCGTCCCGGTCCCCGCACGCACTCACCTCCAGGGCTGGGCAGGATGGGGGTGCCGGGGGGGCCGCCGCCCCCGGGAGGGCCCTGAGGGGGGGGGGACAGGAGGGAGCTGGGTTGGGGGTGGGCACAGGGGGTCTGCCTGCAGCGCACCCCCCCCCCCTGCACACCCCGATACTCACCACGTAGTTGCCAGGGGATGAGGAGGAGTAGGCGATCTGGGGGGGACAAAAGGGGCGTCAGCATAGGGGGACAGGACCCCCAGGGCCCCAGAACTACCCCCCCCCAAGACACCCCCAAGACACCCCCCCCCCTTTTCCCCACTTACAGAGTTGGCGTTGGGGTTCGGCCAGGGCGCGCGGCCCCCGGGGCCCCTGGAAGGAAAGGGGAGAGGTGAGGGGGGGTCCTGTTGGTCCCTGGGTCCCCCCTGCCCAGCTCTGGGGTGGGGGGCACCGAGGGGGGGGGCGGCTGCCTTACATGTTCATGGTGGGCATGCCGGGCCGGCCAGCGAGCTGGGGGGGGGGCGCATCCCACTGCCGTAGGGCTGCAGGGACAGCGGGGTCACCAGGGACACCCCCATCCCTAATCCTGTCCCCACCCCCCACCGTCTCCCTGTCACTCCCCTGTCCTTGTCCCCAGCTCCAGCCCTGCCCCCATCCCAGTTGTTATCTTTATCCGTATCTCGTTTCCAACTCCATCCCCATCCCTGTATCCCTGTCCCCATCCCCACATCTTCCTCTTCCACCCGTCCCCATCCTCCTCCTCCTCCCCATTCCCACCCCATCCCCGTATCCCTGATCCCAACTCCCGTTCCCACCCCACCCCTGTATCCCCACCCTATTCCCATCCTTACCTCCACACGCCTGTCCCCATCCCTGTCCACCCCATCCCTGTCCCCCGTCCCATCCCTGACTCCATCCCCATCCCTGTCCCCATCCTCATCCCTGACCCCATTCCCATCCCTGACCCCGTCCCCATCCCTGTCCACATCCCTGTCCCCAAACCCCATTCCCATCCCTGTCCCCATCCCCATCCCTGACTCCATCCCCATCCCTGTCCCCATTCCATCCCTGACCCCGTTCCCATCCCTGTCCACATCCCTGTCCTCAAACCCCATTCCCATCCCTGTCCTCATCCCCATCCCTGACCCCGTCCCCACCCCTGACCCGTCCCCATCCCTGTCCCCGTCCCCATCCCTGTCCCCAAACCCCATTCCCATCCCCACATCCCTGACCCCAACCCCGCCCCCCCAGCTCCATCCCTGGTTCCACATTTCCCAGTTCCCATCCCTGTATCCCTGTTCCCAACCCATTCCCACCCCACCCCCCCCCCCCGTATCCCTGACCCATTCCCATATTTCCCCATCCCTGACCCCAACCCACCGCCAGCTCCACCCCCTCCCTGTAGCCCCCTCCCCATCCCTCCCTGTACCCCTGTACCCCATTCCCATGCCCGTCTCCCCGGGTGCCCAGCCCGTGCCCGTGCCCTCACCTGGGGGCCGATGCCGGCCATGCCTCGCGGGGGGTTCATGCGCTGCATCGGCCCCCCCATGCCAGGATGCCCTGTGCAAGGGGAGCGGGGGGTGAGGCGTGAGACCCCCACAGCCCCCCCGACCCCGGGGAGGGGGGGACACACATGGGGACACGGGGACCCCTACTCACCCTGTGACCTCGCAGCGGGGTCCATGGCGTTGGGCAGCAGCGGCTGCGAGCCCGGGACCCCCACGGGGGCTGCGGGGGGGGGACACACACAGCGGGTCAGGGGGCTGCGGGACCCCCACCCAGAGGGTCTGCGCCCACTTTCGGGGCGGGAGGGGGGTGTCCATCCACAACCACCTCACCTGGTTTGGCATCCGGAGCGGGGGCCGGGGGCCACCGGGATAGCGGGGGGACATGAAGGGCTGCAAGAGAGGGAGGGGGGGGTGAGATGGGGGGGGCGGGGGGCTGTGTGTCACCCTGGGGGGGCTCGGGGTGGGGGGGGGCCGGGGCACTCCTGCGGGCCTGGGGGGGGGGGGCTGTGCCCAGCCTTACCTGGCTGTGGGGCCCCAGCATGGGGGCAGCGGGGTTGTGGGGCGGAGGTTGGGCGTGGGGCGATGGCTGAGAGCCCGCGGGTCCCTTCAAGAGAAATAAAACACGGTTATGGGGCGGGGGGGGGGGCGGGGGGGGGCAGCGGCCCCCGGGGCTGGGGATGCGGCTGGGAAGGGGGGGCAGCGGCCTCTGTTTGGGGGGGGGGACCCCCGGTGAGGGGGTTCTGGGGGGCATGGGGTGGTGTGGGAGGGGGCAGAGTGGGGCGGGGGGGTGGTCCTGGCTGTGCTGGGGGGGGCCCCGGGGTGTGTGTGTGTGTGTGTGTGTGTGTGTGTGTCCCCGCTGCACGCACACGCGTGTGCAGGTGTGCGCACACACTTGGGCACACACGCAGCACGGGGAGCACAGCCCTGCTGCACATGGGCTCACACACGTGTGAACACGCAGGAGCGCACACACACACACGTGTGCTTGCAGCCACACAGCACCTGAGCCACCGGGCACGCATGCATCGCACATGCACTGCATCACACGCACTGCATCACATGCACTGCATCGCACACACACTGCATCGCACACACACTGCATCACACGCACTGCATCACATGCACTGCATCGCACACACACTGCATCGCACACACACTGCATCACACGCACTGCATCGCACAAGCACTGCTTGCACACGCACTGCATCACATGCACTGCATCACACATGCACTGCATCGCACACGTAAACGCACACACACTGCATTGCACACGCACTGCACGCATGCACTGCATCAGTGCACAGGGGAGCTCACACGTGTGAGAGCTCACACGCGCTCACACCCGCAACGTGAGTGCACACAGGGATGCTCACGCTCTTGCGCACACACACACGCACGCTCACACACTTGCATGCTTACCTACATGCAGGCACGCACACGTATACAAGCTTACACGCTTGTGCTCACACACACGCACGCACACACACATAAGGATGCTCACACAGTTGCACGCTCACACCCCTGCATGCTGACTCCCCCATGCACGCACACACACACGCTCACCGCCCTTGCACGCTCACCCACCTGAATGTGCACACACAGATGCTCACGCCCTTGCACGCTCACCCACACGTGTGCATGCACACGTGGATGCCCACAGCCACGCAAGCTCACAGATGCACGTCCACAACCACATACCCGCATGCTACCACACACGTGCACACACACACGCACACATGTGCGCACGCAAGCACACACGCGCCTCCACGCACGCACACGGATGCCCACACCCATGGCCACACGCACGCTCGCACACACTATCACCCCCTTGCACACTCACCCGCAGCAGGACGGCCCCCAGCACCCCCTCCGTGCCCCCCAGTCCTGGTGCAGGACTCGTACCTGGAAGAAGGCGGGGGGCATGGGTCCCCCTGGCAGCCCCTCGCCAGGGGGGAGGCTGCCCATCACCGGGGGGGGGCTGGGCGCCGCCGCCGCGCTCTGTGGGGAGAGAGCAGCTCAGCACTCGGGGGGGCTCAGCACCCTGGGGGGGGCTCAGCACCTGGGGGGGGGGGCAGGGCTGGATGTGCCCCATCCCCGCGCTGTGGAACTGGGGGGGTCGGGGCTGGGCACCCCTCGCTGCTCAGGGTGTCCCACCCACCCCCCACCCCCCCCTGTTCTCTCCATCCCGATGTCCCACCTGTCCCCTCACCTCCATGTCCCCTGTCCCCGTGTCCCCCCCGTCCATGTCCCCTCCAACCCCATGTCCTCCTCTGTCCCCCCATGTCCCGTCTCCACGTGTCCCCCCATCCCTGTGTCCCCCCCGTCCCTGCGTGCCCCCTGTCCCTGGGTCCCCATCTCTATGTCCTCGTGTCTCTGTGTCCTTGTGTCCCCCATCCCTGTCCCCACCATCCCTGTCCCTGTGTGTCATGTCCCGTGTGCCCCCTGACCCTGGGTCCTGGCTCCCTTGTGTCCCCCATGTCCCCACGTTCCTCTGGGTCCCCCCATGTCCCCACGTTCCTCTGGGTCCCCCCATCCCTGTCCCTCCATTCCTGTGTCCCCCCATCCCTGTGTGTCCTCTGTCCCCGTGTGCCCCCTGTCCCCGGGTCCCCCCTGTCCCTGTGTCCCCCCCTGTCCCCGGGTCTCCCCCGTCCCCATGTCCCCCCTGTCCCCTGGGTCTCCCCTGTCCCCCTGTCCCCCCCGTCCCAGCGTCCCCCCTGTCCCCGGGTCCCCCCTGTCCCCCCGTCGCCACCCCAGCAGCAGCCCCAGCCCGCGCCTCTCTCAGCCAGACGGGGGCCCGGGGCGGCCCGGGGGGGGCAGGGGGGCCCGGGGGGGGGCAGGGCCGCCAGCCCCGCTCTCGCCGGCCCCGGCCGGGGGGAGCTCTGAGGGGGAAGGAATGCGCGGCTTTCCGGCTCGGCCCCTCGCCACAACTGGTTCCAATTTGGAGGGGAGGAGGAGAGGGGGGGACCCCGCGCTGCCCCCTCCCCCCGGGGGGCCCCGCACGCCCCGCAGCCCCCCCAGCGGGAAAAGGGGGGCGGCTGGGCCGGGGGGGGGGGGGGGGGGGCGCATCGCCTGGCGATGGGGGAGGTGTTGGGGCACCCGGGCGGGGGGGGGAACACAAGGGGGGAGGGGTGGCTGGGGGGCACAGGGGTCACGCGTGGGCACAGGTCATGGCAGCACAGGGGTCACACGGGGTGCCAGGGGTGCCCAGGAGCCCCACGGCGCGGCCCCAGTGCCCCCCCTTCGTTAACCACAGCCCCAGCGGAGACGGGCACAAGGCTTGTGCCCCCCCCTCACCCCAACCCCCCCCCCAGAGGGGGGGCACAGGGCTTGTGCAGCCAGCAGGGAGCCCACCAAGGTGCCACCATGGCACCCATCCTGTAGCCACCACAGAGCCCCCCATGATGCCCACCCTGGAGCTGCCACAGAGCCCATCGTGGAGCCCAGCCTGGTCCCACCACGGTGGCCACCCTTGAGCCACCCCAGAGCCTGTGGAGTCCCCCATGGTGCCACCATGAAGCCCACCATGATGCCCACCCTATGGCTGCCACAGAGCCCATCGTGGAGCTCACCTTGGTCCCACCCTGATGACCACCTTGGAGCCATCAGAGCCCATCGTGGAGCCCACCACGATGCCCACCCTGGTCCCACCATGGTGGCCATCGCAGAGCCCATGGAGTCCCCCATGGTGCCACCAACAGTCCCACCACGCAGCCATCACCGTGCCCATCGTGGAACCACCACGGACTCCACGCTGGGACCACCATAGAGCCCACGGTGCCCACCCCGGCGCCCAGCGTGGTGCTCATCTGCCCCCGGGGACCCCACAATCCTCCTGCCCCATGGCACTGATTGCCCCCCCACCCCAGCCCCAAGCAGGGCCCCCGCTGCCCCCCCAGCTCCAGCCCCACGTGGGGGCTGTGCTGCCCACCCCCAAATGGGGGCTGAATTGGACACCCCCCCCAACACTCCCCCCCCATCACTCAGTGATGCAAAGCAGAGTTGCTATGGCAACAGGTCGTGGAGTTTGGCTCCTCCTGAAGGCCCAAGGTCAGGAGGAAGAAAATGGGGGGGCAGGCTGAGGGTTCCCCACCCCCCTGGGGGATCCCAGACACCACTGGGGGGGGGATGGGCAGGGGGGTGGCTGCTGTCCCCACTCCTCTCTGTGCTGGTACCCCCGGTGATGTGGGGTCACCATCCCCCAGATGGGGAGGGGGGGTCCCACGTGCCCTGGGGGGGGTGCTTATGGTTGGGGGGGTCCCCATGTGTCATGGGGGGATGCTCATGGGGGGGGTGTCTCGTGTGTCATGGGAAGGGGATGTTCATGGTGAGGGGGGTTCCCATGTGTCATGGGGGAGGTGCTCATGGTTGGGGGGGGTCCTGTGTGTCATGGGGGGGGGGATGCTCATGGGTGGGGGGGGTCCCATGTGTCACGGGGCAGGGGGGGCCAGCTCAGCCCATGTGGAAGGTGAGAGCATCCACGCTGGGAGCTCCAGTTCACCCCATGGGTCCCAGTTTGGCCAGGGCACCCGTTGGGCAGCAGGATGGGGGCCACGGCTGGAGGGCGGGGGGGGGGGGGGGAAGCACATGCCCCCCCCCCCAGCCGTCCCCATCGCCCCAGCTCTGCCTGCCAGGCAGCAGTGCCATGGCAACGCGGCCTGACCCGCGTCCCCCGCGTCCCCGCACCGCCAGCCTCATTAATTCCAGCATGGAAATCAGCTCTGCGTGCGCCGGGGGGGCCGGGGGCGGCGAGGGGGGGCCCTGCTGCAGCCCCTGCCATGTGGGCGCAGGCACACGCGTGTGCCCGCACACGGAGTCGCTGTCCCTGATGTGGTGACGGGGCAGCGTGGTCACCCCCCCCACACACACATCCAGACGAGCGCTGCTGGGGGTGCTGAGCACCCAGGGTGGGGGGGGGGCACACTCGGGGAGCAGCTCTGGACCCGCCCCAACGGGATGGGGAGAGGTTGGGGGGCAACGTGTGTCCTGTGGCCCCTGCATACCAAGGCAGTGGATGCCAGGGCACTGAGGATCCCACAGCACCCCCCACCCCATGGCACCATGAGTCCCAGTGTCCCCCACCCCATGGCACCACGGAGACCACAGCACCCCACACCGCCCCAGCCCTGCACCCCAGAGCGTCCCCCGCTGCACAGCACCCTGCATCCCACGGCATCCTGTGCCCCGTGGCATCCACGTCCTGCAACACCATGGATCCCATGGCACCCTGTGCCCCATGGCATCCTGTGCCCCGTGGATCCACATCCCGCAGTGCCATGGATCCCATGGCATCTTGCACCCCATGGCACCCACATCCCGCAGCGCCGTGGATCCCACGGTATCCTGCACCCATAGCATCCTGTGCCCCATGGCACCCACAGCACCCCAACACAGCATCCTGCATCCTGTGGCACTGTCCCCCCCACAGCTTGGGGTGCCACGCTGTGCCAAAGTGCCACAGACCCCACAGCATCTCCCATCCCACAGCATCCTGCACCCTTGGCACCCCCAGCATCTTCCCTATCCCAGGTGCCCCCCTCACGGTGCCCCTCAGGCAGGTTCCCAGCATCCCAGGACCCTGCCGGAGGTGGCACAGGCAGGGGGGCACAGGGAGGGGGGGGGTACACACGGGGGAGGGGGGCAGGGGGGCTGTTGATTCTGTGCCAACGATTAATTGGCCGCAGGCTGGCACAATAACGAGCGGAGCTGCCAGCGGTGCGGGGGTCCCAGAGAACCCCAGGATCGTGGTGCACCCCCATCTGAGGTCTCTGGGCAAGGGGGGGGGACCCCAACCCTGCTGTGCTGCCCCCCCCCAGCTGCGATGCCGTTACATTTGCCCACGCCAGGATGGGGCTGGATTTGGGGGTCCCTGTCCCCAGGGATGGGGGGGGATGGGGGAGTCTGTGGTGGGGGATGGGCACAGTGGGGCACAGGGGGGGTCCCTAGGTGGGGGGGGGGGGCTGAGCCAGGCCCCCAGGGATTTACACCCCCCCCCCCCCCCCACGCTGCCCTGCAAAATAGGTCAGGCTGCTGGCGAGGCTGGCAGAGCCGCATTAACCCCTGCAATGCCGGAGTCCTCAGCACGGGGGTCTCGCTGGTGGGCAGGGGGCAATACGGAGGGGAAGGGGGGATGCAGCGCGGGGGGGGGGGGCGGGGTGCTGGGCCCCCCCCAGAGCTCGGTACTCACGTAGTCATGGAAGGCTTTGGCCTCGCTGGAGTGCTCGCAGGTCTCGCGGCGATCGGGAGCGGCGCAGTACAGGTCCCAGAAGACACTGGAGAGGAGGGGGCACAGCGGGTCAGGACCCCCCCCCCCTAGGATGTGCCCCCCCATCCACACCCCCCCAGGATGTGCCCCCCCCATCCATCCCACCCCCCGTGCCCCACATCGTGACCCGCAGTGCCAGCTGAGCCCGGGCACGCTCGGTGTCACGGATGGGGTTGGGGGGGGGGTCCTGGGGCTGGGGCTGAGCCCCCCCACACACAGCGGGGCCCCCCCGCCTTGCGCTGCCGCCTCTTTTCCCTGGAAACGCTCGCCCAGGGCCCAAATTCCTGCGCCTTTACATCAGCGCCTGCGGTGGGATGGGGGGGGTCCAGCCGCCCGCGCCCCCCGCCCGGGGCTGAGGGGCCTAATGGGGCAGCAGAGGGGCTGGAGCTGTGTGCTTCCCCCCCCCCCCCCCCCCCAGTGTTTTCGGGTGCCCCCCGGATTTGGGGGGGGCTGGCAGCGAGAGGGTTAAAGGTCTGGAAGCTGGTGCCCCCCCCCCAATAAATCATGAAGGAATCATTTATTGGAAGTGGCTCCGCCTGGCTCAGCCCCCCACATCCAGGGACACCCCCCCTGCGCCCCCTCCACCCCCCCCGGCACGGTGAGACCCCCACCACCAACATCCCCCCCCCCGGGGTGCTCTGCTGAGCCCCCCCAGCACAGCGAGACCCTCACCATCCTACTCGCCCCCCCGCACAGTGATTCCCCCCCCCTCCATCCCCATCACCTCCCCCCCAGGGTGCTCTGCTGCCCCCCCCCCCCGGGTGAGGTGGGGGGGGTGTCCAGCCCTGCACTGGGACCCCCCCTCCCTGCCCCCCCTGCTCTGTGCCAAATTGGATCCATCTGGAGGGGCCGGGCGGGGCTGGGAAGGCGGGGGGGTGGGGGGGGCCCCCGAAATTGTTAATGGGAAAAGCAGAGCACCAGAGAATGGGGGAAGAGGGGGGGGGCAGCCCCCAGCCCCACCACCATGGAGGGGGCGGGGGGGGCTGCAGCCCACTCCCAGCCCCACTCCCCAGGGGAAAGGGGGGGGGGGGCAGCCCCCAGCCCACTCTCAGCCCCACCACAATGTGGGGGGGGGGAGCCCCCAGCCCCAGTTCCAGCCCCAGGGATGGGAGGAGGGGGATGTCCAGCCCCAGTTGCAGCCCCAGGGCTGTGAGGATGGGGGGGTGCAGCCCCCCCCTCACCCCAACTCACCACCACCAGGAGTGCAGGAAGCCGGGGGGCTCGCCCAGCGTGATGTTCTTCTCCCATCGGATCTGCGGGGGGGGGGGAGATGGGGGGGGGGAGAGATGGGAGGGGGCATCAGGCATGGCCTCACCAAGCCCGGCCCCCCCCAGGGATGGGCTCGGGGGGGTGGGGGGCCAGGACCCCCAGCCCATGGGATGGGGGGGGTCAGGAGGTGCTGCCCCCCCTCTCTTACCTCCGACAGAAAGGTCTGCGCTGATTTCTGGGCCCCCACGTGCAGCAGGTACTCGTAGACGTACAGTGCCAACCTGGGGGCACCGGGGGGGGGGATCAGGGACACACAGGGACCCCCCCAGAGACCCCCCAGGTGTCCCCCTGAGGGAGGGGAGGGGACAGCACCCCCACAGCCCCCAGAACGGGGGAGGGTCAGGATGGACCCCCCTGGTCATCGAGGAGAGGGGTTGGGTGTCCCCTCCCTGGCAGGGACAGCGTGGGGACACCCAGTGCCACCCCCACCGGGTCAGGGCTGGGGGGCACGGCCCACGCGGGATGCGGGCAAGGGGCGAGTGCCACTGCGGGGTCCCCTGGCCGGGCACCTCCTGGGGGACCCTGGGCCTCCATCACCCTTGGCACCAGGGATGGGACCCTGGGGGGGCACTGGAGGGGGCAGCCCCCAGCGCCGGCAGGTGGGGACAGGGACAGCCAGGGGTGCTGGTGCCCCTGGCACAGACCCGGGGGGGGTGCATCCCAGCCCCCCGTGCCCCTGGGATGCCACGGCTCCCAGTATCCTAGAGGGCACCTCGGTTCCCGGTGCCCCAGGGCGGGCATCCCAGCTCCTGGTGCCCAGGGGATGCCAGGAACCGGGGGACATCCCAGCTGGCAGCGCCCTGGCGATGCCAAGGACTGGGGTGCCATTACCGTTCCTGGTGCCCCAGGGATGCCAGGGTTCCTGGTGATCCCACGGACTTTGGGACCACGGTTCCCGGTGCCCCGGGAGCCACAGGCCAGGGGCATCACAGCTCCCAGCGCCCGAGAATGCCAGGGACTTGGATACCAAGATTCTCGGTTCCCGGTGCCCCCACGGACTAAGGAGGCATCCCAGCTCCCGGTACCCGGGGGAAGCCACGGTTCCCAGTACCCCCCACGGACCAGCGGAGGCCACGGCTCCCGGTACCCCGGGGGACGCTACAGCTCCCGGTACCCCGGGGGGCCATCGCAGTTCCGGGTGGCCTGGGGATGCCAGGGACCGGGGGGAGGGGGGCATCGCGGTTCCCGGTGCCCCGGGGGTGCCAGGGACTGGGATCCCACAATTCCCGGTTCCCCGGGGGATCACGGTTCCCGGTGCCCCGGAGGTGCCAGGGACTGGGGTCCCACAGTTCCCGGTTCCCAGTGCCCCCGGGGATCACGGTTCCCGGTGACCCGGGGGTGCCAGGGACTGGGGTACCACGATTCCGAGTTCGCGGTGCCCCGGGGGGATGCCAGGTACCGGGGGAGACACCCACGGTTCCCGGTGCCCCGGCATGCTACGCTTCCCGGTACCCCCGGGGGCCCATCCCAGCTCCCGGTTCCCCCGATGGATCGCGGTTCCAGGTGCCCCGGGGGATGCCAGGGACTTGGGTACCACGATCCCCGGTGCCCCCGCGGACCCGTGGGGCATCCCCAGCTCCCGGTACCCGTGGGATCACGGTTCGGGGAGGCCTGAGAGACGCCAGGGACCGGGGGGGCACCGCGGTTCCCGGTATCCCCGGGAACGCCAGGGAGCGGGGGTACCACGGTTCCCGGGGATGCTCCTGCACCCGGTGCTCCCCCCCCCCGCCCCCGCTCCCCCGGTGGCGGTACCGCCCCGCACTCACTTCTCGCGGGCCTGGCCGTCCGAGGGCACGCCGGAGCCCTTGCCCTTGCCGTACATGCTGGGCTGTCAGCGGCCCCGGCCCCGCGCCCCCGCCGCCATCCCGGCCCGCCCGGCGCGGGGGGCCTCGAAACCGCCGCCCCCCCCTTAAAGCGGCCACGGCGGCGCCACCGGGCACCCTTAAAGCGGCGATGGCAGAGAGGGGGCCCGCCCTCCTTAAAAGGGCGATGAAAAAGGGGGCTCCGACCCCCCCCTTAAAGGGGCGATGAGCAAAGGGGGGGGGGGCGACCACCTCCCCGCTTTAAAGGGGCGATTAAAAGGTGGGGCCCGCAGAGCCTCCCTTAAAGCGGCGATGAGAATATGGGGGGGCGCACCCCCCTTAAAGGGGCGATGAGCAAGGGGGGGGACCGACACCCCCTCCCCGTCTTAAAGGGGCGATGGAAGCGGGGGGAGGGCGCGAGGGGGGAGAGGGGAGAGAGGGAAGAGGGGGGAGAGAGGAGTAAAAGGTGGGAGGGGAGGGGGAAGATGGAAAGGGGAGGGGGGGAGAGAGAGGGAGCGGAAGGGGAGAGGGGAGGGAAATGGGGGAGAGGGGAGCGGAGGGGGGGAGGGAGGAGGAGGGGGGAGAGGGGAGGGGAAGGGGGAGAGGAGAGAGGAGGAGGGGAGGGGGGAGGGGAAGAAAAAGAGGGGGAGGGGGGAGAGCGGAGGGGGGGAGGGAGGGGGGAGAGGGGTCCGGGAACAGGGACACGAGAGGGTGGCCATGCAGGGACAGGGACAGCAGGGGGCGGGCGGGGACACGGGCTGGGGGGGGACACGGGGACTGGGGGGCAGGGAAGAGAGTGGGCACGGGCACGGGCGGGGGGGCCGTGGGCACGGGGGGCCGTGGGGACACGGAGCCTGCCCGGGGACAGGGACAGCAGCTTGGGTGGGGCCCCCCCTGCCCCGGGGCCCCCCCAGCAGAGCCCCGAGGTGTGCCGAGACCCCAGGGAGGGCCCGATCCTGCCCCCCCCGATCTCTGCCACGTTCATTGCACCAGCGCATCCTTAACGCCCCGACACCCCCCCCCGCCCCCCCAATTGCGCCGCACGGTGCCCAGCGCTGCGCGGGTGCCCCCGTGTGTGGCCGTGCCCGCGTGTCCCCGCTGCCATGGGGGTACCTGTGCACCCACGCACCTGGGGGAACCCCCTGCACACATCCCCCCCTCCCCCCACGTGTGCCCACGCCTGTGCCCACGCCTGTGCCCAGGGTCTCGGGGTGCCACAGCCACTGCCACGCGAGGAGGGGGACCCTCAGCACCCAGCCAGGCCCCCGAGCCCCCCAGGACCGCAGGTGGGGAGCAGCATCGCTGCGGCGCAGAGCCCTGCAGCCCCCCAGGAGAGGGTCGGGGGGGGTCCAGCAGCAGCCGAGGGGCGCAAGGCTGGGGGTGCTGCTCCCCCCCACCCCCCCCAGGGACCGGCTACGCCCTGGCAGGGTGACAAGGGACGGCGGGACCCGCCTGTTCCTCTTCCCGTGGCCCCTGCGTGTGCCAGGCAGAGGCGGCCGGAGCGCAGGCGAGTTGGGGTGCTGGGATGGGGACCAGGGTGGGGGGCACAAAAAACACCCCCCAGGTGCTGCCCTGCCCAGGGGAAGAGGGAGCAGGGTGGGTGCCAGGCTGGGCTGCACTGGTTTGCACAGTGACACCCTCAGCGGGAATGGGGGGTCCAACCCGGCGAGTCTGGCTGACCCCCCCTTTCCCACCCAGGTGGGGTGGAGGGGCCATGGGGCGCCCTGCGACCCCCCTGCTGCTGCTGCTGCTGCTGCTCCCCGTGACCCCCGTGACCCCCCTGACACCCCTCGCATCCCTCTGCTTCCCGGTGCCAACCAACGCGCCCGACGAGCTGGATTTGAGCAACCGCACGCAGGGATGCGCCGAGCTGGACTGGAGCTTCTTCCAGCACCAGCGCCGCGTGGTGCTGAGCCACAACGGCATCGACGCCCTGAGCCCCTCGGCCCGCGTGGCACCAGGGCTGCGGGAGCTCGATCTGTCCCACAACCGGCTGCGGGAGCTGCCGCCCGCGTTCCTGCAACAAGCGCAGGGGCTGCAGCAGCTGCACCTGCAGCACAACCGCCTGCGCCGCCTGCCCGACGCCTTCTTCGCCAACGCCACCGCGCTGCGCACGCTGCGGCTGGACGACAACCCCTTGGCCACCGTGCCCGCCTCGGCCTTCCAGGCCAGCCTGCGCGTGCTGGCCGTGCCGTGCCGCTGCGACGCGGTGGGCAGCGTCCTGGCACACTGCGCCTGCTCTGGGCCCGGCTGCGCGCAGCTCCAGTGCCGCTGCCACACGGCACACCAGGACTTCAACGTCACCGAGTTCCACGACCAGGAGTGCCAGGGCAGCGTGGGGCTGGTGGCTGGCGTGGCCGGGGCAGCCGTTGGCGTGGCTGTGCTGGCGGTGGTTGCCGCCGTCCTGTGTTACCGGCGCAGGAAAGCGGCCACAGCCGGCGCGGGGTGGGGAAAGCGGGAACCCTCGGTGGTCCAAGGGCAACCCCGCTACATCAGCCGGGCCACCGAGGTTGGCACCACCGAAGCTGCTGCCACCACCGCACCTGACTACGAGAACATCTTCATTAGCCCCTGCGCTGCCCCAGCCGCTGTGCGGGCATGGACGCCAGGATGGCAGGAGGAGCAGATCAGGTGAGCGCCACAAAGGGGCCACTCCTTCCCATCCCATCCCATCCCATCCCACCCCATCCCATCCCATCCCACCTCATCCCATCCCATCCCATCCCATCCCATCCCATCCCATCCCATCCCATCCCATCCCATCCCATCCCATCCCATCCCATCTCTTTGTGGCCCATCCCATCTTGTTCCATCCTACGCCATCCCAGGCCATCTCACCCTATTCCATGTCATGCCATGCCATGCCATGCCATGCCATGTCATGCCATGCCATGTCATACCATGCCTTGCCACCCCATCCTGTCATATCCCATCCCATCTTGTTTCATCCCATGCCAACCCATCCCATCCCATGCCATCCCATCCCATGCCATGCTGTACCGTGCTGCCTGGTGCCCTGAGGTCCCATCCCATGCCACCCCGCATGGTGCCACCCGTGCCATCCCATCCCACATCCCCTCAGCCCAAGCGCTGGCCACGGCTGAGCCCTCTTCCCGCCCTCACACCCCCAGAGCCGCTCCATGACGTTCACCCCCCCATGGGGCACCACTCACCCTGTCCCCCCCATCTCCTGGGCGCGGTGCGGAGGGTGCCACCTCCCTGTGCCCCCCCAGTGCCCAGGTCCCCGTGGATGATGACTATTTCCTGGAGAGTGACGCGGTCCCTGGGGACCAACCCATCTACGCCAACACCCAGAACCCCAACGAGGACAACGTCTACATCGTCCCCAACCAGTGAGGGGGCCATGGGGGGGGGGCGGGGAGCTCTGGTTCCCCTCCATCCTCCTCCCTGGCACTTCCCTCGGTGGCCTCCCAGCCCAGAAGGGACAGGGACGGCCACTCCCCATGGATGGAGCCTCCATGGGTCTCCACACGTCTGGGACGAGGACACGCGCGCATCCTGCCAGGACGCCTTTTTTTGGGGGGGGGGAGGGGGGTATTTTTAATCCCCCCACGCCGTCCCCCTCCTTCGCCCCAGTTCCCACCACGACGCTTCCTCCCAAGGCCTGGTGGCCACCAACCGCGAGGACGCCTCCGCGCAGCTTCCGGGGACGCGCGCGGGGCCCTGGGGTGGCCGTGGGGCGACCGCAATGCATGGTTCCTCTTCCCCTTTCGGCTGCCGATGGAGGGTGTCGGGGGGCGTGGGCGCTTGGGGACGCGCCGGCAGTTGGGGACATCTGGGCACCAGGACCAACCCTGCTGTCACCGCACCCCGGTTCTTCTCCTCTGAAGCCACCGATTTGGGGAACGGAGTGAAAGATCCCTGCAAGGTGCCCGTGCCCGTCGCTGCCAGGTTGTGCACCACGAGGGGAACCGGCAGCTTGGGGACACAGGGACCCCACGGCTTGTCCAGGTGTCCCCTCAGCTCCAGCCCTTGGGATGCTCCACCGTGCACCATTAAATGTTTAATTATCTTAATTTACCCGCGGAGCTCGTGCTGTGCCCAGAGCCCCAGGCAGGACGTGGGGTGGCCGAGCCTCTGCCTGGTGTTGTCCCCACGCTGGACGTGTCCCGGGGTGGCACCGGCCAGGAAGAGTCGGGGTTCGTTATCTGCTAATTGCCCTGATAAGGGGCGTCGGGAGCGCAGGGGTGGCTGGAAACATCAACCCACCGGAGCTGCCCCAGGCTGGATGGCCCTGGGGAAAGTCCTTGGAGCTCCCCAAAGCTGTGTCCCCAGAGTGGGGGTCCCAGGGGACCAGGACCCTCAAGGACAGGTCCCCAGAGCCCCTGGAGGGAAGGTCACTGAAGCCCAGATCCATCAAGCCCGCATCCCCAGAGCAGAGGTCCCCAAAGCCTGTGTCCTTCAAGCCTTGGTCCCCAAAGTCCCCATCCCCAGAGCGGAGGTCCCCATAGCCCATGTCCCTCAAGCCCTGGTCCCCACCGGGAGCCGCCGAGGGGCCGTGCAAACCAGGGCACTGCTGGGATGTGCTGGAAGAGCAGATGGGGTTCAGAGGAGTGGTGACCAGCAGAGCCCCCCCGTCCAGGTGTGTCCTGTCCCTTGGGGACACGGTGTGTGCCACCAACCTCCACAGAGCCCCAGGGAGCCAGGGTTGCCCTTGCTGTCTGCAGAATCCCATGGCTGGAGGTACCGGGAAATTGGGCAGCACCCGTGTCCCACCCAGGGGGTCAAGTTTGCTCCCAGCACCCACCTCAAGGACACAAACAACCCAAAGGTCTCGGGGAGCATCGCCCAGGCACGGAGCAAATCCACACGGAGCAAATCCACACGGAGCCAGCTCCAGCCTGCGGAGGGTCCAAGCTGCAGGGTGACCTCTGGGGGCTTCGGTCCCTGCCCACCCTGTGTCATCAGAGACCCCCGAATGTGCAGGAGGAGCCGCCACCATCCCCGGTCCCATCACTTTATTCCTTCTTACGTCATTGCCACGTTATAGAAATGTATAAAATATAAATATACAGAAAAACGTCCCCAAAAAGGTGTTTTGCTATAAAATACAATAAGTTAGCAATAAATAAGAGTTGTATAAATAAGTGTCTAAGCAGAGCGGAAATGGTGCTCGGATGTTGGTTGGGTTGTGCCCACCCACGGACAGACCCACCCTGGCCAGTTTGGGCTCTCTCGGGTGGGAAGGACCCGCTGACCCCCCCCCAAAAATGTGGTTTTAAATAAGGGAAGGGAGAGAGGGAATAAGTTATTGTGGCCTGGGGAGGGGGATCCACAACTGGAGACCCCAGGGCTGAGCAGAGGAGCGGAGCTGGGGCTGGCACGGGGGCATCTTGTGCCATGGAGGGTGGGCTTTGAGATGCTGGAGCTGCCGGGAGGTGGGCAGTGTCTGCCCCATCGGTGCGGGGATGGGTCCATCAGGGTGATGGGTCCATCAAGGTGAAGGGTTCATCTGGGTGATGGGTCCATCAAGGCGAAGGGTTCATCAAGGTGAAGGGTTCATCAAGGCGAAGGGTTCATCAAGGTGAAGGTCCATCAGAGTGATGGGGCCATCAAGGTGAAGGGTTCATCAAGGTGAAGAGTTCATCAAGGTGAAGAGTCCATCAAGGTGATGCCATCAAGCACAGTGGCACCTGGTGACCAACATGTCCTCGAAGAGCGTGGAGACCAGCCTGCCCTCGCTGTCATAGTGCATCAACACCATGGGGTCGTAGCCGGCGGGGACGCAGCAGGGCGCCGGGGTGGCTTTGGAGAGGGAGTGCATGCGGGCTTTGATCTGGGCGTGCACGCTGGCCGGTTTGTAGTTGTGGGGACAGGAACCTTCGCAGAACCTCATGTAGTAGCTGTGGGGGGCGATGACCCAGTCTGACCAACCGATGTCCTGGAAGGAGACCTTGAGTGACTTGAGGCAACACTTCCCATCGCTCTTCCCGCACTCCTCCTCGAGCCCCCGGGCTCTCCTGGCCCCGCGTCCTGTGCTCTCGTGGGTTTCCACCTCCAGCACCAAGGTGTCGCCCCCCGAGGTGGCCAACATGGCTGAGACATCGACCGTGAAGGCCAACTCGAGGCGCAGAGTGTCCTCAGGACCCGCAGCCCAGGGCTGCACGGCCGCCGTGAGGTCCAGGCTCGGAGTGTTGTGGTCCAGCTCTTGGCTACGGAGGAGCTGGGAGGTCCCATCCGGCCCCCCCAGCACGAAGATGTTGACCCTTGGGGGCACCGAGGTGTTGAATGGGGACATCCCGGAGGATGCCAGCGCCTGCTTGAAGAGCTTCAGCTCTGCCTGCACCACCCGGAGCTGCTGGTGGAAAACTTGGGTGCGGGACAGGAGGAGGTGGTAGCGATAGGGACCGTGGGGGTCTTCACCTTCCTGGGGGTCCTGGTGTCCCAGGGCGGGATCTGGCCGGCGCAGCACTTTGGGGACAGGGAGGACGAGCGATGTGAGAGCCAGCAATCCCGACTGCCCATCCCGACACCCAAATCCCGAGGGTTGGGGAGATCCCCGTCCTCATCCCTGGATCAGCCTGGAGCCTCCAGCCCCAGGGAGCCCCCACTGGGTGGGGGGGGGGGCGGGGGGCAGCATCTCGTGTCACCACAGGTGCCTTGGGTCCTGTTGGGGTGACCCCCTGCCAGACAGCCCAGCTGCACCCCCATCCCAGCCAGCAGGAGCCGAATACTTCCCTAAATCACCCCAGATCTGGATGAAACCCCCCAAACCGGCTCAAACTGGGGCTCGAAGGCTGGCACCTCCGCTCTGTTTGCCCCCTACACTGGAACCCCACCCTGAGCACCCCCTATTCCGGCTGTGCCGCTGGGCAAAGCTTTCACCCCCAGTTTACGGGGGTTGTGTTTTTTTAAGCAAATCAGCTCAAACCGGTGGCTCCTCCCCATCGCCCGGGCGAGGGAGGCTGCCTGGGTCAGGATGGCAGTGGCCACACCATTCGTGCCCGGTCATGTCCTGGCACACGGGCTGACATGTCTGAGCGGGGACACGGTGGGGACACGGCAGGGACATGGTAGGAACATGATTGGGACACAGGAGGGACACAGTGGGGACGTGGTGGGGACACAGGAGGGACATGGGGGGACAAGGTAGGGATACAACAGGGACACAGTGGGGACACAGCAGGGACACAGTGGGGACATGGTGGGGACACAGGAGGGACACAGCAGGGACACAGTGGGGACACGGTAGGGATACAATAGGGACACAGTGGGGACATGGTAGGGACACAGTGGGGCCATGGCAGAGCCACGGCAGGACCACGCGCCCGTGTGTCCGCAGGGCCGAGGGTCACGGGATGCGCGCGGAGCCACCGCCACTTACGTGTTGGGGTGAGGCGATGCAGGTGCCTCGTCCTGGCCGCGGCTCCCGGCTCCTCCCGGCTCCGGTTGCCCATCAGCTCGGCCACTCGGTGCTGGTAGAGCCGCTGCGCCTGCTGGATGCTCTCCTGGTCCAGCGGGCGCCGGAGCGTGGGGGGAGCCGCCATCCCCAGCTGCTCCAGGATGCCCTTCTTGATGGCCTCCAGCTGCAACCTGTCCTGGTCCCACGCGTGGGGCCTCAGCTCGGCGCCGCCGAGCAGCAGCAGCAGCTGGAGGCAGGTGAAGGTGGTCCCAGCATCCCTCAGTGCTCTCGGCATCGCGCAGCAGCCCACGGTCCCGGGGGGCTTCTCTGCCACAGCTGCCGCGCGAAGGTTGGGCGCGCGGCCGGCGACGATGCTGCGGGGGGGAATGAATGGAGGGGACTGGACCTGACTTTATAAGAGCTGAACTTTGCCCGCCCTCCGTCCTCCCTCCCTGTCCCGGGATGTGACGCCGGAATAAACACGCAGCAGGAATCGCTCCTCTCCGCTTGGGTTTTCGCACGCGAGCTCCGGCCGTGCGGGAGTCGGGCGAGCTGCAAGCGGGTTTGCAGCCGTGGAGGTGAAAAACCTGTCACACTTCTCACACACAAACATTTCCCCTCCGGCTCCGGTTTTCCCTGTGGATCTTCATGGCCAGAGGATCCCCTCCTCTTGGTGAGGGGGCGAGGGGCTACGAGTGGCGTTCGATGGCCTTCAAGAGGCAGAGCGGGCGGCAGAGGGTGATGGAGAGGATGCTGTGCAGGCAGGAGAGCATCATGGGGCACCTTGTCCATCCCTGCATCCTCATCTTCCTTCTCCATCCTTCGCCTCGTGCCGGTCCCCCCTGCCCACAGGTCGCTGTTACCGCGTGTGGCTGAGCCAGGTGCGCAGCCCCTTCCCCAAAACCCCTCCAAGGCAGAACCGGAGCAGGGAAGGGGTGGACATGCAGCCCAGCTCATGTTGGTACTTGACCAGCGTTGGATCTTGTCCCACCAAACCTGCTGATACCACAGCCCGGCTTGCGGCAGCGGCTCCTCCTTGAAGTCGGTGGCAGGAGTGGATGGGGACAGCTCTGTCCTGGGTTTGGTCCCTCCTGAGGCAACGGTGGCTGGGGTTACATCATCCCTGGGCAGCCCGGAGACGGCTGGGACGAAGCCGACCAAGCTGGGGTGGCACAGATCCAGCGGGATCACGTGCGGTGAGAATTCCCCTGCCAGACCGGGGCTGCCCACGCGCTAGAGAAGAGCAAAGCCATGGTGTGCAAACCATCGATGGGCACCACCCATCTCTCCCCTTCCCGAAGGGATGCTTCGACCCAAAGCACGAGCAGAGGGGTGAGAAACCCCTGGTTGAACGAGGCAATGGGCAGGATTCCCCCGGCGCCAACCAGGGCAGGCGAGGTCGTTCCCAGATCTCCTGAAGTTGAGCCAAGCGCCGGGTGGTGACTGCGCTCCCACCACGGGGTGAACGTGCCCGCAGTAATCCCGGGATTTAGGGCTCTTTATCCCCTGCTCCTCCTCGGGAGCGGTTCCAGCGTTACCCCTGCCTTCCTCCCCCGGCTTCTCCAGGCAAAACTGGGACCAAGCGTTTCACCCACGTGGAATGAGAGGTTTGTCGGTGTGGGCAGCATCCCATGGAGGTGATCGCCCTGCCCTGCTCTGGATGCGACCTCGCGGCAGCGTGGATGGAGGAGTCCACCCAGAGACCTCGCAACGTTCCACGCTGCCTTTCTCTACCTGGAGCTTCCAGCTGGGAAAGAACCCCCAGGGAAATCTCAGGGCCAAGTTTATCTGGAGAGCTTTGTACCATGCGGAGCTGGGCACCGTCCCGCTGCTGCCCCGGGTGCCACCTCACCTGTTCCTCCAGCACGGAATGCGCTTGGGTGACCCCGCTGGAACCTCTTCCTGCACGGAGCTGTTCCAGGCCCCGGCTCCTCCGCTGCTGCTTCCATCCCAGCTGGAGCTGCGGGATCTTTAGGGAGTTCCCAGGAGCACCAAGCCCCTCGGTGATGCCCTCTCCCGGGGATCTTTCATTGTAACCCTTCAGCCCCCCCAGTTCAAGGGAGAAAGGAGAAGGAGCATCACCCCAGGAGGACCACAAAGCACCCTGAGCATCTCCTGAGGCAGAGCCACCTCCACCCTCAGCACCCCCAGCTCCCCAGCAGGCACCAACCCCGCTGTCAGCACCCTCCAAGGTGCCAAACACGTTTGTCCAAAGCCGAATCGGAGCGGCGCAGCTCATCCGGGCGCAGGAAGAGGCCCTGAGCCATCGGCAATCACTCAGCCCTTGAGCAAGACCTGGCAAAACCCTAAATCCTGTTGTTCTGCTTTTGCAATGAATTTTCTAACCGTGGGCGCCGCGTGGTGCGAGCCCCATCCACGAGTGACGCATGGTGCCTCGTGCTCGGAGAGCATCAAAGTTTGCCGAAGCCGGATGTTTTCCCTCCAAAGGCGCCGAGTGTGGAGGTTGGAGATTTACAGTCCAGCAACAGCCGTAAAACTTGTGCTCCAAGAGCAGCGGCCGTGGATGCCGAGTGACCTGTGATGAAATGTCCCAGCTTGTCCCCACCAGCCTGCGAGACGCGATTGCACAGCCCCAGCTCCGCACGTAAACAGCATCCCACGTTCCCTCTGGTCCTCGCTGGGCCACCCGTCCATCAGCCTTTGCATTGGAAGGTCAGGTTTATCCAACGCCTCTTCGCAGCGGGATGCAGGTTTCTCTCTCGTTAAATCCTACGCGCGTCCCTCAGCAAGCGGCGCTTGCTGCGCGGCTCTCGCCTACCCAGACATCAGGAAGAAATTCTTCATGGTGAGGGTGGTGACTGTCCCACCCCTGGAGGTGTTCAAGGCCAGGTTGGATGGGGCTTGGAGCCCCCTGATCCAGTGGGAGGTGTCCATGGGGGATGGAACTGGATGGGCTTTGAGGTCTCTTCAACCCAACCCAACCCATGCCAGGATTCTATGGATCCAGAGCAGTGATTAATAGCATTGGCACTGCTGGTGGCCAGGGACTCCCAGACCTTGGAGGGGTCAGGACAGGGGCTGAGGGTGAGGAGGAGCTGATGTCCTGGTGCCAGCGCTGCTCTGCGTGCAGCAAGCAGGGCAGAAACTGGGAGTTTGGGTGATTCAAGCATCACACGAATGCCCGGGGCTGGAAAGGCTGCTGGGACGTCCAGGGAAAGCGCAGAGCGAGCACTGATGAGTCTGGAAAGATGTAAATGAGCTTTCCACCTTCTCCCCATCTCCAGACAAGAGGTGGCTGGCAGAGACACTTGCTGCTGTCCCGTGCGTTGCCCGGAGTCGCCCGCAGCGACCGGCTGAGGCACCACCAGGGAAAGAGGCCACGCTGGAAATGCTGAGATTAAACACCCAAAGAAACGGGAAGGGGAACGTGAATTTGATCACTTCCCCATGAAACGCAAGCCGGCTGCAAGCCTTGAGCTTGACCCAACTCAACCAGGACTCAGAGCAGGACCCGAGGAGCTCCTGGAGCTGTGCAGGATCATGGGATGAGCCCCAAGACCGGCCACGTGCAACCAGGGCTCTGTAGCTCTGGGGGTGCAATTGTGTCCCCAGCTTGGTGTGACCATGGCTGGGGGGCAGCTCCACTCTGCTCCCCCCCAGCCCGTGGAGCTGACGGGGGCGAGCGCAGACGAGGAGGCTCCACAGGGCTCCGAATCCCCAAAAACTTCCCCGTGGCTGCTCGCCCGCACACACTTGCAGGAACCCCGGTTATTTTTGTAGAGAGGGGAAGTGCTGCTCTCCAGATTTCAGGGCTGGCAGTTTTTAGAGCTGTTGAGCAAACAGCTCCTGGAAAGGTGCTGAGAGCCTCCAACGAAAGCCAGATCCCTTGGGAATGGGCACACTTGACACTGAGGTTACAGCATCTTCCCATAGAATCCTGGAATGGGTTGGAAGGGACCTCAAAGCCCACCCAGTGCCACCCCCTGCCAGGGGCAGGGACACCTCCCACTGGATCAGGGGGCTCCAAGCCCCATCCAGCCTGGCCTTGGGCACCTCCAATCCAGAACATCCCTCTACAAGGCAAACACCCTTGGACTGGGGCTGCTCCCTATCACCTGACGTGCTCCCTGAAACCACTCAGGTTGAACAAATCGGATGCTGGAGGTGGGATATTTCCTGCAAACACTGCGAGCAAGGTAGGTAGCACTTTCCCCGGTGTATTTTTCAGCCAAGGAATAAGAAGGGAAGAGCAGCTCGGTTTCCTGTATCTGCTGCCACCTCGTGAAGCTCCCAGCAGCCCTTAGCGTTTGGTCTTGAGGGAAGTTGGTGGCCGGAGGGAGCTTCCGCTCTTCCAGGAGTGATTTGGGATGAGAAAACTTTGGTGGAAGGGAGGAACCCAACCAGCCTTGGTCAAATCATGGACAAGGTTTGTCTCATTGTAGGTCTGGAAATGGGAGCAGAGGGACGGGAGAGGAGAGCTCTCGCTCCACTGCCAAAAGGAGATGTTTGGGAAGCCTCATGCTGTGTTTTCTCAGCACTGGACACTGTCACGATGAATCAGCAGAGCAGATTCTGTCTTGACCTTTAGACATTTCTAAATAAAAGACAAACAGGATGGGTCAGGTGGACAAAACAGAGGGTTTTGCCTCATCATGTTAGGAACCACATTTTTGTCTCTTTGCTGCAGGCTTTCAGCATCTGCCAAAAATGAGACTTCTGCTCCACTTGACCAAAGAGGTTTCTGCCCCAACTGTCAGCGATTAATCTGAATTCCCAGCCACCGCGGCCGGGCAGCGCAGGAAGTTGCTCCAAAGCAGCTGCCAAAAATGGAATTCTTGCTTGAGAGACCCTCACTCGCTGCCCCAATCGCCTTCCTTGCCGCGATGCTTTCGGCACAAGGATGTTCTCCGCTTGCAACAGGCGTCTTTCCGGGAATGGACTCCCAGACAGATGGATTTACATGTGGGGTAAGATCTGTGCTCCAGCTTGGCTGTTTTACAGCTTGCACTGGTATTTTCCCTTCAGTAAATGTAAATATGGTGTAAGGCTTCAAGAGCGTCTCCTGCCCGAGGAGCAGGTGACCAGCTCAGCCTGGGCAGGATGGAAGCGATGGTTCATTGAGAAGCAGCTTTAGAAAGAAGCTTTTCCATCGTGTGAGCCTCATTCTGTTCAAAAGGGGACGCATCTCGCCTCTCCGATGGGCCAAACCAGCCCTGCGCCTCCAGTTTTACTGCAGATCCCCCAGCTGAGGCTTTCGGGAGCATCGCGACCCCTCGGGACGGCAGCGCCGAGCCCAGAAGTGAAGCACAAGGCAGCAGCAGGGTGAAAGCTGCAGCTTTAGCCAGGGACCTGCCCTTGTGAAGACTCCAGGCTCTGGAGGGACCCAGATGAGCTCAAAATCTTTCCTCGAACAAGCTTTCCAACACAGAGCAGGGAGGGAGAATCGATGAAGGAAATCAGATCCAGACTGGGAGCTTCCCAGAGCAGCATCTCTGGTACCCAGGAAAGGCCAAGAGATGCTCCAAGGGAAGGACAACGGAGGAAATGCCTTAAAACCATCGGCTTGGAAGATTCTGGGTGGGTTTTTAAGTGCAAGGAATGATTTTGGATGAGGCAAGAAGATGAAAGCTGCTAAAGGATCAGGTGAGGTTGCTCTCAGCCTCATCTCCAACAGAAATAGATTGGTTTATTTGTGAAGCACGCATGGCCCAGGCTTCTGCACATGTCAGGAGGGAATTAGTCACCCGCGTGTGAGTCGGGGAAGGGCTGGGTGCACGGGGCACGTGGCTCCCACACCGGAGCATCCATCGCTGAGGGAAGCAGCTGAGGAGAAGCAAAGAGAGACATTTCCCCAGGGCTGAGTCACGACGCCAGTTGGGAACCGGCCAAGAACACCCCAACCCATAGCAGAAGAAGGTGTTAATGTCCATTTATGTCTCCTGAAGGGGTTGGAGCCAGGTGGTCAGGCACCTCCGAGCAGCAGGGAAGGAAAAGCATGGTTGAAAAGTCTTGGCAGGAGGAAATACTCGGCCAGAGCATCATCCCTGGTGTGGGAGGAATTCTGCCCTGCTCTGGGAGTCTGTCCGGGTGCGAGAGGCAGCGAACCCTGACCTGGGACTTGCCTGTACTTGCCTCCCTGCTCCGAGCAGGCAGGAAATTCCAGCCATTCCCCTGCCCCAGCTCCGCAGCTGCGAGGTTCTGCTGGGAGCTCTGGGGAGCCCTTCGGCTGCACGAGAGGGTGGGCTCTCCGGCACCTTTGCTTGAGGCCAGCTTTGATTTGCAAGCCGAGAGAACGCGGAGGGCAAGCAGCCTGCCAGATGGACGCTGCCCAAAAATCCCACCTCATTAAGAAGGGTTTGAGGGGTGGGGGAGGAAGGGAAGAGGGGGAGCAGAGAGAAAGAAGTAAGATTAAGATTTAGGAGGAGCTGGTCCACCAGAGAGCTCCTCCCAGCTCTCTGGGTCTGCAGCCAAGGAACCCACACGGGATGCGCTGCGATGAGCTTCCTCACCTCCAACAAATGAAACCTTCGATCTCTCCCTCCGGAGAGTTCTGATTGCAAAACGACCTCATCGGCACATGGCTTACTCAACAGCATGACATCACTCTGGAAACACCGCAGGAAAAGCTTTATCGCCTTATAAAGCAAATTAAACTTAAGGGTGATTTCATCAGGGTGAGGGATCGTGTCCTCTCCAGGGAGCACGTGAGCTGACACACGTTTGAAGATCTCAAACCTCCTCGGTGCCCGGCGCACACTCTCAGTGTCATAAAAGCAGGAGAACAATGGACCGCTCCATCCTGAAGAAAAGGCTGGAGAACTCAGCAAGCTCAACACGGCGGCTTGGGAAAAACACGTTCCCAGAGCTAGGAGAGCAAAAAAAGGCAGAAAAAGCAGAAATTCCCAAAGAACCATGGATGTTCCCTTTCTGATCCCCCTTGCAGTCACAAACCACGCTGACTCGCCAGACCGAGGGCACGGCGAGCCCTTGCAGCACAGCTTTTGTGCTGCGCGGCCACCCAAGCTCTGTCGCATCTTGGTACGCTGGGCTGGCTCTGGGCTTCACCAGGCTTAAACTCTTCATCCTAACAAAGCTGTGCCTTGTGGTGCTGAATCCAACATCCAACCCGCTCTGCAGAGCGGCTGCCGAGGGCAAACACCGAGTCACCAACATCCTCGGTGCAATCACCACGCATGTTGCAGGACCGGGTGCTGTTCCTCCAGCGGCGTTGCCTCATTTCCTCCCATCTCTGCAACAGCAGAGGGCATGGAACCCATGGCTTGGGTTGGAAGGGACCTCACAGCCCACCCAGTGCCACCCCCTGCCATGGGCAGGGACACCTCCCACTGCATCAGGGGGCTCCAAGCCCCATCCTACCTGGCCTTGGGCACCTCCAGGGATGGGGCAGCCACCACTGCTCTGGGCACCCTGGGCCAGGGCCTCCCCACCCTCACAGCAAAACATTTCTCCCTAAGATCTCATCTCAATCTCCCCTCTTGCAGCTCAAAACGCTTCCCCCTCGTCCCGTCCCTGCACCCCCTGATCCAGAGCCCCTCCCCAGCTTTCCCGGAGCCCCTTTCAGCACTGGGAGCTGCTCTAAGGTCTCCCCAGAGCCTTCTCCTCTCCAGGCTGAACAACCCCAACTCTCCCAGCTTGGCCTCGTACGGGAGGTGCACCAGCCCTCAGATCATCTCCGTGGCCTCCTCTGGACTCGCTCCAACACCTCCAGGTCCTTCCCATGCAAGGCAGAGAAAGGCAGGACCACAAGAAGCTCCTGGAACCAACCTGAAGCTGTTGAAGTGTTGCACCTTCAGTCTGACCCAGCCCAGCGCCAGGGTGAAGCTGTGCATATTCCAACTGGATGGCAGCACCATCTGGTGGCACCAACCCTCCTCAACGCCCCAGTTTGCTCCCAGTCAGGACCAGTGGCAGCAAGAACAGGGGAGCAGCCAACACAGGGCTGTTCTCAGTTGGAGCTGGGTTGCATGGATTGGGAGCAGCGCTGAAGAGAAGCACTCGGGGGTGCTGGTGGATGAGAAGCTCTACATGAGGCAGAGTCAACCTTGTCCTGATTCCAGCTTAGGATGCAGGGAGGCAACTCCAGTTGCTGGAAGAGTGGGGTTCCAGACTCCACTCTCCAAGACCCAGGAATAACAAGAATTAAACCCAAAATCTGAGTAGAATTGGTGTTTTCGGTGTAAGAAACATGCAAGGAGGGTTATTAATCATCTTTTTACCACTGCCTCCTGGAATTAGCGAGCTCGGAGTACAATACTTAAGTCTCAAAGTTACAAAAACCATTTTGTAGGTTTTTTCTCCCCAAAGCTTTCAGGATCACAAGCTCTCAGGAACCAACCCTGCTGCTGCACGTTTTGAGGAGTGTCCATCAGATCAGGGGAAGGACGCACTCCTCGGCCTCTGTGCCTGAGCACCAGCAACGCTGAACAAGTTTCGCACGAATATTTCTGTTTCAAAGGGCGGCCGCTGCTCTGTTCGGCTACGAGGTCTAGGCTGGGGCTGGAAAATTTACCTCAAGGTACAAAGAAAGAAGATAAAAGAAACACAGCTACATGGTAGATAACAGTAAGATAAAACTTCCAAATACCGTTCCGAGTAAAATGACACAAATATGCAAAACCTGCAGCTGAGCTCTAAGAGAAGGAGCTCAAAGACCATCTCTTCCCACGCTGAGAAACAGCAGAGTCCCTATAGCCCAGGGCTCGTCTCCACCAGCAGCAGATGCTCAGGGACCGGTGTAAAACCCAAATGCACCGTTATCTGGTCACCCTGCGATCACCGCTATGAAATCACCGCTCTGCAAAAGGCACCTTTAAAAGTGACTTGTTAAAGAACACCAGGAGTCCGAGTTAAACTCTTTATTTACCTTGAAACATCGGTTTAATTCTCAGTTACAAAGTCCGGTCTAGCGATCGCAAGCTGAAGGTTTGTTACCGGTTCTTTATTACACAGCCCTTTTGTGACACACGAGATTGTTTGGTTTTAACAAGGCACTGCAAGAACACACTGAGAAAAACAGAAGCCCCGACAGATTGAGAATTGCAGCTCCAAGAGTCCCAATACGCATGAGATTGGCAGCTCCTGAGACACCCAGACAGACAAAACTGGTTATTTCACCACGACTAACGGACGGAGGACCCGACAAGCTGGGTGATGCTGTAACGCGCACAACGGAGCCCGAACAAAACACGTAACCTTAAAGGAGAGGCAGAATAACCTTCACAGATTTGGCCAACCCAACCGAGAGCGACAGCGACAGCAAAGTAGCAAATACTCTGGTTTATCCTCTCTCAGGTGTAGCTGTGTGTCGGAAAACTGTGAGAACTCAATCCAGTGCAGTTTCTGAAGAGCATCCTTGGATAAAGGGGACACTGAACAAGGCCAGCAGTTTCTCCCAGTGCCGAAAGCCCAGTCTTTCCACCTCCCTCATGTGCAAACGGCTCAACTGTCCCAATCACCCCCATTCCGCTTTCCAAAAGCGAGCCCAGCACAGGACAAGGCACTCCCTGTTTAATCAAAGTAAACATTGGCAATTTAAGAAGCTGGTGCAATAGAAAACCTGAAGGTGTATTTAAGTAGCACAGAGTTTTATCTAAGGGCAGTGCGTAGTTTCATTTCCTATACTTAATTCCTATCTATGGGGAGGTATTTTCTTCTCTATTTCATCTTAAAATAGACGGAGCAGAAGCAGATCTCGGGTTTCGGTTAACGCAACGAGAAACCGACAATACCCTCAGCTAAGGAGGTTTGGTAGAATCTCACTTCCATCACATAAGACACGAATCAGACAGGAATACAAGGTTTTTTAAGAAAAAGTGCACTTTATACTGCAAAACATTAGGGATTCTGGTGCAAAAATAACAAATCCATTTAGTTATGGTATCAGCTAAGGGTATTTTATCCAATCCAACACAGAAAGATGGAAAGAAAGCCTTCACAACTCTGAAATTTCTCTCATTAAAATGTTATCAGATACAGATTAAAGCACGCAAAGGAGATAATAGGAAGGAAGTTACTTTGTGAAAGTACGTACGAGCTATTTGCCAACAAGTTTATTACCCGCACTGTGGGATGAGATCTGAAAATCACAAATAAAAAAGCACACAAGTGGACTCCCTACGTCCAAACACGCTGGTTCCAGTCAGCTCTCACACACCACCACTCAGTATCCCAGCACCAGCCGCGCGGCCGCAGTCAGAAATACACGCTAAGCTGAGAGACGCACGAGTCACCACAAGTCAAACCATGAAATACCACGGTCAGCCCGGAATCACTGCTCGTGTTAGCAGGGAATTACCAAATCAAGTCGCTTACGTGATTTTCCTATTCTTGGTTTTAAGAAGCTCCTCCTACTGCAACTCCTTTTTTACGTTTCCTAAGAGCTTGCATGTGAGGCAAACAAATCACACATTCAGTCAAGCGAAGATGATTTGAGTATTAGAAGAAATTTCAGCGGATTACAACTTTTTTAGCATTTTCATTAACAAAAATACCAGCGCTGGGAGTCTGTGCTGCCCCTTTGCGAGTCTTCAGGCCTGGAAGCTCTTGGGCTTTTATTCCAGGTTTGGTACCACATGGCAGTGGCCCGGAATAATGCCCTTTGCCAGCTGATTGAGGCACTGAAAGGTTAAATATTGCCTGCACGACTGGCAGAGCAGCGAGAGACCCCGGAGCTGGAATGCTACATCTACGCGTGGCTGTCTGTGTACGGAAATACAGACAGCACGGGTTCCTACCTGGCTCACCACCGTACAAACCCTACCTAAATAAGCAGAGATATTAAATCAGAGCCCTGGTTCAATGAGCCCCTTTTCCTACCCAAAGCATCAGGCTACACTTTACAACGCGATGCCGCACACAAACCCTTTCTCAATTCCTGCAAGGAGTCAGCCAGGAAGCATTGATCTCAGATTTACTCTGGGTGCCTTTGAACCTCCCTCCTCTCTGGGGTGAAAGCAGAGCAACTGGTTGGCGTTCATGAAGTCTTAAACTTCCCGATGCCCTCGTTCAGGCCCCTCCTGATCTCTCTAAGCTCAACAGTTCTTGGCTGCAGTCTCATGTCACAACCACACTCAATACCTCTCACCATCTTCATGACCTGTTCAACCTTTCCCACCACCACCACGCCAAGGAGGAAGCCATCAGGTTGGGGAACACTCCAGGTAAGCATGAACTGCTCCATGGGATCTCAGGAATTTGAGCCTCCTTTCCAAAAGCTGCCAAAAAATTACAAAAAGCTTCTATCGATGTGCGTTACCTTCAACCATATCAGAACATCTTGAGTTTGAAGGGATCCCTAAGGATCAAGTCCCCCACAAGTCTTCAAGGTCAAGAAACCATCAAGGCCACTGTTTCTTTTTGCAGATCAACCCAAAGGAAGGATGTCCCAACGTCACAACCACCAAATTATGAAGGAGTTTACGAGTACCTGGAGTTCCTCAAAATCCTCCGCAGCATTTAATAACCGAAACAATTAAATCATCACCAACTCATCGGCCAGCTCCTCTCCAAGCCGTTGGCAAGCAGATAAAATGACAGCAGACCCGATACAGCGGAACCTCCCTAATTCTCTCTTCCACACAAAATATCCTCACCCCCGTTTCTCAGCGAAGCGGATCCCAAGACAATTTTGCAGTCACAGGATTCCAAAGCGTTACTGTTTTTTTAAGTTTTCTTAATTGCAGGCACGGTAATTAACGCTAAACCTGAGCTTCCTACACTTACTCCTAGCAGGAAATGTTTGTGGTTGGCAACAGGTCTCCCAGTCAGTGCAAATTAGCAAATCCTATTTACTGATGATCTGGAAGAGAAAGCAGAGAGTGAGCATTACACAAAACATCAGATCTTTGAAGCTCTGTGCTGTTTGAACATCATCTTTCCAAAGCAAATACGCACCTATAGGGAAAGGCATTACGAATTAATGGATTTAACAAAAAGCTTTCAAAAAACCCAGAAGTATTTAATTTAGGTGAGATTAAATAAAATTAGTTTAATGTCATTTTTAAACGTTTCACTATACAAAATCTACCACCAAGACACCCTTTACAAACACAGCCTCTGAGGACTAATTCTCAAAAAGAACCCCAAAAGATTATAAAATAAATTATGTTTTCTAAGAAAGCGATCACCCGGAAGCTTCACAAAAGCAGATAAATGAGGAAACGTGCAGCTCGAAGCGATGCTCAAAGCAAAGTATTTCCAAAAATGAGATTTTTAACACTGACACGTCAACCACCGCAGTCCTCGGACAAACAGCGGGCGTGGGAATCGGCTCAAGGTTTCCCCGTGGGCCCAAGAGAGAACATGGATTGGTGTCCAGTAGGACACGGTCTGCAGGCTGGACAGACCAGTGTGGAGAACCACTCTCCCCAGGCAGCCGTCGCTGCCTGCCCGCCCTCCCGATGGATCCAAGGGAATGTCCAGGGCTGCTCCAAGGAAGCAGAAACGTTCAGCAGACACGGACAGACTGTGCACACGGCGCTTAGAGACGTTCATCACTACCAGACCTGCCTCCAAACTTTCCACCCACGGGCACCACAGCTCCAACCAGCCATTCCTAGACTGGACATTAGGAAGAATTTCTTCACTGAGAGAGTGGTCAGGGATTGGCACAGCTGCCCAGGGAGGTGGTGGAGTCGCCATTCCTGGAGGGGTTTAAAAGACGAGTAGATGAGTTTCTTAATGACATGGTTTAGTAGGGAGACGGGCACGGTTGGACTCGATGATCTCAGATGTCTCTTCCAACCTAACGATTCTATGATTCCTGCAGCCACTCTGATTCCGCAGTCATCGCCTTGCTGTCACCTCACTAAACCATTCATCTTCCACTCTCGTTTCACTCCCAACTACATTACACTTAAATTAAATAGCATTACTGAAAATTACTCAACTGAACTTAGCAGAATACAGGAATTACTCTTCATTTAAAAAATTAGCAGCTACGATACGACGACGACAAAATCCTCCTACCAGATAAAGGAATAGACCTACAAGATAAGCAGCTCGACTACTCGCAGAAACGTGTCAAACCGCGAATATTTAAACAAAATATTAAATATAATAAATTACTGGTCAGAAAGCCTGCCTGCCTGCGGACGATCTGACAAGTGCTACTTAGAATCTGAACGCAAAAGAGGATATTTACTTGGAAGGCAAACTCTTGTGACAGGGAAAGCCTGTCTAGCAAACAAACAAAGTGGAATTCCCTCGGGAAAGCAGTCTGTCCAAGCACCTTCCCACACAGGTCCCCTAAGCAGAGTTATCACATCTGCAGAAGTCTTTGTCCTCTCTCCAGAGTTACAAGGAGAAGCGGTGTTTCCTTGGTCACTAGACTTCTACTGGAAAACGACGTCAACGGCAGCTCTCACTGAGAGATACGATAGCAGAATCATCCATAATTCAAAAAACCTAAAATAACGGTATTTTAAAATGTTTCAAAATGCTGTTTTTTATATATATATATATCTAGAAGGATCAGACTCAAATCACATTTAAATGGCCCCTCACTGAGACCTACTGGTCACCGATGATCAATTTATTGTCTGTTCCCACTGTAAAATCATCTGGTTTGCGCTGGAGCCTTCTAATTTGGAAGCAAAAGCACACAAACGACAAGCGTCAACCACTGTTAAAAGTCCTGCTTAGAACCTGTACGGACACTTCCCCAAATCAATTACTGGGAAAGCTCACACAAGAACCAGCACTTTGTACCCTCCCATTGGGAGGGGGATGCTACCAAACAGCCTGGAATACTCAATCTAAGCAAAATTCCTAGTTTTCAAATAATCACCTCTGATTTACAGACTGTGGGAATACGATTTTAGCTCTGATTTGGCAGAATATCTTCGAATCCACACATTTGCATATTTATGCCTGTAATAAATCAAGGAGGCAACTTTGAATTTCCGTTAAACATTACTCTTCTAACCTTTAACAAGAATGAAAATTTATAACTAAGGAAGTTATAAATTACTCAACCTTCACCTTAAAAATAGCAGCTAGCACCAAGAGTCTAGGATAAAGATCTCCCACAGAGAAAGTGGCCTTTAGCAAAGCTATTTAACCGCTACCGATTTGCTTTACACACACAAGAACGACGTGTTTTGTACAGGAGGTATATGGTTGACTTGAGTGAGGAAGGTGGCATCGAGAGTGTAATAAAAAAGGACATTTGGAGATATTTGGCGCGAGTTCGGCTCGTTACGTGTACAAAACAGCTCTCCTGCTCTACAACAAAGGAAGCCAAAGCACATCCCTTCTGTCCGCAGCCACCAGTTAACCAGGACGGTCCAGAGGACCCTACAAATATTTGGACAATGTGGGGAGAGAAATCAGTGCCTAAAATAATTTTCCTTCTCAGCAAAGCAATTTTGAAGACTCTTTGTCTCCACCACACGCTGTTTTACGACAGACAAACCCACACCAGTCCAACTCTTTCCAGTTGTACTTTTACATGATAATCTATAACTTGGGCCAAAAAAAACCCAAACCGAAAGGAAAGCAAACCTTTCAACTTAAGAACTAGTTGTTAGAAGACTGGGTTATCAATTCCCTGCACCTGAACAGCAAGTCCAGATAAGAAACTTTCCATCTGTGCTGTATGAGACCGGTCAGTAGCCATCACCGGCTGACAGATGAGCTCTGGAAAGCACAGCACACACAATTCGGTCACGCCAGAAACGAGTGGTTGCAGGTGGTTTAAAGAAGAGGTTTTGAATCCTTTGCTGCCTAGGCTGAAATGCTCACATTGGGCAAAAAAAAAATGTCAATTTCTAGAAGTGGAATTTTCCATGTTGAAGTCTCCAATTCTGGGTCTGTATGTTCCAGACCATTTTCCCCAGTAGCAGGGGAAATTTTGGAAGTGCAATACTAGGATAGCTTCTGCCCACTTTCAGTGTTCATGCTGACAGTTGATTTTGTCTTCAGAATGCTCCAAAACATCCAGCATTTCCTCTATGATAGCCTGTAGTGCCCGACCCAGCTGTTCTGCCGTGTACGGTTTTCCCAGCGGAGGCACATGAACGAAAGCCGACCGGCCACGGCTCTGGTACAGGGAAGTGTAGTAAGTGAAGTCACAGAGGTATCTGAAACACAGCAACACAACTCATTTAGCAACAAGTGACAAATACAGCACGCAAACTGCAGAAGAGGATGAATTGTATTCTCATCACTCAGCACGTTGCAATGAAGAGTGCGATACAAGCAAGGTATTGTGAGTCTGTGGGATTGCTTCAGTCACAGAATCATGGGATGGTTTGGGTCAGAAGGGACCTCAAAGCCCATCCAGTGCCACCCCCTGCCATGGGCAGGGACACCTCCCACTGCATCAGGGGGCTCCAAGCCCCATCCAACCTGGCCTTGGGCACCTCCAGGGATGGGGCAGCCACCACTGCTCTGGGCACCCTGGGCCAGGGCCTCCCCACCCTCACAGCAAAACATTTCTCCCCAAGATCTCATCTCAATCTCCCCTCTCGCAGCTCAAAACTGTTCCCCCTCATCCCATCCCTGCACTCCCTGATCCAGAGCCACTCCCCAGCTTTCTGATTTTTCTTAATCATATCCAGGACAATGAAACACAAAGCTGTCTGTATTTCCCTTGATGACTGGGTGACCACCGGAAAACAGATGCTATTGCCAGCCTTGTGAGAAACAAAAAGCGTAGGAATCACACGAGCCTGGCGAGCTGAGCACAAAGGGATCACGCACTGCAGTGTGAGTCTGTTTTCCCCATCGATCGCTGGCATCCCCTACCTGCCGGCATCCTTGGATATGGTGACGGTGACATCCAGCCCCAGCGCTGAGACTCTCTTGCAAACCGTGTCCATGTCGATAATGGAATCGATGCACTCTGGGCCACCCTCTACGCAGCACTGAGAGCCAGGGCAGAACCGGCAGTTGTCTAAGCCTTTATAACCTACGTTATGGCCACACTTCTCCAGAGTGACCGTCGTGGCCATGCCCGAAACACCCACATGAACCACCAGCTACAGGAGAAAAGAAACAAGTTAGGTCAACTAAACTCCAAACGGCCGGAAACCACAGCCCACTATTCCCAGTTAAAGACTGATGGAGTTGTACGGGAGTTCTTGAATGTATCTCACACTAACGAGGCATTTTATCAACGTACTCATGGGTCTGGTACAGAATTCTTCTTGTTTCACCCCCTCCTGGCCTAAATTGTGATTTACTGAGGGTAAAAAATGAACGTTGGCACAGTCACAGCTGAGCGCAGCGCTGGAACAGCCCAGGTGGCACAGCCTAACTGCGAGCTGTCTAGACAGCCCTTTGCAGTGGCCTCTTCACACCGGCTGCTCTTGTTAATTGGTGAGCTCTGTGCCGAGCTATAAAATTCTACAAATTCACATGTTCTCACAATGAAAGAGGAAGCGATCTAGCGAGGGACTGAACATACACTGAAAACAAGACTTTACGTTATGTTCGTTGCAGTAAGAACAGCACATTCCAGCCATTCACTCTGTCTTTTCTCTTTCTCCCTTTCCTCACTCACTTGTGGACTGTGCTTTTTCCATAGTGCAGGAATGAGCCTTTGCACCGTCTGGTATTCAACCGGGACCTCGTAGACGTACAGGTCCACATCATCTCGCAGTCCTAGCTTCTCCAGCTCCTGAGAACATAAGGAAAACAAACCAGGATGGTCAGACACGAGTCACAAGTCAGCAGAGGATACAGTTCTGGAAGGTTTGTTAGCAGAGTCTGCTGCGAGGGACTCACACCAGCGCGCACCACAGGGTGCGTAACCTTGTAAACAGCACTGTAAAAACCATACTGGGGAAGAAGAAAGGCACCTCTCCACCTGCATTAACAGTTCTCACCCACGGGACCGTTTGTTTTGCTCTGATGTGTGTACAACAAAGCAATCAGCATGTAACTGACAACAGCGATCAGCAGCACCCGTGCTCAAGAGAACGGCTGGCGGCATTATTCAGTAGAAATTCATATTCACTTCTTGAAAGAACTGTTAGAGAAAGTAGAATTGGGAGGATTATGTTCATCGTTGAATATGTTCTCTCTCAGGACTGCTGGCCTGGAGAGCAAATTCCCATTTGTTTCCAGACAAAGAGCTCTCAGGGTTAGGTGACAGCACTGCCAGGCTGTGATTCTGTGCCCGAGGGCCTCCACAAACACAGCGAACGCCCCTCATGTGAGAAACGGGAGCAATGCTGGCACACGCTCCTCAACGCGTTTGACTTACTTTCATTTTGGCAGAGTCTGGAATACATACAACCTGTTTTCCATCACCAGCTTTACCTGTACCTCATATATTGCACTTTATTTTGCAACGTGAGCTGTTACCATTGTGGTGCTTCAACTAACACAGCAAACGACTTCTCCCTCTATAACGTTAACCCAAGCCATGCCTTAAAAACATCCCAAATATCCAGGCAATAAACTCAGCCAATTTCCTTCAGACCTTTTAAAACAGCAAGTGTCAGTTCAACACCTTGCAAAGACTTCTTTAAAACCAGCAAAAAGAGGAAAAAAATCTCTTTTTTTTCCCCCACGATTCCTTGAGCGGAAAGTGCCCTGATTCATCCCAACACCATGAGTTCCCTGCACGCAGCCCATGGTCCTGTTGCTCCTCTTCGGTCTCCGTTTCAACACGCTCCAGCCTGACCAAGAAGTCAACATGAGCAGCATCTTAGCACCCTTTTTTTCCTGTTACCAGCCTGAGCTGTTTCTTTACTGACAAAAATAAAACCCTTTCACATTTGTAGGGACGGACCACGGAGTGTAACACGATTTAAGATAAGTAAAGCAAACCACAAAGGCGAGAGCAAGACTTTCACGGACCAGCAGATACGAGCAACAACCATGATAAATCACTCGCTCTGGCTCCGAGGGCGAGTCTTGATATTAAAGGCTCGCTGTATTGATTAGCGTCTGGCACACACAGACGTTCATTAGCAGAGATGGATGCTAAGTGATGTTTCATCACATCTTCTTTACTCAAATCTGCTTTCCAAACGCTTCCTGGTTTATGTGATGCGTTAATAAAGTAAGGAGTTTACAAATGAGAGTATTCAAGCACAAGTCAGTCTCTTTAGGAAGATCTCCGGAGCGTTAATTGGTAGGAATTCATCATCTCGTCTCTAAAGAGCGTGAAACAACTCCTCAAGATGGATTTGATAGTGGGAAGTTTTACTGGCTCCGTGGAATGAGCATCCACAGCCAGGAAGAAACCTCAGGCTGTGTGAGCCGTGCCGCCGCAGTGACAGATACCTTCCCAAACGCCGGCACATTAAACCTTAGCTTTACAAACCCACAGCTCACTTTTAAACAAACACGGCGTCCGCGCACTCCCATTCAATGATAGAGATGTACGCTGGCCCCCAGACAACTTATTACCCACGGCCTTGTCTACCTGACAAACACAGCAAAACGAACACGTCTGACCGATTCCCTGACCCCTCGACAATGCTCCTCTTTGTGAACCTCTAATATCCTTATCAGGTCTGTCTAGACACCCTGACAGCAATTGTCCTTCGCAATGTCAGAACGCGCTCTGACCTCTCTCCTCCTCGGACTGAGCCAGAAGCGCTCTGGGGAGGGGGTGAAGGAAGGAGCCCATTGGCTCTGCAGCCCACGGGGCTCACCTGTGTCTGCACCTGTCTCACCTCAGCACCCAACAGAGAACCCGTTTCAGCAACATCTTCTTGAAAGGAAGGTTCCTCCCAAGCCAAAATCCCAGCTGAAAAAATTCCTCCAATGAAATATTAAAAAGATGCCGACGTGGAACAGCAAATCCACATTAACATGGAATATTTTCACTCTAAGCCTCGGAAAAGCTAGTAGAAAGAAGTCATTCTCTGAATTTATGGGAAATCTCTCCCCTTTTCCTATAAATCTGAATTTTCTGGAAGTCTCCAAACATTTCCTCTTTGCATTATTTGATTGGTACCACCGCTACCTAAGATACCTGTAGGGTAACTACGTGTAAGAGGTGTTCAGCTTTCAAAACCACGCAGCTATCCTAGAATTCCACAGAGGGAAAAGCCACACCGTGTCCCTGTTCCATGTAAGCAGCCAAATAAACCCAAAAAGAGGACTGGAAAGAAAAGCGGAGAATTTTATCCTCGGGATACAGGATAATAAAAGCTGTAATAAACCCGAACTAGCTTAGCCCCAAAGCTAGGCAGGATTTACAGAGATTGTTTAATTGATTTTTCTGCTATTAAAATGCAGATCACACCGTCTGGGATTCAGAAACTCAGACACGTCTTTGTGTCCACTCCGCTCCATGAAGTCCCCTGTCTGAAACTCGCACAATGCCCAACTCGCATGTGCTCAAAGACATGCTGTTCCTTTTTGTCTGGGCCTCTCGGGGCTGAGACGGGGGAAGGAAAGGCAAATCCTCCCCACTGCCTCAACGCTCGTGTTTGCAGTATGCAGCCAGCGCGCGCCGCTAGCCAGGACGAAGGTGGGTTCCGAGCGATCCCACACCACTGACTGTAGTTTTACACTCTCAAAACACCCCCCAAGCCCATAAAATGTCTTCAAAACGCAGGTGATTACTTCATCCATCAGCTGTGGAGCTGAGCAGCCTCCAGTGCCTCCAGCTGAAGGCATGACGCGCCATTCCTCTTGATAGGAATTAGCCATCAGGTTTGTTTTTGCAAGCAAACACCCACCACTCTTCCTGCCCAGAAGCACAATGTCCTTTTGTCTGTCTTCTCTGGAATAAAAGTAGCTTGTTTACAATAACTGGCGTTACACAAGGAAGAACAAACCAAATCAATCAGCCTCACTACTAAAACTCTGTTGGTTTCTTTCTCCACACACACAGCTTGCATTTTTTCCCCAAACTCAAGGCCAGCAAACCCTAACTCAGATATATTCGTTCCAAAAGGCTCTCGGAGGCAAAGGTTTCGTCTTCTCACACCAGCTCACACATTAGACATCTGGACATTAGCTGGCTGTAATTGATTAGAGTTTGTGATTTAATTTAAAAGCATTCTAAAGAAGATATTAATCTCAGCTCTGAAGGGAAGAGAGATGTGTTGGGGAGAAAAATAGATTTAATTCCCTGGGCAACTGTGCTAAAAGGTGCCCTGGAATTCCCGGGAGCTTTGTCATAAACCACATCCAGAAGTGACAAAGAAGGAAGAAGGAGGATAATGTGTCCCTCACTGATGTTTTTACAGCAAGCAGCCTCAATTCCTGAGTTATAGTTGGGCATCCAGCAAGAGTCTGAATTTCTTCTTCACAGAATGGTTTGGGTTGGAAGGGACCTCAAAGCCCACCCAGTGCCACCCCCTGCCATAGGCAGGGACACCTCCCACTGGATCAGGGGGCTCGAAGCCCCATCCAACCTGGCCTCGAACAGCTCCAGGGATGGGGCAGCCACCACTGCTCTGGGCAACCTGGGCCAGGGCCTTCCTGCCTTGTTTGTGGATCCATCAGGATTACACAAACACCCTCATGCGGATACGCAGCTACAAGTGGTATAAACTTGATTTGCTGAAGTGTGTACGATCTGCTGGAGCGACGATGCTCCACGAGCGCTCCTGTCCCCAGCCAGGTCCACCTCTGTCGGTCACGCAGCCCTTCTTGCTGCTTCCCAGTGGAGAGGGGAGGCTGGGTCTGAGGCAAAAACACTGCCCGATCTCCCCACACCTCCTGCTTTCCCAGGCAGCCACAGAGGGAACCAAAGAGAAAGGAGGCAGCGGTGGCTGCTCTGCTTCCAAGTCAGAGCCCTGACACTCAGACCCACACTGGACAACACTGCAGGATGCCTGAATCCACAGGACTACGAGGTGGAAATCCCACTACAGATGAGACTTGGCTCAAAGGTCAACCAGCTCTCAGACTCAGCTGAGAGAGAAACATAACAGTTCCTCCGGGTCGGTTTGTTTATTTTGAATTCTCTAGGGCAGGGGAAGATTCCAGACTCCCCATCCCATTTAACATCGTTCAAACCCAGGGAGTTAGCCCACAAATTCCTTACAGTCTTAGCTACATTAACTCAGCCTCGTTAAATTCTACCAGCCAAGGGATTGTTTTCTGAGAAGTAAATAAAACATTACCCAGCTGAGCACCGGGGCACCTGGAGCGAGGAGGTTTCGGGTAATAAACTGGGAAGGCAAGTTATAAAAGAGCTGCACACTAAAATCCATACAGATACATTATCAGCACGGCTCTCCTTTAACTTGTTAGAAATAAAGTTATAGTGTTACCTGAACCGCAATCCAACTGGCGTTAACAGCGTGCTCTCCGAACGGCCCAAACCCTGGAAGAGAAGGAAAAATCCACAGTGGTGAAGTCATTCTGAACTTAAAGCTGCAAAGTGGTCTGCACTTTCCTGGTCTGTATATCCTGAAAGAAAACCCACTTCTATCACCCAATCCTTATTTATCACAGAATCCTGGAATGGTTTGGGTCAGAAGAGACCTCCAAGCCCATCCAGTGCCACCTCCTGCCATGGGCAGGGACACCTCCCACTGGATCAGGGGACTTCAAGCCCCATCCAACCTGGCCTGGAACACCTCCAGGGATGCGAATACCAAATAAAGAGACCTGGACAGGAACAGTTGGACCAAACAGCTTTTACCATGAAGGAAAACAGCAGCGTGCCTGAAACGAAACTCTCTTTTCCCAGCTGACACTGGGGAAGCACATTTCTCCCTTCCTGACCAGGTCAGAAAAGCTTGTTACTAGCGGATAAGTTGACCAATGTCATGGAATGAGAACCATTATCGGATTTTCTGTTCCTGATTGGTTTAGGCCACAGCAGATGCTTGCACGAACGCAGATCAGCCTGCCTCGAGTACTTCCTCTCTGCTGAGGTCTTCACTCAGATCCCCGTTAGGACTGGTTTTCCTTAGGAGGAAATAAACAGAACACTGCTGACAACCTGCCCGCACCCAGCAGCAAAGGTTACGATAGCGTTATCAAAAATACTTACTCACCAAGTCTGAATTTCCTAATGAATAACTTAGAGTTAACCAGTAATCCATAACATCTTTCCCTGAGCCAGCACACAAAGGTCAGGCCATTTATCTGGGTGCAGCATCAATAGGCGCTAATTTAAAATGTCAGAGGTACCCTGTGAGCCTAATGCAATTAGGGGACATAAATTGTGTCTAACTCGGGAGAGAACTGGAGAGTGACTACAAATATTAGATGACACTTTAATGGAAACGCTCGACTCGCTATCGGCAGCGAGTCTGAGGTTGCACCGCACACGGCGACGGAAGGGATTTGCACGGTGCAGGCTTGTCTGCACTGATGGGTCTCTCGCAATCCAACCTGCGGTGACAACGCCTCAAAATAAATCTCCTGGAGGCTCCACAAAATCACAGCGCGGCTGTGCCGTCCTGCGAGAATTCAATGTGACCTGGACAATCGACGGGCGAACAAGTGAAATCATCAAATCCTTTTTCAGATCATAGAATTATGGAATGCTTTGGGTTGGAAGGGACCTCAAAGCCCATCCAGTTCCAACCCCCCTGCCATGGGGGGAACTGCTCATCCAGTTCCAACCTCCCACTGGATCAGGGGGTTCCAAGCCCCATCCAACCCAGCCTTCAACACCTCCAGGGATGCTTCTGTGAGTCAGGGATGTCCTGCCATGTTCTGGATACAAACAACTGTACTCTGCCAGGTTTCATAGAATCGTTTGGTTGGAAAAGACCTTTGAGATTGAGCCCAATCGTAACTGTCCGCTACCAAACCACCCTTGAGCACCTCATCTACACATCTTTTAAACCCCTCCAGGGATGGTGACTCCACCTGGGCAGCCGTTCCAGTGCCTACGAACCCTTTCACTGAAGGAATTTTTCCCGATGTCTAATCTGAATCTCCCCTAAATCCTATTTCAGTCCTAAAGAACCCGTAATAGCCTTAAAAAAGAACTAAAATACATCTATTTTAAACAATTCTGCCACTGGAAGGTTGACATTCCACAGGTGCCCACGCACATAACGTAGCTCCTTTACTCCAAAGCCAAATGCAAACTGGCACAAACACCACCGTGGCTCTGGCTCCTCTGACTCATCTCCACAGATCCCTCGCGTTATCGCTTTCATGGAAGAGAAGCAACTTTGTCAGCGGCATCGAACTCCGCCAAGCATGCCCGAGAGTTCCTCCACAGCCACCATCAGCCCCTACAAGGCTCGTTAGCAGCAAACGAGCTGCAGGGATCTTTATGGGATCAGCTCCTAAAAGGGTTCTAAACCAGAAATTGCACACAAATAACACTTCTTCTCAGCAAGAACACTGAATGGGAACACGATGCTGTGACAACTTAGCCTGACAGCGATGACATTATCAATACAGGTAGACTGGACAGGATAACCACTGGCTTTTAAACTTGAGCTATTCAGTTAAAGACTTGTTTCTGGTAATTATCAAGCAATTTATGTGCCTGTTCAAAACTTAAGAAATACATAGTTATTCACTTATTTCTGCATTGTTTAACATATTTATTGTTAACATCGCAGCAAAGCTAATACTGTGCCTCACTGCGTTAAGGTCTTTGGAGTTTTTATGAGTAGAAAAGTTGATTATAAGTGTGACACATCCCTAGTTTAGCAATTTTTTTAATTAACATGTCAAGAAACAGAACTTGTTCCTTCCTTTAGGGACATAAAACTCACTGTCCTGTCCACGTGCTAATATACAACAGAGGATCGTGGTATCAAATATTGGCAAAGCGCTTGCTTTAGAGCGTTTTCTCAGTACTTGTTTGGGGAGTTTGTTTTGTAACAAGTGCAAATAATTTAATGTGACTTTTCAGTCTTTGTACGAGTTCCTTGCTTCGCAACCCATTATCTTAAGTAGGTTGGATGAGGCTTTAAGCCCCCTGATCCAGTGGGAGGTGTCCCTGCCCATGGCAGGGGGTGGAACTGAGCTTTGAGGTTACTTCCAACCCAACTCTTTTTATGATTCTATGATCTTTAAGGTCTCTTCCAACCCAAACCAGACTATGATTCTATGATTTTAGAAGCAAACTTCCCTGAAAAGAGGGGAAAAAGAGCGAGGAGAAGCACTGCGAGCAGCAGAGCATTCACTGACGCCAGTTTTCTGTTTAGTCACCGCTCAGCGCGGCAGCTCGGCACGGGATACGGGGTTGGGAACGTCAGAATTCGCCACCTGCTTCTCCGCTCTCCGTAACCACTCTCTGGAAAGACACTTGCCTCCAATTAAAACCGCTCCAGCGCTTCGTCGACAACGAACCCCTCGCCCCCGCGCTCGCTATTCAACTGGCCTCGACTTCAGCTGCTTTGGGGGGGGGGGCGACACCTGAATAGTTCCCGCAAGTTCCCCATTTGTCACAGAACTGCTGCCCCACAAATCAACCCTCCCGGCCTTTGTACCCAGGGAAAGGAGCCTGACAGGCTCTCACCCGCGACGCCGGGGCCTTTCATTCCTTTGCTTATTCTACTGCTGCGCTGTGTGAGCGATTTTGATAACAGCACGGACACCTTGATGGCTCGGGACGGGGTGCTCAGCGAGCGAACGTCCCCCCCTTCTGCACCCCGACTGCTTCTCCCACTCCTGGGGAGATTCAGCCCCCCCCCCCCGCTCTCTGTAGGCACCAAATCCTCAAGGGAGAACAGGAAGGGAAGAGGGGGATCCCAATGACCCCCCGTTGCCTGGGCAAGTGCTAGGAAAGCCACTGCAAAGTCCCTCACTAGAAACCCCCCACCCCCCCGGATCCTGAACACCCCACCCCCCCCACAGCAGCCCCTCAGTTCCCCAAAGCCCCTCTCCCCCATCCCCATGGCTTATCAGCCCCGAAGGCAGAGCTCTCGTCACCCCACACGGGGAACAGCCCCCCCTCACAGGGGAGAGGGGACAGCCCCCCATCACAGGGGAGAGCCCCCAAATCGCCCCACAATGCACAGCCCCCCCATCACAGGAGACAGCCCCTCCATCACCCCACACAAGGCAGACACCCCTCCTCCATCACCCCGTACAAGGCAAGGCAGAGCCCCCCCATCACAGGACAGATCCCTCTGTCACCCCACATAGGGGACACCCCCCATCTATCCCCCCCGCTATTGCCCCTCCAGAGGGAATACCACCCCATCCCCCAGCTCCTGGTCACCCATTCACCCTCCCTCACCTCAGGAAAGGGGTCCTCCAGCTCCCCCCCTCATTTGCCCTTTCCCAGCCCCACTTAACCCCCCACCTCAGGGAAGGGGTCCCCCACCTTCTCCCCCCCCGTTTACCCCCTCCCAGCTCCATGTACCCCCCTCCCCTCAGGGAAGCAGTCTCTGAATTCACCCCCCTTTCCCCTCAGTGAAGGGGTCCCCCAACTCCCCCGCCCCTCCCATCTCCCACCTCCTCGCCTCCCCTCTCGGGGCAGCCTCTCCTCCCCTACACCCCCCCCAGGATGACCCCCCCGTACCCGTCACCACCACCGCCCGCCGCGGCTTCTCCATCGCGTCCCGTCCCGTCCCGTCCCGTCCCGTCCCGCCGCCCGCACCGAGCGCGGCGCCGCCCGCCGCCACCAAGCGCTCCGCCCCCTTCCTAGAGCGCCCCCCCGCCCCAGCACCACAAAGTACGCTCCGCCCCCCGCCTAGAGCGCCCCCGCCTAGCGCGCCCCCCGCCACCACAGAGCGCGGGCTGCCCGCTGCCCAGAGCGCCCCCTGTCACCACAGAGCGCAGGCCGCCCGCTGCCCAGAGCGGCTCACCCTTCCCGCCCCGCGCTGTCGTAAAAAGCGCGGAACCGGGAGCCGCGGCGTTGCTTTACGGCCGAGGCTGCGTTCCGAGCTCTGATTGGCTCCGCCGGGACCGCGCCGCGCTCTGATTGGCCCCGCGCGGGAGGGGGGAGCGGTTCGAGCGGCAGCGCCCGGCGCGGCGGCGGCTCCGGCACCATGGTGAGAGGGGGCCGGGTCCCGGCCTTGTCCCGGTGTCCCGTCCCCCCCGATCATCGTGTTCCCATCCCGGTGTCCCTGGTGTCCCATCTCCTCCCTCCCATCCCAATATCCCCAGTGTCCCCTGCTCCTCCCCCCGAATCCCGGTTTCCCCTACCCCGGCCCGGTGTCCCCGTTCCCCGCCTCCCCCCCCAGTCCCAGCGTCCCTGCTTCCCATCCCGGTGTGCCGTTCCCTCGATGCCCTGTGCCAGTGTCCCATCCGCTCCCCCCGTCCCAGTGTCCCCACTCCTGGCAGTGCCTGAGGTCTCCCTTCTCCCCCGCAGCTGCCCCTGTCCCTGCTCAAGACGGCCCAGAACCACCCCATGGTGAGTACCGACAGCGCAGCCCCGAGCCGGGCGGGTGACACCGGGGAAGGGTCCTCATACCGTTACCGGGGCTGGGCCAGCGCACGGTGACTCCTCCTGGAGTCCTGAGCACAGGAAGGACCTGGAGCTGTTGGAGCGAGGCCAGAGGAGGCCACGGAGATGATGCGAGGGCTGGAGCAGCTCCTGTACAAGGCCAGGCTGGGAGAGTTGGGGTTGTTCAGCTGGAGAGGAGAAGGCTCTGGGGAGACCTTAGAGCAGCTCCCAGTGCTGAAAGGGGCTCCAGGAAAGCTGGGGAGGGGCTCTGGATCGGGGGTGCAGGGATGGGATGAGGGGGAAGGGTTTGAGCTGGAAGAGAGGAGATTGAGATGAGATCTTGGGGAGAAATGTTTTGCTGTGAGGGTGGGGAGGCCCTGGCCCAGGTTGCCCAGAGCAGTGGTGGCTGCCCCATCCCTGGAGGTGCCCAAGGCCAGGCTGGATGGGGCTTGGAGCCCCCTGATCCAGTGGGAGGTGTCCCTGCCCATGGCAGGTGGTGGAACTGGATGGGCGTTGAGGTCCTTTCCAGCCCAACCCATTCCAGGATTTTATGACTCCCGTTTCTCGCAGCTGGTGGAACTGAAGAACGGGGAGACGTACAACGGGCACCTGGTGAGCTGCGACAACTGGATGAACATCAACCTACGGGAGGTCATCTGCACGTCCCGGGTAAGGCTGGGCTCTGTCTCAGGCAGGGACCATCCTCACCCTGAGCCCCTGGGGGCCCCAGGGGATCCCCAACTAATGGACCTGCAGCCGGGCCGGCTTTGCTGTTCCTCAGCAGCCGTCACTGGAAGCTCCGCTCTGGCCTGGAATGTGAATTCAATCTTGGCCCCGGCCCAGGTTGCCCAGAGCAGTGGTGGCTGCCCCATCCCTGGAGGTGTTCCAGGCCAAGTTGGATGGGGCTTGGAGCCCCCTGACCCAGTGGGAGGTGTCCCTGCCCATGGCAGGAGGTGGCACTGGATGGGTTTTGAGGTCCCTTCCAACCCAACCCATTCCATGATTCTGTGGTTCAGTGTCCATGATTAAGAAAAGCCCTGGGGCGCAGGCTGGAGCGCGGTGGCTCTGTGGTGCCAGCGCTTCCCCTGCCAGAGGGTTCCTGGTGCGGGGCTGGGGCGCGATACCCCGAGCCGTGCTGCTGAGCTGAGCTGAGCTTCCCAGAACACAACCTTCATCCAAGGAGCCAGCTCTGCTCCCACCACCGCGCTGTAGCTTTTGTTGAGTCCTCTCCACATCCCAACGGAGGAGCTGGTTGTTTACCCGCGCTGGGACTCTGCGCTGTCTGGTTCTTTTGCCCTCGGCCAAAGCTGCTCCAGCAGATTGGGATCTGTGTTTTTGGGCTTTGACCTCAGCGAGAAATGTCTGGTCTTGTCCCACCAGCCACGCGCTGTAGGAAGTGGCAGCCACTGGATGTCGGCTGATGTTGCTCTTTCCCTGCCTTAGAACACCAGAGCTCCATGGGGGAGACTGGCAGAGATCCTTGGTCTTCCCAAAATCCCTCTGCAACCCCTCAGTACCTGTGGTCTCCACAGCAGGGGAGTTTTGGGTAATGTTGCTGGAGGCAGGGAGACCCAGTTTCATGTCAATGTCACAGAGTGAACACCTTGAGCGAAGTTTGAAAGGGAACCGTGAGGTGGAGCAGTGCGGCTTAGGGATTTGTGGGCACCCCTTGGCTTCTGGTGGGACAAACAGGGAGGGAACCTCTGGGTTTAGCAGGAGGGGCACTAAGAGGAGGTGACAGACAGCAAAGCTTTATCTGTGCCCACAACATGGGCTGGAGCACCTCCCATAGGAGGCCAGGCTGAGAAAGTTGGGGTTGTTCAGCCTAGAGAAAAGAAGGCTCTGGGGAGACCTTAGAGCAGCTCCCAGTGCTGAAAGGGGCTCCAGGAAAGCTGGGGAGGGGCTCTGGATCACGGAGTGCAGGGGCAGGACGAGGGGGAAGGGTTTGAGCTGCAAGAGGGGAGATTGAGATGAGATCTTGGGGAGAAATGTTTCCCTGTGAGGGTGGGGAGGCCTTGGCCCAGGGTGCCCAGAGCAGTGGTGGCTGCCCCATCCCTGGAGGTGTTCAAGGCCAGGTTGGATGGGGCTTGGAGCCCCCTGACCCAGTCTCTTCCAGCCCAAACCATTCCATGATTCTATGATATTGCCCCTCTCCTTGGGAAGTCGCTTCCTATGGCTGTGGAAGAGCAGTAGCTAAAGTTTTGCTCCCTCTGGATGACCCAGAGGGATCCTGTCCACTGGAAAGCAACCAGACTCATCGGCTGTGCCTTAAAACACCCAAACACAAAGCAAATCCAGGGTGGAATCGGGGCTGGAGCTGCCACCGGGGCTGTGCTGGTGGCACCGGGGCCCCACCGCTAGATGGCACGGAGCAGCGGGCAAAGGTTTGCTCTGGGGAGGCCGGAACGAGGAAGCCTGGCTCCATCCCTTCCCGAATCCCGAGCCAGGAAGCAGCCAGGCAGATCCAAGGCTGGGTGGGGTTTGCTTGGGTGTCTTTTGGAAGAGAACTCTTTCTCTGTCTCGTCTTGTGCGCAAAGGACTTGCCTGTACAGGCAGAGTTGCCCCAAATAACTCTGGGGGTGAGGAGGGGGAGCTGATTATTTTATCCCAGGAGAGGAGGAACGAGGTGTTCCTGTTTAACCCCCTCTTCAGGGCCAGGCCAGGCGCCGTGTCTGCGTGCTGCCGCTTGAGAACCGCCGCGCTCCAGCGATCCCATCTGCAGCCAAGCCCTGGTGGAGCCGCTGCCGGGGCGAGGCGAGTCCCCGTCCCTCCTCCCGGTTACATCATGGGCAGCCGAGTTGTTGTTCAGCTGCGGCGCTCGATTCCTGTCCCCGCAGCCGCCCTCGGTACGCGGGAGCTGATTGTTCTTGTCCTAGGAAAGCCCTGAAACTGTGTTAAACAACATCTGGAGGTGCTGCTTTGTAACTGGGCACCTGGAAACTTGCTTTTATGTATTTATATATATAATCTATAAGGTCCTTGTTTTCCCCAGCCACAGTTCCCGTGCTCCGGGGGCGCGCGGCCCGCAGCCAGCTGGCTCCTGACCTTCTTCCCTGCTCCATCCCCACCCCAGAGGAGGGAAGGAGGGAAGTGACTCCCAGCTGAGGCTGCTGGAGCAGAAACCCAGCCTTTGTGCAGCTGCATTTTCCGTAGCCGTTGTGTGTGATTTACCGCCCTCGCATCTCTGGTCCTGCTTTCAGTTCCTTCCCTGTACGGGAAGGGAAGGCGCTCGTTTCCTCAGCCTCCTCTTCCTTCATTTTCTGTGGGTGTTGGAGGCAGTTGTGGAACGAATCGAAACTGCAGTTGCTGGTGGCTGAGTGCCCTTCCCCCAGGCTGTAGGGGGCTACGTGTTTCAGAGTTAAAAACCACCCTGTTTTGCAGCTAGGGATAGAAAATGCTTCCAGAATAGATTGGAGAGCTGTCGCGCTCTCCAGAAGTGATGGAAACACTCAAATGTCCCAAAAGCAACATAAAAAAGCACCTGGTTTTGGTCTTAGCCTAACGCGTTGCTCCCCACTAGGATGGAGACAAGTTCTGGAGGATGCCGGAGTGCTACATCCGTGGCAGCACCATTAAATACCTGCGTATCCCCGATGAGATAATTGACATGGTGAAGGAAGAGGTGGTGTCCAAGGGCAGAGGCCGTGGCGGGATGCAACAGCAGAAGCAACAGAAGGGCCGTGGTGTTGGAGGTGCCGGACGAGGTAACGATCCTGTTTGGGTTTTTTTTCCAGCTCGGAGAGGGGCGAGCGGAATCCCTGCCTTTAAATTTCACCTCCTGCGCACAGAACGGCTCTTGCTGCTCTGCTTTAAACCCGGGATTGTTTGCGAGAAGCTGGAGATCCTGCGCGAGATCCAGCCGAGCAAGTGCGTTGCCTCACTTGTAAGGCATCCTCTGCCAAAGAATAGGAAGGACTGGTGCCAGGGCTGTGCCTGCCTCGTTACTGGGGTTGGGCAGGAGCTGAGGAGAGTCTGAACGTGACTGTTTCTACCCCTCCTGGCTAGTTTGGAGTGTGGCCCTGTGAAACCGGTGTCTGTGAGCTCAGCGAGTCAGGGAGGGACACAAACGGCTGCTCTGTGTGAAAACAGGCTGGGCTCTGGCCACGGCAGCGCTAGAAAAACATCATCTTTTCTCCCGTTCTGAGGGCCCTTTGGGTCTCCTGCCTTGTTCAGTTATTTATTTTGTAAGAAGTCTCTGTGGGTTTGTGTTCCTCCTGCCTGACACAACTCGCGTTCCTGATAAACAGGGACGCTGCCACTGACGAAGAAACGGGTCACGGCAACAGCTCTGCCTGCCCTCGCCCGCTTCGCGTGGTCGGGGGATCTCGCAGCACTTCATCTCAGGGATACGTTTGCTCTTTTCTCCCCAAAGTGTCTTGCTGGAAGCCCAAGAGCTGTTTCCCTCCTGCCAGGGATTTGGGATTTGCTTTGTGGTTGCCGTGCTCGGCCCCGGGGTTGCTCCCTGCACAGGCTGAACCTGCAGTGCGAGCTTAAAATCCTGCGCGCGCTCGATTTGCTGCAACAAACGGGGTTTGGCCCAGGAAATCAGGTTTGAAAGGGAGCCCTGGGGACTGAGACACCGAGGGCGAAGTCAGCGGAGCACCCTTAACGAGCTGCCTGCGTGTGGACTATGCCAGGAATCCTGGTAGGACAGCCTGGATCCACCCGCGGTCACCACGCCGGGACGTGCAGCGTTTCCAACTCCCAGGGACTTCTGGAGGGGAAAATCCCCGGTGATTTCTGCTGCCCATGCTACGTCCGGGAAGCTCCCAGTGTGCAAAAGTGACCTTTACAAATCTGAAGGCGCCTTTATTTTTCCTCCTTCCCTTTTTCAGTGTCCAAAGCCCTTGGCATCACAGCTTTTTTGGATACGGTTATTTGGACAAACATTTTAACTGAAATGTTTTCTCTGCTGTGGAAACATCCACCTTGTGGAGAGCTGAGCTCTGTTTGAGGTGGAGTTCCCTGCTGGTTTGATGTGCAGCTTAAATTTGCTGATGGAATATTTTAAAGGGAAGCTTTGGCATTTGCTAATTAGCTAAAAGGTTTGGCTCTCGTTCCTGAGACACGAAGGGAGGAGGGGAAATAAAAAGGCAGGACAATTCTGTCGAGAGGCCAGCAGGCAGAAGCGAGGCTGGAATTGTGCACGCAGTTGAAAAGATGATTGTTTCCGACACTGGGAATCCTTCGTCGTTGTCTTCTCGCTGTGCCAGATGCAGCAGCGTGGCAGTCGCTGCCCAGGGAGCCGCACGAGCATCCCAAGGGCTGCAGGGTTAGGAGCAGTTTGGGTTTGCCCCTGGTTTTGCCACATCTCCTGGGTGAAGCAGCCGGAGCAGAAGGCTCCAGAGCAGCTCTCCTGCCCGGCGCCGGCTCTGGGCTCTGCCTTTTGTCCGGAGGCGGCTGGCGGGGCAGATCCACAGCCCTTTTATCGCTTACATGCCAAGGTAGAAATTCCTGCCTGGAATTGCCCTCTGATTGAGGTGAATCTGAGCAGCATGGGCTCGGCAGCTCCCATGACAGACAGTGGGCACTCTCGGACGCGAGGATGCTCCTGGCTCTGCAGTGGTTGTTGCACAGCCTCCCAGTTCATGCTGTAGCCGGGATGGCTCCGTGCAGCAGCGAGGCGCTGACGGAGGGACGTGTTTTCCTGTTGTGTATCTGAGCAGCTCAAACCATCCGCCCCTTCGTGCTTTTGGTTTGCCTGTACAGCTTCCGGGGGACACAGTTTAACCTTCCCATCCCACTGGATTTAAGATGTGGGATCCATTCCTTTGTTCCATTTTCCAGAAGCAGTTAACTTCATAGAGTCATAGGGTTGGAAGAGACCTCTGAGATCACCGAGTCCAACCGTGCCCGTCTCCCTACTAAACCCTGTCCCTCAAATTTACAAATTTTCAATTTACAGTGAAGCCAGAGCAAGAGGACGTTAACGCTTGGAGAGGGGTTGCTGAGCTTGTTGGGGAGGGGTGATAGGTTGTAAATAAGGGGTCTGGAATGGGTAAGGGGGAGATCTAAACATCCTTTCTTCCCAAGAGTAGAAAAGAGGCATGGGGGGTGGGGGGGTAAAACCTCACTCACTGAGAAGCTCTGAGCGCCTGGGAGATGTTGGCTTACAGTGATGCTCTTTGCTCTTTCTTTCTGCCCCACAGGTGTGTTTGGTGGCCGTGGCCGAGGAATACCAGGCAGTGGCAGAGGGCAGCAGGAAAAGAAGCCGGGCAGACAATCAGCAAAGCAGTGAGAGGCTACCTGCGCCCTGGCCGGTGCCAGCGCTGCCGTTGGGTTTGTATCACCTCAGGATTGCCACGTGTTCAAAACGTTCCCCTTCTACCCCTCCATCAGTCGATCCCTGCCCGAAAACCTGTCCTTTGGAAGCCCCTCACTATTTAATCTGGCGAAGAGGAGTTCTTCACTCCTTGTAACATTGGAAATGTTCCAAAAAGTCATTTGTGATTAAGGAATCCTGAGAGTGAAACCAGTATTTAAGTTTTTGGGATCACCAGGTTTAATTTAAACGCTGAACCGTGCACAGTGGTGCCAGAACAAAGGCAAAGGCTTTCGGGATCGTTTGGATGGGGGGTGTTTTTTTGTACTTGAAACTCGGTGAACTTGTTGCATTTGTCACAGGTGCAAGTGTTTTGGTTTAAAAACACTGAACTTGAGGGGTTTGTCTCTTGACAGGAGTAGCCTTAAAGGTTTGGGGGTTTATAAAACCAATACTTTTAAGCTACTGCTGATCCCCTGTTCCTGGCCGTCAGTTCTCTCTCAACCTGGGACAAGCATCATGTTGGCCTTCAGGGGTCGTTTCCATGAGAGCTTTGCGATAAATGAGAGTTTTCCAATTAATGTATTGCTAATTTGACTTCAGATTAGAAGTTTCCTTCAAAGGAAAGGGCTTTCTGTGTTTCCTTGCGAAAAGCTGGTGTCCCCCCTCCTCTTCATCTTAGTTTTTTCTGAAAAGCAACCAAGCTGTTGGGTTGATTTATTTCCCTCCTCTCCCTGTGACATCAAGTCCTGAACTCGGACAGTATTTCTCAACCTCATTTCTTGTGGTGCCCAGCGATGGACTCCTCCGCTTGTACTCGTCATTCCCTTTTCTAGTAGCAGATCTGTCTTCCCTTGGGGACATGGAGCAGTGTGTGAGCGTGTCCCGCCTGTAGGTTAAGGAAGCTCCCGGGAATTCCCGGCTCAGGTTGCTCCAATCTTCCACCCCACGGGGTGCAGGGTCCCGTGAGCAAAAGTACCCTGGCTGATCTCAATTGAATGTCAGCATGGGGGCACGGAGGGGGGAGCAAGAAAGAGGCTCTGGCCGTGCCTCAACCCCCTGAATGGATGAAATAGCTTAATTCTAGGGGAAAAGCTGAGATTGTGACTTGTTCTGAACAGTACTTTTGAGTTTGGTTTGATTTGGGTTTTTTTTACAACCGATTCCCGTTTTGAAGCCGCCTCTCTGCCATCACCACTGCATTGTGAGAATGAGGGAAGAACATGCTTTTATATATACTTATTTTTTTAATGTTTCTAGACCTTGTGCGCAGTGGTGAGTAGGAATAAATCGCCCACCTGTACAAAACGCCTCCCTCTCTCTGTCTGCAACGGCGCCGATCCTGCTCCTTCCCGGGGTTGGCATCGCCCAAGCCTTGGCGTAAGGAATAAATCCTAAACTTCGGGTTTGTAAGAGCAGCCACGTGCTCTCCACAGCCGCCGTTTCCTCGGCGAGGCGTTAACCAGCAAGCTGGCCTCAGCCAAAGAGCTGATTCCAGGCAATGGGAATAGGGCACTTGTGTCCTCCCCTCCTGGAAACTCGGTCTCGACGTAAACACCCGTGTGGCATTTTAACAAAGCCCAGGCTGAGCCCTGTGTCAGACTTTCCCCTCCCAGGCTGCTCCCTCCCTTTTGGGTCCCTCCAGCCACAGAAACTCCATGTGCTCCAGTGAAAAAGGAAGCGACGGCAGCGCTGTTGGGATTTAAGGTCTGTTCTGGCCAGATAAATCTTCACCGCAACTTTGACTTCGGCTCAGAGTTGAGTCCTCCAAGTTGCACCTTATCTCCTGGCGAAGCGCTGGCGTCAGGATTGGACCTCGTTAAGTTCTGCTTTCATTTTAATTACGGCCGTGGCTTTAGCAGCCTTCCCTGCTTGGCTCCTCCCTCTCTTTTTTCACCTAAGTAGGGATATTTTTGTCCTAAGCGACGGCACAGCCCCTGCGAGGGGAATCGGCCCCCACGCAGCAGGAGGTTGGGTGGGAGATGGCTCCATGCTGGAGCTCCTGGGCATTGATGCAATGTTTGTCTGTGGCTTTGGGCCTTTCTGCCCCAAAAATGGGTGTGTGGGGCTCCAACCCTGCCCCACGGCAGCGCGGGGAGAGGACCCGCGGCTGAAAAAAACCCAACCAAAACAGGGAGGAGCAAGAGGAAAGCAACTGGAGAGGAGGAAAAAGGCCTGAGCCTCGCTGCTGGCGGGGGTGGGTGCAGCCTGGCAGGGCTGGGGCAGGGGGGACCCCACAAAGGCCACCCGGGGGACCCTTCCCTGGCTCTGTTCGTGGCGGTGGGACTGGTGGCAGCTCCTTGGGGCCGTGGCGCTGGCGCACAACGCAGCCGCCCCTGGGTGACTCATAACTCGTGTTCCTCGCCGGGGAGGCAGCACAGGAATAGTTACACAGCAGCCGCCTGCGACGCGGAGGGAGTGGCTGCCGAAATATTTCAGGGCTGCGCTAAGCAACTAAAAATACACGTCAAACCCTCCTCCTCCTCCTTTTTTCCTTTTTCAATGTGTTTGCTTGCTTGCTTTCTATTTTTTTTCTTGTTAGGTCTTGTTTGTGATTGTTGGAAGCCCCCACGCCGGGGGCACCGTGGACCCATGGGTTGGGGGCAGGCGCTGGCCGCCAACGACTTCTTGTTTTCCCGACTCTGTTCCTCTCCCTCCCCGTGGCGATGACTAAGAGGCGCCTTCCACTGCGTGCCCGCTGCCTGCGGTGCAAATCCCAGGGCGGCAAACGCTCTTCTCCTTGTTCCCTTTTCGGGGAAGGGCTCAGCGTGCCGGGAGGGCGGGGGGATGTGGGCGCATCCACAGGAGCTCGTGGGTATCTTGGCATCTTCCTTGGTTGGAACTGTGGGTGTTGAGTGATGGTGTGGTACCTTCTCCCGGTTCCTGGCCGGAGCGGGATTGGGCACCACCAGTGTCCTGGAGCCGGCTGCCCACAGGGAATGGCCCTACTGGGACCAGGGAAAAGGGGAGGGCAGGCCCCCCGTGCTCGGAGACGTGAGGAGGCTCCAGCCAGCGTGGCCCCACTCAGGACTCCTTGTGCCTTGCTGAGGTCCAGCGGCAGCGTGGGTTCATCCAAAATCCTTGCTGCCTGCTCCGCGGTAAATATAGCCCGGCTGGCAGGTGGCGAGGCACAGCATGACTCCGTGTGTGCCAGGGCTGAGCCGGGCTCCAAAGCCTCTGGGAATAACAGCTTCTGCCATCAGTGCCCAGCTGAGGGGACAGTGGCACTGCCACCAGCCCTGGGAATAACAGCTTCGGCCACTGGTGCCCAGCCAAGGGGATGGTGGCACTGCCACCAGCACCCAGCTGAGGGGACGGTGGCACTGCCACCAGCTCCAGGAAGAACAGCTTTGGCCACCTACACCCAGCTGAGGGGATGGTGGCACTGCCACCAGCTCCATGGACAGGGACTGCCATACTTGTGCTCCTCACGCCTCTGCCCTCCCGGCAGGCGGAAGGGGCCACTAAATTACAGCCCTCATTAAATGCCCATTAAGAAAATCAAGCTGCTGGCATCGAGGCTGCCATCGGCGAGATGTCCTGTGGTGTCTCCAGTTTGGGGACAAGGGACATGTGGGCCAAGCACCAGCAGTGACGAGGTGGGAGCACGGTGGGGGGCGACACAGCAGGATGAGCCCCACAGCGCTACGACCCTCGACAAGTGATGCCAGGGGTGGCGGGGGGGGGGGGGTTGCCAGTGTTGGCCCAGCTGGAGCGTGGCTCGTGGCTCACATCCCTGGCCACCGGCCAGCGGCTCTTCCAGGGGCCCCGGGGCTGGTTCGTTCCTCCCTGGAACCGATTAAAGCACCTACAGCCAAGGCTGGTTCTCATCCCGCCCCGCTGCGCCGCGAGGGGCGCGCGCAGGGGCCCACGTGTGGGTGCCCATGGGGCACAGGCAGCCGTGGCCATGGGGCCGTGCCCAGGCAGGGCTGGGACAGGAGGAGCTGCCCCCCACACCCCAGTTCCCTGTGTTCCCCCATCCCGGTCCCTCGCCGGCCGGGTTTCGTCAGGATGGAAAGTCTGAACCTGCTGAGCCGGCCGCCGGCCGCACCCCTAATGATGGGTTTGCAGCGGAAACGCAACCAGGACGGCAGCTTCACCTGCGAGCAACGCGCTGGCACAGCCCGCCGGGCACTGGCACAGTGGGATGGACACCGGCACTGGCACCGGCACACCAGGATGGACGTGGGCATGGGCACCGGCTTGGGCACTGGCACCTCTGCCACCCGCCCAGGCAATGCGCCGGGCCCCCGAGAACCCTGGCACAGGACTCAGGGGTCCCAGCTCCCTCCTGCCTCGGTTTCCCCAGTGCCAGCACCGCGTCCCAGCCCTGTCCTGGGGCACCTCAGCCTCCCTGCTGCCAGGGCTGAGCTGGGCTGTGCCCTGTGCCATGCTGGGCCATGCTGTCCCCCTGCCCCCTGCCATGCTGTGCCCCACGCTGTACTGTGCCCATGCCCCACACTCCCGTACCGTGCTGTCCCCACACCTCGCCATGCAATGCCCCACATTGCCCTGTGCCCCACATCACACTGTGCCACTCAGTCCCCACGCCCTGCTGTGCCCCACATTGTGCCCCACAGCTGTGGCAGGGCAGGCAGGACGGGCACACCAGGACAAGGGGCTCCTCGCCACCGTTGCCCATACCAGGAAGGCAGTGGGTGCAGGGCTGGCACAGCACTGGCACAGCGGGCACAGGGCCCCCCACTGATTTATCGCCCTCGTTAGCGCAGGCCCGTGACACCAGGCTGCAATCGGGGGGGGCTCAGCGTCCCCGTGGCCCCTGGGTCCCCCCGGCCCCGGCGAGCAAGCACCGCTGGGACCCCTGTTCCCGCACCGCGGGGGCCACATCCTGCCGGGGCGGGGGGGTTATCACCGGCCATCGGCGTTGGCTCCCCCCGCGTCGCGGCTCCACGCGGGGACCGTGACGTCAACCGCTGACGCCGATCCACCCCCTCAGCCGCCCGCGGGCTCGGCCGGTGTGACGTCCGCCGCCACCGCTTAACTCCTTCCCCGCAGCCGGTGGAACCGGGGGGCAGGCGGGGCGGTGGGGGTCAGGCCCCCGGTTGACCCCTGCTGTCATGGCGGCAGGCCGGGAGCAGGCCCGAGCAAGGCCATGGCCAACCATGCTTGGCCGCGCGCCATGTGCTCCGTGCCGGGTGTGCCAACGCGGTGAAACGGGGCACGGCGGCCACAAACACCCAGGCGGGGACACACATGGACACCCGGGGCTGGGGGGGGCACACGGTGCAAGGGGAGGGATGTGCACACACATGGGGATGGGGTGCACGGTGGGGGGGGGCACACGGTGCCAGGAGGGTGCAGACACAGCGGGATGGAGGGCACGGCGCCAGGGGGGGCACACGGTGTCGGGGGGGTGTGGACACAGCGGGATGGGGTGCACGGTGCCGGGGGGGCACACGGTGTCGGGGGTTGGGATACGGACACGCGGGGACAGAGTGCACGGTGCAGCCCCTGCTCTGCGCCCCCCCAGAGGGTCCAGCTGAACCCACCGAGCCCCATCCCGGCGTGTTTATGTCTCCGTTCCCCGACGGTGCCGCTCCCGGTGCCCGTCCCCCCTCCCTTCGTGCCCATCAGCACCCCCGGTGCCGCTCCCGGTCCCGATGCCAGCTCCTCCCCTCTTCACCCCGCCCCTCCCTTCGTGCCCATCAGCCCCCCCGGTCCCGGTGCGCCCCGCCGGCCCCGCCTCCCCCCTCATGTCCCTCCCCTCGTACCCATCAGCATCCCCGCTCCCACTCCCGGTGCCCCCTCCCATCAGCCCCCCCTCCCCGCCCCGTGCCGGTGCTCCCCTCGCCCCTCCCATCAGCCCCGGCGGGGCGCGCGCCACCGCCCCACGTGACCGCCCCCCCGCGCTGACGTCAGCCCAGCGGCCCGCGCGCTGTTGTCCCGTTTACCCGCCGGTCTCCCGGGGCGACCGCGAGTGGGCGTGGCACCGCCTCCCTCCTCTTCCCCCTCCCCGCACCCCCGGCGGGGGAGGCCCCGCCCCCTTTTATGCAAACGACGCCGGGCGGGCGAGGGACGTCATCTGCAGCCAATGAGAGCCCCGGGTGGTGACGTCACCGCGGCGGCGGCAGGTATTTTAGGCGGCGCGGAACGCGCGGCGGCGGCAGAAGCGTTGTGTGCGCGCGAGGGAGAGGGGACGTTGCTCCCCGCCGTTTCTCCCCCCGACCCCCCCTTAAATCGGCCCCGTTCATTCTTCCCCCCCCGCCCCGGCGCCGTTTCCCCCGCAGCCGGGCGGGGGAGGAGGATGGAAACACCCTTCTACCATGATGATGTGTTGAGCGGCCTGGCCAGCGGCTTCGCCCCGTCCTCCGGTAGCAGCGGGCTCCTCCTGCCCTTCCCCGGCAGCAGCATGATGAAGAAGGACGCTCTCGGCATGGCCTTACCGGAGCAGGTAGCAGCGGCTTTGAAAGCACCGGGAGGTGCGAGCAGCGGTGAAACGGCGGGGCTGCTGGGCTCGGCGGAGCTGGGGCTGTTGAAGCTGGCATCGCCGGAGCTGGAGCGGCTCATCATCCAGTCCAACGGGCTGGTGACCACCACCCCGACCAGCGGGCAGTTCCTCTACCCCAAAGCGGCCGCCTCCGAGGAGCAGGAGTTCGCCGAAGGCTTCGTGAAAGCGCTGGAGGATTTGCACAAGCAGAACCAGCTGGGAGCGGCGGCGGCGGGAGGAGGAGGAGGAGGAAGCGGTGGCAGCAGCAACAGCGCGGGCGAGCTGCCCGCCGCCGGGCTCGCCCCGGAGCCGCCGGTTTACGCCAACCTCAGCACCTACCCCGCCGTCAGCTACGCCGCAGACCCCGGCCCCTTCGCCGCGCCCCCCCCGAGGCTCCCCCCGCCGCCGCCCCCCCCTCCCCCTCCGCTAAAGGACGAACCTCAGATCGTGCCGGAGGTGCCGAGCTTCGGGGAGAGCCCCCCGCTGTCCCCCATCGACATGGACACGCAGGAGCGCATCAAGGCGGAGAGGAAGCGGCTGAGGAACCGCATCGCCGCCTCCAAGTGCCGCAAGAGGAAACTGGAGAGGATCTCCCGCCTGGAGGAGAAGGTGAAGAGCCTCAAGAGCCAGAACACCGAGCTGGCCTCCACGGCCAGCCTGCTGCGAGAGCAGGTCGCCCAGCTCAAGCAGAAGGTGCTCAGCCACGTCAACAGCGGCTGCCAGCTCCTGCCCCAGCACCAGCACCAGGTGCCGGCGTACTGAGCCCGGGGGCGCTTCAACCCCGAGCCGGGCACGGACCGAGGGGCTTCACCCCCCCAACCCCGGGAGACCAGGGGGCACGGACCGAGGGGCTTCTCAGCCCCCCCAAGCCGGCATTGGACCGAGGGCCTTCACCCCCATAACCCCTGGGAGACCAGGGGGCATGAACCGAGTGGCTTCACCCCCCTTGCCCACCCCCGGGCATGGACTAAGGGGGCTGCCACCCCGCCCCCCCGGGCATGGACCGAGGGGGCTTCTTCCCTCCCTCTCATCCCGGGGGCAAGGACCGAGGGGGATTCCTACCCCCCTGCCCACTCCATGGATGCACCGAGGGGGCTTCCCACCACCCGGCATGGACTGAGGGGCCCCACGGGACTTGGGGGGGGTGGTGGGTTTGAAATGGGAGGTGTGGGGGCCACCCTCCAGCCTCGCGAACGGACTGAGGGGGGGGAGCCCGGGCCTTCCCCCCCGCCCCAGACATTCCAGTCAGGCCCCAGTAAAACCCCACGACTCGGAGATCCGGTTCTCGCTGTCTGCTGCGCCGAGGGAGGGGGGGGGTGGGCAGGAAGCGGCAGGGGCAGCTGCCAGTTTGGGGGGGGGGCAGGGGGGGTTTGAGGGCCTGGGGGAAGCTGATGAGGATCGGGGGGCTGTGGGGTGATGGGGGGGATCTGGGGGTGTTGAGGGTCAGAGAAGGGGAGGTGGGATGATGAGGGGAGTGTGGGGTTACCCTGGGGTGGGGACTGCTGAGGGGCTTTGTAGGTACCGGAGGGTGCCTGGGATGTGGGTTGTTGGGAGATAATGGAGGGTTTGGCTCTTGGGGGGGGGCTTCCTTGGGCTGAGGAGGGTGTTTTAGGGTTACTGGGGCTCTCTTGGGTTGGGGTTCTGGAGTTATTTGGGTTCCCCTTTGCCTGAGGGGGGAGGGGTTCTGGAGTTACTGGGGCTCCCTCGGGCTGAGCAGGGTGTTCTGGGGTTACTGGGGCTCCTTTGTGAAGGGGTCTCGGGTTACTGAGGCTCCCCTGGAGGGATTCTAGAGTTACGGGGGGTATTTTTAAGGGGGTTCTGGGGTTATTTGGACTCCTGTGAGGTTGGGGGAATCCCTGTGGGTGGGGAGGGGATTCCAGCTGGGGCTCTGTCCTGGCTGTGTTCCTGCCAGCCTCCTGGGGTGGCTGGTGCCTCCATAGGGTGTGTGGGGTCACCAAACACCCTCCCCACTCTGCTGGGACCCTGGGGTCACCCCACAGCGCTGTGCGGGGCCCCACCAGGGCGGAAGGCAAGGCTGGGCCTCCACGGCTCCTCCCTGGGCTCTGGCAACTGGCCTTGGCTTCCTGGCACCACCATCGCTCCTCCTCCTCCGCCTTCCCCACCTGCCAGGCCTGCTCCCAGCTCCAGCCCAGGGAGCAGCACCCCAGGGATGGACCCTCTTTCCGGGGAGCATCTGGGGACAGTGGTGGCAGAAATGTTGCCCCAGCTGCCTCGCTGGGTTCCAGCCGTGCCGTGCCGACAGCGAGGATGGCTCCCGAGTGCTGGCAGAGAGCCCGGCATGCTGGGGCCCTGTTGTGGCGGGGGGAGCGTGGTGTCCCCAGGGACCCAGCGTGGTGGCGGGGCGGCTGCGGTTTGCTGGGAGGAAGCGCCCTTCCCCTCTGCGCGGAAGCGGGCCTGGCCCGGCGCGGCCATGCTGCGCCCCGGATGTGCTGCTGCTGTGGCGTGGGGACGCGTGGGGCAGCGGCCTGGTGCTGCCCCACACCGAGTCCTGTGTCCCTGTTGTCCCCATGTGCCCGCATTCCTGGGTTACAGCTTCCTTGTGCTCTCACGTTCCTTTGTTCCCGCATCCCTTTGTCCCCAGGGTTCCACATCCTCATGTCCCCAGACTCCTGTGTCCCAACATCCTCTGCATCCCCATGTTCCCAGATCCTTTTGTCCCCACATCCCAATGTCCTCGTGTCCCTCTGTCCCTATGCTTCCAAATCCCTTTTTCCGCGCATTCCCGTGTGCCCAAGTCCCTAAATCCCAATGTCCCCAGGTTTTACAGCTCTCTGTCCCCAAGTCTCCACATCCCAGTGGTCCCGGCTCCCTGTTTCCCCACATCCCTTTGTCCCCAAGTCCCTGCATCCTTATGGTCCCACATCCCACTGGCCCCTGATCCCTGGGTGCCCAAGTCCCCGTGTCCCGATGTCCCCAGATGCCTGTCTCCCCACGTGCCGGATCCTTGTGTTTCCCCACATCCCTTTGTCCCCAAGTCCCTACATCCCCATGGTGCTCTGTCCCTTTGTCTTCCACATCCCAGTGTCCCGATGTCCCCTATCCTCAGCCCTCTGACCCCGTGTTTGGTGGGGGGGGTGGGGCGCGGGGGAAACTGAGGGGGAGGGGCTCCCCGGGGTGCGGCCCGGTACCGGCAGGGGGCGCCGCGGGCGGGGGCGCCTCCCCCGGGGCGGGTAAAGGCGGGGGAGCGGCACCGGGAGCGGGGCGGGATGGTCCGGGGCGCCGGGATGGCGCTGCCCCTGCTGCTCTGCTCCGCCGCTGTCCTGATCGCCGCGGGTACCGGGGGATGGGGGACACCGGGGGGTCCTGGGGGGCACCAGGGGATGGGGGCACTGGGAGAATGGGGGAGACCGGAGGGTCCGGGGGGATGGGGGAAGCACCGGCTTGGGGGGGGGCACCGGGGAGAGACCGGGGGGGGGGGGTCCTGAGGGCACCGGGGGATGTGGGGGGCACTGGGGAGAGACCGAGGGGGCATCCTGGGGGCACTAAGGGGATGGGGGGAGACCGGGGAGTCCTGGGATCACCAGGGTGATGGGGGAGACCAGGGCATCCTGCGGGCACCAGGGGATGGGGGGGACTGGAGGATGCTGGGGGCACCTGGGGGAAGAAGTGGGACCGGGAAGAGAGGACCATCGGGGGTTCCTGGGGGCACCGGGCAATTGTGGGCACTGAAGGGATGGGGGAAGACCAAGGGGTCCTGGGGCACCAAGGGATGGAGTGGCACAGGGGGATCCTGGGGGCACCAGGGGGATGAGGGGAGATCAGGGGGATCCTGGGGGCACCAGGGGGATGGGGGGAGATCAGGGGTCCTGCGGGCACCAAGGGATGGGGGAGACCAAGGCATCCTGAGGGCACTGGGGGAGAGGGGTAGACTGGAGGGTCCTGGGCACACCAGGGGGTGGGGGGGAGACCGGGGGGTCCTGGGGCCACTAGGGGGTGGGGGCTGACCCCGGGGGCAGCAGCAGGGCCAGATCCAGCCCTGCCCAGGGCAGCCGGGGTTCCACGGTGTGGGACTGGGCTGCACCCCTTCCCCGGGGATCCCTGGGACTGCTGGGGATGCTGCCCCTGAAGGCTTGCCAGGCTAGTGGTCAGCATCCTGCCCACCCCCCAGCTGGCAGCGCTGTGGGGCAGGGTGCAGCCCCAGTGCTGCCAAACCGTCTGGGCCGGCCGGCGCTTGCAGTATCACGGGTGTTCCTGCACTGCCTTGGCACTGCAGGGGCAAAGGGTCCTGGTACTGCGCTGTGCCACAGTCCCCCTCATTCCTGATGCCCAAGACCCCCCCTACGTGCCTTCGCTTGTCTGTCTCGGCATGGGAGGTGGCACCGAGTGCTGGGTGCTCAGCTCTGGCTTGGCCGCTGTCCCAGAATAGCATGGCGGCAGGGTGGGAATGGCCCATCCCAGTGGGCTCGGGAGCTGTGGGGACCCCCCCCTTAGGCACCTGCCCAGCCCCCCTCCCCCAGGTGCTGGTGCTGTGTACAGGCGCTGCCAGGGGGCTTTTTGCTCTGGTGTCCCCATGGGACTGGGCTGGGCCTGCTCCTCCTCTTGTGTAAACAGGACTTTGACGGATCAGGGCACGGCCAATGCCGCCGTGTCCACATGGCCACGCAGAGCCCTCGCGGGCCTGCCCAGAGGTGCCACCAGGGCTGGGCTGGCACGTGTCTTTGTGCCCATGCCCACCATTGCCGTACTGCTCTGCTCATCTCCCGCGACAGCTTGGGAGGTGCTTGCTGATCTGGGATTTTGGGGGTCTGATATTGGCTAAATTCTGAATTTCTGGTCCTCTGGTGGCTCCTCGCCATGGGGCTGCCCCGTGTCTCTGCTGCGTCCTTGCTGACCATCTCTCTCCTCCACGCTTTAGACATAGAACACAGCATTGTTGGCAGACAGTTCCTGAACAGCACAGGGACACCCTTGTCACCATTTCCATCCAGCACACCCACCAATTCTGGGACACCTAACGTGTCTTCATCCAGCTCCAGTATGACTCCGTCCAGCCCAATGAGCTCAGTGGCACCATCACCACCTGCACCCAACACAACAGCTCTGCCCAGGACAAAGGACTCAGTGGTGGCCACATCTTTATCCACCACAGCTGTGACATCGGATCCAGTGGCATCCACATCTTCATCCGACCCAGCCACGGCACCACCTCCCTCTGGGATAACCAGCTCAGCAGCACCTACACCACCGCCAACATCTCCATCCAGCAGGACCCCAACGATGTCTCCATCCCTCCCAGCCGTGCCCAGCTCCCCGGCCACGGAGCATCCATCCAGCTCGACAGCAGCACCCGTCCCATCCTCGCCCAGACCCCCAAGCCCTACTCCCAGCTCTCCTGCACCCACAGCGACACCTGGTTCCAGCGACACCTTGGCCACCAGTGCCAGGACGACCCCGGCCATCGGCACTGACCCCACGGCTGACGACCTGGGTGAGAACCAGGCTGGGTGGGCACTGGGAAGGCAGGGAGCCCCAGACCAGCCCATGGGCATGGCAGCAGCCCTGGCTTCCCCCCATAGAGCCCCCCACGCAGCGGCTGAGCTCATGGGATGGTGCAGGGGGACCCGAGGATGAGGGGCCCTGGGTGTGCCCAGAGCTGGGGGGGCTGCCCACCTTGGGGGGGGGCGGGTTGAGAGCCTCCCTTCTCCTCCAGGAGTGGGAGGGCACCAGGCTGGACCCCTGCATGTGGAGGTGACACAGGAGCTGGGGCTGCATGGGGTGGGATGGGGCAAGGAAGAACCGGAGCCAGTTTTGAGAAGTGCTGAGCGTCCAGCCACGAGGCTCCACGGTGGCAGGGGGGTAACAAGGTGCCCACCTCCCCCTGCAGTGCAGCCCCCTGCCAAAACCAACCCAGCTGTGGTCATCGTCGTCTCCCTCTTCGTCTGCGTGCTGGTGGGGGGAGCAGTGGTGCTGCTGGTGCGGATGTGGCGGCGTGGGACCCCCCGCTTCGAACGCCTGGACGAGGTGCCCATGGTGCGTGGGGAGGGGCAGGGGGCAGCGGGAGGGCAGTGGAGGGGGCAGCAAAGCCAGTATGCGAGTGCTCACCCCATTCTTTCTTTCTTCCCCAGAGCAAGGTGACAGAGAGGTCCCCCATCACCCACAACACCCCCAGGTGACCCCCCTGCTGCAGCCCCCTGGGCTGCCCAATAAAGACGCTGCTGCCTTGGCTCTGGTTTTCCATGTGCTCTGCACCCCTGCCCAGGGAAAACCTCACTCCCAGGGGACACTCTGCCCTCTTTCGGGGTGCCCCGCACCAGACTGGAAGCCCTGGGGTGCCCGCAGGGTGGGTGTGGTGGTGCGCGAGGTGGTGGGTGCTGCGCAGCCCCCCCGGCGGGGTGGGATGGGAGGGAGCGAGCAGCCAGGCACGCACATCGCCTTCCTTCTGCTCCGCTGCACTCGGCGAGGCCGCGGCGCGCGACGAGGACTGGGCACCGGTGAGGGGGCGCGGGCACAGGCGGGGGGCTGGTGGCAGCATGGACCCCCACGCTGAGGTTTGGCATCCCCTGAGCTTGGGCTTGGGGTGCTCTGAGTGCCAGGGGGCTCAGCCTTTCTTTACCAAAAGGGTCCTCAGGGCTGGCAGAGGCTGCCCGGGGGGTGGGGGAGCCCCCATCCCTGGGGGGGTGGCAAAAGCCGGGCAGACGAGGTGCCCAGGGCTGGTTCAGCGGTGCACGGGGACGGCTGGACTCGATGATCTCAAAGGTCTTCTCCATCCAAGCGATTCTGTGATTCAGCCCTGGGGGACGTTCGGGGGGTGGTTTGTGGGCACAAGCGGCCGAGCTGCCCCCGGTGCCCCCCGTTCCCGCGGGCGGTGGGTGACCGTGCCTGTGGCTGATGATTAACGGGGTTCACGGCTCGGTGGGGGTGCAGGTGGGGGGGGGGGGCAGCCCCGTGGCCTCGGGCCGGTGCCCCCCCGGCCCCAGGTGGGCTGTCCTTATCCCAACCCTCGGTGGCACCGGGGAGAGGGGGGAAACCCTGAACCTCGGGGCCGCTCCCGGGCTGGGACCCTGCGCCCGTAAATCACGGGAGGGAGGACCCGACGTGTCCGGCCCCTGGGCGGTCCCGGGGGGGGCGGAGAGGGGGTCCCACGGAGGGACCCTCACCGGCAGCGGCTCCCGCAGCTCTCCCCGCAGGGGCGACGATGAGACGGAGCCGGACAGCACTGCCCTTCCTCAGCGCGGAGGTGAGACCCGGACCGGGACCGGGACCGGGACGGGAGGCGAGGGGGGTCCCCGGGGCGGGGGGCGGGGGGGTTGGGGAGGGTGTGTGTGTATCCCTGAGGCGTCGGGGTGTTTCCCGGGGGGGGGGTCCCCGGTCCGAGCGTCCCATCACCGGGCCCCCGGGCAGCAATAACCGAGCTGACGACGCTCAGCGGGAGTTAATTATGCCCTTAATGGGCGGTTAATTATTATTCACCTCCGCGTTAATTGCGCGCCGGCTCCGGGGCTTTTTCCGGGGGGGCCCAGCGGGGGAGGCGGGGGGGAATGTTCCCTCCGGGGACGGGGGGTATCCCGGTAGCCCTGTGTGATGCGAGCCCAGCTGCTCCCGGTGCACCGGTTGTGCCCTTCACTCCCTAGGGACCCCCCCGAGACCCCCGGGTGCAGCGCGCACCGGGCTCGGCAGGGGGCACCCCCGCGCCACCGGCACCGGGGGACGGGGGGGTTGCCCCGGGAGGAGGGCACACGGACACCGGGCCGAGCCCCGGGAACAGCGCCCCGCAGAGCTTCCCGGGAGCGGTGCCCCCGGAGCATCGCCCGGCAGAGCTCCCTGGTGCCGGTAACGAGTGTAGCACCCACAGAGTTCCCCGGTGCCGGTGCCTCCCTGGTGCCCGGGAGCAGCACCCGCAGAGCCCTTCGGTACCGGTACCGGAGCCTCGGGAACATCGCCCTGCAGAGCTGCCCGGTGCCGATACCTGGTGCAGCACCCACAGAATCCCCCGGTGCCGATACCGGTGCCCCTGGAGCAGCGCCCGGCAAAGCTCCCCGGTACCAGTACCAGTCCCCGCAGAGCTCCCTGGTGCCGGTACCGCATCCCCGGCAGCAGCGCCCGCAGAGAGGTCCTGGTCCCGGTGCGGGTCCCTGTGCCGGTGCTGGTCCCCGCGCCCCTCACCGCCGCCCCGCGTCCCCGCAGCGCTGCCGTGACGCCGTCGAGCCCGCCCCGCCGGTGGCTGCCGTGGGCGCCGTGCGCCGGCGGTTCTCCGGGAGCCCGCTGCTGCCGCCGCTCGGCTACCGTTTGGCCGAGGCGGCTCGCGAGCCCGAGCCCGCCCGGGTGGTCTTCACCATCGAGGAGAGCGGCCCCAGCAGCGGCGACGAGGCTGAGCCCCCCCGGTAAGGGCTGGATGGGGGGAGGGTGGGTGGCACCGGGATGGCGGCACCGGTTTCAGCACCGGCGGGTAGACAGCAGCACCGGTACCAGTACCGGCAGAGCACCCGGTGGTAACGGCTGCTGTGGCACTGCTGGGCTTGTGACAAACTCCTCTGTCCTTGTCCCTGCTGCTCCAGCCCTGGGATGACCACCCCCGTCCCCCCCGTCCCCGCCCCCCCCCCATCCCTGTCCCCTTTCATCCCCATCACCCTGTCCCCATCCCTGTCACCTCCATCCCCATTGCCTCCTCTCCATTACCTTCATCCTCATCACCTCCATCCCTGTCTCCCATCACCCGTCATTGTCCGCATCCCATTCCCATCACCTTCATCCCTGTCCCCATTCCCGTCACCTCCATCCCCATTGTCTCATCCCCATCAACTCCATCCTCATCAGTATTATCCAACTCTGCCTCCTCATCCTCCATCCCCATCATCTCCACCCCTGTCCCTATCCTGCCCACATCCCCTGTCCCAGTGGGTGTCACCGCAGGGCTGGCCTGTCCATGTCCGGGGGTGATCTCACTCCCTGTCGCTGTCACTCGGTCCCCTCTGCGCTGCTGCAGGGTTATTTTTGGGCCATTCCCACCCCGTGCCTGTCCCAGCCCGGCTGGAGCGTGGGTCTGGCACAGCCAAGGACCTGGCTCCGGTGTCACTCGTTGTCCATGCCCCGCACAGGCACGTGTCCACAGTGGGGACAGCCACAGCCCAGAGGGGACAAGACTGGCTGACCTGGGGACGGGGACTGGCTCTCCCAAGGCTGCTGGCTGCCAGGCAAATGGGGGGCAAGCTTTGCCTCTGCCCCAATGTCCCCTGGTGTCCTTCTGCCCTGATGTCCCCCTGACTGTGCTCACAGTCCCTTGGCGATGAGGGGGACCCCTTCACAATGACCCCCCTCTGCCTGGTTTTGGGGGCCCCATAGGTCCTGCTGGGTGACTGCCATCTCCCAGGGCCAGGCCAGTGGCTTCTCCATGGAGAACGGGCATCATCTTGCTCCTCCCTGTCCCACTGAGCTGACACAGCCTGTGGTGGCACCAGGGCATGGCCACGTCACATTTCCAGGATGCTCCACGCTCAGACCCATTCCTTGGTGACCCTGTGGCAAGGCCACACCATGTGTCCAGGAAGCTCCAGCCTCAGCCATGTCCCTTGGTGGCACCATGGCATGGCCACTCTCTATGTTGGTGACACGGGGCCCAGGGTGGCGTTGTGCTGTGTGTGTGGGCAGAGCACCCCAACCCATGAGGGCGCAACTGCCGCTGCGGGGCCAGCGGGGTGGCCGATGGCACAGGGCCAGCAAGCGGCCACGTGCATGGGCAGCCGGGTGCACACGGTGCCAGCGCAGTCAGGGGGGGCTGAGCTCCGTGTGCCGAGCGCCGGAGCCAGACAGTTGTTTAATTTCCCAGGCGCGGGCGGGAGGGGGGGATGGAAAGTTTCCTGGGGCCGAGGCTGGGACAGCTGCACGCTTCCCGCTCCGGCGCAGCCGCTGCGCTGGGGGTCCCTGGGCCATGCTGCCCACCGTGCCCCGCTCGCCGGAGGCTTCACCCCGCAATTCCCCCCGCAATTCCCCCATCCTCTTCAGGAAGCTCCTGATGAACCAGAGCATCCGACTGCAGCGCCGCTTCACCGTGGCGCATCCGCTCTGGTAAGGGGTGGGGGACGCGGTGGGAGGTGGCACCAGACTGCGCTGCCGGGATGGGGTCGGCGTGGACCCCCCCCATGCTGTGGCACAACCCCTTGGCCCACGGGGACGTGGGGGACAAGCAGGGGACAGCGGGGGTCACCACACAGCCGGGGGCCGAGCATGGCTGAGCACGGGCGCACTCGTTGCAGCGATGACCAGGTGGGTGTGACAGGTATCAGCCCCACGGCGGGGACACGGTGGCAGTGAGGGGAGAGGGGCTTTTCCTGGCACAAAACACCCACCACGGCACAGATGGGCACCTCGCTGCCCCCTGCACTGAGTGGATTTGGGGGTGCCCTCCTGTGTGTCCCCAGGGTGCCCTGGGTGGTGGCCCCACCTGCGTGGGGGCTGTGGGGATCAGTAGATCCCTTCTCAGCAGCAATGACTCGATTTATAGCGGCCCCGGCACCCCCACCGTTACTAACGCCAACACCGAAACGAGGAGCTTCAATTGGGCACCAGTCCCGCAGCGGGGGTCGCATCCCCCCTGCCCACCCCATGGGCTCAGGGCTGTCCCCTGGGGTGGCAGCGGGGTCAGAGGTGGTGGCACGGGGCCGGGAGCAGGCGCAGGCATCGCTCGTGGGGCCAGCAGAGCCACAATGCGGCTTTGTGTCCCCGGTACCATCGGGGACGCGAGGCAAGAAAACAAGGGGCTGTGGGGCGGCACGCTGCAGTGCCCGGCTGGCACTGCCACTGCCGGGGACGCAGGGACTGGGGTGGCCGGCGGTGCTATCACAGTGCAGAGATGCTGCCAGGCGGCCGGTGCCCGTCCCGGAGACACTCCTGCATCGGGTAGGTGCTGAGCTCGTGATGGGGACACGGTGGCCCCAGCGGCCCCCACGCTTGCCCGGTTTGCCCGGTGCTCTGGGGTGGCTGGTCGCTGTCCCCATCCCTTTGGTGGTGGTGGTTGGGGGGAGGGGACAGACACTTGCTGGCCCTCACCATGTCCCTGCGCGCAAGATTTCCCACGACCCCAGAGCAGCGGAGCAGGAGGGGGGAGCAGCCATGGCCACCATGGGGACACTGCAGGGTGACCGTCCCTGAGCAGCTATGGCCACCATAGGGACACTGCAGGGTGACCAATCCCGTTCCTGTGCCCCAAGTGACTTTGGTTGGGGTGTCCTCTGGCTGCCACCAGCGTGTCCCCAAGGACCACGGCTTGGCTCCCCCAGCGATTCCTGTCCTTTTACGTCCCCTGGCTCCGTGCCATGGCCGGGACATTGTCCCCACCATGGGACACGGTGCCCTGAGCTAAGGCTGATGGAGGCTTTGAGGCTTTCGAGGACTTGGGACAATCGGGGACTGCGGCACTGGGGACAGGGATGGGATGGGACAGGATCGGTGGGAGCCCTTCCTGGGGTCTCTGGAGCTGGGGGCTTCAGGACAGGGGGTCCTGTCCCACCTGGGTGACATAGGACAACCTGCCTCCAGGAGCTGGTGTCCCCAGGCTTGGACCCCGCTGCGCTGGCAGGGTGCTGAGGGATCCATGTGCACTGAGTCGTGCCCGTTCTCAGCACTGGGGTGAAAAAGCTGTCCGTGCCAGCTTGGGCAGTGGCAGGTGTCAAGGTGTCACAGCAGGGGCCACCAAGCTGGGGTGCTGAGTGGGACGATGGCATGGGGACCCCAGCAAACCTGGTGGCATCCCCCATACCCGTGCACTGAAGTTTCTGGGCCACCTGCCCTTTGCCAGCTTTGTCCCCTGTCCCCTCACAGCTTCGACCTGGAGAATGGCCCCCCCGGCCGGGGCGCGCTGGACCCCCAGGCCAGCCCGGGCGCGGGGCTGGTCCTGCAAGGCCCCTTCCCCCATGGCCAGCGTCGCGAGTCCTTCCTCTACCGCTCCGACAGCGACTATGACCTGTCCCCAAAAGCCATGTCCCGCAACTCCTCCATCGCCAGCGACCTGTGAGTCCCCCCGATCCTGACCCCTACCCCGAGCCCCCCAGCCCCCTCTCCCTGCAGCTGATGCTCCCTTTGCTCCCGCAGCCATGGAGAAGACATGATTGTCACGCCCTTCGCCCAGGTAGGTGGCATCCCTGTGCCTTGGCGAGGTGGGGACACGGCCCTGTGCCTAGTACCGTGTGGGTGTCCCGGGGGGGCCTGCCTGACCCTAGCCCCCTCTCACACCCCAGGTCCTCGCCAGCCTCCGCACTGTCCGCAACAACCTGACTCACCTGCAGGACCGTGCTGGCATGAAGTGAGTTGGTGGTGGGGATGGGTGAGGGTCTTGCCCAGGTGGGGGACTCTGACCCGTGGCAAAGAGGGGGACACTCTGCTTGGTGTGTGGGGAGGTCCCAGCCTCTCAGCCCCCCGCATTTGGCAGGCGAGCGTCGAGCAGCAGCCTGCCCTCCGGGAGCAAGGCCAGCCTCGCCGGTGAGTGCTGGGGGGACGATGTGGGGAAGGGGTTTAGAGTCATGGAATGGTTGGGTTGGAAGGGACTTCAAAGCCCACCCAGTGCCACCCCCTGCCATGGGCAGGGACACCTCCCACCGGGTCAGGGGGCTCCAAGCCCCATCCAACCTGGCCTTGGGCACCTCCAGGGATGGGGCAGCCACCGCTGCTCTGGGCACCCTGGGCCAGGGCCTCCCCACCCTCACTGTGAAGAATTTCTCCCTAATGTCCAATCTAAATCTCCCCTCTTCCAATTTAAACCCAACCCCCACATCCCTGCACTCCAGACCCTTGGAGAAACTCCCTCCCCAGCTTTCCCGGAGCCCCTTTCAGTGCTGGGAGGCTGCTATGAGGTTCCCCTGGAGCGTTCTCTTCTCCAGGCTGAACAACCCCAGCTCTCCCAGCCTGTTTTGGGGAGGGAGGGTGGTCCCCGTCCCCCTGGGGCTGGGGGTGCAGCAGAGCCCCCCCAGCTGGGGCCCAGCTGCAGCTTTGCCCTTTGGGATCCGTATCTGGTTTTGGGCAGCTCCTCCCACCCGGCCGCCCTTCGCTGGTGGAAAGGCTCCCGTTGACGTCAAACCTTCCATTAATAAAACCCGATGGCGAGCGGGGCCCCGTGGGACGCTGTCACCCCGTGGGGATGGTGTGGCATGCCGTGTGACAGGGCCACCATGCGACGAGGGGGGTGTGATGGGGCTGAGCCCCACTGCCCGGGGATGCTGGACCCCAGACCCCAACCATGGCCTGTCCCCTGTATCCCCTGGTGTCCCCACTCTGGGGGTGATGGCACCGTTGAGCCCCCAGACTCAGTGTGGCACAGCCACCTGCTGGGGATCAGGCCACTGCGGTCGGGACCTCGCGTGTGCCCCTTTGCCGGGTCGCCACGCCGCCAGCAGGTCCCTTGCCAAGGTGATGGCTGCCCCTGGCAGAGGATGCTCACCAGAAGCTCTCGCGGGAGACCCTGGAGGAGCTGGACTGGTGCCTGGACCAGCTGGAGACGCTGCAGACCAGGCACTCGGTGGGCGAGATGGCCTCCAACAAGGTAAGGGGTCCCAGCACGGAGCCCCCCATTGCCTTGGTGGGCACTGAACCCCCCGTGCCACAGGGATGGGCAGCCGGGGGTCCTGCCCATGCCCCCCATGCTGAGCCGTGCCCGCTGCCCGCAGTTCAAGAGGATGCTGAACCGGGAGCTGACGCACCTCTCGGAAACCAGCCGCTCTGGGAACCAGGTCTCCGAGTACATCTCCAGCACCTTCCTGGGTGAGGAACCCCCCGGAGACACCTCCACCCGGGGTCCCCTCTGTGGGCTTCATCCCAAAGGGCCCCAGGCAGGAATCCCGTGGCACCTCGTGGCGCTGGACACCTGCAGGAATGAAACAGCACCTCAGGGGCTGAGCCTGCTTGGTCCTGCACAAACGCTCAATTTGGGGAGCTGGGGGGGCTTCCCAAGCGTCCTGGTGGGATTTGCTGCCTTGGGGGTGTCGCAGCCTCTGACCTGGCTGGAGCACTGGTGCCTACTGGTTTACAATGGTGCATACTGGTGCATACTATGATTCTATAATGGTGCACACTGGTGTACCATGGTGCATTCTGGTGCACACTGGTACATAATGGTGCATTCTGGTGCACACTGGTACATAACGGTGCACACTGGTGCAAGGGTGGGCAGCCTGCATAGGGGCTGTCGGGGCTGTACGTGGGAGTTCCAGGCCCCACAGCAGATGGGTGGCACCAGGCAGGAGAAGCACTGGGCATCCCCCAAGCAGCCCCCCCCCGTTGCCATGGCATCATGGTGTTGACGTCATCAGCATAGCCGAGGGATGCCAGGGGGGGCCCCGGGCTCCCCCGCCTGCTCACAGTCCCCTGTTCCGTCCCAGACAAGCAGCATGAGGTGGAGATCCCCTCGGCGCTGGCCAAGGACAAGGAGAAGGAGCGGAGGAAGCGCCCCATGTCCCAGATCAGCGGTGTCAGGAAGCTCACGCACGGCTCCAGCCTCGCTGCCGCCGGCATCCCCCGCTTCGGGGTGCAGACAGAGCAGGAGGGGCTGCTGGCCAAGGTGAGCCCTTGCGTGGGTCACCCAGCTGGCCATGGGGTCCCCAGTGCTGGCCGTGCATGGACCTCTGTCCCTCTGATCCCCAGGAGCTGGAGGACACCAACAAGTGGGGGCTCAATGTCTTTAAAGTCGCTGAGTACTCAGGCAACCGCCCGCTGACGGTCATCATGTACAGCATCTTCCAGGTGAGCATCCCAACGGGATGTCCCCGTCCCTATGCCTGGGTGGGGACAAGCCACCTCCCTCCTCCTCACAGGAACGTGACCTTATGAAGACCTTCCGCATCCCCGTCGACACCTTCATCACCTACATGCTGACGCTGGAGGACCACTACCACACCGACGTGGCCTATCATAACAACATTCATGCCGCCGACGTGGCTCAGTCCACCCATGTCCTTCTCTCCACACCTGCACTGGAGGTGAGCCCTCATCACCTAAGGCCACTGAGGCCACCAAGGGTGTCTGCCGGGGCCATAACACACCTGCAATGCCTTTTTCCACCATTCCTAGGCTGTCTTCACAGACCTGGAGATCATGGCTGCCATCTTTGCCAGTGCCATCCATGATGTTGACCACCCTGGTGTCTCCAACCAGTTTCTGATCAACACCAGTGAGCCAGGGTGCAGGGATGGAGCTGGGAGGCAATGAGGGACCCTGGCATCCAGGAGCCATCCCAGGGTGACCAGTGCTGTCTTGCAGACTCGGAGCTGGCACTGATGTACAACGATTCCTCAGTGCTGGAGAACCACCACCTGGCTGTGGGCTTCAAGCTTCTCCAGGAGGAGAACTGCGACATCTTCCAAAACCTGAGCAAGAAGCAAAGGCAGTCACTCCGCAAAATGGCCATTGACATGGTATGGGGGTGCCCAGACCACGATGGGGGGCGGAACTGGGCCCAGGGGCTTTGTGGTGGGGTCAAGCCGAACCCCATTCTCACTTGCCATGCCCAGGTGCTGGCCACGGACATGTCCAAGCACATGAATCTGTTGGCGGATTTGAAGACCATGGTGGAGACCAAGAAGGTGACCAGCCTGGGAGTGCTGCTGCTGGACAACTACTCTGACCGGATCCAGGTGGGCACGGGGACATGGGTGGGGGAACCTTCCTGGCATTGCAGGTGTTGGTCCTGGCTCTGTCCAGGGCTATTTGGATGTCCTGTTTGGTGCCACCACGCTTCCCAACCCCAGCTGGTCATGGCCTGGCACAGGGGTGGTGGCCCTAGGGGACAAGGGTCTTTGGGTGAACGATGCTGTGTCTGTGTCCACAGGTCCTGCAGAACATGGTACACTGCGCCGACCTCAGCAACCCCACGAAGCCGCTGGAGCTGTACCGGCAGTGGACCGACCGTATCATGGAGGAGTTTTTCCGCCAAGGCGACCGGGAGCGGGAGAAGGGGATGGAGATCAGCCCCATGTGCGATAAGCACACCGCTTCCGTGGAGAAGTCCCAGGTGGGGCAGCGGCGCGGGGCTGGGGTGGGGGCCACAGGGCCAGGCCGGGAGCTCAGATCTGCCTTCCCCCAGGTGGGCTTCATCGACTTCATCGCCCACCCACTGTGGGAGACCTGGGCCGACCTGGTGCACCCTGATGCCCAGGAGATCCTGGACACGCTGGAGGACAACCGGGAATGGTACCAGAGCATGATCCCGCGCAGCCCGTCCCCACCACCCGAGGGACCTGGAGCATCCCCTGCCACCACAGACAAGTTCCAGTTTGAGCTGACACTGGAGGAGGAGGAGGAGGAGGAGGAGGAGGAGGAAGAGGAGGGTGAGTTGGACACGGAGCTGGAGGGGGCTGAGAGCCCCTTGGATGAGGACAACAGTGGCTCCAAGACACCAGCCACGGATGACTCGGAGTTGGCTGACACAGAACGCCTGTCACCCGGCCCTGGGAACCAGGACTCAGCTGTCACCCGCCCCAGGGATGTGGACAATCAGCAGGCACTGGAAGTGATGCTGCCAAAGGATGGTGGAGGTGGTGGGTGCGCGGTGCCAGGGCCCGAGGGCAGCCAGGGTCTCTGTTTGGACACAGAGGGCAATGTCACATTCCTGCCCCTGGGCACGTAGTGGCACTAGCCAGTGGGTCCCCTTGCTGCTGTGGGGGCATGGACTGGACACTGCCCTGGTAAATGCTGGGGACAGTGGAAAGCACTGGCACCGCAGGGACTGGGGTGGCCACTGGGACACGGAAGGACTCAAAGGGTGTTCTTGTGTGCGAGCTGGACGGGTCCTGATGGGCATGCGGACGCTGCTCACCCTCTCCCAGCAACTGTCCCCGGCTCCCACCCAGAGTCCCCATGTACAGCTGCTGGGAAAGGTCCCTGTCCCCTTCAGCTGGGGCTTGGGAACACTGTGCTCCTGCCCCATCCCAGCTCTGAGGACATGGTGCCCTCCAGGTCTCCAGGGAGAGGTCCCCAACGGAGCCGGGCACGGCCAAAAGCATTTCCCCATCTCTCTGGTGGCTCTCACAGCCCAGCAGCCCCACAGTGAGGTGGGTGAAGGGTGCTGGTGACAACCCAGGGGCACCAGGGACCTCAGCACTGCCAGGCACTGGGGCACAGCATGGGCACGAGTCAGTGGTTTATTTATTTGAGGACAAGTTCACTTTTTAAAGCCTTTTGTAGCTCACTTTTCGATACAAGCCACACCTGGGCGCGCTCACACGTGGTCCTGGTGCAGAAAGACGTGTTTCTGCTCCGCGATCGGCACTCAAAACGCTGCGTTTGTACTTTGCAACCCCCTGTGTCTCCAGGGCAGCCCCTTGGGGTCATTTTGGTTTCTTCCTTTCACCTTCCAGACATTAAACCTGGTTTATTCTTCCTGAAATGTGAGCCCTGTAAGCGCCTCTTTACCACGGGAGCCGTGGTGGGGCCGATGTCCCCAGGGACCTGTGTGGTTGGTGGCCCCGTCTCCTGCCGGGCACCGTGTTTGAACAAAAGCGAGCTCCTCCCTGGAAACGTCGCTCCAGCCCTGGCAAATACAACAGGATAAGGTAAATATTTAATCGCCGGCTTGGCGCGGTGCAGGGCCCGTTCCGTCGCTCTTCCGCATTGCTCCCAACGGTGATTTATATCTGCAAACATGTCCCCACCCGTGGCACTGCCCTGGCACCCGGGGCCCCGCTGGCTCTCGCCCGCTGCCCACCTTGTGCTCTCCCATCTGATGGGGCCACAGGAGCCGGATTCTCCTTTCCCATCCCAGCCAGTTGCCAGGGCTCCACTGGCAGTGCTGGGTGCTTGGCATCCCCCGTCTCTCCCGATGGAGCAGGGCCTTGCGTTGGCAGGTTGGCAGGGACCAGATGAGTCTCTGTGCTCGCACAGCTGCCGGAATGGGCTCGTGCTGCTCTCAGACCTGGCCCCAGGATCTCCACCAGCTGGGAGTGGGGCAGGAGCTGCTTGGAAAAGCCTTTTTTCACCCCTTGCTTGGGCTGAGGAGCTGCAGCATCCGTGCAGCAAGGAGGGTGGTGGAGCACCCGGGGAGGTGGAGGGCAGCACCCATGGCAGCCGAATCCATCCCTTCTTCTCGGTCGCACCTTGACGTGGCTCGTGGGCTCCAAGCAAAGCCCCAGAGAGCCAGGGTTGTTTGGCGAGTCCCTGCCAGTGGCAAGCAGCCACACCGGGACAGAGGCTCTTGAGTCGCCACCATCTTCCACGCTGCCACAGGCTGCGCAGGGCAGAGGCCGCCCTGGGTGAGGGCAAGGCTGGCAGGCAGGGAGTGCCGCTGCCCCGGGGCCTGGGCAGCCCCTGGCCGGGCCCCATCGCCCTCCTGCGAGGTTGCCATATGCTGCCTCCTCTAATCCGCGCTGAGAGCTCGGGGCGAGGGAGGACACAGGGCCCGGAGGGACGTGGCCACCCACCTGTGCCCCCGGCCCCGGCTGGGCCTGGCACTGGGGGCCCCAGGAGAACTGGGGATACTGGGAGGGAGCCTTGGGGGCCATGGGAGCACTGAGGGTATAGGGATCTCTGGTAGCACTGGGGCTACTGGGAGCACTGGGAGTCCCGCAAGCTCTGAGGGCCATGGTGATACTGGAAACACTGGGGGTGCTGGGGCTACTGGGAGCACTGGCAATACTGGAGACCCTGGAAGTACTGGGGGCCCTGGCAGCACTGGGGGCCCCACAAGCACTGGCAGCCCTGGGGATACTGGGAGCTGACAGGGGCAGCTTTAAAATCTCGCCCCCCTTTACCGGGGATTGCTCGCCCCAAACGTCCCCCGAGCAAGAATGGTTCGGCCCGCACCCCCCCCATGTGAAGACGATGGTGCAGCCCCCAACCCCCGCGGTGCAGCCGGACCGCACCACTGCACGCAGCGAGAGGGGGCGAGCGGCCCCACCACCGCTCCAGAAGGGGGATCCGCTCCCCCCCCCCCCCCGCCCCTCTTGGCGTGGCAGCCGCCGCCTGTCAATCTCAGCGAGCCGCCGGCCAATCAGCGCTCTCTCTGGGGGGCCGGTGCTCTGACGTCAGCGCTCATTTACATACATCGCCCCGCCCCCCCCCCCTCCTCCTCTCACTCTGCCCCCCGCCCCGCGGCGACGTCATCCGGGCTCTGCAACCGCCGGGGCGGCGCGCGCGCTGCTGCAGTCGCTGCGGGAGGAGGCGCGAGCGCGGCTGGAGGTGAGCGCGCGCCCCCGCCCCCCCCCATCCCGAACCCCCCCCCAACCATGGGACACCCCCCCCTCCCAACCTTCGAACTGCCACCCCGCTCCGGGACACGCACACTCCTCCACCCCCCCATCCCGCGGGACACCCCCTTTCGGGCCCCCCCCCTCCTTCTCGGGCCCCCCCCTTTCTGACCCCCATCCCCTCTGGGGAGCCCCCACCCCCCCTCCCCCAAACAGCGGCGCGGGGGGGGCGGGCAGGGAGGGAGGCGGGGGGCAGCAGCTGGCGGGGATGGCGACTGCAGCAAAGGGGGAGGGTGCGGGGTGAGGGGGGAAAAGATGCGGGGGGGCGGGGGAGCGATCCCCGCTGCAAAGGAGAGGGTGGGGGGGCTCTCGGTGCGCCGAGGAGCGGGCGGGTGCGAGGGCCTGCGGGGAGGGGCGGGGGCTGAGCCACCTCCCTGCAGCGCCCTGCGCTGCCCCCTCCCCCCGCCGGCAGCACCTTGCATCACCCTGCGCCCCCCCCCCACCTCGTCATCGCCCCACATCCCCCGCAACGTCACCCTACAACCCCTCCGTCATTGCCCTGCATCCCCCCCCCCAGCATCGCTCTGCACGCTGAGCACCCACTGCCCCCTTATCATCACCCTGCATCCACCTGGCACCGCCTTGCAGCCCCCCGACAGTATCGCTCTCTGCCCCCTTGGCATCGCCCTACATCCCCCCTCAGCATTGCCCTGCGGCCCCCCAGCAGCAGCCCACGTGCCACCCACCCACCCACAGCACTGTGCACCCTGCACTGCCCCAGCATCGCCCTGCACCCCCCTGAGCACCCACTGCCCACATCCCTGCACTCCACCCTGCAGCCCTCAGATGAGCACCCACCCCTGTGTGCCCCTACCCAGCGTCTCCCCCTCCCAGCCCAGCACCGAGTACCCCCCCTCAGTATCGCCCCATACCCCCCCACAAGCAGCACCCTGATGCCCCAGCACCCCCTGCCCACTGTCCCCATGCTCCACCCTGCAGCACCTGCAGCCCCTGGGTGAGCACCCACCCCTGTGCCCTCTCCCACAGCACCCACCCCTGTCTGATGTGTCCCCCCCATCCCATTGCCAACCACCCTCCCCAACCCCCCCGGCCCTGCAGCCCCCCCCGCCACTGCCGGTGCTATCTTGCAGGGGTGGCGCAGGATGGACTGCAGCCCCCTCCACCCACTGCACCCCTGCTGGGGTCACCCCCTCCAGGCTGGCAAATCCTGGCATCCACGTGTCCCACATTTGCTGTGGGCATCTCCCCAAGTCCCTGTGCTGAGAGGGGCAGGAGACAGCCTGGCAAAGCCCTTTGGTGACAACACCGGCTGAGTGATGCTGACAGCAGCGCCTTGGCGTTCCTCACCGATCCCAACCTCAATCGTGGCTTAACCATGTCTGCGCCGACGGGAAACAGCTCTGAAATGCGGCACCAGGGTCTGGCATGGTGGGAGGTGCAGCCACCACCCTGTCCCCACCACGGCCTCCTCTCCCTCCGCCTTGCAGATGGCGTCGGCAACCGACTCGCGCTATGGGCAGAAGGAATCCTCAGACCAGAACTTCGATTATATGTTCAAGATCCTGATCATTGGCAACAGCAGCGTGGGGAAAACCTCCTTCCTGTTCCGGTACGCCGACGATTCCTTCACGCCCGCCTTCGTCAGCACCGTTGGCATCGACTTCAAGGTCAAGACCATCTACCGGAACGACAAGCGCATCAAACTGCAGATCTGGGTGAGACCTGAGGGTCCCCGCGTCGGCACGGGGCTGCGTGGCCTGGAATCCTGGAATGGTTGGGTTGGAAGGGACCTCAAAGCCCACCCAGTGCCACCCCCTGCCATGGGCAGGGACACCTCCCACTGCGTCAGGGGGCTCCAAGCCCCATCCAGCCTGGCCTTGGGCACCTCCAGGGATGGGGCAGCCACCACTGCTCTGGGCACCCTGGGCCAGGGCCTCCCCACCCTCACAGACACCCTTGCTCCCCAAGATCTTATCTCAATCTCCCTCTTTCAGCTCAAAACCCTTCCCCCTCATCCCATCCCTGCACTCCCTGATCCAGAGCCCCTCCCCAGCTTTCCTGGATCCCCTTTCAGCCCTGGGAGCTGCCCTAAGGTCTCCCCAAAGCCATCGGTCCTGGGGATGGTTGGCATGGGGCTGCTTCGCCATTTGCCATGGCTGGAAGTGCTGGGGGGGTGATGCTGAGGTGGCATTGCCAGTGGGGATGGATACGTCTCTGGGGACCCTGGAACGCCCCTAAGGGTAGCTGGACCTTGTGAGCTGCTTGTGTCCCCACGTTCCTGGGGTTGATGTGCCGCTCTCCCCCTCTCCCAGGACACAGCCGGCCAGGAGCGGTACCGCACCATCACCACCGCCTACTACCGCGGCGCCATGGGCTTCATCCTGATGTACGACATCACCAACGAGGAGTCCTTCAATGCTGTGCAGGACTGGTGAGCGCCAGGGTGGGCTTTGGGGAACCCCTCAACAGCCTCCCCAGCCTTCAGGGACATGATGGAGCACCATGCTCATTCCCCCACGGCCATGCTCACTCTCCCAGCTCTGTCCCTGTCCCCCCATGGCCATCCTCGTCCCCCATGGCCGTGCTTATCCCCCCATGGCTGTGTTTGTGCCCTCGTTGCCATGCTCATCCCCCCATGGTTGTGCTCATTCCCCTATGTGATTTCCCTCTCTGCTATCCCCAAAGGTCCACCCAGATCAAGACCTACTCCTGGGATAATGCCCAGGTCCTGCTGGTGGGGAACAAGTGTGACATGGAGGACGAGCGTGTCGTCTCCTCGGAGAAGGGCCGCCAGCTCGCGGAGCACCTGGGTGAGCACGGGGTGGGCGGGGGCGGGGGCATCTTCCCACAAATAACTTAATTAGGGGCTTAATTCCCTCGCAGTAATTCTGCTGCTTCAGTGGCAGCGGTGACTGGGCACCTAACAAGAAAAATAAGGTGTTAATTAAGCTGTGAGCGTCAGGATGCGATGCCGGTTACTGTTACTGCCAAGAGGTGCCAGGTGGGAAGAATTTAGACATCCCAGGGTGGGTGCAGGGACGAGGGGCAGCCAGGTGGTCCGGGTGGGTGGCACACGTGGTCCTTCAGTATTTAAAGAACTGAGGAGGAGCTGGGAGAGGTTTTTGCTGCTCAGCAGCTGGATGTGGGATGGGAGTTTGCCGCCCTGATCATAGAACCGTAGAATGGTTTGGATTGGAAGGGACCACAAAGGTCATCCAGGCCAGTCCTGTCTTGAGCAGGGACGTCTCGATCAGATCGCTCAGAGCCCCATCCAACCTGGCTTTTGAATGTTTCCAGGGATGGAGCATCTACCACCTCTGTGGGCAACCTGTTCCTAATGTCTTTGTGTTTCTTTCCCCTGCCCCTCTCTTTCCCAGGTTTTGAGTTTTTCGAGGCCAGCGCCAAGGACAACATCAACGTCAAGCAGACCTTCGAGCGGCTGGTGGACATCATCTGCGAGAAGATGTCGGAGTCGCTGGACACGGCCGACCCGGCCGTCACCGGCGCCAAGCAGGGTCCCCAGCTCACGGACCAGCAGGCCCCCCCGCACCAGGACTGCGCCTGCTAGGGGCAGCCCCCCCCTCCCAAAAGCCGGTCAGTGCACCCCTCTCCTCCCCTCCCGAGCCCCACCGAGCCCCTCTTCTCGGGGGTCCCGCGGGGGCTTTTGCTGCTGTTACCTCCGAAAGGGCTGCAGCCCCTCTAGGAGCCCCCCCCATTCAGTTAGGCTGTGCCCCCCCCCCCTTAATTTATTTTTAAGCCTGGGCTGGTAGGAGACCCCCCCATTCTGCTTTTAGTGTCTCCACACACCCCCCTCTCCCAGGAAACCCCACTTTCCATCTGCTCCCATTGCCCCCCTGCCCAGGGCTGCAATGGGACCCCCAAACCTCACATCCTTCCTAGGACTCCCCGTGTCCCCCCTCCCCAGCCTGGTGGAGGTTTCCCCCCCCTCACGCCCTGCCCACAGAGCTCCTGGGGGCTCCTCGTGCCCAGTTCTCCCCTTCCCAATGGATGGATATTTCCTAACTCTTGTTTATTTGTATAAATAGATGCTAATTTATGCTCCCGCCGTCTTCCTCCTTGTACATAAGAACAATCTCCTTGTAAATAGGCGTAGGAAGTGACGCTGTGCGCGTGACCTGCTGTGCTGTGGCCGTGGTGGTGCATTGATTTTTCTTTCCCCCCCCCCAGTGTGGTAACCTTGCTTGTGAATATCTCTTTTAAATAAGAAAAAAAAAAAAAATCTATTATTTAAAGGTTTAAAAAAACCCAAAAATACGATACCTGAGCGAGGCAGCCAAGAGAGCCGGAGCAAATTAGCCCTGATTTGGGGATGGGGACCAGTGTGGAGACCCCGATTTTGACTCTTGGAGCTTCAGTTTGGGCTCTTGGAGCATTGATTTTGGCTCCTTGACCTTTGGGTTTGACTCTTGGAGCCTCAATTTTGACTCTTGGAGCCTCGATTTTGGCTCGGAGCTTTGGGTCTGGCTAATTTGCTGCGGGGCACTCGGCTGCTCGCGTGTTCCTGTAGTACCGTGCTTCTGTGGAGACTGTGAATACGTGGACATTCCCGTAGCGATGACGGACCCGCTGCCCTCTTATTTATTTTTCTTGGAGCTCTGTGTCTTTATTTTATGGATTTTCCCACCTTCCCAGACCCCGGTTCCATCTCTTCCCCTTTTCCCCCTTTCCTATTTTTTGTGAAGTTTACTTCTGGAAGAGTTACACTGTACTGTACAAATGTCAAAAGTGTCAAAAAAGAGGACAAATTTCCTAAAAATCACTGTATTAAAAGAAATGGTGTGAAGAAATAAATCGATGCTGATCACCGGTCCCTCGAGGTTGTTGCAGGCTCAGAGGGGACAGTGGGACGGTCCCTCTGCTCCGCGTCAGTAACCTTGGCCCCGCGCTGCCGAGGAGTAAAAAATCATCTGGTTTCTTAATTAACATTCATTAAATGGCTCTTGTGGTGGGAGGATGGTCCCATGGTGGGGGTGTGGCAGGGGTGAGGACAAGTAAGGCACAGATGAAAGCTTTAAGGGTTAAAACCCCCCAAATTTAGACAGTTCTACCGCTGCTGGAAATAAATGAGATCCCAGGTTATGGAGTGAGTGTCTGGCTTGGCTGGGATAACAGTCCTGGAATGGTTTGGGATAGAAGGGACCTCAAAGCCCATCCAGTGCCACCCCCTGCCATGAGCAGGGACCCCTCCCAGTGGATGAGGGAGCTCCAAGCCCCATCCAACCTGGCCTTGGGCATCTCCAGGGATGGGGAATCCACAGTGAGAGGGGAGCTGCGCTTCCAATCCTGCAAAAAATGTTGCCTTAAAAACCCGCTCTGTGTTGGCTGTGCCGTGTTGGAGCGGCGCTGGTGCTCACACCGCTATTTTTAAACGAGTTGGGAGGCTGCAGCCCACGCGTGGTGGTGGGGGGTGGGCACGAGGGGCAGTGGGAAGGGGCTGAGGCAGTGGGTGCAGGGGAAGCCAAGGGATTTCTCCCTTCAGCTCGAAAGCAAAAAAGGAGCTGGGAAAGCGCTGAGGAGCAGCACCAGGAGCATCCCTCGGCCGAGCAGCCGGAGTGGGAGCACAGCAGGAGCAGGGACACGGGTGGCTGGCACTGCAGAAGGGCACAGGAGGGAGCCAGAGGGGCACAAGGGCCCAGCCTTGCCCTGAGAGGGGCTAAAACCGTGGCTGCAGCAGAGAGGAGGGCGCTGGGGACCTTCCCCAGGGTGCTGATGGAAAGCGGAGCTGCGGCAGCTCCTCCGCCCCAGCTCTGTGGATGATGAGAAAGAAAAATCAGCTTTCCCGGCGAGCCTGACATCGAATTGGTGACAAATCCACCCCCAGCCCACGACTCGGATCGCTCGGTGAGTTAAATCAGCAAGATGCACCCAGGCTGCCGCGGCCTCCAGCCGTCACTTTCTTGGCTGGATTGAGCTTTGCTCGCAACAATGCCCAAAAAATACCCACTTGCTGCAGGCAGGAACCTCCCCAAAGGGTACAGCTGCCTCTCTACTCCCTGCCACCGCGCTGGGTGGCACGCGGGGGGTCATGCTCGATGCTTGGGGGGCTGCCAGGCTGCAAAATAAAGAGGAATGAGGCACGTTTGGCACAAGCCTGGCAAGGCACGGCTGCGTGGCACTGCGGTGTTGGCACTCACTCTGTGCTTGAGGTAGGAGAGGTAGGTGTCCCAGCCCAGCGTGATCACGTTGACGTAAACCACCCGGTACTTGGGCGGGACGAAGAGGAAATTCATGAGTTGAGCCGCTGGCCAGATGCACCAGTCCACCTGCCAGGAGCAAATCATGGAATCATGGAATGGGTTGGGTTGGAAGAGACCTCAAAGCCCATCCAGTGCCACCCCCTGCCATGGGTAGGGACAACTCCCACTGGATCTGGGGCTCCAAGCCCCATCCAACCTGGCCTTGAGCACCTCAGGGAGGGGTTTTACCTTGTAGAACTCCCAAAATTTCTCCTTCAGCTCTTCCCAGCTCTCCTCTAGAGTCTGGCCCTCCAGTGTGCCCATGCCTGCAGGACAGACAGACATAAATGAGGATGGGAGAAGATGGAATTGTCACTTCAGCTGTAACAGACAACACAAAATGCCCCCAAATCCCCGCTACTGGACCATCTGGAGGGAATGAGTTCCAGGGGATCCACATTTCATAGAATCATGGAATGGGTTGGGTTGGCAGGGACCTCAAAGCCCATCCAGTGCCACCCCCTGCCAGGGGCAGGGACACCTCCCACTGGATCAGGGGGCTCCAAGCCCCATCCAACCTGGCCTTGGGCACCTCCAGGGATGGGGCAGCCACCGCTGCTCTGGGCACCCTGGGCCAGGGCCTCCCCACCCTTATTTTGAAGGATTTCTTCCTAACTTGCCCCAGGGGATCCACATTTGCCCCATCAGGGCCATCCCATGGGCTCCCCTAAACCATCACCCAGTAGCGATGCCACTGCCGCTGCATACCAAAGAAGTACCATGCGCCCAGGACGGGTGATGCCACCAGCTGATCGATGAAGACCTTCTTCAGGATGGTTTTCAGCCCCCGCACGCCCCGTGCTGGGAAGGCAGCGTCCAGCCAGAGGTACCAGTAGTGCATCAGCGGGCCCATGCTGCAACCAACGGCAAACATACGTCCTGCAACACAACACCGCCCCGCCGAGAGATGCATTATTTATGGGACCCCCCCGCAAGTGGATCCGGCTTTGGGGAAGGCACAAAGGGAGCGCGGTTTCACATGGTGCTGGGGAGCTGGGCCCTAATGCATAGAGTCTGGCTATGGTGGGGTGGGCAGTGTCCTCTGGAGCTCATCCCGTCCCCCCTCGCTCCATCAGGGTCCCCTCCAGCACGGGATCGGTCCAAGAGGGTTGGATCTCCTTGGAGAAGGAGACCCTACCCCTCCCTGGCAGCCGGTGCCAGGGCTCCAGCACCCCCACAGGAGAGAAGTTTCTCCCCTTGTCCAGGTGGAACCTCCTGGGCTCCAGTTTGTGCCTGGTGCCCCTTGTCCTGTCTCTGGGCACCACTGAACAGAGTCCAGCCCCTCCTGCTGCCCCACAACCCCTTGGATAGGGATCAGCAGGGATGGGATGCCCTCTCCAGGCTGGGCAGACCCATCTCTCCCAGCCTTTCCTCCCCAAAGAGGTTCTCCAGGCCCTCCTCATCTGTGCCCTCATTCCTGGTCTTTCCTGAGCTGGGGAGGCCAGAACTGGACACAGGACTTGGAATGGGGGCTCTCTAGGGCAGAGCAGAGGGGGAAGAGACCCCTCCTCACCATCTCCCCACCCTCTTTTCCCTACATCTCAGGATGCCCTTGGCCTCCACGGCCACCAGGGCCCAATCCAGCTCACAGTGGGCTTGGTGTCCACCAGGTCCTTCTGGGCAGAGCTGCCTCGCAGCAGTGCAACCCCAACCTGTCCCGGTGCCTGAGGTTTTTGCTCCCTCAGTGCAGGACTCACCACGCCAACAAGTGTGGATTAAACGAGGTGTGAGGCTGTCCCGTCCCCGCCCCCCCCCCCGTGTTTCTCACCTGTGCGTGCCAGCTGGGGCTCGGTGTCGGGGTGCTGCCGGCGGTGCCAGGCCTGCTGCAGGGTGTCGCCGGCGGCCAGCAGCGTGCCACTGCTCGCCGTGTTGGTCAGCAGCAGCAGGCGCCCGGTGAAGAGCGGCTTCCAGCAGCGCAGCAGCCGCCGGCCGCGAGCCAGCATCCTGCGGGCAGAGACACCCCCCCTGCCATGGGGGTCAGCGGGGATGGAGCCTCCCCCAGCCCCCCAGTTACCCTTGATGGAACAGCCTCCCTCACCCTGCGCCCCCAGTTCATCCTGTGCCCCCCATCACTCGTGCTGTGCCCCCAGTTCATCCTGTGCCCCCAGTTCCTCCTGTGCCCCCCATCACCCATGCTGTGCCCCCAGTTCCCCCCGTGCCCCCATCACCCATGCTGTGCCCCCAGTTCCATTGTGCCCCCACTTCCCCCCGTGCCCCCATCACCCATGCTGTGCCCCCAGTTCCATTGTGCCCCCACTTCCCCCCGTGCCCCCATCACCCATGCTGTGCCCTCAGTTCCCCCGCGCCCCCCCAGCTCCCTCTGTGCCCCCCTAGTTATCCATCCCGTGCCCCCAGACCCCCTCATGCCCCCCAATGCTGCCCAGTTATCCATGCTGTGCCCATCACCCCTGTGACCCCAGTTCCCCCGTGCCCCACTGCTGCCCCCAGTTCGCCCCGCTGCCCCCCCATTCCTCTCCCCCCCATTGACCCGGGGCCCCGGTTCCCCTCTCCTGTACCCCCTTCGTTACCCCGTGCCCCCACAGACCCACCCCGCCTCCCCGTTACCCCTGAGCCCACCCCGAGCCCCCAATCCCCCTCCAGGGCCCCCCTCCGCTCACCGCCTCCACCGGCACCCGGGGCACCGGGCGCGCCCCGCCAGGCCAGAGGCCGCTTCCGGCGGCCGCCATGACAGTTATAGGGGCAATGGCGGCCGCCATGACACGTACAGGGCAAAGGAGGCCGCCATGATACGTACAGGGGCAAAGGAGGCCGCCATGACAGCTGCCTGACCTGATTAAGAGCAGCCCTTGAGGAAAGGGCATGGGGTGCTGGTGGTTGAGAAGCTGCGCATGAGCCCGCACCGTGTTCTCGCAGCCCAGAAACCAACCCTGTCCTGGAGGGACCAGCAGGGGAGGGAGGGGGTTCTGCCCCTCTGCTCCGCTCTGGGCAGACCCCACCTGGAGCCCTGGGTCCAGTTCTGGAGTCCTGAGCACAGGAAGGACCTGGAGCTGTTGGAGCGAGGCCAGAGGAGGCCACGGAGATGATGCAAGGGCTGGAGCAGCTCCTGTGCGAGGCCAGGCTGGGAGAGTTGGGGTTGTTCAGCCTGGAGAGGAGAAGGCTGTGGGGAGACCTTAGAGCAGCTCCCAGGGCTGAAAGGGGCTGCAGGAAAGCTGGGGAGGGGCTCTGGATCAGGGAGTGCAGGGATAGGATGAGTGGAACGGTTTTGAGCTGAAAGAGGGGAGATTGAGATGAGATCTTGGGGAGAAATGTTTTGCTGTGAGGGTGGGGAGGCCCTGGCCCAGGGTGCCCAGAGCAGTGGTGGCTGCCCCATCCCTGGAGGTGCCCAAGGCCAGGTTGGATGGGGCTTGGAGCTTTGAGGTCCCTGTCAACCCATTCCATTCCATTCCATTCCATTCCATTCCAGAGCCACAAGTAGCTGCCATGACACCTACCAGGGCAGCATCCCCCAGCTGAGCTCCCGCTCCCCCCACATCGCAGTGGGGCACAGGCCGCCCCCCCCAAACACAGCACTCCAGAGCCTCTTCGGTTTCCATAAAAAACATGGTTTTTATTCCCCCCTCGCTCGCCGTTCCCACGCCGTCGCTCAGCGCCTGCAGTGGTCCAGGGCCGTCGTGGCCCTCAAGCCCCCACAAGCCTCGGGCTTCTCCCCCTGCCAGAGAGCAGCCGGTAGAGCCCTGGGCGGGGGGGAATGTGCCCCCCAACCCCGCCACCCCCAGCCCGGGTCCCACCTGGTAGAGGCGGCAGATGAGCTCCAGCAGCGAGGCCTCAGCTTGCGCCTGCAGCTGATCCGTGTGCTCCTGCGCGGGGGGAGACCAGGGTGGGCGAGGGGGGCCGTTGTACCCCAGCCCTGCCCGTTGTCTGTCCCCCCAAACCATCCCCCAGCCCTTCCCTGTGTTCCCCCCCGTATCCCCCCCCGTACCCCGTTGATGACCACCCAGGGCACGTATTGGTGCGGGGGGTGCAGCGCCTCGGTCAGCTCAGCGTTGCGGTGCATCAGGGCGGCCCCCAGGTCCCCCTGCACGCAGGCGGTGACGCGGTCCTTGTCCAGCTGCGGCGCGTAGACCTGCAGGCACTGTGGGGAAAAGGGGGGACATGAGGGGGACATGGGCAGCCCCGTGGTGGGCACAGACCTGCAGGCACTGTCAAGGAGAGGGGGACGTGTGGGGAGGTCAGGGGACAGGGGCAGCCCCGTGGCTTCAGGGTAGGCACTGTGGGGAAAAGGGGGGACACGGGGACGTCAAGGTGATGGGGACAGCCCCACGGCAGAGCATGGACCTGCAGGCACTGCTGGAAACAGGGGGGACAGGGATGATCCCATGGTGGGGTGTACACCCATAGGCGCTGCTGGGACACCGGGGAGCTCAGGGAACAGGGAGGGGGACGTACAGCCTCCAGATTCTTGGTGACAGAGCTGCCCGACTCCAGACAGAAGATGACAGGGAAGTAGGCGCTGAAGTCCTTGGCTTCGTGCATCAAGCAGGCCTACGGCAACGGGACAGATGGTGAGGGGACACTGGACACCCCCACGCTGGCACCAGGACGATGGGAACCATCCCTGTCACCTCGATCATGTTGCCCAAGCACTCCTCGGAGCCGTGCTGGCACTGGAAGTCCCACTTCCCGCTGACGTTCCTCTCCTGCGGGACCAACCGGTCTGAGCGGGGCTTGGATGCACCCGGGCGAGCGCCCACGGCCCCGGTTCGGGCCAGCTCCTACCTCAGCGTTGCCATAGGGCACCAGCGTAATGTTGAGGACCTGGCTGGGCAGCAGCAGCCACGTGGTGAAGAGCTGCTGGACGAGGAACGAGCGGCACGCCGGGCACAGGCTCTCGTAGAACAGGCTCAGTTCCACCGGGGCGGCCGCCGGGCGCGAGAGGTTGGCGCAGCGGTTCTCGGCCTGCGTGCGGAGAGGGTTCAGGGTACGTGGCAGGGGTACGGCTGCAGGCCCCCCCCAAACCTGTGTTTATAGGGGATGGGCAGAGCCCCTGGCATGTAGGGCAGGGGAGGATGAGGGGGTGCAGGGCTGGGAGGGAAGTGAGAGCAGCCGGGGGCCTCCTGCAGCCGCAGCATCTCGGGTATGGCCGGCACGCAACGCCGGGGCTTTCCAGGGGAACTTCCCCAAAATGTTTCTGGGGAAAACATATCTGAGGGGGGCAGGACACGGCTGCGTGAGGGCACAGCCCAGTACCCACTGCCCCATGGCTGCGACCCCACGGGGCTCCAGGGTGCTGCCGGACCCGCTGTCGCAGTGGTGTCACCATCCAGGGTGGAACAAGCTGAAAAGCTGTTTTATGCTAAAAAGCAGAAGTGCCAGTGGTGCCCAGGGAAGGGATGGGGGTCCCATGGCACCATGGTGCTTCTCAGGAATGCCACAGGGGCTCCAAACATCCCCATGGTGTGCCAGCCTGTGCCACAGGGATGCGCAGAGCTGGCACTTGCACCAGGTACTACAGCAGGCAATGCCCCAACACCGTCCCCGTGCACCCCAGCCCCGCTCGCCGGGCACCCAGCCCCACACATGCCATTCCAGTGGGAGGTGTCCCCACATGCCAGGCAGCTCTGCCCTGTGTGGGCAGCCCTGGCACTGGCAGCTCTGACCTGGCAGGCGACGGCGATCTCCGGCGAGCTGCACCAGAGGTGGGCTGGGTAGTCACAGCCAGGGAAGGCCACTGCGAGCCCCGGGGCCAGCAGGGCCACCAGTGCCAAGAGAGCCAGCGGCACCGCGGGTGCCATGGGGACGGTGGGGTGGCGTGGGAGCAAGCCTGTCTCCGTGAGGACTTTTAAAGCCAGGCTGCGCCCGCCTCCGCGCGCCCTTCCTGCCTGGCTCAACCGGCCTCCTCATGTGACGGCAACGCTGCTGACTCATGCAGGGCCACCAGCTGGAGGGTCATCCTGTCCCCCTGGCTGGGGGCTTTGGGGTCATGGCTCCAAATCGGGGCTTTGGGATCGCAGCCCAGCCCCGCTGCTGCTTGTTGGGACGCATCGGAGATAGAAACCCAACCCCACGCAGCCCACGCTTGGAGTCTCCCAAACAAGGAGCGAGGGGCTCCCTTCTGGACCCCCACACCAGGCTGGGTGCTGGTGCTGAAGCCCCCCAAGACTGGCAACTCCGGGTGTGGGCAGGGTGTTGCTGCCCAAAACACCCGCTGGGCTCATTTCTGGGGCTGAGTGTGGAGGAACTTTGTACTTCCCACTGTTTATAGCCGCTGTTTCCAGCCATTTCTCACCCCTCCGGGCTCAGCTGCTGCCTCCGTGCTGGCCCGGCCGTGAGCCCAGTCCTGCAAGAGCCCAGGGAGCAGAGCCCTGGCACATCCCAGCGCTGGCTGGGCGATGGGTCACATCCTGCACCCAGCCCCAATGCACCCCCGCTTCCACTGTCCCGGTGATAACACCCCTCCCACCACAATCCCTGCAGCCTTTGCATTGATTCTGGTTGTTTATTTCCTTTTTTTTGGTTGTTTTTGTGAGTTTTTTTGAAGTACCGTACAAAAAAAAAAAAAAATCCTCTGACAGTAACAAATACTGGGTTTACATTAGTAAACATCAACAGAAAGAGCAGAGAGAGCTACTGCTGGTAACGAAGAGCTGAAGTGGCGAGTTATTCGTTATTGCATATACCTAGGAACTAACATCTCGGGAGCGCTCGGGCAGCCGCCACGTCCTCTCCGAGCACAAAGCCACCAGTGACACCAGAGCCCTCGGAGGGGTCACTCAGGGCAGCACGGAGCGTCCCGAGCCGGGACACAGGGAGCAGAATGGCCACGTCGCACCCACAGGTCGCGGGTGCGTGGCGAGGTTGGGGGACATGGGGGAGGTCACAAGCAGCAAAGCAGAGCCCAGGGCCTTGAAACACAGCGCTGCCGGTTTCATCCGGCGGCACCAACAGCACGAGCGAAAGCAGCAAAGGACAAATCACAACCAGCGTATTCCGGGGGAGCTGCGCTGCAGGGAGCTCAGGGCTTCCAGCCCAGGCAGAGACAAGGGAAAAGCTGCGTTTCAGGGAGCAGAGTCAGCACCGTCAGGGAAAGGCAGCCCTGGGGAGGGCATTTTTCTCCTTGTTGTAGGCAGGATTGGTGAGCAGAGCCCTGCTGGGCACGGGCCGCGGTGCTGGGTGCCAGCGGGCAGGAACAGCAGAGCTGGAAGGTGCAGAGGGGCAGCCGTGATGCCCCGGTGCTCACACTGCGCTGCTCACGCTCCTGGGGAGGACGAGGCTCCAGCTGGGTGGCAGGAACAGAAAAACAGCAGAAATTCAGCCAAACAGGTAAAAAACCCCACTGTCATGGCAAGCTGGAATTTGCCCGGCCAGCGGAGCCAGGGTGAGCACCAAGCGAAGTGTTGAGACAGGCGATGGCTTGAAGCTGAGGTTCTGCCCGGGCGTGAGCTGGGATCAACCCCCCCAGCAGCACCGTCTCCGAGCTCTTGTTGGGGTGGTGGGGAACGTGGCCCCCATGAGACAAGCGGATGGAGGACCCCTTCTGCACTGCGGTGACCGGTGCAGGAGTCGGGCAGAAAGCTCCAGGGTGCTGGCACGGCCAGCAGAGCCCAGGAAGCCTCTGCATCCACAGCTTGGGCTCTGAGCACGAGGACTCCCTGCGCCGCTCCCGTCTGCCCTCATGGCTCCTGTGCCTCAGCCCAAACTATTCCCTTAATTATCCCGGACAGCTTTTCCCAAGCCATCCCCAAAGCCAAAGGTGGCCTCTCCTGGGCTGTGCACTCCAAATCCCCTGAGCCACTGCCTGCCCCGACGGGTCAGGGTCAGCACAACTGCCCCACATCCTCAGAGCACCAAACACCAACAAACCAGAACCAAAAAGCAGGGCGCAGGGCCCAGGGAGGGCATGCAGAGCAGGAACACGGTCTGTACAGGCAGAGGAGAGCTGCTACAAGCAATGGGAATTGGATGCTTGTTCCAGCAATCCCAGATCCAAAAGGATCTGGGGGCCAGCCCGGAGCAAGGCGAATTGACTGGAGGAAGAGACACGGCGCAGTCCCTGGTGGGATGGTGAGGACAGGATGCAGGCAGAGCACGAGCACACGGCACCCGCAGATACGTGGGAGCCCGAGTTGCAACACAAAACACAAGCGGCAAAGCCTACAGCACCCACCAGCTCAAAGCCTGCAGCACCCAGCAGCCTGTCGAAGGGAGAGCCACTCTGGCAAATCAAGAGGACAAGCAATGCTTTCTTCGAGCCAGGCAGACAGGAAAACCCAGTAAAGCAAACACCACCATGGCCTCAACTCTCAGCCCTGGTCCAGCTTTTAAAGCCCTTCCAGGGCCACCTCTGCTGCCCGCGAGCTCTCTGAACTCGGACACAAATCCCTGCCTGTGCCAGCCCTGCGGCACCCCAGCCCCGAGCCCCCGTACAGTACTCATGATTATAAGTGCTTTGCATACATAGTTCGACGTCATGCATATACATTTCCATGCGCTACGGCCCTCGGCCCTCGGAGACACCGTCCTCCTGCAGCAGAGAGGTCCTTCATTTCGTGTAGGGCTCGTAGCGTGCGTCGGGCTCCGGCCCCGCAGGACCCGAGTCTGGAACAGCCCAGCCGGCTGCTGCCCACGCGCTTGCATCCGTGGTGGGAGTTCAGCGAACACCGGTACTTGGAAAGCAGCTGATTATGAAAAGAACCGTATTTACAGCGCTACAGTGAGCTTCAACGGGTTACGTTTGCGGAGATTCACCAAAGACAGCCGGAAACAGCGAGCTGTGCATCCCACAGATTCTGACGGGAAAAACACGGGTACCAACACGGATTTCACAGCTTAGTTGGCACAACGAAATGCGAGAGATTCATGGCTAACAGGATCCTCCCTCCCCAGGCAGCAACGCTCCAGAGGTGGTTATGACACTAGGGAACAAGATCAAGGGGTGGGGCACAGCACGGAGTGGAGACTTCGGCTGAGAAGCCCCACAGAGGATGGGGTTTCTCCTTTCTAAATGAATCTCTGCGTGGAAGTGCAGCACCCCTCGTACCAAACACCACCGCAGCCTGCAGGACCGCCGAGGGAAGTGAGAGTGGGGGGTGCACACGCTCAGCGGAGCCTCCTCCCGCATCCAGGCAGGGAGCCCCTCGCTCATAGCGCACCGAGGAATGGGGAACCTAGCTCTACAGTGATGCGTAGCGGGGCGACCTGCCAGCAAGAAGGGGACCTGACCTGTTTATGGGGAAAAGGAGGGGGCTGTGCTCGCCCTCAGCAATTCAATCACAACTGGATCCCACCTCCTAGAGGCTGAAGCCCAACAGGAATCAACAGCCCAGGCTTTTCGCCCCATCAGCCAACACGGGTTTCAGCTACTGACCAAAAGGGACACCAGGAATGGTCACGGACATCTCGGAGGCTCTGGAGGGGCAGGAGCACAGAGACTCAACTATACAGGGTGCAAGAGTCCAGAGCCAGAAAGCAGCGCCCTGGGGAGAAGCTGAAGGCAGCTGTTGTGCTGTGCAGGGGCTGCTCATCTGGCTGGTGGCTGGGAAAGGACCGGGTGGGCCAGCGTGACATTCAGGGAGTCATTGTGCTGCACCAGGGACGTGTGCTTGTAGTGCAAGACCAGGTCCTTGAGGGAGGCGTAGAGGTTGTAGGGTTCAGCGAACCCATAGCCGGTTGCCGTTTTGTAGATCACGCAGTGCTTGGTGTCACCGTCCACCCTGCCAGGGAGACAACGGAGCGTGGATCAGGGGCATGCCAGGGAGCTGGGACAGGGACAGCAGGGCACAAGCGAGCACTCCAAAGCAGCACAAAGATCTGGCCTTGGCTGGAGGAGACAAGGCAGATGGAGAGCTCAGGAAGTGCAGCCTGGCAGCTGATGCCTCTGCCAGCCTCCAGCATCTGGCAAGAGAAGGGTAGCGGGAGCCCAGCCCATGCAGCCCCATCTCGCCATGTCTGTTGGGGGTACTCACACCACGGAGCAGGCGTAGCATCCCTTCTGGCTGCTCTCGCGGATCAGGAAGGTGCCGTCCCGCTTGCCGCACAGCATCTCTTCTGCCTGCAAGCGGTTGATCTTCCCCACGTACCACGTTCGCTCCTCATGGTGGGGCAGCTCCTCCTCATCATCCATCATGGAGTATTGGCTGCAATTGGGCATGGGCTGGTCAGAACCCCTTAGTTTGGGCATGTGGCCCCCACATCTGCCCTCCCACTGCCAGCTGCCATCATCCCTTCCAGCAGGGAAGGCGTCCTCAGCTCCAAAGCAGGGAGATGGGAGTGACCCTCAGCCCCAGCGCAGGCAGAACCGGCTGCAGAGCCTGTGCTCCTGCAACCCCACATCCCGCAACGCATGAGCAGGGACACTCACTCCTCCGTCTCGTTCTTGATGCCCAGCCACTCGTTGATTTTCTTCTGCCGGGCACCCTTCTGTGTCAGCCACCTGGGGAAGGAGAGGCAGAGCTCAGTGCAGGCAGTGTGCCCGGCTCATGGGCTCAGAGCCAGACCCCGCTGGTGCAGCCATCGCCAGAGGGCAGCAGCCATCCCCGCTCTGAGGGACCGTCGTGTCCGGAGGCTGCTCACTGCAGGGCTCCATCCTGCACCCAGCAGCCCACAAGCCGGTCTGACAAGCCCCAAAGCCCTCAAGGAGGCAGCTGAATGCCTCCTGGCCTGGGCTGGAGGGGCAGCAGGGCCCAACCCCAGCCCTGCGTGGGGGCAGGCACTACGTACACCAAATACTGGTCGCGCAGTTTGCGCAGCTGCATGAGGTCTGGCTTGAGGCTGTTCATGCGCTTGTCAATCTCCCGGTTCTCCGAGGCTTGTTTCTTCAAGTCCTGCTCCAGCTTCATCTTGCTGTCATGGATCTCCGTGATGCGAGACTTGAGCTTCTCCGAGTTCATGAGGATCCTGGGAGAAGGAGGAGGGGGTTTAGGCTGTGAGCCAGCGTGGGGGAGGCGGAGCGGGCCACCTGCCAGCTCCAGCGCACAGCGCGCTGCTGGAGAGAAAAGCATTGCACATGCCTCGGCTCTGTGCCGGGCACGAGGATCCTTCCAGCCCCCAGAGCCCTTCCCCAGGCAGGGGACCATCACCCCCTGTCCTCACCGTTGCACCTCCTTCTCGTTGCCCTCCCGACGGAAGCGCTCGATGTACTCCTTGCTGCATTTCTCCTGCGTCTGACACTGCTCCTCAAAGATCTTGATTGTCTCGTTGAAGGCCTCGATTGCCGTCCTCTTCATCTGCAGCTCCTGAGGAGAAGGGAAGGGAGAGCTGAGGAATGGGGAGCATTTGGGCAGGTTTCTGCCCATTCCCATCCCCTTCTCCTCCTCCATCCCCAAAGCAGCACCATCCTTGCTGCAGCCAAAACATCCCTCTCTCCAAAGCGCAGTCTCTGAGGAGTCCCCTCAAGCCCAGCAGCAGACAAATGAGGTGATGGGTGCCCAATCTCTGCTCTCTGTGCAGAGCAGGGTGGCTGGGGGGCTCTGCTCCCATGGGGAAGGCAGTGCCTGCGTACCTGGGAAGTGCGCGTGTACTCCTCGTACAGCAGGTCGTACTCCCAGCTCTTGTCCTGGTACTGCTGGTGATAGACCTTCAGCTGCTCCCCGACGGCTTCCACGCTGTCCTCTTTCACCACTTGGTCCTGCCGTGCACGGAGGCTTGGTCAGGACCCGTTCCCGCACCTCTGCAGGGCAGCTGGTCCCACAAAACCCCACCAGCCCCGCAGGGTGCTGTCACCCCACCACGTCCCAGCACAGGGGAAGGGGTGGGACACTGTCACCTCCCAGAGGACCAGGGATGGACAAGTCAATGTCCCTGCTTCAGGCTGTGCCAGTCAGCTGCTTGGGCCTCACCTGCTGGTACTTGGAGATGGGGTAGAGCAGCCTGGTGTCCAGCTTGGCGTTGTACTGGGCGAGCGACTCGTGCCGGTAATGGGTGATGAGCTCCACCACCGAGCCGAACGTCAGCGGCTCTGAGAAGCCATATTTGCCCTCCCGATGAAAGATCTTGATCAGCTTGTTGTTGCCTCCCTTCCTGTAGCAGGGAGGGGAGAGGAGAGAGCACTTAGTACCTCTCCAGCACCCTGCACCAGCCTGACGCCCGGGCACCCAGGCAGCTGTAATCACTCGTGCCAGCAGTTCCACCCCAGAGCGGCAGAGGCTCTGAACAGACCCCAGCACCTACCTGAGCGTGAGCGTGTATTCCCCCTGGATCTTGCTGGAGGCATCGCGCACCAAGAAGGTACCGTCTGGTGTGTCCCGCAGCTTCTCGTTCACCTCCTCCCTGCAAGGAACACGATTGTCACAGCCTGTGAGGTGCAGCCAGAGCTCCCCTAGACAACTTCATGGAAAGGGCACCCAGGATGTGAGTTGCCAGCCACCCCCTTACCGGGAAATGTCACCCCAGTACCACTCGGCGTCCTGCAAGGGCATGCTGTTCCCGTTGGCCAAGCTGGCTGCACTGGGCTTTGGCTTAGGCGGTTTTGGAGGCAAGGCTGTAAGAGAAGGAGGGTTGAAGCAGGGTGAGCCCAAGTCCAGCTCCCCATGGCTAATCCCTCGGAGCACTGAGTCCACCTCCCTGTCCTGGGAAGGCCTGCTTGTGCCAGGAGCTGCTCCAGGCACATCTAGAGCAGCAGATGAGCACCTCAAGCCACCCTCCAGGCATGGCTGGGCTACAGAAACTCCCCCCAGCAACTCACTCATGGGGGCAGAGACTCCATACCCACAGAGTACAAATGCCAGTGCCTCGGGTCCCAAGGAGGGGGCATCTTGGTACCTGGAGGCAACTGTTCTGGCTCCAGCTCCTTTGTCTGCAGAAGCATCTCCAGAAACAACACAGAGAAATCGGGGCTCAGCTCCGGGCTACAGGGAGAGAGAAGCCAGGATCAGCAGCTGTAGGGGAGACCTTGGCACTGGTCCTGTGCCCCCTGGGCAAAGGGGCAGCTGGGATTGGCTGGTTGATCCCAGCATGCATCCCAGCTGCCAGAGCCCAGGCTGTCACAGAAGCAAGGGCTCTGCCCTGGCTTTGAGTCCCACCCCCACGTGCTGCCAGCAGTTTGATCCCACGTGCCATGAGGCAGGGGCTGTGGGCAGACCTGCTGTTACCGGCTGGACACCTTGTCCTGGCAGGCACAGCGGGTGACACGTGGCACGCGGCTGGAAACCGAGTGCCTCCCGTACCTGGCGCCAGGCAGCCGGAGGAGCAGGGGGCCGAAGATCTCTCCCAGGGCCCGAGGGTGGAGGTTGTTGCTCTCGGCCTGCTGTGATACCTTCCCCAGATGCCGGAGCAGGAACTGCAGGGTGAGCGTGTTCTGGAGTGGGACTGCAGGCGACTCCAGGGCCAGCAGCAGCTGTTTCCTGCAATTCTCTGGCTGGGGGATCTCTGGGGAGAGAACAAGACACGATGGAAGGGCTGGGACAGCCAGCACAGCTCTGCACGCTCCGGCTGCGTCACAGCATGGGAGCGCTGTCGGCAGCAGGGGCCGTGTGCCAGACCCGTAGGGACAGGACTCATTTGAATCCCCTAAACGTGTCCATCCTGCCCAGCCACCCATTCCCAAGTGTGGCCAGGACAGCCCTTACCCTGCAGGATGCGAAGGATGTCTCCATGCACGGACACCGGCACCACGGGGGAGGGCAGGTCCTGCAGGTATCCTCGCAGAGCCTCGCCCAGGGAGTGCACGTCAAAGGGCTCCAGGTCGCCCAGGGTCCAATCTGCCAGGGCAAACGTATCCCATGGGTGGTGGGCACAGCACCGAACAGCTCCCATTCCAGAGACCATCGCACACTGCCTGGCCAGCTGTCACGGCGAGGGAGCTCGGGCAGCCAAGCAGCCCCGCACAACAGAGGATGCCTGGGAGTGTCCTCTGCACCCCAGAAATAAGTTGGCTCTGGGAATGTCTCCCCTGGGAGGGCCCCGTGTCCAGTTCTGGAGTCCTGAGCACAGGAAGGACCTGGAGCTGCTGGAGCGAGTCCAGAGGAGGCCACGGAGATGATCCCAGGGCTGGAGCACCTCCTGTATGAGGCCAGGCTGGGAGAGTTGGTGTTGTTCAGCCTGGAGAGGAGAAGGCTCTGGGGAGACCTTAGAGCAGCTCCCAGTGCTGAAAGGGGCTCCAGGAAAGCTGGGGAGGGGCTCTGGATCAGGGAGTGCAGGGATGGAACGAGGGGGATGGTTTGAAGCTCCAAAGGCTCTCGGGAGAGACAGAAGGCGCCAGCACATCTGGAGCCAAGGCTCCAGCCACCAAGCTGGGCTGAAAGATCCTCCCCTGCTTATTAGTGGTGTGACAAAGCCAGAGAAACCTCTGCCAGTGGGGCACCCCGAGAGCGGGGCATCCTGAAGAGACAGCGGGAGACAAGCACTGGGGTTCACTTGCTGCCCTGTGAGTCTCTGAGCTGGAGCCACATCCCTTTGCCCCAGCAGGAATGTCCCTCTCTCCTGTCCCTTCCACCCAAGAGGGGGACGTGTTGGGACAGAGCCGGTCCTGCCCCGCGGGCAGCTTGCCGGGAGTCAGGAACCGCCTGGGCCAGGCGAGCCTGGCCTGGATAGCATTACTGCTGGCGCTGTCACAGCCACTAATCTCCTCCATCTGAGCCGATTCGCCTCCTCACCACGCGGAGCTGGTTCTTACCGGTTCTCAGCGCTTGCCTCAGTTCGGAGCCAGATGTCCTGTACAACATCTCGCTGTCTAACCCTGCGGAAGCGAGGACACTGCTGTGAGCCCCGCGGTTCCCAGCACGCTCACTGTTTCAGTGCCAGCCTGGCAGCCGCGTGCCGGCTGGGCAACGGCTGTGGCACAGCAAACCAGGCCTGGAGGGCGTCCAGGCCAAACTCCTGCAGATGTTCTCGCAGCCCCCTTGTGCCCCAGAACACCCCATTTCTCCACAGCAGCACAAATCTGTGCTTCCCAAACCCCAGCACCCACCCAGGACATGTAGGCACCCTGGCATGCAGACCCAGCACCCTCACCCAGGCCCCTGCGCAGGATGGTGCGGCGCGGCCAAGCCTGGCTCTGGGGAACAGCAGATCAAAACCAGGGAGGGGTGGGAGGGCCCCCTCTTTTGCAGGCAGCTCATCCCAAAGAGCTCGATCGGACGCCAACGGCTTTTAAAGACAGCTCCCCTCTGCCCTTGCTGGGGGGGTTTGGGGGTATCAGCATTCCCTCTTACCTTTCTTCTCTATGGCCTCCACCAGCTTCACCAGCAGCGGCGGCGCAATCTCAGGAGGGCTGAACTGCTCCTGCAGGTCTGGGAGAGGAGACCCTGGGGGAGAGGGAGGGAGAGCAGGTGTCAGCCCCAGCTCAGCCCTTGGTGATGCTCTGCAGGCCAAGCTGGGGCACACTCCAAATGGCAGCATCCAAGAGCAAGGAAAACCCCTGCTACGAGACCACAGCCTGAGCAAAGCTGTGGGGAACCTGTGAGCCAGCCCAGAAACCAACACAGCACTTGTTGAGCCTGGCCTTGCCCTGAGATCCTGCCGGGTATGCACAGGGGGGTCCCTACTGCTCCCTGCAGAGCCAGGGACGGATTGCCCCAGAGACCCCGGGCAGCCACAGGGGTTACCAGAGCTCCCGCAGCGCAGGTTTGGTCCCTGCCCAGCGCAGGGGCTGTGCGGAGCTGGCGCAGGAGCACAGCCAGGGAGCTCGCTCGCAGTGGTGAGCTGTGATTAATCCAGCAATTCAGACAGAATGCCTTGTCAGCAAATTCCTGCCCTTGATTGCTCGTTTAACATGGAAACCAGCCCTCTGCCTCCCCTCCCCAGGAGCCTCCGTACAAGCTGTTACAGGGCGCAGACAGCCCGCGGCACAGAACTGGGGTTCCCCCCTTCCCAGGGATCCATGGCCCCGCAGCAGCTGGCAATTCCCTGCCACCTCCAGAAGAACTTGATGTCCTGGCTCCAGGCACCCCTGTCCCTTGTGCCGGAGGGGTGACGCATGCCAGGGCAGGAGCATGCAGGCCCGGCCGCACGGCTGCCAGCGGGAGCCTTGCCGAGGGATGAGCGGTGCCAGGCTCCGTCTCGCTTCCAACTGAGCTCCAGCTGGTGCAGGAGGCTCCTCTGGGCTGGTCCACAGCACCGGGCAGACCCCTGGGGAGCCCACGGTGGGCAAGGGCTCTGCTCTGGGGAAGGCAGAGCCAAAGGGCTGCTCCTTGTTGCGAAACCCAGCTCTGTTGTCACACTTCTGACCCCAGCTCGCCCAGTGTGGTCTCACCACGAGGCGCAGCGAACTGGAACCTCGCACCCGGCTGAGCCTCCTGCACCCACAGCCTCGCAGGAAAAAGACAAAGCAGCTCGTGTTGGTGCAGCAACAGGGTGGGCACCCAGTGGTCTGCAAGGGTCTGTGCTGCCGGGGGGGGATCCCTCACCAAAGGGAGCCCTGGGCAGCAGAAGGGGCAAGGGGTAAAGCCACAGGCAGGCTGCCAGGCTGGCAGCTCCGAGCCTGACCCTTGCGAAGGGCCGAACGGAGAGTAAATAATGGGGTTGCCCACGTGGCCCAACTGGGAATGTGCTGCTTCAGCAGGCAGCAGCCTGCCTTTTTTTATCAGGCAGCCAGACCCGAGCCAGCAGCGGCTCTCGAGCCTCCCAGGCTGGGCCGCCACGAACAAGGACGCTCACAGCACGGCCGGGGCAGCTGCGGAAATATTTCCCAGCCGCATTTTTCCGCTCGTGTTCTCTGCGGAAGGCAAACACCAGCAGCTCATAAATTCACCGGCAGAAAGCGCTGGGTCTCGTTGCTCTGCGGGGCCAACCCTGCTGCCAGGCTGCGGGACGGCCGTGTCACATCCTCCACAGGTGACAGTGGGGAGCTATGGGATCCCTGGAGCAGGGAAACAGCACAGAGATTCTGCCAGCTGTGAGCTTTGTAGGGCAGCCAGGAGCCATCTCTCCACCTCCTGAAGTGCCGACCATGAAGAAATAATGCGGCCTTGGCTTAAATACAGTCTCTCAGTTGCAAAAATGTGTCTCCCTGCCAGCAGGCTGTGTGTAAAACGACTTGGGGGTTTGAGTTGCCACCCTACGCTGTGCCCAAGGGGGAGGCTGGCCAGGGGATGCACCCAGAGGGGACAAGGACAGGGCTGGCATCCCCGGCACATGCCTTGGCATCTGACCCTCTCCATCCCCAGACAGGACACAAACAGGCTGGCTTTGGGTTCTTTCCCAACTGCCTCTTCTCCTTGTGTCAGGAGCTTTGGGCACCGATCTTCTTCCACGTCACAAAGATCCCCACCCCTGCGCAGGGCAGCGGCTTTGACCACCCAGACATGCCTCTACCAAGCTCTGCTTGAGAAGAGGAGGAGGAAAGAGCCCACAACAGCATAAACACAGCCCCCGAGGGAGCGCTGGGCTGATGCAGGCAAGGCCGATGCCTCCACCGCAGAGCATGCCCCAGGCTCCCAGGAGGAGCTGCTTTCTTGGAAAGGCAGGTTGCGAGCGGGATGACTCAGGTCAGCGGCTCTCGCTGCCAACCCAAACGCACAGCCCGTCCGCATTCCCACCCTGCGGAGATGTTTCCTGGGGCCGCCCCTCTGGCTCTGGAAGCAAGAGCAGGGGAGGCAGCTGCAGGGAGCCACGCACCCAGCCCCACCACCATGGCTTCTGAGACAGGGGCTCCTTCCCACTGCTTAGGACGCTGAGATACTTCACGCAGCTGGAAGCATCTGATGGGACAGCCACAGCTCCCAGGCCTGGAGGGACTGGGAGGATGCAGGACTGCCAGCCAGGAGTATGCTCTGATGCCCACCAGCTGCTGCTGACCCTGCTCCTCCCATGTGCACTAGCACGAGGTCTTCTGCCAGGCTGTGGGAAGTCAAAGTGTGCCAATCACCCCTGTCTGCAGTCTCAGAACGCCGAGGGCTGCTGAGCCCTGGCCACGGGGCTGTTGCGTGTGGGAGCAAAAAACGCAAGCAAGAAGAAGGCAGCTGCCACAGCTCCATGGCACGGCGGCTCCCCCAGCTCCCGGAGCACGTCCGTGCCCAGCGCAGCCCTGGCTGGGAGCAGACGCAGGTGCAGGATGGCCCATGCCCTGCGCGAGGGTAGCTACCCAGCTCCAGCGAGAGCTCTGTGATCCGCGGGCAGGGACAAGCGCCAGGCAGACAAGCAATTAGCTCCAGTTCTCGGAACTATTCTTTTAGACCCTGGCTTTTCTCCTCTTGCCCAGAGACAAGTAATTGTGTGTCTCAGCGGGGCTGAGCCGCTCTTGGCAGGGAGCAGCGCCCCAGGCACTCCAGAGGCAGGGAGGTGGTTGGGAGAGGTCAGGACTTATTCTTAAAGGGAGGGAGCGGAGCAAAACCCTCAGTGGAGCAGGGAGAGGGACCAAAGACCACTGAGATCCCAGACAGTCATGGGCCAAGAGGGAGAAGGATATTGGGGAGGCAGAAGTGGGACAAGGCTTGCCCCAGGGTCAATAAGCTGAAAGAACAACGTCCTTTCCTCTTGGCCAGGACTGAGTGTGAGCCCACATTTCCCAGGTGACTTGGCCCTCAGGGCAACCCAGCACTGCGAAGCCGAGGCGAGGGCTCCAGCGCTGCCCTGTAAAGCCCCTCACACACCCTTGTGTGCCAGGAGCAGAGGTGTCTCGGAGCAACACGGCATGCAGCAAATCTTACCTTGCTCCAGAGCCTCTGGCAGCCGGCAGCCGCTAGCCCCCGGCGTCGCAGGCAGGGGTCTCTGCACCCGGGGGCGGTGGGAAGGGACGGAGATCTTCACAGGCCCCACGTACTCCACGTACGTGCCGGGAAAGTCCCCCTTCTGCTTGGTCCGCTCGTTGACGCCCAGGATCCAGCCAATCTGGTTGGGGGTCTGCTCATCCCCATCTTTGAAGCCCAAGGCTTGCAGGGCCCCCTTGCTGACCACCAGGATGTCCCCAGGCAGCAGATCAATGTCCTCTTCGCGTTCCTTGCGGTAGGGGTAGAGCGCGCGGTACTGGAACCCATCGGTGCTGCCCATCCTCTCTGATGTGAGGAGAACGGCTCTGGACAACGAGGCAGCGTGTTTCGGGTGGGAGAGGAGGGATCTCAGGGGCAGCTCTGCGCCATCAGCACTCTGAACGTCTCTGCATGAACCAGCACCCCAGGAGCCTGGCCCGGTTGCCCCGGCGCGCTTAGGTGCAGCCCCTTTTCCTTAGCTTGAAACCACGATTCAACCAAATAATGGAGCAAAGGGAGAAGGAGACAAACATAATCCAGCACTTGTGAGCGGGCATGCAGCAAAGAAACGGGAGATCAGGGTCCTCTTCACCAAAGAAGCAGGTTTCTTGGAGTCTGGGGGGCAAAGGCACAGTGTGCTTCCAGCTCTGAACGGCGTGGCATGCTACGTCTCCTGCAAAAAGAGAAGACGAGTTGTCACTGCAGAGCCAGGCACCTCAAACCCTGCTGAGATGCCAGCACTCAAACCAGGGGTCGATCCGAGCAGCTGAGAGTGGCAGGATTGTTTCTCTCCTACCCACCCGCTGGTGCTGCGCCCTGGATCCAACCAGGACACACTAATACTGCTTTTCAGTCCCAAAAGCAAGAGAGGAGCCAGCGGCTGCACACAGGAATGCCACCTCCTCTCTGCTACAACCAGGCACCAGCTCTGCATCTTAAAGAGGCTTCGCTCCAGCTCCTCCAGCCTACCCTCCTCGCAGCACTTATGCAAACAAGAAGACAAGGAGTGGGACAAAACAGCCTTTATGCAGGTACTTTTACATACAGAAAAGGGTGACCCTGCAACCACCAGCTGGAGGCCCTGAATAGGAGCAAAACAAACAGATTTAACCTTTTCTTGTTAAATCGATTAGATTTCACACTTCACCTTTCCATCTCCCCATCTGATGCTCCCCCCCGCCCCCCAAGTCATTTTCTGAAGGCAGCTGCCCACAAATGTAGGTTAACCAAGCTGCCAGCAAGAGGCTTCCAAGCTGCTTTGCTGTTCCCACAGAGCCGCACTTCAAAGCTTTGCTCTGAGCAAAGTGCAGTTTCGAACTTTTCAAAAGCAGCAGCGGCATCAAGTGCGGGCACGGGTTCTTTTTGCAGAGATTGGAGGTGAGGGGTGTTAAAATAATCTTCAGAAGCCTTCAAGTCTGCTTGGAACTGCTGGTGCCTTTCAGCTATTCAGGGAGAAATGGAAGCCGACGCTGCATGCCCTGCCCAGAAATCCACCACGAAGCAGAGACCTGGGTTCTAACATGTTGTTGAAGGGATGGATGAGCCAGGGCATTCCCACCAGCCCAGCATGGCCTCTTTTCCCAACTCCTCCTGGCTGTTCAGGCCGGTTTTCCACCTCCCCCAGGCAAATCCCAGCGCTCCGGTTCCCGCAGCCACGGCGTGCAGCTGAGGACTGGACCTACGAGGCACCGGGGCAGCCAGGAACCAGCCTTCCCAAGGACACCCTCAGCCTGCTGGAACGCTGCAGCTCCTATTAATGGCTTGAGCTGTTTTGGCCCTGAAACCACCAAACGCAGCTCCAACTCTAGAGTCTCATCTGAAAACTATTAGCGAGCAGGAAGGCGCTTTTAGGGCTGCCGGAGCCTCTGCCGAGGGAGGAGAGGAGGCAGAGGGAGCCAGGGCAGCCTTCCCGGTGGGGTCAAGGCACAACCAAGCCCAGGATGAAGCCAAGGCTGCTCCGACCGCTGGTTGGACTCTGCGAGAAGCACTGATGTTGGTGATCTGCAGTATTTCCAAATAACCCTTTCAGACCAGCGAGACGTTACAGTTCACATCAGCTCCAAGCCCTCCTTTCCTCCTGCACGTGCTACAACCACCCCTGCCTGCTTCCAGAAAGCCTGAGATGGGTGTGGGTCCCTGGAGAGGAACCGGCTCCCTTTCTCCGCAGCCGCGCACTCCAGCCCAGCACCGCGCTGCGGGCTCCTTCCCTCGACAAAGCAGCAAAGCACGGAGAGGCCGTGGCACACGAAACCTGTGCAGCAGCCAGAGCCTGAGCTCGGGCAAGCGTCCCAGCTGGGATGTCTTTGCCATGAATGAGCAGGCGCTGCCCTCGGGGAAGTAGCACACTTTGCAGCCAGGCTCCAACGGGTTGGGAACAGGATTGAGCCTGATCTGGGCTGCTGGAGAGCTTCTCCGGAGCTCCAGGAGCAACACAAGGCTGCAGGAATAAGAGAGAGACGCTGGGAACAGGGAGTGTTTGGGGGAGAAACAGCACATCTCAGCACAAGCTCCCACCACGCTGGGACGGCAGCCGCAGGGAGCTCGCAATGGATCCCACATTTCCCCAACCCAACCAGCCCCGGCCAGGAAAATATTACTTCATAATTCAGAGAATAAAAAGAGATTTATGACCAGGCTCGCTGCCTGCCCCTCGCCCCTCTGCACACTGCCTGTCACGGTCCAACAGAACCGGGGGCACTGTCTGCCTGCCAGGGGTACCAGCAGCTCCCGCTCCTCCCAGAGCGCACAAACCCCGTGATGCACCCGGAGGCAGCAGAGCCCGAACCCAGCGGGGCCAATGCTCCCCGCAGGCACCTCCGCAGCTCCCAGCCCGGATTCTCGGCTCCTCAGAAGCCGACGCAGCCGAAGAGGCTGGAAGGACAAAACGCTCAGCCCTGGCAAACTCGTTCAGTAGCTTTTAAAAGCAGACCTGCACAGAGGGGTGGTAAGAGGTGAGGGTTGCTCCGAGTCTCTCCAAAGAGCAGGTCCCGCAGCTCCTGCTCTGTCAACTCCTTCCAGCCTCTTTCCCCACGGTGGGAACACAAAGATGCAGCTCTGTGCCTGCTCTCCACGTCCCAGCAGGTCACTGGGCACGGGAAAAGGTACAGGTAACTTGGAGCCAACCTGGTGCTGGAGCAGCCTCACCTGCCCTCCCCACGCTCAGGGGAATCAAGTGCCCGTGAACACAGGTGAGGAGGCCCTGGGGAAACCCAGATCGGCGAGGCTAACCCCGGCACCGTCCTCTCCCGTTGTCCTCCATCCTGCCAGGAACCCAGCGAGCGGCTTCCAGGCTGAGCGGGCGTGCGGGATGGCAAGAGGAAAGCTCTGCACCCCACAGAGAGCCGCTGACCCCCCCAGCGTCACCTTGGGAAGAGGGACGGTGAGTCGGGAAAGGCAGCGCCGGGAGCGCGGGACAGGCAGGAACGCGTCAGCTGGAAGCGCAGCTCGGAGCCGGCGCTTGGCGCGCACAGGAGAGAGCGAGCAGCTTGCCAAAAGATTTCGGCTGGGCCCGGCTCCAGGTTTGCTCGGCTCTCGGAGAGGAACCTCGTGTGTCTGTGCTGGCGAGCACTTGCTCAGGCGGCTCTGCAAATCCCATGCATCAGACATCTAAATACCTTTGGTAAATCTATCTCCGCGCCCAGAAACAATCCCTCGATTCATTAACCGCTGTCAATACTTTCTTTGTTTAATACATCGGCTTGAAACAAAAAACACATTACGAGCCTTTTTGTGTGTGCCCAGCACATAAATAAAACCATCTTAACGTTTCCAATGTGATTCCTGCACTTTTTAACCCAGTTCCAAGCACAGTTCAAAGCGGGGCTTGACTCGAAGCGTTACTTTCCCTACAGAGGGGCAAAAGAATGCATAAAGATACTCAAAAGCAAAACAAGCTTGCGACAATCTACACAGCTCCAAGCTTCCCAAGTTACTGCAGATCCTCAGCGAGCAAAAAGCCACCAAATCCAGTTTTGAACTGTAAAATGCGACACGTTGATGGGTTACAAACAATGAAACACACTTTGCCTTTAACAAAAAGGGAAAATAGGACAAAGGAACGAGGGACGGAAATAAAAACAGACACGGAACTGCCGGCCACGTCGTGCCCCATCGCGACAGTGGCTCCTGCATGGAGTCTTCCTGACCCGCGCAGCTCTGCTGGCCCCGCACCCTGTGGAGCAGCTGAAGCCAGTGGTGCCAAGCACGCCGTGGGTCACGCTGTGTCCACAGGCACCCGAGCCACCGCGCAGCACTGGGGCAGGGAGGGTGAACTTGGCAACCCCTAATTTGGGACAGACTGCACAGCAATGCCCTCTGCTCCCGTGCCGCTCCCTGGCCCTGCTGAAGAGCCCAAACAGCGACTCGCAAAGCTCGAGCCTCGAGTGAGGCCACGGTGGAGGTGGCAATGCCACCAGCAGAGGAAGGAGCAGGGCGAGCCCGCAGGGAAGTTCAGCTGGACACGCTCCACCAGTGGCCAGGGGAGCAGGGAGAGCCAGAGCCATGCTGAGGGCTCGCGTCCCCGCGCTGGCGACCACCACGACGCTGCCAAACCACTGGTATCTCCCTCCGAGCAGGGAAAAGCAGCAGGGGACACAAATTGTGTCTCAGGACACAAGTCACACTGAGCTGTGCCCACACAAGGCCCGCATCGCAGCAGAGGCAGCCGACACCATTTTCACCTCTTTTCTCCCCAAGAAACACCTCCCATGCAGCGGGAACCGAGCCTCAGGAGCGGCAGCGTCCTGGCCACGGCCGCCCTTTGCCAGGGCAGAGCATTTACTGCTCCGACCTGAGTTCCTTCACATATTTTGGTTTTATTAAGCCCAAAAAAGTGAAAGAATAGCCGGGACATTACCCAGAAGAGTAAGCGTTATGGTCAGCAGGGGCTCAAGGAGCCTAACAAACCCCTGCCTCGGGATGCCCTCACTTCTGAGGCACCTGGAAGTCCCAACGACCTCCTCCTCCAAGGCTGGACAGCCCGAGTACCACAGACCTCCAAGACCTCTCTCACTGCCCGTAGGCTTCTCCTGACATCTGATGTTCTTGCTTTGGTCGAAGCCTGTCCTGTCTCAGCCACCCCAAGGAATTTCTCCTCCTCCTCCTCATTTTTATTTGGCTGGAGGTCTCTGTGTGCCCGCACCGAGCAGAGAAAGACCAAGCTCCCTACACCAACACCATCCTTTCGCTCCAGATTCCTTTTACACCAGCTCCAAGAAGCTCCTTCCATTTTAGGAGCACTCACAGGGCAGGGTTTAGGGGATTTTTTTCTTTGTCTCTTTTTTTTTTAGAAACAAACTCAGGAGCTGCGTTTTGGCTACTTCCCTCAAAAATTACAGCTCGAAAAAACCTGACTACATGAAAAAATTCCAACTGCTCTTGCTTAAAATCACATTCTCCAGGGTATTTGGAATTTATGGGATGATTTATTAGCAGCTCTGCGCAGCGCAGCACTTGCATGAAGGAACCTACAAGGTGAGAAGCAACCACGTTAGCAGGCCAACACTATTTGGGCATTGATAAAGAGAGGTGAGACCTTGAGAAATCCACTGCCCTTCCTCCGTTCGCTTTTTATCTTCCATTACTTGGTTACTTTAGCTTCAAGATGCAGCTCCAGATATTCCCAGCAGAATTAAAAAAGCCCTTGATATTATAAATACTCTTTTTTCATTGTAAACACACCCCAGCACTTGGAGCAAAGCGCTTGGCACTCAGACACAGCTCCAAACTGGCTCCACAAACCACTCTGCTCCTCGCCGCATTCCAGCTGAGCCGCAGTTTCTCTCCCAACCCAGAGCTTTTGTCCAGTGAGACCCAACTGCGGGCAGAAAGGATTTTCCCATGTGCTTAAAACCTCATTCTAGGGAGTTAAAATCCGAGGGTTTAGGGCAATGCTCTCCTTTCGGAGGTCGGAAGCATTGCCGCAAACCGCACGGGTGGATCGAAGCACGATCTGCCCACGTCAGAGAGAAGAGTCACCAAAGAAACCGACCCATCGCTTGGACTTTCCCACATCACGGAGGAGCAGATGACTGGAGCAGAGGCCAGCCCAGCTTCGGGGACACGGCAGCGTTAGGGGAGGGCGGGGGAATAGCCAGGAAAGCAGTGATTTAGGCTATATTTACTCAGCTGCCTCCACTCTCTGCTCTCACAAAGTCACAGGGCCAGTTCCCCAGCGGCTCCGAGAGCTGCTCAGGAAAGAAAAGGCGCGCGAGAATGGGGAGGAGAGGCGGCCATTCCCCTGCCACACCGGGTGCTGACGGGCACTGGTGCCACTCCAGCTCACACAGAGCTCATTTCAGACAGGTTTTCCTCCAAATTTTATTTCCCACTGAACACAGACCCTGTTTGGGAGCTCCGTGAGCAGGGAAAGCTTCCTCTTCGAGGGGCCTAGAAATGATCCCAGAAAAGGCACAGGGCTGACTGGAAAGGCAGGCTGGGCACCGTCCCACAGACAGGCTCTGGGGGCAACCACGGCTCTGGCCAGTGGAGCCACAACCATTTTGGGCTCTGAGGGCAACCATGCCATCTTGGGCTCTGGGGGCAACTGTGGCTCCAGCCAGCAGAGCCACAGCCACCCTGGGCTCTGGGGACAACCGTGCCTCCAGCCAGCCAAGCCACAGCCACCCTGGGCTCTGGGGGCAACTGTGGCTCCAGCCAGCAGAGCCACAGCCATCTCGGGCCGGGCTTTGGCACACCCAGAGGGACAAGAACATCCCAGGGCCATCTGTCCCCAGCCTCGGGTCTGCTGGACAGGACCACGGTGGGGCCAAGCCCTCAGCCCAGGCTGGAGCCGCGCAGCCCCGAGAGCCTCTGTCACCCTGGAGGGAGCCCAGGACCCCCGGCAAGGAGGGCTGCACCCTGCCAAGGTGGGGTCCCTGCACTGGCACTGCTGCAGGGGGAACGGAATAGAAATGGGTGAATTGGCACTGCTGGAAGGGAGACAGCCTTGGGGGCTGGGGGTGCAGCCCTGGTACGACGGGAGGGGGCACTGAGGCAGCCCTGGCAGCGGCGTGTGGGGATGGGCACAGGGACAGCCCTGGCACCACGGGGCGGGGAGGGAGGACAAGGACAGGAACAGCCTTGGCAAAGGGAGGGCACGGGGACAGCCCTCGCACCACGGGGAGTGGGACACAGGGACAGCCCTGGCACATGGGGGGTGGGGGAAATAGGAAAAGCTCTGGCACCACGGGGGGACACACAGAGCCCTGGCACAAGGGTCCTGCCCTGGCACCTCGAGGCGGGGAGGCAGGGCCACCCCTGGCGCTCGCACAGAGCCTCGGCCCGGGGGGCCCGGCGAGCCTGGGGGCCGCGCTCCCCGCGGGTCCCGACCCCGAGTCCGTGCCGATCCCGTCCCCTCTCACCCCTGACTCCGTCCCTCCTCATCCCCAACCCTGTCCCCCCTCGCTCCCGACCCCGTCCCACCTCTCCGCCGGCCCCATCCGCCGCCGCCCGGCTCCAGCCCGCTGCTGCCTGCCAGCCCGGCGGCAGCCTGGGAAAAGGCCCGAGCGCCGCCGGAACGGCCCGAGCCCGCCCCGGAAACAGCCGAGCGCTGCCGGACACACACGAACCGGCTCCGGAAACAGCCGAGCGCTGCCGGACACACACGAACCGGCTCCGGAAACAGCCGAGCGCTGCCGGAGAGACACGAACCCGTCCCGGAAACAGCCGAGCGCTGCCGGACACACACGAACCCGCTCCGGAAACAGCCGAGCGCTGCCGGAGAGACACGAACCCGTCCCGGAAGCAGCCGAGCGCTGCCGGACACACACGAACCCGCCCCGGAAACAGCCGAGTGGTGGCGGCGCCGACCGGTGCTGCGCAGCGGCGCCCCCTGGCGGTGGGCGGGGACGGCGGAGCGGGCCCTGCGCACAGTGCATTGCAGCGATCACAGGCACTGCACCGGGCACCGGCATTGCACCGGGCAACGGGGCTGCACCGGGCAACGGGACTGCACCGGGCACGGGCATTGCACTAGGCATGGGAAATGCACCGGGCACACGAGTTGCACCGGGCATCAGAACTGCACCGGGCATGGGCCCCGCACGGGGCACAGCACCGGGCCCAGGACATTGCACCAGGCACGGGGCACTGCAATGGGCACTGCACCAGGCATCGCGGCTGTACTGAGCTTGGGGTGATTGCCTTGGCACCAGGCACTGCACAGGGGCAGCGGGTACTGCACACACTGGGTACTACACCGGGTACCGCAGAGGGCACTGAGGGGGGCACTCACTGGGTATCCCATCAAGCACTGGGTGCTGCACTGGGCACCTCTCTGGGCACCCACAATCCAGACCCAGCATCGTTGCCAAGCTCAGTGCCAGACGTGCCGCTGCCAGGGCTGCACCCCCAGCCTCCCCCACCTGCGCTGGGCCAGCTCTGTCACCCAGCACTCCCAGCCAGGCCCCGCCAACCCCTCGCCATCACCCCATGCTGCGGGCACTCCTTCACCTGCGGGCACCGCACGACCGCTCAGAGCAAGGGACAGCTTTAATCCAAGAGAACTTCCTCAAGGTGGGAACGGAGCGGAGTGCTGGGCAGGACCATGTGGTCCCTGTGCCTTTTAACACAGCTTCCATTAAAATAATCCTTCTCCGATGGCATCTCTGCCACTGTGGTGCCAGTGGGCAAGGGCTGCCCTGCGTCTTCTCCAAACCCCGCTGCCTTCTGAGACCTGAATACGGATGGCGGAGGAAGAAGCAAAGGAAACGCCAAACAGCTCCGGCTCCTCGTTTTGGGTTAAACGGCACCGGTTTAATGGGAGAAGCGGGACAGGGAGCCTGGCACAAACCACACACGCACAAAATAGAATCATGGAATCATTATGGTTGGAAAAGACCTTGAAGATCATCCAGTCCAACACAAAATAATCCAACTCGCAGCCGAAAAATCCGCTGGCTGCTTTGGGGTGGGAGATTCACCCATCGGCAATGCCCGACAGCACTGGGCAAACTGGGATGGTCCCCCCTGGCACCGGGGCAGCAACGGTGGCAGGGGAAAAGCCGGCACATGCGTTATCGACTGGAAACGCCGTAGAAAAGAGTAGAAATGCGGGGAAAAGGATGGGCTGGGCTGTAGTTTTTTGGATATAAAGTGATGGGGGAAAAGGAATGGGGGAAATACCCAAGTTATAAATTAAGGAGAAGCAGCCCAGGAACTCGCTGGGGGGGTTAAAACAAGAGAAATCCTGGAATGGTTGGGTTGGAAGGGACCTCAAAGCCTACCCAGTGCCACCCCCTGCCATGGGCAGGGACACCTCCTACTGGGTAAGGGGGCTCCAAGCCCCATCCAACCTGGCCTTGGGCACCTCCAGGGATGGGGCAGCCACCACTGCTCTGGGCACCCTGGGCCAGGGCCTCCCCACCCTCACAGCAAAACATTTCTCCCCAAGATCTCATCTCAATCGTCCCCTCTTTCAGCTCAAATATTGGCTTTTTAGAGACGTCCGTGTGCCCTGATGGCCGAACTCCAAAGGGTGTGGGAGCAGAGGAAAGCAAGGAGCAAAAATTGACCCTAAAATCCCATTAATATCTGCACCCAATTGCTGCTCCCGCACGGAGGGCACTGCTTTTCCCACCTGGATGGAGCCAGGTGCCTCCAAAAGGCTCCAGATAAAGAAATTAAAACCTTTACATCCCGTATACGCTCATACGATGAACCATATGGGTCATCACACGATGAACCGTATGCAAATAACCCCCCCCCACATCCCGGCTCGGATCGCCAGCGCCTGGGGGAGGCTGCTGTGGCTTTCGTTTGGTTTTACATCTTACAATTAGCCCCTCGATGGGGTGTTTTTAGGAGATTTAGGGTGTTCCCAGCTAAAACTGAAGTTATAAAGTGAGGAAAAAGCAAGTAGGTCGTTGCAAGGTTAAGAAACCGTGTCATCCGGCTGGGAGACGCTCGGAAGAGCCTGGGAATGACTGCCCAGGTGGGACCCTGCACCGGTTCCACCCTGCCCCTTTAGCTTATAAAAAGTAATAAATTAATTAACGAATATTCGCATCGAGTCCTTTCTATACACGAAGGGTGGGGCCCTGCTGGGGAAACGCCACCGCCAGAGAAGCTCCTGCATCTCTAGAAAAATAGGAGCATCTTTTAGGGAGTACAAAAACCCACTGGGGAGGCAAAGTGCCCGGCGCAGCCAGCCCGGCCAGTGCCAGCGTCCCCAGAGGGCTCTGGGAATCTTTGTCTCATGGGTACACGGCACAGGGTGGGGTTTTGGGGAGGTGGTGGGATGCCACAGGGAGCCCAGACCATCCCTGGGTGCTGGCGTGGGGCTCAGGTGTGCTTGGCCCCACTCCATGTGCTGCCATGGGGTGCCGGGAGCTGAGCGCTCGTGGGCTGCTGGCCGCGTGCCGGTGGCACCTGCGGTGGCGGCCGGTGGCTGGTTGCTCTCTCCCTGCAGTTCTGGTGCTGCCAGGAGCCGCGATCCCGCTGCTCGCATCCATAGTGCCACGGCGAGGAGGCGCTGCCGGCGGGGGGCTTGGCATTGCCGATGGGGTAGGAGCCCTGGCATTCCCACTCGGCCACTGCCGGCTCCTGCTCGTCGCTCTCGGAGCCCTGCACCGCGATCTGCGGCACCGTGCTGGGCCTGGGCTTTGGCTCCGTGCCGCCACACCGCAGGGCCGTGTCCTGCCCGCCTTCGCTCTTGCCGCTGTCTTCGCTTGCCGGCACCGGCTCTGGCTCATCAAAACTCACTTCTTGAACGGCTTCTTGCTTCTTGAAGGAGTCCCGGCGCTCGGAGAGGTTCAAACGCCGCATGACCACCACCTCCTGGTCCCGGTCGTGCCTCTCGCTAAGTCGGGAGCTGGCGGGGTGATAACCGTGCTCCCCGGGGTACGCTGGCACCTCGCCCTCCCCGATGGCCTCCCCATCCATCATGGGCATCTCCAGCCCCAGCTTGCGCCCACCACTGGCTTTCTTCTCCCCCAGGATGGTGACGATTTCGGCCGACTGGACGCGTTTGAGGAGGGGGGAGCGAGGGCAGTCGGCGCTGCGGGGCCGGGAGCTCTGCCGGACGATGGTGGGGGGGGACAGGGTCTTGCCCTGGAAGGAATGGGGGGTTTTGGGGTACCCCGGGAGCGGAGATGGGGAGCGCTGGGGAGAAGGCGGGCGCTGGGCGGAGGAAGGGGTGCAGGCGAGGGGCGAGGGGGGGATGCTGCTGGTGGATTTGCGACGTCCCACTTTGTAGCGCTGCCCACCCAGTTTGGGTGCCAGCCCGTGCAGGGAGCTGGGGCGCACGTGGCCGGCGGGCGACGTTGGGGTGCTGGAGGAGGGAGAGGTGCTCTGTGGGGACGCAGCATCTGCCGTACAAAGAGAAACGGGTCACCACGAGGGATGGAGGGACGCGTGGCATCCCCGCCATGCCCAGAGTGAACACCCCATCATCGCCCCGCTGGGTACCTGGGGGCATGTCGGGAGCGGGGCTGCGACACGGCGTGGCGGGGCCCGGGGACAGGCTGTGCGTGGGCGACTCCGGGAGGCTCTCGCTGGAGGACAGCGAGTGATGGAGACCGGAGGAGAAGCTGCGGCTGGTGTGCAGGACCGACGACTGCTTGGAGATCTTCTTGAACAGGGTTTTTCTCCTGGGGAGGAGGACACAAAGGTGGTGAGGATGGGAAGAGCCTCGGCTGCTCCTTAAAGCTGACGGCTCTGAGTCGGCTGAGCCGGTGCTGGCAGGACCAGACCCCGCTGAACCCCCTGGTATGGCAGAGCTGGAGCATCACCCCCAGCTCCAAGGACACCCCAGGATAAATTCCACCTTGGTGCTACCCACCTGTCCTGGCCATCCCTTTTCCTGCTCTTCTTACTCCTCCGTGCCATCCTTGTCTTGGAGCTGTTTTTCCGAGCGGGGCCAATTTTAATGGAGGTGTTCTCCAGGGCTGTGGTCCGCAGGGCCACTTTATTCCCACTCTGAGGGATGGAAAATGAATTGCTGCAATGTGCCACATCCAGGCAGCGGATCCGGACGGGCTCCTGCCTTGGCTGCCGGTGGAGGCGATGCCCGGGAGCCGCTGGCTTGAGGCTCCGGTCCCGACCAAGCAGCACAGTGCCCATCACCCACCTTCAGCAGCAGCTCCACGACGTCCCGGTGAACCAAACCCAGCACTGACTCGCCGTTCACGTGTGTGATGAGATCGCCCGCTCTCAGCCCTGCTTCCTGCGCAGGGCTCCCCTCTTCCACACTCTGTAATCAAAACACCAAGCTTTTACTCACTTAAAAACCCACGTTTCTTCCTGGGGTTTTCCACGTCTCCAGCACCACCGGTGCCTCCCCGTGCAGAGCCCAGGCCACGTACCCAGACCATATGGTGGACGGTGTAGACGTCGCTGTCGCCCATGTAGACGCGGATGGCTCGCAGGGTGAAGCCGTACTTCTTGCCGGAGCTGTGGATGATGATGGGGGGCCGCAGGCTGGCGATGGCGAGGGATGAGTCTCGGCTTGGGGAAGAGTCGCGGGAAGAGGGGTTGGATGAGAGGGAGTGGGGGGAGATGGGGCTCATGAGGGCACCGCTGCCGAAATCGTCTGCAAGCAGGAGAATCATAGAATCATGGAATGGGTTGGGTTGGAAGGGACCTCAAAGCCCACCCAGTGCCACCCCCTGCCATGGGCAGGGACACCTCCCACTGCATCAGGGGGCTCCAAGCCCCATCCAACCTGGCACCTCCAGGGATGGGGCAGCCACCACTGCTCTGGGCACCCTGGGCCAGGGCCTCCCCACCCTCAGCATGAAGAATTTCTTCTTGATGTCCGATCTAAACCTTCCTCCTTCCAATTTAAAGCCTTTCCCCCTCATCCCGTCACTCCAGGCCCTTGGAAAAAGCCCCTCCCCAGCTTTCCTGGAGCCCCTTTCAGCACTGGGAGCTGCTCTAAGGTCTCCCTGGAGCCTTCTTTTCTCCAAGCTCAACAACCCCAACTCTCAGCCTGGCCTCAGAGCACAGGGGCTCCAGAAGCTGGATCAGCCTGGGAAAACCACACAGCAACTGCCACCGGGCAGGATAAACCACGCGGCACACAGACCTGATGTGATGATGAGGGACAGGGCTGAGACAGAGGCGGATTTGGGGACGCGGCCGCCCGGCGAGGCTCTCTGCCTGTCTGCCACATCTTTCTGGCTGCTCAGCCGACGGCTCTTGCCTGGCTCCAGGCCCCGGGGAGTCGAGTTTTTCGTGCCAGTGCTGTTGCTCCGGAGGCGGATGCGGTTCAGGCTGACGAGATCGGCTGCGCAGAGGGGAGGAGGGAGAGTTTGGCGACATGGAGACGCCACCCAAGCTGTGCAGGACCCAGCACATCCCACACCAGTGCCCACAGCCTACGCACCAGATAGCGCCGATGGCTTCACCGCACCGCCGGTCCCCGTGTCAGGCTCTCCCAGCACGAACTTGGGTCTTTCTGGCTTGGAGGGCGCCATGCAAGGACTTTCATCCTCTGAGGAGAAGGCAAACTTGGGCATCGTGTCCAGGCTGTAGGTGCTGGCCAGTGCGGCGGGGCTTCGGCTTCGCTCGTGCCGGGAGGTGTACGGCGTGGAGCTGCAGGATGTCCAGGAGCGGAGCCTGCATGGGGAGAGCAGGGTGGGCTTGAAATGACCACAGATGGAACTGAGGTGCTGTAGCACCCATGGATGTGTCCCACTGGTGCCTCTGCAGACCCTCAGTACCAGCAGAAACCCTCAGGGTCCGCACAAATCTTGGGTGCTGGCACAAATCCTCAGTGCTCGCACAAACCCTTGGTGCCAGTAGAAACCCTCAGTGTTGGCACAAGCCCACCTCAGCATTGCATCCCCCACCTCACCACGCACCGGGGCTCTGTGCCCGCCAGGCGGTTCCTGTCTTCATCTCCTGAGTGCCTGTCCCACCGCTCCTCTTTGTCCTCGCTGTGACTCTGATCGGAGGATGAGAGGCTGAGGTTGGAGTGAGCCGCCAGGAATTCGGAGCTGCTGTAGACCTGAGGAGGAGATGGGCTGTCAGCAAGGAGCAGAAATTTGGGAATCCAAGTGCTCTGGCATCAGCCAGGACAGCGATGCTCAGCACAACCACGCCAGCTGTAGTTTTGGATACTGGAGGAGGGACTGGAGCACCTTGCTGAAGCGATGGGAGCAGGAGGAGAACTGCCCAATCTCCACGGATGATTCCTCGTCGTTGGTTTCTTCATCCTCTGAATCCAAGTGGCGGTACCGCTCGGAGCGAGCTGAAAGCAAGAGCCAGAACAGGCAGGGCTGTCACCCCGCTGCAACACCTGCACCCTGCCTGCCCGTGGGGGCTCCTGCTCCCGTGGGGAGCTGTGATGCGGCTGACAGCCTGGTCCCAAAGCCCAGGAGAATTTTGGGGTGAGAAAGTAAGGCTTTTGGTAAGGGTGAGCAGCCTGGAAACAGGATTGCATCTGTTTTGTGACTTGGGTTGTAAAGCAACCAATTTCTCCCAGATTTTCATCCCCCATGGGAGCATCCACCGTGCAGCTGGGATAATGGATTCGCCGAGGGGAAGAAAGGGATGGATTTGCCCTCACTGTCGAAGTAGCTGGTGTCATCCTCGGACTCCAACTGCGGGATGAACTCAGCCTTCTGGCGCAGGAGCCCGTTCCAGTCCAGGTGGAGGAAGAAGGAATGGTGCTTCACCTCGTGCGCTCCCCCTGCCAGGCAGAGGAATCCACGTCAGGAGGATCTGGGATGCTCCCCCTCCCAGCCTGAATGGCACGGTCGCTCCTCCATGGCTTAAATCAGAATGGACCGGAGCCCAGCGCCGCCTTCTCAGGGTGAATCCTGAGCAGGGACCGCCTCCGAGCATCCCCGACGTGGCAGGACATGCTTTGGTTTCAGTCCCACACAAGTTTGATGGGAATCGGGGTGCCAGATCCCCACCCCAAGCACCGCGTGGGATCTGTCGCTCTTACCAGTGCCCAAGCGCTCGAGGGGACACTGGCGCAGCAACCGCGTGATCAGGTCCTGGGCGTCTGCGGGAAGAGCCTCGTCCCCTTCTGGCCACATAATTTCATCTGGAAAAGGAAAAAGGAAAAGGAGTTTTAAGTAGCTGGGAGAGTTTGGACATGATGGGGGCTGTGACGATGCAGAAGTCATTTCTGGGCAAGAGGAAAGTCTTCCAGAAGCTGCTGAAAGATCCCGAGACCTTAGAGCAGCCTCCTAGGTCTGAAAGGGGCTCTGGGAAAGCTGGGGAGGGGCTCTGGATCAGGGGGTGCAGGGATGGGATGAGGGGGAACAGTTTTGAGCTGAAAGAGGGGAGACTGAGATGAGATCTTAGGGAGAAATGTTTTGCTGTGAGGGTGGGGAGGCCCTGGCCCAGGGTGCCCAGAGCAGTGGTGGCTGCCCCATCCCTGGAGGTGCCCAAGGCCAGGTTGGATGGGGCTTGGAGCCCCCTGATCCAGTGGGAGGTGTCCCTGCCCATGGCAGAGGGTGGCACTGGGTGGGCTTCGAGGTCCCTTCCAACCCATTCTATGATCCTCCCTAACTGAGAAATCAAAGCTTGAGGAGCCTCCTTGCTGTTGTATGAAATGAAGGAATGAAGCTCTCCGTGTGTTAAGGACGAGCCATGAAGAGCGAATTGAGGAGTGAAGTTGCCACCGACACTCACCGCTGATGACCTGCCCAAAGAGCTCCTCAGGGGTGTCTCCAAAGAAGGGGACACAGCCCACCAGGAACTCGTAGAGGATGATGCCCATGGCCCACCAGTCAACGGGCTTCCCGTAGCCCTGTATGAGGATGACTTCCGGGGCGATGTACTCCGGAGTGCCACACACCTGCATGGGAACAAGTGGTTGACACCTCGGCAATGACCTTTGCAACAAGTCCCGAGGCCATCCTGGTCCCCGGTGACAGCAGATTGGCCACGGGGAGCAGGACTTTGTACCTGCTTATCCATGAACTCCCGCGTATCCTTCTCCATGTGCCCTTCGTAGAGGTTCGTGGTCATGTTCATCAAGCCGATCTTTGACAGACCGAAGTCTGTCAGCTTTATGTGGCCCATGGAGGTGATGAGCAAACTGCAAGAGAAGACAGACACCCCCCAGTGATGCTGTTTGCTTCTGGGGAGACTTGGGCACAACCAGCCAGACCCCAAGACTTCTGGTCCTCATGCAACAGCACAGAACTAGGTCTGTGGACACCAAAACCCAGGACCTCATTCTGCCTCGTCCTCTTGGCTTGGATCAGTCCCTGTCCCTTCCCCTTCCCCATCCAAATCCAACCCCATTCTTGCTCAGACCTGACCCACGTCCTCACTTGTCGGGTTTGAGGTCTCGGTGGACGATGCCGTAGTTGTGGAGATATTCCAGCGCAAGAACAGTCTCAGCAAAGTACATCTTCGCCATGTCCACCGGCAGTGGGCCCATGTTCTTCAGCAAAGTGGCGCAGTCCCCTCCTGTGGGGACACAGGTCCTCCTGAGCAGGGAGGCTCAGAGAAGGCAGAGAGGCCACCAGGAAGGGCTATGCTGCCTCTCCAGCCAAGCAGACTCCCAGCCAGACCCTCTCGTCCCTCATCAGAGCAGCACTGAACCCTGGGCACAGGACACAAACGCTCTCCTAGGTCAGCATGGCCACCGTCTTCATCAAGGTGAGACTCAGGATGACCAAAGCATCTCCTCATGCTTCCCTCTGCTCCTTGGAGATGTCCAAGTGGTGCCCCCAATGCTCAGACATCGAAATTTCTCCCCTCCCTCCAGCCCTGAATTTCATTCTCACCTTCCACATACTCCATCACCATGCAGAGGTGTCGCTTTGTCTCAAACGAGCAGAACATGCTGACCACGAAGGGGTTCTCAGCGAAGGTAAGGATGTCCCTCTCCACAAACACCTGCTGGATCTGGTTCCTCAAGATCAGGTTCTGCTTGTTGATTTTCTTCAAGGCGAAGCGCTGCCGCGTCTCCCTGTGCCTCACCAGGTACACAGCCCTAGGAGAGAGAAGTGGCTGGACCTCAAAACGTGTCCTCCAGCCACCAGGACTGACCACGCAGCATCATGGGACTCGGGCAGGAGGATTTTGGAGATGTATACAGATGGAGACAAGCATTAGGGACTTCCCAACTCACCCATAAGCCCCATTGCTGATCAGCTTGATGGTCTCAAAGTCCCCCTCGCAGGGCTTCCTCCGAGGAACGGTGGCCGCAGACTGGCTCTGAAGAAGGTACAGGAGGTTTTTAATGTTTCCACCTGCTCCTGCACTGCATCACCTCTGACTGCTCCTCACTGCTAGAGGACACCCCTCCCTGAGCCCTTTCTGGCCACAGACACCAAACCAGAAGACCAAGATGCTCTGCAGATCTAGAGCCCATTCTGAGCTCTGTCCACGCCAGAAGTCAGATGAAGGACTATGAAATATTACACCTGAGCACAGCAGAAACCCTTGGGGACAACCCAAATGAACATCTCCCAGCCTAAGATGGCACAGGAGCTGCTGCAAGGAGCTTCGGGGCGGCATGAGGCAGGACAAAGCTGGAGGCAGCAGGTGGGATACACAGGTAGGACTGCGCTCACCTCACAGGCATCATCGTTCTCCGGCGTGATGGTGTTCCCGCTGTCGAAGTGATCCAGCTGCACCATTTCTGCACAAGATGAGGATGGTTTTCACCTTTTTCACGCTCAACTCCCACCCAAAATACCCCCATTAACCACCCTCCCTCCAACCTTGGAGATCCTGGGAGATTTGGCCACATGCTTTGTTCAAGCCATTGTATGCAGAAATTCAGGTCATGGCGTAAAGAGGTTCAACACGAGGTTAAACATTTACATAATTCTTTTTTCCATAGTCATTCCCGTGCTTTTGGGGGGATTATGGTTCCCCCCTCCCAGGCCATGGCTTCTATGGATTAAGCGTTCTTGAGCTTAATCTGCTTTGCTGAATGTGTTGGGAGCAATAACGAGGGATGTGGGACTGGCCAGGAGATGTGGACACTGTCCTGGTCCTACTGTGACCCACACAATGCCAACAGCTCAGCCCCACCAGTCCCCCTGCCACCTCCCAGTGCTCCTTCATGCTCGCCAGTGGCTAAACTGGGAGTCCACATCCCACTGCAGATCTCAGGGCCACCAACCCAAGCGCTTCCCTACCCTCCAGCGGGTCCTTGACGAGCCCCAGTTGGCTGATGATGTATCGAGGAATGTCAGTCTTTATGCCCTGGCCAACTTTGGCGTGGCCCTCTGCAGCTTCCAGGAGATGGTAAAACTCCTCCGGGTCAAACTCCTGGATGGGGAGAACCAACAAGAGTTGAGGAGCAAGACTTTGCAACATTAAGCCTTTCCTCTAGGCCTTGAGGGTGACACCTGTGATTGAGGACAGGCCCTGGAGAAAGCTAAAAGCTCTGCTCCTGTTTCTACCGTTGATCCCCCCCTGCTCCCAGTGTAAAGGGTCAACGGAAAAAAACAAAGCCCCGTAAGCTCCTTCTTTCAGCTCCAGGAATCACAGCACAAAGGCAAACACTTTAGAAATTCAGCTCAACAGCTTAAAACCCCCCTGAAAAACGGATGAGAAAGCCTGCCAAGAAGTTCACGCATCCCTGCTCTGCGAGGAAAACCAGCTTCTCCTCTCCAAGAAAAGGCTTTAATGCTAGGAATGGTTTTAGGTCCTTGCTGCAGCCTGGCCAGGACGGTGAGGAGCAGCAGTTCCCATGGCAAGGTGGTGAGAAGATGCCTTGTCTTTCATGGTCCATATCCATGGGTGGATGAAAGTCAGGACACATCAGGAGTCGCCATGTCTTACCAGGCACTCCAGAAGGCGAGCAGGACGGGAGATGATGATCAGCAACTTCCTCACCAGCTGGTCAATGAACTTCACCTCCTCGCTCTCCGAACGCTCCTGAGCCTGTTAGAAAGGAGACAGAAACCAGGTATTTGCTGGTGCCCTCAGGAGATGAGACCAGGCAGGGAACTGCCCTGTACTCACATCTCGGAGCAGCTTCTCCAGTTTCTCCTGCAGCTCCATGAAGTAGCGGGAGGTGATGAGAGCTCCCTGGGACTTGGCCAGGCAGTCGCGGGCCAGCTCAATGATCTGGTGGTGGATGAAGCCCAGCACCCCGTCCGCCAGGGGCAGAGTGCTGCTTGGAGAGAAGTTTGTGATGGTGTCCTGCAGACGTTCTTCCATCTGGGCTGTGGCCTGCAAGGCAGAATGGACGGTGACGCCCAGGAACGTGCACCCCCATACCATGCATCGGGTTTGGGCAGCCAGGATCTCATGCTGCCACCTCCAATATCCACGGGCACACCATGGCCCAACCTGGGACCAGTTTCTAGCAGGCTGCAAAAGCCCTGCTAATGCCTCCAGAGACCACTGCTGGCGTGTGTGGTGATGCAGACCCACAGGATCCTGCCTTGCCAGTTCATTACCAAGTTTCCAGTGTCCTCAACACCTCGTCCCAGTATCTATCCATGCATTCCACTTTCCAGCATGGAGAAGATTCCAGCATGGAGAAGACACTGTCAGGATGCCATGGAGGGACTAACACGCTCATCCTCCCCAGTCCCAGTAGTTACCTTTGGGAATCGCTCCTTGTAAACATGGTTCATCATCACAACCTCGTTATCAAACGTTCCGCTCGTCCGTCCAGGGCTGCGGAGGGAGGAAACCAGTTGTGTTACGAGGCCCAAGTCATTTACATCTATGTAAACAGCAATTTGTTCCTTCCTCCTAATTCCCAACCCCAAGTGGTTGAAGCTCATCCGAGTGGAGCCGCTGGCCTTTGGCCAGCAGACCCAGCAGCATCCCTCCCACCATGCACAGATCTGGAGGTCCCTGGCACCTGGTCTGGGCAAGATTAACCTTCCACAAACCCAGATCTCCAAACTCAAGTCACTTGAAAATGCACAGCTGAGAGGCTGGCGCATCAGTCACTTGACTTTGAAGCGTGAACTCATCCTTTCCTTCCTTTGGATCCCACAATTTCTCACCAGTGTTGCCCTTTTTAGCAGCCCAACAGCAAAAAAACATCCCAACCCCGTGGTGGATGCAGGGACCTTCATTAAACAGGGCTTCTCTCTTACCCTCACCCAACGCTGCCTCTCCCAGGCCCCTGCCTGGTGATCCCGTTATGCAAAGCTCGTCGCAGGAGCAGCCAGCAACTCATTAACCACTATCTAATAAACGAGAGCCACTGGCTCACTGCCAGCCCCAGCCCAGCCCTTGCCATGCCATGCCATGCCAACCACAGATCTGGCATTTCCTCAGTGAAAACCTCACCATCTGCAAACCCCTGTCAGATCAACCAAAACCTTTGAGATAAATAAGCAAGAAGCTGCAACTCCAACTATTTTGGAACAAATCCCACTTTCTCCAGCTTCAGCCCCAAGAAACCTCACTCACAGGTGTCGTCTGCTGCCAGGAGAGCAATGCCACATCCCAACAGTGGAGAAGACGCTAAGAACCAGACCCTAATGCCCAAAATCACAGAGCTTAGGATCACAGAATTATAACTCATGGAACGGTTTGGGGTGGAAGAGACCTTTAAAGATCATCTAGCAGGGACACCTTCAACTCGATCAGGTTGCTTAGAGCCCCATCCAAGCTGACTTGGGATGGGGTATCTACAACCTCACACCTCAGCTTCTCCACTTCCCTACAAGCAGAAAACTCGTATTGGGGTCAACACCTTGGGACAGGCTTTGCAGGACCAGGACATCCCAGGAGGAGCTCACGAGAGGATGTGCTGGATGTGCTGGCACCCCGTGCATGGTCCCGGCAGCACAGTGGGTGCTCCCCACAGTGGGTGCCGTACCTGAGGCTCCTGGATCGTGGGCGCAGGCAGGGCGAGTGCCGCCCCTCCTCGTCCGTGACGCTCTCCGTACTGCGGAAATGCTTAGAAAGGAAGTGCAGCTCGTCGGGGGTGGGCTGGTACGGCAGCTGGTGCAGGCGCTCCTGGGAGGACGAAGATGACTGGAAAGAAAGAGAGATGCAGGGTATCAGGAGATGGATCCAAGCTTCCAGGCAGTGGGGTGGAAACCAGCAAGGCCATGAGGAAAACATTCCTTGGAGTCTCTCAGGAGGGTGGAAACATTGACGGGCAGCACGGACTGTGCTCGGTAACATGAAATATAGATGGCAAGACACCAAACCTCCCACTCCCCCACTCAGCCTGGCCCTACTGACCCCCTGGGCCTGGGTGGCTCCTGCCTGGTCGTTCCCCTGCAAGACTGGGATGTGCCCGATGCACACTTGACCTGTGATGGACAAGGATGCTGTAACCCCCAGGGATGGGATGCTGTAACCCCTAAGGATGCTGTAATGCCTAGAGACGGGATTAGTAACCCCTAAGGATGCTGTAACCCCCAGGGATGGGAGGCTGTACCCTCCAGGGACGCTGTAAGCTGTTAGCCAAGCTCTGTGCCTTTCCTAAAAGCCCATTTGGAAAGCACGATGCAGCCAAAGCACGTGTTCCTCCAGGGACAGAGGGGCTGCCTGGGGCTCGGGAGGCATTTCACAAAAATCAAGGGGTTTTGGGTTCTTCTCGCCTGTTGCAATGAGAAAGTAAACTTTACCGAGACAGTGGAGCTGGGGGTGTTGGTCCCATAGCCAGAGGAGGGTAGCGAAGCCAGTGACCACCTTCTGCCATCAGTCCTGCGAGGGCAAACGTGCCGATCACATACAGGGAAAAAAACCAACTTCCAAATGCAAATAAATAACGTCGGAGCAATAAAGAGGGGAAGAGGATGCAGGTTTGGCTTGCATAATAAAACCCTGAAACCTCTTTTCAGAATGGATTGAAATCGGGTGAAATAAGAGGAGTTTTCAGGTGAGGCGAACAGTTCCACGATGCCGGTGTTTGTGGGGACAGTGACAGTGAGCAGGGTCCCCCTGAAGGGACAGTGCTGGGGCTCGGCTGGGTGGCAAATCCACTTCAGATAGAAAAAAAACCCCAACCCTGTGAAAATCTCATTTTTAATTAGAGCAAAATTCAGCCTTCTGGGACTTTGATCTATGAGAAACTGGAGTTCCTAAAGCTCGTCCTGAGACGACAGGCGCCGCGGAGCAGAGCCCGCTTATAAACAGGAAGGCAACCGCTCATATGGGGGCGAATGCTTCCTCTTGGAGCCGTTTCTAATGGATGGGGCAACATCCAGGTCAAGATGAGGCCCTTTGCCTCCCGGCGCTGTTTCCCGTGCGGGGCCAAGGACAGCAGGAGCTGGCAGGGTGCCAGATCCGGTGCTGGTGTCACCGTGTGCCCTCGCTGCCAGCAGGCTTGCAAACCCCCAGCTCCACAGTTTGGCTTTTCACTCTTGTTATGAGCTTGAAAACCATCTGTAAGCCTCCAGCTGTTTTCCATGTGCCGATCGATGGGTTAAAATGAGCCGGCCAGCCCCGTGTGTGCAATTCATTAATTAGTTAAGCAGGATTTTTGAGCAGCGAGGGCAGGAGAGGGGACGCAGCAGCCAAGCACCCACTGGGAGCACTTGGAGCAGATCCGAGCTGGGGCTGAGCTCGTGGTTGGGGCCAGTGTGATGGGAACAGGGATATTCCTGCTCCCAGAGCTGAGGGAGCTCAGTCCTAGGGTAACATCTCCCACCTGGGGATGCACACAAAGCAGGGCTGTGCCGATGCAGAGCAGACAGATGCCCCGAGCACAGCCCCAGCCCGTGCTGGGTACTCACCTGTCAGTCCGAGGAGCATGGCTGGAGGGGCAGGAGGCACCAGTCACGGCAGAGCAAACGCCACCAAGGCGAAAATTGGGGAGAAAAAAAGCAAAACAAATCAAAACAAGTCACTTGAGATCAACAGAATGGTCCCAGCTGGGGAATTATCATCATAACTGAATATCAAGGGTCTGGGAGGGGGCCGGGAACTCACCTGCGGGCGAAGGGGAAGTTGATGGAGGTGCTGGCGGAGAAGTTGCGCGGGCTGTCCAAGGGGCTGCTCCCGGCTGTGGGGAGAGGGGGAAAAGTCACGCTGGTCCCTCTGCCAGCGCAATGCACAGGGGAAAGAGGGGGTAAATACTCCCCCAAGTGATTCCCTCCTGCAAAAGACACCTGTAGGCAGGAGCCAGCCTGCTGCTGCTAACACGCTGCTGCAGACACAGGATCACCCTCCAAAAGGTAGTTTTGGGAGCTCCTCAACCTGTCCCCTGGGCCATCCCTTACCTGTTGGCACAGAGAGCGGGGAGAGAGGCCGCGAGAGCGTCGGAGAGGGGGTGCCCACCACTAAGCTCTTCCTATTGCTGCTTCGGCAACTGGGGAAGAGAACAAAGGAGTTTATTTGGGGAAGTAAAGGATGAGCAGTGCTGCAGGGGCTTGGGCAGATACAGGGTTGTTTGTACACAATGCCCTGTGCCAGGGGCACCGCTGCTGTCACCCCATCGATTACAGATCCGCCACAGGGATGATCCGTCCCCGGTTCAGTGCTGCCAGAGACGGGCTGACCGGGTTATTTTTAAAGACAAACTGTCCCATCAAGGTCCCACTTCTTGTTTTGGCTTGTGGGAAGGACAGGGGCAGGCAGCCCCCAGGGCGAGGAGCCGAGGGCAGGAGTAGAAAAAGGGATGTAAAAGGAGGAAGCAATGGAAATGCCAAGCAGTTCAGGCTGCAACCAAACCTGCTCCACCACGTGGAAAATGCCTCCAGTTCCTGTAAAGCTCCTTACATTTCGTGGTCCCCACGTTGCAGTTGGTCCCCAACCCCTGTGTCACTAAACACCGCTGCCTGGCTGTCTCTGAGCCCCATGGAGAAACCCCGCTGCCTCTGCCAAGACTGCAGCATCCCCAGCCCCCTTGCTCTGCCTGGCCGTGCTCGTCCACGCCTGGCACCGGCGTGATGCCCTGGCAGAGGTCCTGCTCGGCCGTGCGCTGGCAGGCAGCAGGAGGAAGCCACGTGTGCCAGGGCAAAACGTAGTGCCATGTGCGGGTCCACGCTGATGGTGTCAGCACCTTGACACCCCGAACACCCTGACACCCCAAACACCCTGACATCTGCATCCCATCGCTGCACCCCAGGACCCTGGGGAGCTCCTCCAAAACAACCAAAAGGTAAGTCTGCAAGTGCCAGGTCTCCACATCACCACCTCCATTCCCACCCTCCCTGCTCACAAGATTTCAGTCCCTCTTGCAGGAATTTCATTTCTCCTTTCCCTTCAGCCCTTCTCCAAGCCCTGAGCCCAAGGCTGCCTGGCAAGTGTGGCCCAGTCTGGAAAAGCCCACCCTTCCTGCAAGGAGGCTGCAGCCCCACTCCTGCCGTGTGCAGCCCATTTCAACCCCATTTGGAAGACGCTGGGCTCACTGAAGTTCTCTTTCACCCTGCCGAGAGGGAGCTGCAGACACCCACGGGGCAGAGCAGAAGCTGTGCTCGCTGGCGTGCAAGCACGAGGACAACCTTCCCCTTCCTCTGCGCTTCCCCAGGCGGCAAATTCTGCAAAGGCAATGTTGAATTTCCTTGCCAAGCTGCAAACAGGAACCTTCACGGATGTCACCAATTAAAGGACAGCGGTTCACATCACACCATGGCCAGCTACACCTGCAAAATAATGAGGATGAACCCGGGGTGAAGGGATTCTCCGTGGATCCCAAAATCAGAAGCAAATGGCCAATGCGGTATCCAGGGTGCAAAGGATGGCATTTTGCAACGCGCTGTCCCTCCGGACGCACGTACACGGCACTGCTGCACGGCCAACGCTGGAGACCTGAGGTCAGAGCTCCACACATGCGGTCCAGAGCTCAGCACGTGATGCCTGTCACCTCCTCACCTCCTGCTGACATCTCCCCCCTTGCAGGGCTTCTCCTGCTCCCCCCCCAAAACCAGCTCTTCTGTTTGAGACTGAACATCTCAGCCACGCTGCTGATCAGAAAGGCTGCTTGGAGCCCCCCATGCTCCCCTCTGCCAGCTGCACCCAGGATGAGGGGTCCCTGGGTGCCCCCTGGGATCTGCCCCCACCGACTGCCCTGAGCTCACCCAGAGCTTTGGAGGGCTCGGAGCCTCCTGCTCAGCACCAGAGCTGAGCTGTGAAGCAGAAACCTCCCCCACCCCAACCATTCACCCCTGCCTGGCCCCTCCGTTTGCTTCTCTTGCTTAAACACAGCCTGAACACCAACTGCAGCACCCACAGCTGCAAACCCACAGCTCAGCACCCACCCCGGAGCGAGAGCAAACCACAGCTTCTTGCTGCTGCCGGCTCTGCGTGCCGGAGGGGAAACCGAGGCACTGCAAGCAAACCCGCTCTGCCGACCCAAGTGGCATGAGCAGAGTTTTGCAACCAGGAGGGCTGCAAAAAGCACCCAGCCTGGCCATGAGTTGTGCCATGAGAACCAGGGTGCACGCGCAGGGGGAACACCCCGGGGACGAGGGGCTCGCTGCTGCTCGACTCCCTGCTCGGAAGGTTTCATTTTGGAAGCAAAACCAAACCTTTAACAGAGCAAGTTCCAGTCACGGTGACACAGACGGAGGCTGACATTTCCTGTTTCCGCGCGCTCCACCCGCGGCCTCGCAACCATCTTGCGCCACGTTACCCCCCCCTCTGCCTGATGCATCGTCTCCAGCTGGTTCCCATCCTTCGCAGCACGGAAACCTCAGGCTAGAAACAAGCCTCAGGGCAGAGCCGAGCCGCCGAGCCCTGAAGGCAGGGGCAAGGGCTGCTGCCCTCTCTGCCTCCATCACCCAACTGCACATCTGGCACCAAAAACGGAGTGGAAAATCGCTGTCAGCATTCCCTGAGCCGCTCGTGCGGGGGCTGCCTCGGTGCTGCTGTTCTCATCCAGCACTTATTTCAAAGGATGTGGAGAGTGTGTGACAGCCGGAGTGACCCCAAAGCCTGGAGCACAATAACGTGCCACCCGTCCTGCCAGGAGGAACCTCTCATCGCCTGCCGGCACTGGCACTTGGCCACAGCGGAGCCAGGATGGTTGTGGGCAGGAAACAGAGCAAAAGTGTGTGAGGTGTCAAGGAGCCAACCACAGAAACACAGAATGCCAACCAACAAAACCCATCCAAAGCCATCCTCCCACTGGATCAGGGGGCTCCAAGCCCCATCCAACCTGGCCTTGGCAACCTCCAGGGATGGGGCAGCCACCACTGCTCTGGGCACCCTGGGCCAGGGCCTCCCCACCCTCACAGCAAAACATTGCTCCCCAGGATCTCATCTCGATCTCCCCTCTTGCAGCTCAAAACCGTTCCCCTCATCCCATCCCTGCACCCCCTGATCCAGAGCCCCTCCCCAGCTTTCCTGGAGCCCCTTTCAGCCCTGGGAGCTGCTCTAAGGTCTCCCCAGAGCCTTCTCCTCTCCAGCTGAACAACCCCAACTCTCCCAGCCTGGCCTCGCACAGGAGCTGCTCCAGCCCTTGCATCATCTCCGTGGCCTCCTCTGGCCTCGCTCCAACAGCTCCAGGTCCTTCCTGTGCTCAGGACTCCAGAACTGGACCCCGAGCTCCAGGTGGGGTCTCCCCAGAGCGGAGCAGAGGGGCAGAACCCCCTCCCTCCCCTGCTGGTCCCTCTGCTCTGGGTGCTGCCCAGGACAGGGTTGGTTTCTGGGCTGGGAGCACCCAGTGCCAGCTCATTTTGAGCTCCTCCTTTCCCGGCACCCCAAGCCCTTCTCCCACGGCTGCTCCCAATCCATTATCCACCCAGCCTGTCTCAGGGTGTGCAATCCCAAGGGCCACGCTGACCCACTGGGCCATAGGCAGGACCATCACCAGGGACTGCACGGGGGGCTGCAGCATCCCAGTCCTCTCCCACAGGATCCGACCCTGAGCACTGCCAAGTGTGGGAGAGCATCGTGTGTCAGATGCCAGCCCGGTGCCGGGCACCCCTTATGACCCAAATAAGGGAAGTCAGGGGGTCGGAACAGCACCGCTCAGGGGTGAATGCCAGGCAGAAAGCCAGAGGTGCGGGGTAGAGAGCGTACAGGGCAATAGGAGCAGGGCAGCTGCGTGGGCACAGCCCTTATCAAGGGAGCGGGCGCCATCTCAAAGTGCAAGTGGGCAGCTCCGTTCCTGGCTGCGTGACTGACAGCACGCGTCCCCTCCCGGCTCCCTTCTTCCCATGGCTGGACAGTGCTTTCCCTCCGTCTCCCCCCAACAGGCACATGGTGCCCACGTGCCAGAAGATTCCAGGAAGTGCCATGAATCACCACATCTTGGAAAAAAACGCTTTCCAGTGGGCTAAGACCATATTTAACATCAAAATCTGCTGAATTAAGCAGCTGCATCCCAGTTTTCTCCATCACATCCCTTCTCCGTGACTTCTGATGCCCTGAACTCGGCTGCCTTTGGGGATGGAGGCTGGGATGGGGATGGTTGGGATGGGAGGAGGTTGGAATGGGAGGAGGTTGGGATGGGGATGGTTGGGATGGGGATGGTTGGCATGGGAGGAGGTTGGGATGGGAGGAGGTTGGGATGGGGACGGCTGGGGACCAGGGTCTGGATGGTGAAATGCCACACGCTGCCACACACAATCCCACCACATCATCACCCCCCCAACCGGGCACCCAGCACCACTCTACAGAGCCGCTCCGGCCCCTTGTCCCCCCCCAAGCTGAAAGTCTGGTGCTGCGGATGCTCTTTTTAACCCATCCTGGAGCACCGAACAACGCACCCAAGCACCTCCTGAGAGCAAACTCCTTGCAGGGAACCACAGGGTACCAAGTCGCACCCAGACTTATTTATTTCTTTGCTCTGCAATAAATCAGCCTCTAGAACCTGCCTCGCATCCCTGCACGTCCCCGTGCCGCAGATTCCTGTTAGTGGGTAGGAAACAGTACCTGTCGCATCTCCCAGCACGTTTCCCTGCGGTGTGTGAGGTGCGAGCGGCCACGAGCAGCATCCACGGAGGAGAGGAGCCCCGTTGGGCACCGTCCTGCCCCGTGCCAACCACCTCAGCATCCCTCCCCGCAGGAAATTAGGATCCTTCAGACCTCTTAATCCCGCTAAATAACATCAGATGCTTGCTGCCCACTGGAAAATAGGCCAGACCTGTTCTTGCCGTGGATTCTAGGAATACCGACTAAAGAAGTAATTCTCCTCTGCCCTTCATGTGAATTACAGCCCCCCTTGCTCGGCTGGAGAGAGGCGACTGCCCAGCTCATCGCCCTGATTGCACATCTCCTCCAGCCCCCCCGGCTCAGCCACCCCGGGATGGAAAATCCCATCCAACGCCTTTCCTTCCCTACAAAGGGTCCCCCCTCGCCCGTCCTCGCGCGCTGGCAGCCGTGATTCCCGCAGCTGGAGCGCAGTGGGCGCCTTGGCAGGGCTGGGGTGGGCGCTGGATGGAGTCGCTTGCCAAGCAACCACGTTGTGTTGTGCCAGCGCACGGGAACATGGAGAGACGTTCCCGACAGGAATCTCTCCCCTCTGCCCTCACGCTGCCTTAGAGACCTTGATCTATAAAGGCATGGGGGGGGGGTATGCTTGGGCTTACAGCACCCCCAAATCTGCTGGATAGGGGTGCCAGCCTGCACCGCCCCCCCCGGCCCCGGGGTTCATCCAGGGCCACCAGTGCTTCCTGGCCCCCTCCCTGGGGACAGACATGTCCTGCCTGTGCCAAGCCTGGCACTGCAGGAGAGCTGGGATAGCTCCACCGGGCACCCCATTTATGCAGCAGCCCCCAGCCCCACCCCAGCCCCATTGCTGACGGGGGGGGGGGAGCCCTCTGCCCCCCCCATAGTCCTGCTACCCCTTCCCACTCCCTCGAGCACCCTGGGAACCCCCACCCTGGCTCAGGACACGTCACCACACAGGACAGGTCCCACCGGTGCAGTGCCCACCTTGGCAAGGGGGCTTGCAGGGGCATTTGCAAGAGACCCCCCCAACACTCACCACCCTGCAAAGAGCCACGACCCATGCCAACCCCCCGGGACTGGCACACAGCACCCCGAAACGTGCATTCCCCCCAAACCATGGACTCTGGTGCACAGCCCCCTCCCCCCCAAACCACACATCCTGGGGTGCCCCCCCAATGCAAAGCCCCCCAGCAAACCTACGCACCCCCGTATACAGCTCCTCCAAACCAGACACACCAGGGTGTCCCCCCCGGGCAAAGCCCCTCCCCGCAAACCACACACCCCAGTGCCCAGCCCCCCCCCCGCCCCAAACCATACCCCCCGGGGTGCCCCCCCCCCCTTGCTGCAACCCCCCTCCTCCCCCCAATCCATCCCTCTTGGTGCACAGAGCCCCCAAAACACACACCCCAGGGTGCCCCCCATGGAAGGCCTCCCTGCCCCAAACCATGCACCCCTGGTTCCCAGCCCCCCTCCCCGCAGTGCAGCTCCCTCCCCCGTTTCCAGGCCCCCCCTCACGGTGAAGCCTCCCCCCCTCCCCCGTTCCCAGCCCCCCCTCTCGGTGCAGCCCCCCCCCACCCCGTTCCCAGCCCCCCGTCTCGGTGCAGCCCCCCCCCCAGTTCCCAGCCCCTCTCCCCTTCCCAGCCCCCCCTCTCGGTGCAGCCCCCCCCCCCCGTTCCCAGCCCCCTCCTCACGGTGAAGCCCCCCCCGTTCCCGCCCCCCCACCCCCCCGGGGTGCCCCCGCGTTGCCCCGCACCTCTTGGAGCGCTGCAGCAGGGCTCCCGCCGCCCGCTGCCCCCGGTATCCGGGCGGGGCGGCCCCCCAGCAGCTCGGGTCCGACATGGCGGGCGGGGCGCCCCGGCGGGGCCCGGCAGCGCCCACCGGCCCAGCGGCGCCGCGGGGCTCGGGCCGGGCCGCACACCCTCGCTTCCCGCCGCCTCCCGCCGCCGCCCCTTCCCGCCCCCCGTTACCGCGGAGACCGGCAGCGCCTCGAAACCGGGCCGCGGTCGCCATGGAGACGGGGGAGCACCCCCAGATGGGGCCGGAGTTACCATAGAGATGGGGCTGCACCCCAAAATGGGGCTGGGGTTATGGTAAAAAAAGGAGAAACACCCCAAAATGGGGCCAGGGTTACCATGGAGATGGGGCAGCACCCCAACTAGGGGCCGCGGTTATCTCAGAGATGGAGCAGCACCCCAAAATGGGGTCAGGGTTGCCATGGAGATGGGGTATCACCCCCAAATGGGGCCGCGGTTATCTCAGAGATGGGGTAGCACCCCAAAATGGGGTCAGGGTTGCCATGGAGATGGGGTATCAGCCCCAAATGGGGCCGCGGTTATCACAGAGATGGGGTAGCACCCCAAAATGGGGTCAGGGTTGCCATGGAGACAGGAGTTGATAATGAATAGCACCCCAAAGTGGGGCCAGGGTTATGGTAAGGAAGCAGAAGCACCCCAAACAGGGGCCAGGGTTACCATGGAGACAGGGCAGCACCCCAATTTGGGGTGACTGTTATCTTAGCGATGGAGCAGCACCCCAAAATGGAGCCAGAGTTACCATGGAGACAGGGGTTGATACTGAATAGCACCCCAAAATGGGGTGAAGTTCATCATAGAGATGGGAGGAGCAACCCAAATTGGGGCCTGGGTTATTGCAGAGATGGGGCTGTGCCCCAAAATGGTGCCAGGGTTACTATAGCGACAGGGCAGCACCCCAAAATGAGGCCGGGGTTACCATGGAGATGCAGCATCCACTGCTTGTGCATTGGGGGGGGTACAAATCCCCCCCCCCAGTCAGTCCAGGTGACCCTAAAGCCTGGCTCTCCCTGGGGAAGAGCGGTCCCCTGATGGCACCCTGCCACCCGTGGGATGCCCCGCTCAGAGTACACCACCTGCCAGCACCCCAGGAATCGCCCCGCTGCCCCCACCCTCCCTCCCATGCCAGCTTCCACATTTAATTGGGGAGATCCCAAGCAAAGACCTGGTGACACCCACCCTCCAGGGACACCCATCTGGTAACACCTGCCCTCCCCAGTGATGGACAAGACCTTGCGAGGTGACACGCCAGGGCCAGCAGAGCCTCCCAAGCTGCGTGGGATGGCATCTCTGCACAGGTGGCAGCCAACAAGTGCCACAGCCGGAATTCCTGATTGCCAATGGGTTTGGCCCATGAAGAGGGCCCATGAAGCCTGGCAGCACCACACTCCCCTCGCCTCCTGCCCAGCAGCCGTGAGACGTCGGCACGCGGAGCAGCCAGGGGTGCTGCCAGGCTGCCCATCCTCATCCCCTTCCTCATCCCCAAACCACCCTCGCTGAGGCCTCGGCTGAGCAACCACACAGCCATGCTTGTTTTTCTGTGCCACTTTGGACAAGTGGAGGCCAGGCAGGGCTCGCGGTGGGCACGCAGCAGGCAGGGACCACCCAGGCAGCACCCTGGCTGTTGCCAACCCACAACAAATGGCTCTGCCGGTTGCTGAGCAGCAGCCAAGCTCCGCATCGCGTCCCTCTCACCCGGCGCCAGCCGCTGTGCCCAGCAGATGGATGGAGGCGGCTGTTGTCACCCATGGGTGCCAGGCAGGTCACGGCTCTGCCGTGGGGCACAGGGCTGGGGTGTGACTGCCAGGTGCCAGCACACCCGCTGCACCTTGTCCCCAGGGCAGAGCGCAGCTGCCACGCACCACAGGGTCTGGGCACACAACGGCAGCACCTGCTGGGGCACCGCCAGGCACTTGTGGCAGTTTGGGTGGGGGGCACCCACCCCCCAGAGCAGCCTCCTCCATCTCCATCCCCCACGGCGGAGCAGAAGGGCAGCAAGGGAGGGTGCCAGGCGGGATGACGGTGCCATCCTCACTCCCACCCTGCTCCCTTCGTGGTGCCCTGTCCCAGCCCGATTTTGAGGCAATCCCCTCTCAAAACAAGGATGCTCAGAGCCTCAGCTCGAGCTACCGGGAGGGCATTCCCGGTGGCACTCCCCAGAATGGACCAGCTGGCAGCAGAGACGGAGCCCACTGGCACAGGGGTGAGCATGGACCCCAGCCACATCCCATGTGCCCTGCAGAAAACAGTACCACTTCCAGGGATCCTCAGGGCATCCGTGGTGGGGGGCACCCACCTCGTTGCCCCCATCTCCACCTCTCTCTGCCCCCCCCCTTCCCCGGAGCTGGTGGTCATGGTGCCCGGGGAGGGTTTGGGGGGGTCTTACCTCCAGGGGTGCAGGGTTAGTAGGGGGCTGCAGGGGCTGCAGGGGCTGCAGGGACTCAGCAGTGTCGGGCTCTGGCTGCTCGGAGACAGGCTGCAAGGCAAGACGTGCCAGCTCGGCATCAGTGGGTGCCAGCGGGCACCCCGGTGGCACAGCCCCTCAGCTGGGCTGGAGGGGGCAAGGGGCAGAGGGGGCAAGGGCTGGAGCTGGGGGACCAGGGCTGGGGGGGGGCAAGCAGGGTGAGGAGAAGGGAGCAGGGAAGAGCAGGAGAGGGGACACAGGGGACAGCAGGGACATTGTGGGGTCTAAGGTTGCGGGGGGTGGGGAGGACACAGTGGGTGGTCTGGTGCTGCTGGAGGGGGTTACGGGGGGGTCCGGGGCTGTGGATGCAGGAGGAACAGCTGGGACCTGCAGGGATGCAGCGCGATGGGGATGGACTGGCATGGGGGTGCAGCGGGATAGGGGTGCTCCGGGGTGGGGGTGCTCTGAAATGAGGATACAACGGGGTGCGGATGCTCCGGGATGGGGACGCTCCGGGATGAGGGGGCAGCGGGATAGGGGTGCTCCGGGATGAGGACGCTCCGGGATGAGGATGCTCCAGGACAGGGGTGCCCCGGGGCCCCGCCGCCCGCCCCCGGAGCCGGTCCCGGCGCTCCTCAGCGCAGCCCCGACTCACTCCAAGGTCAGCGAGGGGATCTTCAGCCGGTCCCGCCGCGACTTCATCCCGCCGCTCCCCGCTCCGCTCCCTCTCCTCTCCCGGCGCCGCCGCCCCGGCTGCCCCCGCGCTGGGCGGCTCCCGCGGCCCCGCCGGGGTCCCTGCTCGGCCCGGGGGCCGGGACCGCCCCTGCGGCACCGATCAGGTCGGCACGGCACGGCACGGCACGGCACGGCACGGCACGGCACGACTCGGCTCGGCACGGCACGGCTCGGCTCGGCTCGGCTCGGCTCGGCTCGGCTCAGATTCCATGGCTCGGCTGGGCTCAGCTTAGCACAGCTCGGCTTGCACAGTTCAGCTCAGCTCACACGGCTTAGCTCGGCTTAGCTCGGCTCAGCTCAGCTCAGCTCATATGGCTCAGCACGGCTTAGCTCGGCTCAGCACGGCTGAGCTCGGCTCACACAGCTCAACTCAGCACGGCCCAGCCCTGCACGGCACGGCTGGTCTTGCACGGCTCAACTCAACATGGCACGACACGGCTTGTGTTGACATGGCACGGCTCAGCATGGCTCAGCATGGCTCAGAATGGCTCAGCCTGGCTCAGCCTGGCTCAGCATGGCTCGGCTCGGCTCGGCAGCCCCCAGCCTCCTGGCGCACCGGTCCAAGCATAGGCCAGCCCAGCAGCAGCCCCGATCCAGAGCGCGCTCAGGGGGCGGCGGGTGCTGAGCTGTCGCAGCCCCAGTACAGCCCCAGTAGAGCCCCAGTAGAGCCCTAACAGAGCCCCTACACCCCCAGCACGCAGCCCTGTGACCCCCGACAGCCCCAGCCCAGCGCCAAGACCCCCCTGCGGTACCTCCACAACAGCACAAACCACCCAGGAGCAGCCCAGTACAGCCCAACACATAAACCCAGCAACAGCCCAGTACAGCCCAACACATAAACCCAGCAACAGCCCAGTACAGCTCAGCACACCCCAACACACAATCCCAGTGCAGCTTCACAACAGCCTCCTACCACACCCCAGTACACCCCAGTGCACCCAATACACCCGCAGCAGAGCACAGCGCACCCCAGTAAATCCCAGTACAACCCAGCACACGCACAATCAGGTCCCTCCAGTATCAGAGAATGTGGTGATGCCACCCCAGATCTGGGCACCCTGGTGCCATCGCTGCCCATTCCCGCTGCCCTCACGGTGCCAGTGCCGCGTCCCTCCCAGTGGCACCGCAGTGCCAGGCGCAGGGACTTACGCTCTTCCTCGGCGCGGCAGGCTCAGCTCCTTCTGCAACAAGAAAAGGGAGAAGCGGGGTCAGAGCGTGGCCCTGGGCATTGGGGGGGTGCCCGCGTGGGACCCCCACCTCCCACCAGCAGCAGCTGGAGTGACACGGCTGGCTCGGCGCCCGCTCACCGTGCCTGGGGTGAGGGTGACAAATCACCCACCCAGGGTCAGTGCAAGGGGACGTCTCCTTCCAAGGTGCCCAGGGCTGGTGGCCCCGTGGTCAAGCCCCGGAGCGAGGGCACAGGGTGGTGGAGCAGGAGTGTGGCCCTGGGGGGTGGCAGTGCCCAGTCCCACCCCGTCCCCCCGATCCTGGGTGTGGGGAGCAGCCCCTGCAAGCTTTATTTTTCCAGCCACTGGGAATATTTCTGGCAAATGTTATTTGCTCGCAGGTGGTGCCACAGGCAAAGGGCAGCGGCGCGGGCAGGAGCCCTGGCTCACACCATCCTCCCAGTGTGGTGGGCACTGGTCAGCTCTGGCACAGAGCCGTTGGCCACCCGTGTGCCACCAGGCTTGCCATGGAGAGTGACATGGATCCCACCAGCACGCTGCCAGGGGCACGGCGTGCATGGGCCTGGATGCGGCGGGTGCACATGCCAGCTAATGCCCAGTCACTGCCCTGATCCTGCACCCAGCACTGGTGCCAATGCCCCATCGCTCCCTGATTCTGCACCCAATGCTGGTGCCAACGCCTCATCACTCCCTGATCCTGCATCCAGTGCCAATGCTCCATCAGTGCTCTGACCCTGCACCCAGCGCTGGTGCCAATGCTTCATCACCACCTGACCCTGCACCCAGCGCTGGTGCCAGTGCCTCATCACCCCCTGATCCTGCACCTGGTACCAATGCTTCATCATCCCCGATCCTGCACCCACTGCCGGTGCCCACCGGTACCTGACCCCTAAGCAGCTCAGACCCATTCCCCACGCGATCACGGAGCTCCCCATGGGCAGGGGCTGCTGCCACCCATGTCAGGGCACGCAGCAGCACCCATGCACCCGCTACGGGATGCCCGCACCCCATCCCGCTGCCCACGCCAAGCAGCCTCTGCAGAAATCCCTGGATTGGGGCGCGCTGCAAGGCAGTGATGCAGCAGCATCGCCATGGCAACGAGTGACATCACGCCTGGGTGCACAGGGACTTGGCAGACCCAGGGCCCACGGGCGCGCGTCTGCCCCGGGGTGGCGTGGGTGCTGGGGACGGGGATGTGGGTGCCGGGGGTGGATGCCCCAGTGTACCCAGCTTCACTGGGTGACCCCAAGGCCGGGCTGGGGAAGGGGGTGCACGGTGCCAGCACCCCAGCACCCTCACCCCCATCCACATGTGGGACGTGCCACTGGCCCTCAAGCAGAGGAAGAGGCAGCGCAGGGTGGCAGCGAGGGCTTCAGGGCTCACCCACGCGCACATGGGGCAGTGGGACAGGAGACAGACACCCCCGTGCCCCAGGCTTGCCCCCACTCCATGGCACAGCCCCCCACCACAGGGGGTCCTGTGGCACCCAACACCCACTCCTGCGGGGGGTTCTCCAGCCACTCTGCACCCCTGGCACAGCCAGAGCACCCCCCGAGGGCCGTGGGGACCCACGTGAGGCAGTGCCACAGGGTCAGCACCCACAGGGTGCCCGATGCACCCACCCAGCTCTGGGAGTCTCCCATCAGTGCAAACTGGTGGGAGCCAGGATTAACCATCAGCTGAGCCCTGCAGGGATGGCATCGGGGATGGCATCGGTGCTTGATGCTTTGAGATCAGCTCCCTCATGGGAGCCCCTTCCCACGCCCCTGCTGTGGGGCACAGCTGTGCCCCCATGGCTCTGCACTCCCAGGCACTGCCAAGAGCAACACCCATGGCCAAGAGCCCTGATGCCCACGGCCGTGGCTCCATCCATCCGCAGCCGAGGGGTGGCAGCTCCCACGCAGGGCTGCGCGGGCACTGGAGCGCAGCCGCCCCGTGGAGCTGCCAGCTCTGATGAAGGCAGCACTGTGCCATCCTCCAACCACCCCGACAGCTCAGACCAGGCCCACGGGTACTGCGCTCTGCTCCGCAGGTGGGCACAAGGCAGGGTGGCACCTGGAAAATCAGGCTCAGTGTTCAGCTCTGCAAACTGGGGGGGGCCGTGGGTATCACCCCTTCTGGCACAGCAGTGGGTGCTGGGGTTCCCCTGGGGAGTGGGCGCAAGGTGGGTGGGTGCGCATCGGGAGCAGGAACACAGGGTGCTGAAAGGGGCTGCTGTTCCGAGGGGCAAATCAGCGCTGGCACAGGGGTTTGGCACAGACCAGCATCGTGCACTGGGCTGGAGAGGCCTCGGTGCTCCCATGGGAGCCCCCAGTTCCCACACAAGCAGGTGTCCCCTCCCCAGCACCCCACAGCATGGCTGGGGCACCTACCCTGCTGGCAATGGGTGCCCGGCTCCTGTCCCACGCGTCACCCGCTGCTCACGCGCAGCCCCCACTGCTCATGCACAAGCACCCACCTTGCACACACAGCACCCACGTTACAGGCATCCAGAGCACCCACCTCTCACCTGCAGCACCCACCTCTCACCCAGAGCATCCCACTCCGAGCACCCACCTCACAGGCACCCAGAACACCCACCTTGCATCCAGAGCACCCGCCCCTCATCCAGAGCACCCACTCCTCACCCACAGGACCCACCTCCCACCCGCAGCGCCCACTCCTCACCCAGAGCACCCACCTCCCACGTGCAGCGCCCACTCCTCACCCAGAGCACCCACCTCTCACCCAGAGCACCCATCTCTGACCCACAGCACCCACTCCTCACCCACAGAACTCACCTCTCACCCAGAGCACCCACTCCTCACCCAGAGCACCCATCTCTGACCCACAGCACCCACCTCTCACCCAGAGCACCCATTCCTCACCCACAGCACCCACCTCTCACCCAGAGCACCCACTCCTCACCCACAGCACCCACTCCTCACCCGCAGCACCCACCTCTCCCCCCGAGCCCCCTCCCCCGCTCACCTGGAGGCCCCGGCGCCGCAGGATGCTGGGCTCGTCCATCCCGCCGCGCCCGCCGCAACCGGTGCTCCCGGTCCGCCCCCCCCCCGCTCCGCCCGGTGCTCCCGGTCCGCCCCCCCCGCTCCGCCCGGTGCTCCCGGGGCGCCGCCCAGCGGCCCCGCCGCGTCAGCGCCCGCGCAGCGCAGGGCACGGGCTAGCACGGCACGGCACGGCACGGCACGGCAAAGCTGGCGCGGTTTGGCATGGAGCTGGCACAGCGCTAGGCTGGCAAAGCACGGCACAGCTGGCACAGCTTGGCACGGAGCTGGCACGACACAGCACAAGGCTGGCACAGCACTGCATTGGGCTGGCACAGCACCAGGCTGGTGCAGGCTGCTCAACTCGGTACAGCCCAGCTGAGCAGGGTCTGGCATGGCAAATCATGATACAGGGCTGGCACAGCATGGCACGGGGCTGGCATGGCATAGCACAGCCCTGCGCTGGCACAGCAGTGGCACAGCATCAGGCTGGCACAGTCAGCCTGGCTCAGTACAGCTCAGCATGGCAGGGTCTCACATGGCACAGCACAGGGCTGGCACAGCACAGCATGGGGCTGGCACAGCCTGCCTTGCTCAGTACTGCCCAGCATGGCATGGCCGGGGCTGACCCAGCAGGGCACAGGGCAGGACAGCCCAGGTTTGTCCTGCAGTTGGCACGGCGCTGCATGGTCCGTGTGGCCTGGCCTGGGTTCATAGAATCAGAGTCATGGAACGGTTTGGGTTGGAAGGGACCTCAAAGCCCACCCAGTGCCACCCCCTGCCATGGGCAGGGACACCTCCCACTGGGTCAGGGGGCTCCAAGCCCCATCCAACTTGGCCTTGGGCACCTCCAGGGATGGGGCAGCCACCACTGCTCTGGGCAACCTGGGCCAGCTTCTCAAAGCCCAGGCTGGCTCAGATTGGCAGAGCCTGGTGCGTACACTGGGGGGGGGGGCACACAGTGAAACAGGAGGGCAGGAGGTGCCAGAGGACCTTGGCCATGCCCATGGCAGAGGGACAGAGGGGTCCTGGCAGCGCTGTCCTGGCGCAGGCACGCTCCCACCACCGTGCCCTCTGCCCCCAGCGCACAAGGGCAAACTCTGTGCTGGAACAAGGGGACTCTGTGCTTGGCCTTCGGTGCCACCCAGCTCCGCACCCCAGGGTCACCCGCCCCATCACGCGGCTGCCAGCGTCCCAGTGACACCGTGTGCTCCTGCTTCACTGGGGCTTTGTCCGCCACGGCGGGCAGCAAGCTGTGCTGCGGTGGCCACAGACGGCCCTGGCGCACACGCGCCACCAACAACCCCGACCTTGGTGAAGCCCTTTGGGGTTCACCTGGTGATGGGCAGGGGATCCAAAACACGTGGTGAATTTTATAACAAAACCCCCCAAACCCCAAGGCTTCTCTTTCGCTTACCTTGCGCTCGTGGCACGTGGCGCAGTTGGGGCGCTTGGCGCAGGGTTTGTCCGCGCGGCCCAAAAGGGGGGGATTTGGGTTGCTTTCTCTTTTGCTTTTGGTAAAAGCGAGTCACGCACTCGCGCCTCGCGCTCTGCCCTGCCTGGCATCAGCCACCCTCGGGCGAGCGTTTAGCAGAAGAGGAAACACCGGGTGCCACGAGCTGCGCCAACGAGTGCTGAGCTGGGAGGAGAGGGCACTCACTGCATGTTGGGGGTCCAGACTGGGAAGGGCAACGGAGCTTCGGGCACGGCCGATGCTGTGGTGGCTGCTGGCGGCGTTGGCGGTGGTGGCGCGGGGCGGTAAGTGCTGGCGCTGGGAGATGAGAGATAACTTCAGAAGACTTTCAATGATCGATTCGGAGCGATAAGGCCCGCGGAGCTGCGGCTGCGATGGAGACGCTCGCCCCAAACCACAGGGGCACGGGGAAGGCAGGCGAATCCCTGCCAGTGGGCAGAGGGGGCGAGCGGCACGGCCAGCACCGCATCCTGCCGAGGGAATGGGTTCTTTTGGGTCAGAATCACCAATGCGGCTGCTGCGAGCCCCGGGGTGAGCAGCACGGTGGCTCCGTTTCAGCCTTGCCCAGGCTGCCAGGGCTTGGGGTGCAGGAGCCCCCTCACCACTGCCCTCTCCCACAGGCATCGCCGCAGCCCCCAGCTTCTCCTGCTGGAAGCCATGCGGCTCCCGGGGATTCCTCTGCTCCTGGCCACCCCTCGGCCCCGCCGACAACACCTCCTATGTCCTGATGCTCTGGTGAGTCGGGCACCGAGGTGGGGACGAGCACCACAACTGGAGAGCCCCTGGGATGTGCCCTGCCCAGGACACATGGGGACATGTGCCCTCTGCATGCCAAGCCCACCCGAAGGGCGAGCGCTGCTCTATCCAGATCCAACCGTGCACCCTCTGCCCCCCCAGCTACACGCCGCCCAGGCTGTGCCGGGAGCTCAAGGTGGGCATGAAGACGACGCACGCCCTGAAGCATCACCACGTTTACGTCCTCACCAACACCACAGCGTGGGTGGAGGCACGCTGGGGGAACCACGTCCGCAGGACCCCCAACCTCACGCTGTACCTCAACGAGGCTGGTGAGCACTCGCGGCGCTGGGCTGGGCACCAGCACCGGTGCCAATAACCACGAGACCACCTTGTCTTTACAGTCAAGCTGAACCCACCCCCTGACGGGATGTCCTTCACCAGGACCAGTGGCCGGCTGTGGCTGCGGGGCCCATGGCCACTGTGCCACCACACGAGCTGGTGGCTGCAGCGAGAGGCTCGCTTCCAGAGGATAGGTGACCACGGCTGGACGCAGGTGAGACGCTGGTGGGCACCAACAGGGCAGTTGCCAGCCTTGTGGCAGCCCAGGCAGCCTAGGGAGCACAGGGGCTCGGTGACGCTGCCATCCCCCTCCAACCCCAGCTGCGTCCCATCTGTTTCGCGGTGTTATCGGCTCTGCTCCATCCTCGTGGCCGCGGGATCCTGCGTCTGCCGCCCGTAACGGGATCAGGCTGCAACCGGGGGGGATTACACAGCCCAAACCCCGGATTATCCCGATGGTGACGATGGAGGAAATCTGGCCGCTCGTCCTCAGCGAGACCCCCACACCCAGGGACCCCCTGCCCCTCCCGGTTGCTACCAGGGCCATCCCGGGGCTGAAACCGTGGTACCCAGGCCAAGGGGACCTTCCTGGCTGCCCCGATTGGCTCTCCCAGCCCCTGGGGTGTCTGGGGGACACAAGGCAGCATTGCTTTTGTGTCCCAGTACCATACTGGTTTTACTGGGCAGGTGCCTCCATACCCAGTTCTCTCTGCAGGTCACCTGTGAATCGGTGATGGATAAGAACGATTCGGGTCAGTTTAACCCTGGGGGACGAGCATCTCCCAGGGGCCCTGCCCTGCACTCCCTCCTGCCCCCCCAGCATCCCCCAGTGGCCAAAAGCTGGGGGAAATCGGGGAGGGGGTGTCCCCCCCCTGACCCCACTGCCCCACTCCAGTGTCCTGCACCCTGGGGAGGGACGGTGCCTTCGAGGTCCAGCTCCGACACAAGACCTCCCACTGGAGCAGCTCCTGGAGTGACTGGAGCAGCTCCATCTTTGTTCCCGAGGGTGAGGAAGAGGAAAGGCAGCGGGTGGGATCCCAACAGCTCCCCAAAACACCAACGGCTCCCAAAAATGCCAGTGGCTCCCCAAAATGCCAAAAGCTCTCAAAAATGCCAACAGCCCGACCAGGCTCATTCCTCTTCCAGAGATCCTGGAGAGCCCAGCATTGCGCTACCGCGTGGGACAACTGGAGAGAGACGGGCAGCGGGTGCTGAGGCTGAGCTGGCAGGTACGGTGGCGCCCTCAGGGACCCTCTTGGGCGTCCCCCCCATTTCAGCCTCCAAGCCACCCCCTCTCCCTTCCCCAGGAAGCTCCCAAGGAACAGGGAAACGTCACCTACACGCTGCGTGCCCGCATGCTGGCGTGCCGCTGCGCTGAGCCAGCCCAGCAGGATGCGGTGGTGCTGGAGACGGAGGTGACGGCGCACGACCTCATTCTCTCTGGGGCTGAGTACGAAATCCTGCTGACGGCGGCCAACGCCGCTGGGCCAGGGCCAACGCGGCAGCTCCGTGTGCCAGCGGGGCAGCGTGCAGGTACCTGGCTTTGTGGGAAGAAACGAACTCCCCGGCAGTGTCAAGAGAGTTGTTTTCCCATCCATCCCTCTCACCCTTCATCTCATCCCAGATCTTGGCTTCAAGGATGTCAGCGTGGCCGGTGGCACCGTGATGGCACAGTGGGTAGCACCGAGCCCTGGCCTCACCTACTGCTTCGAGCGGCAGCCGCTGCCTGGAGAACCAGAACAGGGCGTCTGCGTCCCACGGGATTTCCCTGCCCAGAGCACCCACGTGGAGAGAGGCAAGTGAGCGCCCCTCACCCGCACCCGTCCCCTCTGCCCGGGGCCAGATCCTGGCAGGGGTTTAACCAGCACCCCCAGTTCCTGTGCCAGGGGCAGTGGGAGCACCGTTGTGTCACCGCCTGGCAGTGCATGGCAGGGCCCTGGCGCGCGGCTGGGCCACCTTCGCCCTGCAGCACCTCTACACTGGGAACGGTAGGTATGGAAACACGGAGCATCCGCGCCCGCTTTAACGGCAAAAAGGGGGTTCCTGAATCACCCCCCCATTTTTCCCACAACCCTTCACCATCCCATGCAGCCTCGCTGGCCGTGCCCTTCCACATCAACGCCAGTGAAGCCACCACTGTCGTCCTCTGGTGGAGCCCGTCCCCCCGTGCCACCTGTCCTGGGGTGTTGGCCAAGTACCTCATCTGCCACGCAGCCAAGGGGGACAACGTGACCTGTGAGTGGTCCCCCATGCCCGTGGGGCAGGAGGAGCAGCGACCACCACGGGGTGACTGCCTGCCTGTTGTCCTTTGCCCAGACGCTGAAGCCAATGCCACGGCGTCGCACTTTGCCCTCCAAAACTTGCGGCCCGGCACAACCTACAGAGCGGGTGTTTGGGAGGTGACGGCGGAGAGCGGGGACAGCTGCAGTGCTTGGTGGCACTTCCAGACCAAGGCGCTGGGTAACAGCTGGAGACCCCATCCCCTCCCCGGTCCCCCTGAGGTGCCCTCCATGGGGTGCTCGCCGTCGCCCCAAAACAGCTCCAGTGTCCCACGTGGGGTGCTGGGGACACAAGCGCCACCACCCAGCCGTGTCTGTCCCCAGGTCCTCAGGGAGCAGCGTGGAGATCCAACCTGAAGTACCTGGGCATCTCCCTCAGTCTCCCTGCCCTGGCTGCCATCTACCAGCTGAGCAAAAAGAGGTGACGGCAGCACCTTCTCCCCGTCGGTCACTTCAGCCTCCCCCAGCATCCCCCCCCGGTTCCCACCTCCTCATCAAACACCCCTCCCCAGGGCTCGCCGCCTCCTCTTCCCACCCTTGCCCGTGCCCGTGGGCACCAAAGCCATGCAGTTCTCCGCTGGCGAGATGAACCAGGTGAGGTGCAGGGGCAGCAGGGGCCGGATCCTGCACCCCAGCAGGCACCGATCCATGGACCCGATGGAACATTCCCACCCCAAATGCATCCAACCCTCAGGGCCAGCCCCGGCCAGGCTTCGTGGAGCCTTTGGAGAGGGTCAGCGCAGCGGAGCTGCTGGTAACGGAGCCCAGACCCAGTGAGGAGACGACAACCGACGATGGCACGCGGCCCTGCACGCCGCAGCCTAGTGCGGTGCCCGAAAAAACCATGGCGGTGTCGCCACTGGGCTGTGAGGAGCTGCCCTTCGCCTACCGCAGGCAGGAGGTGCCCAGCCCGGTGGGATTTCCATCACCTGGCAGCACCAGCCAAGAGGAAGAGGAGGAAGAAGAGGGAAGACAGGGGCTGCTCCGGCCGCTGGTCCCCATCACCTTGCTCATCTCCAACAAACCCATCATCGTCAGGGACGAAGAAAGATGGGACCCATCACCAGAGGAGTTGGGGTTGTAGCCTTCACCTGTGGGACAGTGGGGGCGGGTGAAGGGGAGGTCCCGTGGGATGCTGAGCACCTGTGCAGGGTGCTGAGCACCCACCCAGTGGGCTCATGGTCACACCAGCACTTCCAGGGAGTTTTCTGGTTTCCAGGACACAGAAGGTGATGCCTCCAGACTCAGCGTCGCATGGGGTCAGGATGCGGCCACGCATTTCCCAGCCTCAGCCTTTCCTTGGTGATAAATAACGAGGGAAAGTGGTTGCAGAATCCAGAAGGGGATGGACGGGTCTTTCCTCGGTGGGATCGGGAGAAGAGGCAGAACTTCATCCCAGCTGGCTGCCAGGGCCAGCATTGCCCCACTGGGGTTGGGGCACGAGCAGCCCCAGCACCAGACATCAACTACCTCTAAAAAATAAAAGATATGCCAAAAAATAAAAAAAAGACAAAAATTTAAAAAATAAAGGCAAAATTAAAATAACTCAGAACAAACGCAGGGAGCAGCAGGGCTGGGCTGGGTTGCCTTGCCTGAGCCGGGCAGGTGACAGCAAGGATTTGGAATCTGGACAATCCACAGCGATGTGGAGGACACTGGGGAGGGGATGGGGGGAACTGGGGGTGCAGAGGGGCCCCTCTTGTCCCCCCTGCCCCCCCACCTCGAGCCTTATCTAGGGCAGAACTGGAGATGCTGCCGCGATGCGGAGCGGTTTGTGGTTCCGTCTGCTCCGCGCGGGGGCTGGAGACGGCTGCGCTGCCTCGCTGAGAGCGCAAAAATGCAAAGGGAAAAAATAAAACCCAGGGTCAGCAGCTCGGGGAAACCCAGGCAGAGGCGGCAGCACACGGGCACGGGGCCCCCTGCGTGTTCTCACCCAGGTGACGCTGGTGGCACCGGCACGCACGGTGGAAACCGCCATGTGGCGATATCGCAGGGGGTGGCACAGGCCTGCGTTTTGGCACCTTTTCCCACACAACCCTCGCCAGCCGTGGGCGGGCTGGGATTTATGGATCGGGATGGCTGGGATGGTGTCATTCCAATGAGGGGGGGGTCCCATTGGCTCTGTGCCTGCAGGATGTCCCATCACCATGCCCACCCCCACCTTGCCCACTATCATCATGCCCACCACCACCGTGCCCACCACCACCGTGCCCACTCGTGTCTGACACCGTGTGCCCAGGGCGTCTCGGCTGCCGACAGAGCCACGAGGTGGCACCAACCCCACGTCCCCACGGTGCTTCCCCACCTCCCAGCACGGCGAATCCATCTTTCCCTGCCAGCCGTGCCCACGCGTGTGGCGCCGCGGCCCCCGGGCAGCCGCCAGCCCGGCACCCCAAATGCCCAGGGAGCGGCTGGGCACCCAGCATCCTCCCAGCCGCGGGAACCCGGCTGGAGAGCTGGGATGTGGGCATTTCGCTGGGATCGGGCGGCGCGGCGCGCCACGAGCGGGGCAGGACTCAGTGTCGGGCTCGGCGCGGGCAGCGCTCGGGTTTCAGCCCCGGCCGGGGCCGCGGCGGCAGAGGAAGCGGGACGGGACTCACGGGGCCCACG